>JAUOZQ010000050.1:0-615742 GCA_030710315.1 Anomotaenia brevis
TGTGGATTAAAATGTTAATTAAAAATTCCCTAATAGTCAATGAATCTAGACTCTTTTCAAAATCCTCTTTGGGAAACAAATTAACTCAATTAAAATCTGTTTGAATTCGTTAAAAAGTGCGAAATTTCTGGAATTCTAAATGATGAGTCATTCGATCTGCTGATAAGTTGCTAATGGGTGTTATTATATCCTTAAACAATTCCCCTTTTTAACCGATAATCGATAGTGATCTCAAAACATGAACTGAAATACAAAGACAAAATATCTTATGTAAGGCTTTAACAAATTGCAATTAAGGAAGATAATCATTTGAGTGGTTTTGATTCACTGCCTAATAAGCATTCTTGGCGGATTAATCAACAAATGCAATACCAATTTGCTCGTATGCTTGATGACGACGAGGCCAGTGAATGAGTGGAATCCTTGAATGAATTCAGCTGTAAAATGAATTGTGTCATGATGGTTAGCAAAGATTATCAAATTAGGGAGGGATAATGGCCAATGCTCGAGTGTCCCCCTTCAAGCCGTGAAAGCAAAAATGCGGCAGCATTGGAATGAGACTGTAAGGCATAATAAGATGACATGTAATGATAGCAGGTGCCGTGAACTGGAAATAAGAGTACGCTTAGGATCTATCGCCACGTTTAGGATAATTTCCAGGTTTTTCAATAAGAAGATGTAGAGTTCTGCGGTGTGAACTTAGGTTATTTGCTAATTCCTCAACAGGTAAAGCAGGATTAGCTTTTTCAAGGGCTACTTTTCCTAGAACCAGCATATAATCCTACTCGATTTGACGTCCATCGGTTCGCTCTTCACCTGTGCAGGTAGTGATATCGCCACTTCTGACTTCCGCAAAACATCTTCTGCAAACACATTCTTCTAGATAAACTGGGAGTGAATGTTACCAGCTACTTCGCTGGCTCCTCAGTTTCCATCATTTCAACTCGTAAAACATTAGGTGTATCAAACGATTCTTCGTACTTCTATTTTAGCAGGTTTTAATCAAGCAAATTTAAAGTTTTGTCTTGTGGAGGAAAATTTAATAAATTAACGGGCACCTTAAGAATTATGTACAGCTCTACTCAATTCGTAAAATACTCTTTGAATTGGTTCACTTGTAAATCGGCAGCGTTAGAAAAAAACTATGAGGTGATTGATAGAACTACTTTCGTTGTTCATCTCATTGAAGCATCTTATTTCTAGTTCCTCGAGCACAAAGACGTAGACATGGCTTTTTAATTTTGAATAATACAAAATACACTAAATTAAAATTAATAGAAGAATAGAATTTCTGTGTTGATTGCTTATATATGTGCTTCAACATGTACACATCAAAGCTTCGACTACAAGGCTAATTCACCTCAATTTAAAATGATTCTACATATTAAAATGTCCGTCATTATGAACTACTCTTTGGCTTGTTTCGTATATTGAGTTAAAGGAGAAACATAACCCCAAAAAATGGACAGCGAAGTGCTATTTAAATACGTTGCAAATAAACAAAAGGAAATATTCGAAGTCTTGAAAAAAATTGGTTAAATCAAAGCCATTTTCATGATACTGAGAAAACAGAAAAGGACCGAATAAATAACCCCAAAATAAATAGAATATAACAAGACAATTTCAATTCTAAATAATTTAATTTCTTTCTACAGAAGTAAAACCACGTTTCTATCCACACAAATTTAATTGTTTTTCAACACATCAGGTGGGGAGAAGTGAAGGTAAACCTGGGGTTGACACCATTTTCATTAGAGTTCGCGGAGGATGAAGATCCCAGTTGACTGTTTGCACACCACGGAAGGTTAACGGCATCAGTGGCTAACGAAGACCATTCGTCGAATCTTGGTGACGGAGAAACTGTTACACACTCGGTTTGAGCAATCGTTGAACTTGTGGATTAAGATGCATTGGAAGAGAGTGTTGATGTTGACTGACAAGTGCTCATTCGACTACCTCTAGAAGAGTTCCTTGAGTCCTGGATATTTGGTAACACCGCAATGTGTGCAGAATTGAGAATACTGGAACCGAAAATGAAACTGATTGTTAGCAGTTGTGGTGGTGTATAGGTTTTATTGAGCACGTAATTGAGATTTTCTGTAGTTATTTAATTTTAGAACAAATTAGCTGTGGTCAACTCATTAAATGATAATGGCCAGAGAAATTAGAACTAGTTGCTGACTCATTTCTGACCTGAAATAAGTGAAGGTTCGTTAGAGAGAGTTACTGATTGGATATTCGGCCGCATCATTAATTCACTCTAGTCTACAATTATCGAAGTGAAAAAATTTACCTAAGCATGTGGTCTTGAAAATACCCCTGTTAAGTGATGACGTAATTTTGCGGCACCTAATATTTGAAACTTATTTCGTATTACTAATGTTTGTTTTGTAATGACGGATGTCATATTGTGACTAAGAAAAACAAATACAGACGCGAACAGGCATAGAGATTGAATCGAGTAGCTGTCAGTTCGCCACATGTGTTCTGTCCGAATTTTGACTTAATAACTAGAACCGGTGACCAAATGTTGCATTTCATTAAAGAAGCTATCACCATTATTCATTCAATAATTATGCGAGGCTTCCTTCCTTTCAAAAGCTTATTTAATATTCACAGAAAAGTAAAGTAGTAGTTAATTACTCATTCCTGGCCTGTAGCTACTGATTGGAAATTCGTCCGAATCACTAATTTTACTCTGGTCTACAATCATCGGTCTTATGCAAATGGGTCTAAGCACATTGCCTTAAAAATGACCACAGTTAAGTATTAACCCAATTCTGGTTCTCCTAATATTGACTGAATGGAACCAGTTTCCAAGAGTTCTTTTTTATGGCACCAAATTTACTTGAAATCACGGAAACTGTTATTTGACTAACATAAATGAAGACATCGGAAAACTGGGATAGGGTTCACCCCTTAGGTTCTCTCCAACTTTTAAACGAAGAGAAATTGATAAAAAGTAGAATTTAATTGCAAATTCAATCGTTAATGCACTTTATCACTATCTATTTTCCTATCCAAAAGTATGCTTACCTATGCCAATGAAGTAATAATTTTAGTTTTAGATTGTGGTTGTAATTGAGTGGTTCTGAAAGGTGGGTGAGAGAATTAGTTATAACCCAATCGATGAAGGTCGAGCGATTGTTACTGCTCGAATTCCAGTTGACCTATCCACCTTGCCCTTAAATTGACCTCTTTTAATTGTTGACTCAAATGAGATTTTATCATGCTCAATTAATCTAATCAATAACGGAATCCCAATTTAAATAGGTTTCAGTTGATTCGGCTTCTTATCAAATTTTCATTCTCATACTTTAAATGACGAGATGTTTTCTTGAAGCCTGTCTACTAAGACAAGCATTTCGTGAAGTAATCTATTTTCTGTCGCCAGTAACTTGTCTACCCATCAAAAAGGTGTCCATTTGTCAGCTCGGTATTTGAGTTGATTGCCTTAAGACCATCCAATTTTAGGAAATTTTCAAAGATTCTGAATATAAGAAAGAGCAGTTGTATTGTCTGAACTAAACATCAAGCTTGTAAATTGGGCTTAAGCTTCTTAATGTGCTGCTTCTTCATAGGGAATGAAATCTCCACTTCACAATTTCGGGAACCATCTTTAGGAAGTTATTTCATGCAAATGATATGAACCATATGATTCTTGCGTACATCTCTTTTAGCTGGTTTCAGCCAAACATATTTGAAATTTCAGCGCTTAAAATTTCCATAACTGATTTATTTTCGTCACCAGTGACAAATCATTCCATGAGCTTCTCCAGTCAGCTGATCATCAAAATCAACGGGTCCATCTTCGTCTTCGTGGAGGGTGCAGTCTCCACTTCTGAAAGCGGCAAACCACCTTCAACAGGCACCTTCTTTCGGATAATTTGTTGGAGTAACTTACGTGTGTTTAAAAATATTAGACATGACCAAAGGCCATTTTGAGGAAGCAATTATTAGCTATTTATGCTAGAGGTCAAATCGGCAAATAAAACAAATAATGTCTCGATCGATAACAATTGTAAGAATTTTGCCGCTTTGACCCAAATTAACAGTCCCACCTGGTCTTAAACATGACCTGGGTTAATTAATGACCTACTGGAGGGTGTTTAAATGAGCACAATCGGTCTAATCGATACCCGATTGCCTTTATAAGGAGGCCTCAGCTGATTCGAAATCATTCACGCACACAACTTGACTCCAAATGGGCGGTAGACAGGAATCCATCACCTCCTCCTCATCCTCATCCTCCACCTCCTCCTCATCTTCAAACAGTCAAACGAATGCCAAGGGAAAAGGCTCGCAAACGGGAGAAGAGACGTTGAAACCAGTGATCATTGACTACGCAACAGTGACATATTCGACTGCGGGCTTTCCAAATGCAGCTACTCAACCAACGACGCAGTACATATCCACTGTGCAGATCAAGGCGGAGTCCAAATACTTCCTTGCAATGGCCGACGGCTACATCGCACAGCTGGATGCTCTCGGCTTCCCCTGAGCTCTTTCCCCACTTTTGAACTGACCCATAGTTTGCTCGTTTATTTACTCCTATAGATTTATGTTCTAAATAATATATGAATGCAATAGACGTCCATTTAGCAAATATTTCTTCCAAACAATGAAATTCTGTGAGGCTGGGGTCCTTTGCTTCACGAATCCACTGCCCACCACGATTTGCATTCCGATGTAAGGTTGATTTTTGACACAAGTCGCAATTCTCTTTACCAAAAAATGTGAAACAAGTTGATGAGAATGGAGGGATGACCAGTTGTCAACTCGGGACTTAAAACTCTTTTCAGTCAATTCATATAGTTTTACGGATGTCACCTTGAGTCAGATATCGCATTTGATCAGTATTTGTTTAAATAGACGGTTTTTATTAAAATTTATCTTCTTATATTTTACGTGGCAATCAATTCCCTTTTTGGTTGTGACTGGGGACTTTCCCCATTATGAAGCCACAGTCTACTGTGGCAGTTGCAAGTACATCTACCGAGATTTTAGCAGATTTTAACTCAAATTCTGGAATGATTCACGAAAAAGCATTTTCTAAGTTTGGACAAATATCCAAGTTTTGGGTGTTTGGCTTGAACTGAGATCAATTAGCATTTCTACTCAACAATCAGGATTAGCATTTTCAAGGACTGTTTCTTCAAGAAGCAGCTTATCATCGAACTCAAAGGGTGTCGATTGTTCGATGGAATCTCGGCTAACGTGTTGACTGCTGAGTTGCCTCTCTTAAATTCATAAAACACTACTTCCCTCCAATGAATTTCGTGTGCTCTCACGTCATCAGGTTTTTAATCAAGCGAATTGCTAAATTAATTGTTCTGTCAAACAAAATTTAAACATTTTAAGTGCTTCATAAGATAATAACAATGTTTTTTGTCGTTATAACTTATAAATATCCTTTGTTTTAATTTTTTATACGAGGTAAAATGCCAGCCAAACTTATGGATTAAACTGATAATTAAAATTTCCCGAAATTTCAATTAATCTAGACTCTTTTCAAAATCCTCTTTGGGAAACAAATTAACTCAATTACTCGGTATCATTAAACTCTGTTTGAATTTGTTTGAAAGTGTTAAATTTCTGGAATTCCAAATGATGAGTCATTAGATCTGCTGATAAGTTGCTAATGGGTGTTGTTATATCCTTCAACAATTCCCCTTTTTAACCGATAACTGATAGTGATCTCAAAACATGAACTGAAAATACATAGACAAAAAATCTTATAAGATTAATTCCTATTCTCAAAACGGACATAGAATTCGATCCATCGATTCTATCCATTACGTCGGTGATTTATTTGAAGGCCGCCGTCGTCGGATTGCAAGCTAACGTTGGATGATGACGAAGCCGAAGAGAGTGGTGTGGGTGGTGGTGGAGGCGGCGGTGGAGGTGATCTTTCCTCAACGAGAGCACTGGCAAGACGAACACTGGTTGATGTCCTGCTGACACCGCTCGTAGACGACGAAGATGTCCCACCTGGTGATACCTCTGTCACTACGACGGCATCTGAGATATTGGAAGACAAGGATCCCACTTGGCTTTCAGTAGAAGACGCAAACTGAACCACATTGTTAGTTGGCGTGTTGGGAGAGTTTCTCGTTTCACTCGAGTTTAGACTTGGTGAACTTGTGGATTGAAATGAATCAGATAAAAATGGATTATTTTCTTGAGTTCCAATTGGTAACCTCGAGTATTCCTTTTCAAGTTGCATCTTAGGAAAGGCAGATTTTGCAGAAGTAAGCAACTGCGTGCAGTCTCTAGTAGACACAAGCCGAAATTAAGCTTGGTGATTCCTAGCCGTGCCCTTAAAGAGCCAGTAGGCATTAATTATCTGAGGTCAAAGCATCTGGCCTTTTTAATCAATAGTTTAACTGACTCCTAATTTACTATTACGTAGGCCACGATTTGGGCCATACTTAATTACATGTCTTCTGTAAATTATTTAGTAAAATTATTGATGAATTAGCAACCTTTCAGTAGGTCATGGCTTCTGACCTTACTTGATTGGCGCCTATTCTAGATAACCGCTGGTTTCTTCATCATGGGATTCATTAATTATATCCCAGGCTCGAGAATTTCTTTCGCGGTCTTTTGTCACTGAGTCCAACAGCCCAGTGCCATTCTCTGATCATTCAAAAATTGAATTGTGATGTGACTACAGGGCAATTCTAGCTAGAGGTTAGCAGCAAATGACGAGGACTATGATTTGGTTATTATAGAGATGATGACAAATTGTGGTGGACCCTGGGCTTGAAACCAGCCATATTGAATTCTTAAGCCTCTACCCTGAAGCTTACTGATACAGAAGGCTTTCTCTACCACAAACTAGCGTCGCCGTGGTCAACTTCCTTGCTACAACTAGAGGAAAGGAGGCAAATTTTAATTACTACGGATAAATTATTAGTAGTGCTATTTATTTATTCACCACCGAAAGTATCAGCCAAATTTACCAACTTTTTCTACCTTATCTTGAAAGAACTTGGCATAATTTTCAGCGTTTTTCAGAAACTGATGGATATTGTTATAAATTTGCAGAGTTGTTAAAAACGATTACTTGGAGATGTCTTATTTAATTTTTGGTGGATTTTTTCCTTAATTAATAAAAAAGGCCATATATTTTTTCAGAAAACTGAGCTAAGGTGGGTGTGAAAATCTGACTTGCACTTAGAATGGGTCTTTTATCTTTTAGTGAGGGATTTGTCTATCTATATAGTTTTCTAAATGATTAAAAAAATCTTCTTATCCATAACCTTGATTAGACTTAAAAGTTTTCGAGTTTAAACAAGTTAAAAACCATTAATTGTTTTAGCGTAATCAATTTCAAGGAAGCCTATTCATTGCTAAGACCCTCAAGGTTGATTACCATTGAAATTTTGCTACAACTAAAATAGAATTGATTACACACGATGGAGGTTTTAGAAGAAGTCACGAACTCCGTGATCCCTTAGGAAGTCTAAATTCTTCAGGTGAATTCAAATTTGAGCACCATAACCCATCTCAAAAATCGACTAACACATCACTGAAGCCTTTCGGCTGCGGATTTAATTTTTCACAAAATTTACTTGGGCTGACTGAGCCAAGTTTTATCCCGATGGCTCTCAAAATACTGATACTGTCTGTGAACTAATCTCTCACGAACCATTCCTTAAATATTTTTTAAGTAGATTCTGGACAATTATAACGGATATTTTATTTATAACCAGAGATGAAACTTGGATGATTTACCATTATGATCCTTAGTGCAAAAACAGTTAACGCAAAGATCCACCGACATGGATATTCGGACAGACCAGGTTCAAGTTAATCTCGGTTTTCGGGCTATCATCCGTGGTTTGATAATTACACGGGTTCATCTTGAAAGTGAGATTAGTTGAGGTCTTCACTATTTCTCAAAAATATCAATGACATAAAATCATTTAGCGGTTTTGTAGCTGAATCCCTGAGAAGTTTTCAAGAATGCAGTCCCATTAACTTTGCAATTGGGAACAAACTGAAATAAATAAGATTAACTCACCAAACCTAGTTAACTGAAGACTGTATGATAATCAAATGTAGTATTTTGATTAAGTGTTGAATTTCCGTGTTTATTTGCCTTTTCACTAAATTGGAAAATTTGGTTTGTAGAACTAGCCTGATTCAAAGAGCCAACAATCATATACGAATTTTTAGAAATGCAGTTTCTTTCTCACCGAAAGTAATTCGTTTTTTATCAAATAAACTTAAATATTTAAATTGGCTATTTTCACTACATTATGATGAATGATCGAAACTTAGTGAGTTAATAATTTGTAGTAGGTAGATGGTGCAAGCAAAAGAGCACAATAAATCATTCTAGTACCCTAGTCAGGGCTGTTTTGGTTCTCAAGTCTTTCAAATTTTTTACTAACTCAGTTTCACCGGTACTCCGATTTTGGCATATTCACCGGCGCAGAACCAAATCCTATTTCGATTGCTACTACAAAAAATGCCATCGTTTAGCTTCTGAGTAGAAAAAATACAGGAATTGCGAATGGCATTTGTGTGGATTAGCGGATGTAGATGAAATTCATAAGATGTTATTCTTATTACGGCTAATGTAAATATCTGAAAACAGTATTTCTTAATATGTTGAAATTTATAAATCTTACTTCGAAGATTTACCATTTTTGCTGAAAATCTCATACTTATTTTTGGAAACGATATCTTAAGATTCTGACCAGGATTTGCTGAATTCTACTTATAAAGAACAATTTACATTACCCTTCTGTTGTGAATTAAAATGACTAATATGTCACAACGTGTTCTTACCTAATCTGGCCTTGGAGATTCAGAGACGTTTCGCTCATGTTCGTAATTTGGATTGACGGTTCTGACTTTCAACACATTGTCTGTTTAACAGAATCTACGAAATGACCCCTTTCCAAAATAGTATTAAGCTAAATTAGAGCAGACGAACAGCAATTTCTGCTGGCGAGATTCATCACAGGTGATAATGGAAATTTTGCATCTACCAGTTTGATCCTCAGTACGAAATACGGGAGTCAAATCAATGAAGGCCCCGGAGTGGATCTATAGGGCTACCCATGATTAAGTTGGAATCTCAAAAACCACTTGAAATTTAGTGATGACTTCGTTATTCTGGGTAGAATAAGAGGGTGTTACCAAATGGCTACCCTGACAACCCCAAAAATAGGTAAGAAAGCTAAAAGATGCTTTGATTAAGAAAATAAAAAGGTGTTACACCATGATGGCAACACACTGTTCTTCCAGGGTTGCACAAGATGTCCTTCGAAATTGCCTCTTTGGAAATCGCCTTCTCATCATCCATCAATCGAATATATTAGGTCATCCCATAAATACTGTCCCAATTTGCATTGATTACATCGAACGATATCTAGAAGATAATCTAGAATTACTGATGCAGTTAAACAAACTTCCTAGGTTAAAATGAATTCAAACTCATCAAATCTGGTCTTGACGACGTCCAGTTGAGTTTTGTGATCATCTTCATCATCATCTTCTCATACATAAACTTACCCTGGTTAATTAGTTGAGTTTGCATAGGCAATTCAGCTTAGGTCGAGCATACAACAATTCAGCGATACCTTTTAATACTCTGGAAAGTTCCTAAACTAAAAAATTTTCTTGAAAGAAATATCCGATCCCAAGTTGACGAAATCTGCTCTTCGTTTTAAACTTGCTTCTTCAGACGATAGACAGCGCCGCTGGAAAGCGTTTAAAATGGCATCTGAGGGTCCTAAGAATAGTCGAAATCACGAGATTTTTCCAATATTGAAGGTATTAATAAGTCCGCTAATAGATGAAAGTCAAGGATGATGGCCATTTGTTTTCTTTATTCGAATTTTAGCCAGAACCTTCCATCCAGAAATTTAGAAATTACATCCGTGGTAGTTTATTTTGATACACTAATCCATCTTTGTTTAACTATTAATAACTCCGGTTTTCTGCAAGAGTGGTTCAAAAATTCCTCAGTGCCGCACAAATCGGTCTCGTAATTCACGACTCCAGGTAACAGACAAAGCTCGTTAGTATTTCCCAGCAGCACTTTTGCCTACCTGCTCGCTTGCGTCAATGTCTGCTTCTGGCTGCCCACGACACAAACGTCGAATTCGAATTAGTTATCGCACAAAACAGAATTTTATTACAAAGCATTATGAGAAAGGAAAGTCTAACGGAAAGCATTTTCACATTTATATAACGGTACTTTGTACTCTTAAGTCTTGTTTCATTTAAGCAATGTGCGATGGATTTTGTCTAAAACAAGCACTTCCAAGACATATAAGCCTGCGAATTTGGTTTTTAATTATAAAGTGTTTTGACAATATCCTAGTGATTTAAAGCCAAACTAAGCCACTTTTCTTTACTGCACTCATGTACACCAACTTTGAGCCAACACTGCTTTTGACGAGATAGACAATGTCAACTTAAAGGTAGAATTATTTTTACTTAAAGCTTCGAAATTTTTCTATATTTGTATATATTTGTTAATGAAGCAAAAGTAAAAATGGGTTTCAAGGGAATCTTCATCTTCGCTTAAAGTCATTAACTGAGTGAAAATATATTTTACACTAAGTGAAATGGTTTTTATTTTACTTTAAGAACTACAGATATGCACAGAACAATCAAATAAAACGATGTACCGAACTTTTGTAAATATACGGTTTATTTTTTCTTAAAACCAGAAGACGAAAAAAACTTAAATTTAATGCCATGCATTGAATTTACAGAGTTTGATCGAATATCTTGTTCCATATTAGAGAAATGCTTAAACAGTTGCAACTTACTGAATTGAGCATGACGTTTGATAGCTAGCTGAATTTTGAGTACTGATAAGATATATTAAACTGATATTCAAATTATTTAAATTATTAATGACTGATAAATTAAATATCCATAAAATTCCCGAAATGCTTCGCATCATTTTTTGTGAAATTCGGCATTATCTTTTTGCCTCGATTTATGAAAAATTTTGTATTGCAAAAACACTGCATATTTCAGTTTAACGTGTTCTTTATCAGAAATTTTCTCACAAAATAACGGCACTTGCAGGTTTTAGACCACTTTTTGATAAATATAGCATGAATTTCAAATTATTGAAAACTAAATGTACACCTATTTGGTATTACATTTATTTTTTGAGTTATTTATTTATTTCCAGCAAAGTTTTAAGATTAGTTTTAAGCTTGAGATTCATTATCGAATATTTGGTGAATTGTCATAGGACACAATTGTAGAAAAAATAGCCCCTTAGGTAGACATCGCTTCCTTGTCCATGTTGGCGTTGCTTTGCTTGTCATTGCTTGACGATGTGGAAAAAACCTAACGTTAATCTCAGGACATGCAGAATGCATTTTTTTTCGAAGGGCTTTTTATCACAATTCTCTGCAGAATTTCTGTGTAAATAAGACAGTCATGAATTGCGAACTAATTAAGAGAGGAGAGAATGCATATATCTGGTCATAATGCTTTTTTCCCTAATTAAGCTCGAATTTAAGGTCAAGGGAAGAAAGGAAATCGATTTCGAAGTAAATGATGGTATAATTGTACTCTGTTTATTTGCATTCCCATATTATCTTCATTTATAATTTAATGAGGTGCTTATAGTAGATACAATAAAGTAAATAAATACCTGGAAATTTAAGAAGAATTAATGTATCTTGCAACACATAAGAGGGAGATTAAAATTTTATCTGAAAATTAAAAAAAATATTCATTTTTTCCTACAAGAAATGACAAATAAAACAACTTACAAAATGTAACATCATTTGTGTACTTCTCTGAGTATCTGTAACTCTAAAGTTTAAATTCTTCTGGTTGTAATTTAAAGAACTCATGAATGCCACTTTAAGCCTCTTCCAGTAGCTTTGAAAAAACTGCTTCTTCTAAACAATTTTATGAACTACGAATTAACCATCACCCCTTTTCATTTCACTAGAGCAGGCTCATTTTACGTCTCAAAGCATGGTTCAAGTACCACTCTAAATGCTGTCTACAGTAGAGTAAGGCAGTAATTATCCATCTCACCAGATTGAACAAAGGTCATTGCCCACCCCAAGTTCAACTTCCTTTGAAGAGTTATTGAGGAGAGTTTTTTCTAGTTATGTAGTGGCACGATGCTTTACTTCTTCCACGGCATTCGTAAAATGATATGGAAGACCCACGTGGATGCAATTACGGCCGGACCATACTGATATATCCAGACTTCATTCACCTCAATAAATTGTGTTTTAGTGGACTGTTAAGGAAAGACCACTCTTAAGATTCCATCGATCAGGAGGGCACAACGCATTTGGGACCCAGCCTGCTTAAGTCTAAGGGAGATTACCTATTTTCGTGAAGTTGCTAATGCTTTGGTAGACGTTAGCTTCCGCATAAGTCAGGAGGAAGATATAAACTCAACGGACGCATATATCAAGCTATAAAAGGAAGTTATTGCTCCTCTATGGCATTACCATTCCAGCGCAGACAATAGGCAAGCTTATGTGGAAACCATTAATCCTGAAAACATGTAACAGATACCTACGTTTGACATACCTACTTATTTGTGTATAAATTTAAAAAAAAACAATTATTTTTCTTTCATTAGGCACTAAAAACCTGTTTATAACTGAAAAGCGAGATCATTTAGTTACAAATTAATGCTTGATACATGAGGCCCATTTCCTACAAACTTAAGAAATGGCAAGAGGATTTAAGCTACTTTTTCTCATCATTCATTTATCCTTTAGGCTAGAAAAACAGCATCAAATTGTGGAAACTAAATGTACATATTTTCTCATTTTAAGAAACAGGCGGAGTAGTGAAGTTGGAAATCAAACCGACGTTAGTTGGGCTAAAATTTGGGAACGTGCTGTAATTTTACGAAAATCAGAAAGTCAGTGTTGTTAGCCGGATGCTTCCTCGAGTATTTCTAACGAAGAATTGTAGGAAATGTATAAGATAAACACTCAGGAGACAAAACCAGTAAGTTGAAACTAAGAGCAGAATTTTGAAAATTGATATTCCAGAGAAGAGTTGAACGGATTTCTAATAGCAATCATAAAATAAAATTCATATGTGCGATGATCTTGGGTTCAAATGTTTGGAAGTAGAGTAAGATTTTTCAATGAAATAAACAAAATTACTAGAAAAGCTCTCATCAGCAAGGAGAGATGGCTGCATTCTCTGTATGCACGACTGCGATCTGTAAAGGTATATTTCTTGAGGTATTTAAAACGTATCTTTTATAAACTTAAATACAAGCAAGACCAGTAATGAAAACCACATTTTTACGATTCAAAATTTCAAAAGAACTTCTGAGCCTAGTTAACCTTTTGCTATTTTTTCAAACACTTTTGTTTTTTATTCAGAGATTCAGACATTTTCTCTCACACTATAAGTTAGTCTTTTTTGTTGAGTCTTGATATTTCTGGAGAATTAGGTTTTTATCAACTTCGGAAAGTTTAAAACGAAAAAATACTATTTGAGAAGAGAACCAGCCTTTATTACTCCACAAGTAGTAGAACTTTTTACTGTTAATTTCGCATGATTTTAAATCACGCAAGTGTTTTTATCTAAGATAGGCATTTCGTGCTTTTCCATGGCCATAATGGTTTCACGTTGCGAGTCAATATCTTGGAAAGTGATCCTTGAGAGAATCTTCACAGTAGTAAGAACGGCACGACTGTAAAGAACAAATATGTAAAGATGACAACAAAAGACAGCAGCTGGCAGAGTGAATTTCTTGAGAAGCATTAGATTGCCCAGTATTAAAGGAAGCAAAAAATGGCGTGGAATTTTGGATGCTTCCAGCTTCAAGGAACGCCTTCAACGAATTCTGAAGCACGTTTTCAAGAGACACAGAATGAAGCAGTTCCTTTTTTGAGTGCAATACTGCCACTCCCCTTATTTTCAGGGTAACTTTGGGATGTATCACGCAAAATTCTCTTCAGTCGGCTAAAATGCACATTATAAAGCACCTAATTTGCTGCCGGCCTGCCCTAGTAAATGCCTAGGGATGTAACCATTTGATAAATATCAGTTGATAAAGTTTTAAGTAATATTGAGCCGCCTAGAAGCTTTGCAATATTTTACCGAGGCACTCCATGCTCGACATTACCCAGATGAACAAAATTTAAAGAATATCACCTTAAGTGAACATGCATTGAAAGTCATCAATTTTATCTTGACAGAGCAGTAAATGGAAAATTGTTTGATTAAAACCCCACTGTGTCTTTGCATTTGTATTCTTAATCTCCAACAAGGGATTTAGTCTTCGGCCGAAAATTCCCCGTGGATTTCCTTCGAATTATCGGGATAAGGGGCTGTTTGACCAATTTCGATATCCTCAAGGATGTTTTGTCACTAACACAGCTAAAACCGACCTATTCAATCTCAGAAGACGGGGCGCCTTCTTCTAAACCCTTGATGGTGGTGCGGTTTTGCTGCTGATACTGAAGTACCTACGAATTATTTGAGGCATATCTATTGTTTTTTGAGTTCAAGAAAGGAAACCCATCCGCTCTCAGTGTACGGAGAGTAGTGCGAATGAAAGTGGGAATTCTACCATCCACGAAGATGAAGATCGAGCCGAACGACTTCCATTTGCTTCCTGAAGAAGAATCTTATCCTTCTTCAGCATTGGAGTTGAAACTAGCAAATAAGCTTACTTTAAGCCATAAAAATGGGTTAATGCATTAGGAATTGTCTGAAAACAACCTCAAATCTAGGGTTGGTGAAATCGGCTAAATGGCTAAAAATGGTTATTTTGTCGAAATCCTGTCAATCGTCATAGAGAACTCCATGTTCAACCTCGTGGGATCATCTTTAACTTGTTATTATGTAGTGAATCTATTAATGGCCATATCTACTGCCAGCTTTTGACCCAAACTTTGAGGAGGATAAAAGACATGCTCCATTAAATCGAAAAGGGTAATTTTTCATCATAACAATGCTCGAACTCAGTAAGAATCATGGCTCCACACAAGACCATCTTTTAACCTACCTCCTTTTCAATACCACCATTTGTTGCGTAGTTTACAAAATTACTCAGAATAAGGAGTTTGAAAGTGCCATTTGTGAATAAATGGAAAGGAGTAGAAAATCAGGTAAATTGCACTACTTCTGGAATTATTAATTAAATGCACATTTTTTTCCACTTGTTTCATTTTTTCTAAATTGGTGAAGAGCCTCTGATAATTTCCTCTTCTTCCTGTTGAGCTTCAGCAGCCCACAAATGGATTTCATCTTCTTACAAACCGTTTCTGAATGTTGTCTTTTTGTAGCACAATTTCCTTGAAACGATGAGTCTCAATGATTTCTGCACCTTTTCAAACGAGTTTCATTACATATCGCTTTTTCCAGAGGGTCCAAGCAGTATGTAGACTTGCTGCTACTTAGTTCAGGTAAGCAAAAGCAAGGTGAACACTCAGCGAAGTGCAATGACTTGTTTAAACTAGGTGAACTTACTGCTTTTAAAAAGTTTCGAAAAATGCCTACAATTTTCAGTTTGCAGTGTCCAGGGTGGTTTTCTTATTGCACTTATGAACCAGGAAATATTCTTTGTAAGTTGTGAACTGGCCTTAAGGCTGAATAGAGTTGTTATAGACTTTAATCAGAATTGCGCAGGAGCTTCAACCTAAGGAATGCTTCTTTGACAAATTTGAACACCCAAGTGTTGTAAACCTAACTACCACTATTTTATAGATTAGGAGTAGAAATCGTTGGCCAATTAATTACAATAAATTCATCGTTTACAGTTAAAGGTAAATTGAGAGTTACAAAACTGGGCACTTCAGCACTAATGTCCTCCATTTCGTTAAAGAAATGCTGCTTTTCCGAACTTGTTGGTCATTGTTATAATGAACCCTAGTTTCGATTTCTCATTTTAATTTTCAGGTCAAAATAATACCAGCTGATTGAAAGGATTGCCTTTTAATTACTTAATTTAAAAGAACTAACATTTTCACTTATTTCCGCAAGTAAAATGACCCTTCACGTCTTTTAAATATTTGCACGTAATTCAGTTGACTATCGCAGTTGGAAATGTAGATAAGAGTCTTGATCTATTTTGCCTGTCTTTAAAATAGTGGCGAATCCTAAGAAACGACAGAGCTTCTTTAATTTTGTCCGCGGTTGGGAACTTTTTTAATTTCACAAGAATGACTGACAGTGTTGCAAGTATCGATTTTTTAAAGTTGATACCTCTTTAATCTAGTGCTCTTTTCAGTATTATCATTTCAAGTTATCAAATTGCACTTATTGTTCTCGAATACAGGACTGAAAGTGTTCCATTCTTGACGAATTGCTTAAATATTCTCAGTCAGCGAGTTGATAGATCAACTTAATTCGCCATATTCTAAAAGCTACCAATGAATAAATCCCAAACATAGATTGGAGACAAGGAGAAGACATATTGGAATACAAGCCGTCTCTAAAAGGGATGCAGACTAAGGCGGACGCATATTTTAATCTAGCCCAACAAACCTATACTCCACACTACCAGCTTTGTGTGTCCAGTGGATTCTCGTAAGTTGAACAGAAGACTGGCACAATGATTAGGGCATCCATCATATTGATCCTAAAACTCGAGTCAGATTTTTTTGCCAAGTTATAACGTCCAATAGGAAGAAAGGAGCTCTTCGGACCGCGGGATGGGAAAAGTTAAAATACTTCCTGTGTTCAAAAAGAAGTGAAAAACACCACAAAACTTTACTCATTGCTTAACTTGCTTCTATTAACATGCCAGAAATTTCATGCATGGCTCCGTATTGCTGAGAAGCTTCTAATGAAAGGCTATTTTTTGGACATGAGATGTAGGTATTTTCAAATAAGGTGGAAGGTATAGTTTTTTGAAAAAAAAAACAACTCGGATGGCAGATGGAAAGGCATAGAAATCATTGTGGCTTCGAAAAAGCTTGTTTTGGAGCTCGTGCTCCAAGATGACTTCGGTCTACCTCAAGTTGATTCATCAGTAACCACCTCAAAAACGATCGTTGAAATATTTTCAGTTAGATATTCCCATTCCGGACTGGTGGAATTCAATTCGTTAAGATTGGAATTTCAGCTGACTTAGCAAATTTCTAGTACGATGTGTTCCAAAGGCTTTGCGGCGGCTTCACCCCTAAAAATCCTAGTCGAAGCAAAGCTGAAGGTAATGAAGAGTGAGATGAAACTTGGATTTTCCTCTACGATTTTGAGTCAAAAATATCCAAAATCACAGTGGTAGATCTCAACGTGGATTTGCAGAATCTAGCGCATTCAAATCGGCTCAAAATTCGTCTCAAAAGTTTTTCTAGATGCATTCAGAGGGTTTGTTCCTGATTATTGAATGCCTTGGATACCAAAGAATGGTACCAAAACTTTACCATCCTGAGGTTCTAGAAATCAAATTCCGGAAGCGTTCATTGAAACGGGGAGGAAAACCTCTATTTTAAAGAGACGGGACGCGTCATAACTCCAAAGTTTATTCAACAAAGTGCAAGGCGTCAAGGTAACGACTTAAACAACTGTACATATTATACAGATAATAACGAAAGGTAAATAAATTATAGTTCAAGATAATCGGAAAATTTTTAATGTATTTTTCTGGAGATACAACATTCCTCTCCTTCTTGGAAAGGTGCCTTCCGATGAGTTAAGGTTAGAAATACGGAAGGATTGGAGTGTGCAGTTCCTTTCATAAACGTGAGTCTGGCGGACGTTCCCTTCGTGGGCTACGATGAGCAGAATACATTTAGTGATGGAGTCTGTTCCATGATGCTCTTTGGCTGGAGCCGAGGCCATCGGTAACTTTTTTTAACAGTCGCTGGAAAACACTCAATTTCTTCGGTTAAAATTATTTTTCGAGTTCGAGTTCTTTCGATCGGTGCTCCGATTAACTATCGTAGCTTTATTTTTCACACTAGGATGCTGTAACTTGAGTGTTTCCATAGTCATCGGGGAACGTCTCCGAATTCCATTCATTATTTCTTTTCCCTTTTTATAGTCGAAAGATCGATTATCTTCTTCGAGGGGAAAATGCGGCCTAATCGATTTTGTTAGTGCCAATTTGCGTTGTTCACACGCCTTGCACTTGGGCCGTAATGCATAATCGATTGAGCAACTGCGGCAGCCTTTTTCCATGTCTCCAAGGTGGAGGGAGATGCGTGACGTTTGCCCTCAAACACGATCATAAAGCGTACTTCTGAGGCGGCTGACTGAGTCATTCGAGGATCCGTCTGCAGCCCGAGGTCCGAAAACTTATTGAATTTGTCGATCAAGTCCATACCGAGCAGATTTGTCCTTTGGGGGGAAACGCAACATATCGTATTGCACGACTTATTATTAACTCTTACCCAACAACGTATAGACCCTAAAAGTGGTATTAGATTGCCGGAAGCACTGGATAAGTTAACTTTTGGGTCATCCAGTTTTGGACTTCCGAGTTTAATCCAGGCATTTGTTGATATCATCGTGACATCTGAGCCCGTGTCCAATTGTAGGTGCATCTTGACCGCATTTATGATTACAGGCTGGCACGCAGGCCATTCGATTGCACTTCGTTGCGTCCCGTACGATGGCTCGAAGTGGGGCTCTTTCGTTTGGTTTTACCGCAAAACCCATCTTTGTGGCCTTTCTTATTGCACAAGTGATTGATGAATGGGCAATCTCGATAGAAGTGGAATTTCCCACAGAACTTACACCAAGGTAACTTCCTTGGCTGGATTCCACTTTTTGTTGGGCCGTTCTGAGCTCTTGACAGGAAAAATGTGGGTTCTGTATGGAGCACAACTTAGCGTCTCCCACGATATTCTGATATCGAACAAAGGCATCCGCTAGCTCTTGGACAGTCGTGCCGGGATCCTTGTGCAGAAGAGCCATGAGTTGGGCTCGAAGAGAGGATAACTCGGGGCTGTTAAGGCATAACATAAAAATGGGACTTTGTAGGTTACGATATGAGAAACGGCTGAACTGAAACTCGGAGCAGAGTTTGTCGACTCTTGTTGTGTAGTCTCTGATATTTTCTCCAGACTCCATCGAGAATTTGAAGCATTGGAAACAGCAATTAAAAGGAGACTTTTCGCCTGAATATAAGATACGTAGAACTGCAATAGTCTCATCGAATGATAGCTCATCAGGTTTTCTAGGAAGAATGTAATTAATAGAGTTCGTATGCTCTGTTATGAAGACGCCGTAGGAGTAAACGATTCTTCGTCTATTCCGACATATCCGAAGGCATTAAGTCTATAGTATCTAAGAACCGCTGTATCCATATCTGGAAATTGTCCTAGGATGGATCAAAAATGGGGATCCGATCAACGATTTCATCTGGAGTTTTCGTTTTCTTATTTAATGCGTTAGTTAGGGCCGCGAAAAGCTCTTTAATCTCACCTGCGTCGCCATAATGTAATAAAGTGATCTGATTACGGCCACAAGAGACAGGACGCGTGGTAACTCCAAGTTTATTCAACAAAGTGCAAGGCGTCAAGGTAACGACTTAAACAACTGTACATATTATACAGATAATAGCGAAAGGTAAATAAATTGTATTTCAATATACTCAGAAAATTTTTAATGTAATTTTCTGGAGATACAACAACTTCTTCGTGACATGGTCCTGTTTCATTGTAGTAATTATGCATTGGCTGATTTTTCGAGGGTTGTTCAAAATGACCTTTTAGAAAAGCCCCAATGCTTTGTTGTTGTCCTTTAGACTTCATTAATTGGAAAACACATGTATGCCTTATAGTAACGCATTTTAATTCCACAGAAGTGGAAAGAAACATTTTCCACTTCTTTGCCTCAGAATTCCTCAAAAACAGTTGTCTTCGAACCTGGAAACCGGCACTAGAGATGTGCATTGCACCGAATGCATGTAATATTGAGAAATAAGATTGTGCATATACAGAGGATGGACAGGATTTTGGAAACACCCAGCATTTTGACAACATAACCCTTTAAAATGTTAAGCAAAACCAAAACCTGGCACATTTTAAAGTTTTGTTTATTATTTGTTGTTTGGTATGTTCATTTAAAACAGCTTTTCGTTACAGTATTAAAAAATTGGTTTTAAACTTATAAACATGGCTGACCTCTCAAACTAACAAAGGGAACTCATTTCCCACATGAACTCTTCATCTGAAACTGCACAAATCTGGTCACTGCACTGAAAAGCTGCAATCAGGAGACCTCTGCTTTCAAAAAATGTTTCCAGGAGTTTAGAATGGCTTGATTTGGCCTGTCTCTAGAGCAGTGGATGAAGGATGTGATTTTCCCTGACGACGAATCATCGTCATTTATCTTGTTTCCGAGCTCCGAAGACCGCCGAAAGAAGAAGAATTTGATCCAGACTGTCAGCTTCTCTCAACCGTGAAACATGGAAACGGGGGTTCTGTCAAGATGAGCTAGGGCGCTCTTACCTGGAAGTTCGCTGCCGGGCCAATGAAAACCCTTCGTGGAAAAAATTAAAAGCGTAACATTTTAGGGATTGTAGGCGATCAATTTCAAGTCCTATCGACTCCAAAGTTTGGACACCACAGCGCCAAAATTCAGCTTTTGGCTAAACATAATCAATCCATTTTTATTAATAAATAATTTTCTATTATTTACCCAAGCAAAAAAAACACTTCTCTCTTGCGAAAAAAAATAAATTGCAAACTTTATTTAATAACACTAAAAAATGCCATACATGAGACAATGGTCTTTGGTTAACACGGACAGGGTGTGGGGACAATGGTTTAAATGTGTTATTGTTACATTCTTTCCTGAGTTTTTGAGGCAAAAAGGCACCGATGCTCCTACGCCTCACAGGGATGGCACCACTCGGCAATGAAGTACTTCATTCTCTCCTCCTCCTTCCAGACAACATCATAGAGCTCCGGCGCGAATGCTCTCGGCTCTCTGCCCCGTCTGCCAGAGTCTAGACGCATTTCAGTGATCGTCTCTGCCGTCCGACTGCGTCGAAACTCCAGACACCTCGAAGTCTCTCTGTTGGCTATCGTGATCCATCTGGCGTTGGGCAGACGCTTTGCTAGTCTACTTAACTCTTCCTTGCTCAAACAGGGTTGGTAGATGCAGTCAATGTAGAGGTACTTCAAGGACCAGGAACGGGGATAGAGCAACCGGTCACTTTCATCACTTCGAATGCGCAGAGAATCAACCACGAGGCAGAGAACTTCCAGATTGCAGTTTGAAAGGATTTCTTGAACTGCCACGGCGTAGATCTCCTCCGAAAGCGGCCAGCGATGGATGTAGAGGCGCTTGAGTTCTGTACACACCTGGGTGACATCTTGAAGGTCCTCAGGGTCTAGATGACTGTCTGAGGTTATGAGAAGCTCCTCAATGCAGGGAAACACTCCGCAAATGTTCTTAAGAGGCTGAGTGTGGGGAAGATTGTCTAGACAGCGGCACGAATGCCATCGAGATCGATTGCAGAAGTAGAAGACGGGGAGAGAGGTGATGGTAACCGACCTAACTGAAGAAAAGTAGCCTCGGTGATAGACAAGAAGGGTCTCAAATCCGCTGTCCACATTCCGTGGATCAATAAGCTCAGCCGGAATCTCAATTGCCTTCAGTGTGGGAGAAGTGAGTTTGATGACTGGGAAGAGGTGGAAGTAACAGAGGGTCTTGAATCTCTTCAAAAAACCGCAATAATCAGCATAACTCTCTGGATGTGTGGTGTGTTTGACTGTGATTATAAGTGTTCCTACCCTACTGCCGTATTGAGTTAAAAAGGCTAAAGTTGCCGGGCACGAAAGTTGGTTGTTGTCGGGGAGAAAAATCAGCTCTAGCATGATCAGACCTCCACCAATGGGAGCTCTTCGTCCAACGTGAATCGGCTCGTTCGTTACTAGTGCCGTCTGGGGCTGTACCGGCTGTCCGAAACCCGAAAATCCTACTTCCAGGGGTCCGAAAACCCCTTTGTCAAATCTAATGGCATTTTCAAGTCTCGAAATGGTTCCTATGTCAACTGACTTCAGTTTGGGAAAGATGGTCCACTCCTCACTAAAGAACATCTGGTTGAGAGCTCGTAGCAGGTCGCTCTTCGCATCTATTTTGAGCGTCTCCAGGTTGGTGAAAGGCCCAACTTGTCGCAGATACTGACACCAGGGGGTCTCACCAACCATTCTTTCACAAACGGTCAAGTGGACCACGTTTTGCATGAGCTGGAGCAGAGCTGGAATGAACTCCTCCCTCCTGTCCTCGACGAAAAACCCAGTGAGGTGGCACTTCATGACCTCGAGTTGTGGAGGTGGGGAAACACAGGGTGGAGATAGACACTCACTCTCCTCCCGAAAGTCCGGGTCTGTGGGTCTCACCGCTAGGTATCGGAGATTGGGGAAGGCGGGTGTGGAGAAGACAGCCAGGAGACGATCGATCGGCTGCATCTGGAGACTCAGGTCTAGTCTCTGGAGGCAAGCGAAGGCGTTGGGATTGGTGGTAATGCAACGTTGGATGATTCCAACTGCTCCACCGACGACTACTGGCCCGGGACTCGTGAGACGAAGGATGTGGATGTGTTGGGTGAGGTGGCGACGCAGCAGGAAAAAGAGGAGGGGTGATCCGTTCTCGGAGAGGAGGATTTCGTGGGGGAAACTGTAGGTCCAGCGGGGAAAAGCGCTCACGAACTTCAGCCATTCGTCGAGACTCAAGTATTGCAGGAGTCGCTGGACTATCTGTGGTTGCCGAAGTATGATTTCCTAAATTAGAGTACCATAAAGATCATAGTCTCCTTAATGCAATTTAGAGTCCAGCTATCAGATATATTTTTCGGAAGTTAAATTTTATCCGACTCAAAAGTTTTGGACGTCTGAGTGTACACTCTGGTCTTATGCACTATTCATATTTATATATTTGAGGTACAAAATCCAGAGTTAGACAGTTCTTATTTTCTCAATTTGTTTAGGGACATTTCTACCATATATTTTAATGCTTGAAAATAAACAAAATATTAAGTTATAAGCATAACTTTGACTTCGAGTTTCTGTGGTATTAAACTCTCTATTTGAATTTTTTGGAATAGCTGAATAGAAATTTCATCTAAAATTTGTTTTATTAATGTCATATTAATGAATTGGTAAAATAATATTCCAAATTACGATAAAAGTAAACGAAACCAAATTTTTGAATTCGAATGTCTAGGATATAATTGTTTAATTTTAAGATTTTTTAACCGTGTTTTTGGAAAAATTCTTTTATTTCAAATACACAAAGAACACTCTTGAAACTGAACTTTTTTAAAATACAACATGTTTTATTGCTAATTGTTATAGTTTGTTAAATTAACTTTATATTTCTGTAATGCTTAATCTGTCTTTTTTAATTTTACACAACTAAATTAAATTTTGACCCTAACAATTTCTTTTATTAATGCCTTATTCTTGAGTGCAAAAATAAAGTTCATAACATAATGGTAATTAAACTTCCCCAAATATCCTTTTTGATTGCTTTAAAATAATTCGCTTTTAATTTCTTAATCACATCAAAACTAAAAAAATATTAGCATATTTAATTTTGTAATTTGGATATTACCCATAGATTGAGGTAGGAAGTGGTCTTAAGAGACCTTCTACCAAGGCTGTAGAAAACTTGAAATTTTCTGAACATCTGAAGAGCTTATCGGTAAATGAGAATTTGCATTTAAAATTTGAATATTTACGTGCACTTCACTCAGATTTGCACCCTAAAATATCATCAACTTCGTAAATGGGTCCCCAAGTGTGTGTGAGTGTCAACAGATGTTCCGCTGATAATATTTACGTCCTTCGAAGTGGGTCCTGC
The DNA here is from genome assembly GCA_030710315.1 of Anomotaenia brevis. Taxonomy (NCBI): domain Eukaryota; kingdom Metazoa; phylum Platyhelminthes; class Cestoda; order Cyclophyllidea; family Dilepididae; genus Anomotaenia; species Anomotaenia brevis. The sequence goes on from JAUOZQ010000050.1 coordinate 23,755, forward strand.
AACCCAGGGTTGAAGGGGATTGGGTGGGTACTGATGGTCCCTAAAAGTACGCCCTAGGACCCGGTGACACGTTGGTGACTGGCTCCCGCTTCTCAGACAAACAGGTTCTCCTATAATCAACTTTTTTAAGTCCTATGAACTGATATGTAAACTACGGACGGGTTTAAGGTCACTTGAAGAGAAAACTTTGAATATAATATTAGGTCCTATGGAAAATCAGCCAAATTTGGGTTCTGTGGGCAAGTGGTTGAGGCGAAAAGGGGGAAAAAAATTATTGAATTTATGTAAATGAAGGCTTGAAATAACACCTAAGGGCCACTGAAAAAAGGGATAGACGGCAATAATTTAGAAGTCTTGTAATTCTATGACAATAAATTTACCTATTTAACTAGCGAATGTTCCAATTTATGGTTTTTTAACTAATTATGAATGCAAAGCTTGGTTTTAGGTGCCTATTTACCGAAGGTGCAGCTGAGGTAACCACGTGCTATGGACAAGTGGATAATGCAACGAAAACTTGTGAAAAGGCACCACAGTGAACGGTATTTCTCACTGTTATTTTTGCAGACGTCATAGCAACCAATGCCTGCAAATACTGGGAATTCTAAACCTCGCCTCTCTATTTAAACATGGGAATTTTCGAATGATTGAATGAGGAAAGCAAATCGAATAAACAGTAAGCTTCAAAAAATCTACAGTTTGCCTTACAAAGGAACTCAGTTGGGCAATGTAGGGATTTTAGGGATTTAACTACTTAAATTGAAGGTAAAATCTATATAACTCTTAAATTTTGAGGCGATAGCTTAAAATAATCTTTATTAGAAAGGTTCTACTCAATTATGCGTGAATACCATGTGACCACTCCACCATCTCACTGTTGATTTCTCTTCAGGCATATTTAAAAGTCAATCATGACATACCAAGTTTTGGAGGCTACGTCTGGATTCTGCCATAAGATGATGGGGAAGAATAAGGTGGAGAATAGTTTAATAATATGCTTCCTAAGGGGCTGGCGACGGCATTTTATATACCAGCAACTCTCCAGGCAAGCATCGGAAGTTTCCGGCCGTCGTGACCTTGAGCCCAACGCATCTCCTGATTGGATCGTTTGTTTAACTGTGTGTGTGCTGTTGGGGGCTTCGTGTGTGCGTGCGTGCTTCTCTCTGTGTGTACGGGACTGAGAGTGTTACTGTGTTTGTGTGTGTGTATCTGGGCTAGTTGTCAAAACTGCCTGCTGTTTATCTGTTTACATGATGCGGGAAAGGTCAGAGAGATGTCTAAGGGGTGGGGATATCATTTCATTTCAGTAGGTGACATCCTTTCACTGCGAAAACAAAAATTTTAAAATATACGGAAATCAATAAATGCTTCTTCGCTTCGATTGCAGCTTTGTGATTGGTTTGCAAAACTGGTAGTTGGTTCTATGATGAGCATTTAACCAACACGAGGAAATATCGAGGTAATTCCCGGCGGAAGATTTAGTGGTAGTCATAACACCGAAGGTGTGTAAGCACGTAGGTCTGGTCCGGAAGTCATAAAACATCTCCTGCAAGTCTGGCCTGTGTATGTTGGAATCACGTGGGTCCCTTGCTTCCAATTTTCCCGTGTGTTTAAAAATTTTTTTAGATAACATTTTTCAACCACTTGGAAATTACTGTATATCTGCCTTATCACGTCATCCCTAAGTGAGTGACTAAATGGTACAGTTAATTGACGTTTTAGCCAATACAACTATTGTAAAATTCTCTTTTTGAATTAGTCTGTTTCAACGTTTTCCAGAGGCCTTGGAAAGGTTGTCTGTTTTTCTAAATGATTTCGTAATCTATGAAAAGGATAACAAATCGACGAAGGAGCACAGTGGGGGGAATAAAGTGAAAGAAACATTTTCTCCCAAACATGTTTTAATACAGTCATTTTTGGCGCCGTTCTTGAAGCATGTGGTGGGGGTGTTACGCATTGTTCTGATGAAATATCACCCTTGTTGAGGGACGGTAGATCTGAGCATTGTTTGTTTCCGCAAAAGTCAATAACAATCCAAAGTGCATTATTGGCGATCCAGCTAAGGCAGCCACTGTCTACAACGCTTAACATGAAGGTGAGAAATACATTTTTCGTCAGTAGCCAGTAGTCACAAGTCTATCTACCAAAAGATGAAACAAATTGGCGAGAATGATGAGAACAGTGGATGTCAACTCGAGAGTTGAGTTGATTGTTTTCAGACAATTCCAAGTGTAGGTAATTTCCCAAGTTTTTTTTGGATGGAGAATAGTCTTTTTTTGTGTTTTGAACTAAGCACATCGTCCGTTTCGATCTCCATCTCCACGGTGGGTGAAATCTCCACTTATGAATTTCGTAAACCATCTTCTGCTTAAACCGAGTGCTCAAATGATTCATGTTTGGTTAGCTTTTAAACAAGCCATTTTTTATTTGATCGTCCTGTAAACAAAATTTGATAAATTTCAACGTACTGAAGCATCGACGTCATGTTGAGCTCCATGCGACACTATAAATTACTTTTAAATTTCTCTCACCTAAAAAAAGGAAAAATTCTGGGTGACCCGATAAATACGCACAAAACCTCAAATGACCAATGAAATTGGTTTGTTTTCAAGATTGGGTGTTAATGGAGATGATAAATCCTTTTGAATATCCCCCTAATCAGTTCACATTCGGGCTAAAAGCTTGATCAGTCTCAAATTCAAATCACAAAAATAATACATTTACCTCCTAGCCAAAGTAGGAAATTGTAGAGACGTTGCTGCATGACTGATGGTAGTTTGCCGCCTCTGTTTTTTTAAAAAAGTTTGTGTTTTCATCAATTTAGAGGTGATTTATGGTTTTCATGCAGACTCTGCAGACTCTAGAAAAAGTGTTCCATGACCTCCTCTAGTTAGACTAAAATGTGATATTCCATCTTATCTCTGTTACTTAAAAAATTAAAAAAAGATGTAGTGAATTTTAAAGCATGCAACCAAGTCCGTCTTTAAACATTGATTTTGCATGATTTCGAAGGCGTTTTTGCTGAAAAGATAAAATCCTGTCAGTATCGTTAATGAGTTTTTCCCAATCTCCTAACATCCCTACCTAAACGATTGGTTTTTCATCTTAGCTTTGTTAAAAGAGCCAAAATGCTAAGAAATCTGAGCTGTTGAGATGTCCACAACAATCATTGAGCGCATAAGATCGAGCTCCGTTTCTATTGGCCAAATGGTACAATGGAGTAGTTTGCTGAGGTTTTCCAATACGCTACTGAGTTTCGAAGAAAACTAGATTAGAGATTGAAAAAAAATGAAGTAAGAAACACCTTCAATAAGTCACTTACAGTAAGTTTTCATTGAATTTCGTTTTTGTTTTCAAAAAAATTGATGATTCGCTTTTATGGTCATCGATTCCAACCCTAAAAGCCCTTTCAACAATTTAAGAGGCTAGGAGGCTGAATTGAGGCTACGTCATTCCAGAAATAATCTTCCTCAAATGCCTTTCATTTTTTTAAAAAAAAGACCACCCGTCACATGTCACACCGGTCTTGTATTTCTTGTGTGATTTATTACATTTAAAAACCATGCCAAAAGTTTCGGAGAATGAAACTTAGGTTCAATGGTGGATCCAAAAAGTCGAAAAATTAAAAAAAATTTTTGTACAAAAAGTAAATAAGTACGTGACTTTATTTCGATACATTAACGGTATTCAGTGCATCTCCACGTTTCCAGGTGCGAAGTATTCAAAGAACCCTGGAAGACATTTTCAGAGCCATATTCCTTAAAACTTGCTAGTGTTCTCTGATTTACAAGGTAAACAGACATCAATGTTACAGATCTCAAGATTTGTGGCGGCTAGACAACCTAATCAATATCAGCATCTCAGGCTCACACAAAGCCTGTCCAAACCGAGTTACCGGACTCCCCTGTTGCCAAATCAGGTCTGAGTCACGCCCCCGTATTCCTGTATCAAATAAAACCGCTTGAGTGACGACTCAGAACCAACACAGACTTCCAACAAACGTCTCCTATTTTCTCCCTTCGGAAATGGATCATTTTAACAGGGTATTAAATCCATTTTGGCGAACACTTCGATAAATCTACAAGTCGGAAAATGAGTCACTATCCCAGGAAACACACCAGTATGTTAGACGTATCTAAGCGCCCCTTCACTAGTAAAGTGACTGCACACTGATTCCAGAGAAGTGCTCGTTATAGACGCCATCTTCAGTGTTCGCGAGGGTGTCTTGAAAAAACCTTGAAATCGAAAAAATCTGAAAAAAAAACTGAGTACGTGAGTACGTGACTAGGACCATTGTTCTCTTGACTTGAATGAAATCACGCATGCAGGCGAATCTTATTTACTTTTGATTAGGCAACGTGGAAACTAGTGTGGGTTCGGGCCTAGATTAAGGCCGCTACTTTAAGCTAGAATACATTTCCCATCAGATTTTAAAGGAGCCTAAGCCAGTTTCGTCCATCCCAGTTACCTTCTCTGTGTAGGCAAGACATGAGAAGAACTTCCTAAAATATGGAAGCTGCTAACTTAGCGTAATCTAAGGAGATTCAATGTTCGAACCATTGCCTAATAAAGAATTTGAGCGAAGAGTTTCCTCATCTCCAATGCTAAATGAGGTCAGAACACGTTGTAATATTTAGGGGCTGGGTAAAGTGGTATAAACATTCTGCAGTCGCCTGTGACGAAGAGTTTAAGTTTTATGTGTCATAAGAGCACTGAAAACTTTGCCTCTATGATTATTTGCATGTAAAAATGTTATCCTAAATAAACCTATTGAATAACAAAGATGCCAAACAATAAGCATTTTTTAAGAGTTTCTTTGCAGGCGATGGAAATTTTTTATAGATGAAACTCAAATTCGAAAAAGTGAAAACACCATTTCCGGTGTAATTTGGCCATTAAAGCAGATTTACTCAAAACTTTACAGCACGTAATTCTTACTTATATACATAAAAATATTTTTCTACTTCTGTAAAAAGCAGACAGTTTACTACTTTGCACTCTTAATTATGATAAATTTGTATTTTCAAAATACTCGGGCAGTCAAGGTGCAGTGTGCAGCGGATGTGTACAGTTCCTTTTAAGTGACGGAGTAATTCGACTACCTAATTACCACCTTATTTTCTCAGTTGTGACTGCAATCTGCTAAGCCTCTAATAAATTCTTAAGAACGCTTTCGTCCAAAATTGAGAGTATTTAAAATTGAATACTTTAGTAGTTGGTCGGAAAGTTACATTTATTAACTCATAGGTTTTTGTTCTTAGGGTTTAATTCAAATTGGATAGGTGATTAAGCTAAAATTGCTAAACTTCCATAAAATTTATCAAAATAAATAAAACCAACCGGTAAATTTAAACGATTTTTGTAAATAAAACCAACTCAATTTACGCATATGCTGAAGGAAAATATATACATTCGATTATTTATAACCACAGTGAATCAGTGCAATTTTAAAAATGTCTCAACGACTCTTATGAATGGCAAACAAATGCACATTGTCAATACATAACTAAAATCAACTTTCAAATGGTCTTTAGAGTTAAATGAACATGACGTAATTCAAGGTATTCAAAGGTCTTAATGACCTGCATTTGTACAAATTTTTCAAGGATTCAGCTACGAAAACATAGGGTGGTTAATTTTAATTTAAAATTTTTCCAAAATTTCCCTTTTATCTCGCCATAGTAGATTTCTGAGGTGACTTTCATCGCTATTACACACTTGAATCCACCCAAAAACCGTGGCTAACAATTTATAGAGTCTATTTAAACTCGATTCTAGTTCGCACTGAAGATCCAACTGAGGGAGTTATTGCTTCATTCGTTTTTTTGCACTCAGGATCCTTTTGGTAGATCCAAGTTTCAAAATCTTCGTTGACGATGCTAACTCTATGATATTCTCCATTCATCTGCTTCATCTTCACGGGGAATGTTCCGAAAGGGGTGACTTAAACGCAAATTCTGTTTGCGACGCTTTTGGAAGGAGGAATTACACGAGTTGAAAAATAAACATAAGATATTTATATGGCGTAGGTTCATCTTTTACAGCAATAGCAAACTCAGTTCTCCAAGGAATCGATTCCTACAAATATCAAATGTCTCCAAAGTAATTTTAGCCCATTCTTCAGTTAAAACAACCTCGAATTTCCTATTACTTATTACTCAGATTTCTAAAATCGTCCATAAATGCCTCTCAATAATGAAATTGAGGTGGTCTTCGGATTGTGGTGACCGTATGGTATTCACAATTTCACTTTTCTCTACGGAAGCACCTGGACACCCAGAATTCATAACTAGTCTATGCGGTTAATTCCCTTACGATTTCCAAGAAACAACAGCCCAGATCATCTTGACAGAACCCACGTCCCATGTTTTGAGGTTGGGAGAAAGTGGCTGTCTGGATTAGATGCTTCTTTCGACTGTCTCCAAACGTACACCCGGAAGTTGGAAATAAGGTAAACACTGAATTTTCATCAGAGGAAATCAAATTTTTTTCACCACTCGAGGTAAGGCTAAATCCTGGAGGATCCTAATTCACCACTATAGACACTCCGAGACACCTGTCTTTGAGAGCAGAGGTTGTCTAACTGCAGCTCTTCCAGATTTGTGCAGATCTCGATGAAGAAGTGTTTTTGTGGAAACTAGGTTCTGTGGGTGTTCATTGAGGAGCTGTGCAGTGATTTCAAGAGCCGTGGTCTTGGTAGCCTCTCTAACAGTTCCACTTTGTCCCACGCTCTCTCTCAGACAACTTCGAATTTCGGCCCCACCTCTGCTTTGCAGTTATTTAAACAAACATATCTAGTAACAGAAGTAATAAGTGAAAAACAGTAAAATATTCAAAGTTCTGAGTGTTCGTAATACTTAAAAAGATTATTATGCCAAAATGGTCGGTGTTTCCACTAATTTTTCCATCCTCTGTATTTAAAAACGTTGACATCTGATTTTTTGCTACTCGCCGATTGTTTTCAACAGCATTTTTGATGCTGTTCTAGGTCTTATATTCCACATATAGGGGCGTCTTCAAAGTCGCCTCTTCCCTTTTCTAATCATTGCTGAATCCATTTGTTCAATTTCCACGTTTTTGGAGCAAGAATTCCGACACTTGATCTCTGTTCCATTCTATCGGAAATTTATCAAATACTTGATATCCAATCCATCCAAATATACAACATTTTTCATGGTAGACTAAGGTTGGAGGCTTCGATTTACATACAAATTACATTAAGTGTACTAGGGTGTTTTGTCATGAGCTAAACTCAACAGCCTTTTGTCATTTATCTAGAGTAACTTTTAGTTGTCAGCGGAAACGATCCAAGCAAAAGTGGAAGTCTGAATAGTAAATTCTATTGTACTAAAGAATCGGAGGAATAGTTTAATTGTGACAAATTTTCGTTACTTTAAAAGAGTTAAAATCTCTCCATATAATTCACTGCAATCAAAGGTTAAAACTCCCCAAAAGAGAAGCTACATTTTCAAGAAAATTTACCAAATGCAGGTTGGTTTTTATGCTAATCAATAGGCCTTTTAGGATGTACACAAACTTCACTTGTCAATTTTTGACTGCCGTTTTCAAGCAAATATCAAATTCTAATAATCGAAATTAAATTCCAACTCTCAAAGGCCACGAATGTCGGAAACAAATTTGCACTTTGCAAAGTTTACGCTGCACTTTTACTTTTATAATTTGAACTAGAATTCTTCCTTGATTGTAATTATTGAAACGTACTTCAAAAAGAACACATTTACACTAATCTATTTTTGTGCTCTCTCACAGGTTCGGCTGCGAAAAGGTCACGATTCCCCCTTTGTCATATCTCTGCCCTCAGAGCTTATTTTTAGAGCCCCAAAGACCCGCCTTTGTCTTGAACGGACACGCGAAGCATGTGACTGCCACTACGTGCGTACGAGGAGAGCGCTTAAATTAACTTTGACATTAACAACATCGTCGGTAGGCGTGGAAGTGTATCGCGAACTTGCTTTGAATACCCCTGTGGGAGAATATAGCAATGAGGGAGGGGATGTGGTGTTGTGTTCACTCCTAGACTGCGTGAATACCCAGGGAAGATGTTGTGTACAACACACTTGATCTGGGTCTATCTTTAGAAGAGGTAGAACGCGATTAATTCATATTCCTTTAGGATGGTTGGATATGACTGAAGTCTTGGGACAACACTTGAACGGCAAACGCGATTTCGTTGATTAATTATGCGTCTGGTATTGAGATCAAACAGGACTTGAAAAAGTGGATTTTCAATGCTTTTGCATCCAGTTTTCAGTTTTATCCTTTCAATGTCGAAAACAATTTGTGTTACCACGAACTGCCAATTTTCCTAGTCATAACTGATTTGTGCAACCTTTTGCTACTATGAAAGAACGCAACCTATTTTTCGGCCCAAATTCCCAATTAGAACCTCTCCATAAACTTTAAAATAAAGAGTATCTTAGAAACAGTTAGGCACACAATCTGCACTGGCCTCACGTGTCCAATCAATCAGGATAAATCATTTCGCATGTTGCGTTTATAAGAAATGACCGTGATTTAATGCGGGGCAACATTTGCTAGGCTTGTAATTTTGGAGTCTTTAAAGGCGAATAACAACTTCAGTCATATAAAAATAGACGTACAGTCGGAGAACAAGGAATGGACGAGATCGTGGAAATACCGTAAGAAATCAACAAAATAAATCTTAATATGATGTAGATCTACGGTAGATATTGCCTCAATTCTCCGAGGCATTGATTCATACAAATTGTGAATTGTTTCCAAGAGAATTTTAGCTGTCCATTCTTCAGTTAAAACACAGCTCAGTGGTGGATTCTCTAACATCGACGACCATAAATACTCTTCAATAATGAGGCTGAGGTGATCGGTGGTGGTGGTGGTGGTGGTGGTGGTGGTGGTGGTGGTGGTGGTGGTGGTGGTGGTGGTGGTGGTGGTGGTGGTGGTGGTGGTGGTGGTGGTGGTGGTGGTGGTGGTGGTGGTGGTGGTGGTGGTGGTGGTGGTGGTGGTGGTGGTGGTGGTGGTGGTGGTGGTGGTGGTGGTGGTGGTGGTGGTGGTGGTGGTCAGATGAGATGCCCAACTTCACTAGAATGTTCCTCCTCGTGCCGCCATTCTTCGTCTAGAAAGATGGCTGCGTTCGCCTCTGGAAATCACAGTTCTTGAATAACCATAGGTTTATGAACTTGGTCGCCCAAAATTCCCACGTGTTCTCGGCTGTTAATTCTCCTTCCATGAAGGAGGGGAAACCACTGGCTCGGAGGCGGATTTACAAGAAATAGCGCCCTAGATCGCCTAGACAGAACCCCCTGCCATGTTTTATGTTTGGCAGAAGTCGGCTGTCTGTAAAACGTACACTCTTACGGTAAACGACGATTCCTTAGAGAAAATCACATTTTTTCATAGCTCGAAGTCTGTTTTCACACCACTCCAAACACTCTGAAGGATTTGTCATTGATTAATGCAGAATTTGTCTACATTCAGCTCATCCGTGGCGAAATCCGGCTCCCGTGTGTATCTCTCGAAAAACATTTTTCGTGGAAGCTGGGTTCTGTTCTGGGTGCTCACTGAGAGGCTTTGCAATGATTTTAGGAACCATGATCTTGCGATCCTCTCTAATAGTCCGAAGGTCTCTCGCAGAAAACTTGGACCTTCGGCAAGATCTGTGCTTTCCTTCTTTTTCAAAGGCGACAGGACCTCGTGGAACGCTACCAAGCATTCGGCTGGCAGTTGCTGTTATACTGGCGCCAGTCTGCCATATGAGCATCAACAACTTCGTCTGTTAGAAAGTCCGAGATGCCTGTCACTTTCTTGTTAGAACAGCTTTTTAAATAACTGTAAAGCGCTTATCGATATAAACAACTGTGAACAAAAATATTTAAATTTGCCAGGTTTTGGGAGTTTATTATTGGTCAAAGATATGATGACAAATTGCTACTGTTTCCATTATTTTGTCCATCCATGAAACTGTAATTTCCATTCAAGTTTATGTCCTTCCCAAGTCGATGATTCAGGGTTCGATACCGTCTTTGAAAAATTCTGAAGAGCGTTGTTAGAGCTAAGGAATTACATAAACAATTTGACAACTCTATCCCATTGAAACTAGTTAATCAAAATTATTGCTCATGCTTCACATAGCGATGGTTCTTTTGCAGATCGGTCTATGCAAGCTGAATGAACATTTTGGAATGGAACGAGGACTGACAGCTGTTCCCAGAAGAAATATCTAGAAAGCTGAACACGTCACTGCTCAGTTATTTCTCAACTCTAACAGTGTACAGCAATAAAAGTGTTGCAGTAATTCTAAGGAAAGAAAACAGGGTGAGCTTTTAATTTAACTTAACTAACTAACTTTAGAAATAGACATTTCTTATGGTATAGTAAATAACGAATGCTATTTCGGCATCATTTTTGTGTGAGAGACCAGTTTCCAACCATGGCATTTAAAACTTTATTTTGAACTCAATGTCAACCTCTTTCCACTATTACACGGTTTGTTTATCAGCGCGGTTAGTCAGAATTGGAAAAAAAATCCCTTGGGAAACGAAGCACAAATGCTTTTACTCGGTGAGGATTTGATGCAACTCTTTTGGAGGGATTGGTCAATCTCCTTCGATTACAACTCACCTCAAATAACCACTGATGGATCGATTGAAATGGAAGTACATGGTTTCATGGATGAGATGAGAGGAATTGAGTAGGCTTTCTTTTCGATGTGGGAAAATGACTCCAATTGGCACACTGACTGGGCAAGGCCCAGTTAGTGGATCGGGGACTAGCTAAAATTGTCGTTTATTAGTAGTTTAAAACGTCAAAACTCCTCGGTGAGTTTTAACCTTGTTTTCAGCTACATAATTTCAGTTTCACAAAAGTTTCTGTATTTTTCAGAACGAAAAATCAGTCGGAAAAATGACTAAAGTGACCTCCAAAACAGCGGATCTCAAAATTCACCCCAAATTGTGCTTATGGACGCAGTTTTCTGGATAGATTCTGTGGCTTGATACTGAAAGATCATTGGTGACAGATCATTGGTGAAAACCCTTTTAATGAAAAAAGATGGCTATAACCACAGTACCACCACTCGACTTGGAAAACGGCCTCCAGAGTTCCTTCTTCGAACCTAAACATATCCTCATGAGAGTGAACTGCCCTCGAGCTCTGTAATTTACCCTCGCAATTACCGTTTCATCTTACGTTTCTCACACATACCCAGGAAGCCCATAAATTTACTCTTAGATGTGATTAGCAAAATCGTGTGAAGGTATTAAAAAGGTGTATTAGGTGAATGATTTACGCTGAGTTGAAAGTGCAGGAGGAAAGGCAATTGACACCGGTGGGACTGAATTAATATCTCTTAGCCTCACATGCTCTCTTACGGCAGCTGCTGTCATTAATAACCAGATGCCCTTTTGTCTGGTAACCTGAGGGGGCATTGTAAAAAGAATAGCATTTTTTATCTGAAAAGCAAAAGTTTATTTGCGCAAAAGGACCCCCTTTTGCTGTGTACGAAACAGCAGCAATCATCAGGTTATGTCCTGTCAAAATTTAACCTCTTTATTCAGAAAAAAATAAAAAGCATATCCAACATCTAATGGAGCTGAAAATTATTGGGATTTTAAGATACGCTTAAACTTATTAAATTTAATTTTTCCTAACAATAAATTAAAATTTGCCTCAATAGAATCCGTTTTGTCACTTGATTCATTTTTCCAAAGTGTGGGCAGAACTTATTGGATGTCGGTATCACCAAGAATAAGTTGTTTTGGATTCTGGATTAATTATCTCTATCTGAGTAACTTAAGTTTGTGCTAATTGATGTGCTAAGTTATTTAAAATTAATCAACTCTTCATTCAGTAAATCTTGACTTGGACTTGACTTTGAGTGATGGCAGAATATCATTAGTACTGGCAGTTTTTGTGCTGGCAATTATTCATCTAAATGGCATGGGTCCTAAGGAATTCACACTGATTCTGCAAAAAAATATAATATATAATATAATAAATATAAAATATAACATATTTAAAGTTAATTCATTTCATCCCAAATAGAGTTGGGTAGTTATTTCTTCTGATCCAACTTCTCTACGGTTATGGAATAGTAAAAGCTCAAAAAAATTAAATTAGTTTAGCAAATATTGCAAATAGAAATTAAGAATTTATTTAAAAATATGGTTGAAGCAGAAATTTTGATGATCAATTTACAAACAAAAAATGGCACAAATGAATGAATTCCGTTTTGAATCGGTGGTTCATAAACGTGTTTTGGCTCTAAGGGTAGCAACTTAGATTTCTCTTTAAAAATTTAAAATAAATTTTGATATTAAAGTTTCGGCCAAGAGATCCACCACATTAAAAGACAAAAATAGACCAGATCCTAGAATTAGCTCACTTTTCGTGACATTCACAGTCACAATTTTAACTGTGTGCCGAAAGCATAGTAGTCAGAGTCAGTCTTCAACTCGATACTGAAAGCATCCATTTTCTGTAAATTTTACGACTAATCTAAGTACCAACAGACGCTGATTATGCAAAACCCATGTATGAAATAATATTCGGCTTTAAATTATTTAATTACCACTATTCCTGAACAAAAAACATCCTTGTTACGTTTTTTGGCGTAGGATACTACCAAACGGCAGTTGTTATTTTTATGTACCTTGGATTTTTATTGCAAGAGTAATTAGCCCTAGTTTGGAACACAAAGAACATTAACTTAGAGTTTATAGGCCCCTTAGCATCGGTGATGTCAGTGTTCTGGAGCTAAGTTGAAGAAATTTGCACTCATTTTTTTTGTAAAATTGAAAACATGGCATTCCAATAGGCTCTTCAAATTTTAAGCTTTTCCCCAATAGCTTTTACAAAAAAAGAGACCATTATACTTCTGGCCAAATCATAAAATTATCTTGTCTTAATTATTATCTAATGAAAGAATAGTTTGTGCCTTTATGATGACAGGTCAAAGCCTTCGGACTATTTATAGATCAAAGTGATTACACTCTGCTAAATTTTAAATGGAATTCGTTTTGCAAAAACAAAATATGCACTATAAGGAAGCTTTGGATATTTAATGGAAGATTTTATCAAAAATGGGTTCAAGGTGCGTAAACTCGAATAGCACCATCATGTGATGATAATTTACAAAATTCGAAGGTTTCCAAACGATTTTCAAAATCCTAACTTATTTGTCCATCAAGTAAAAATAATTTAGGGAGAAATTCATATTTAGAACTTGATATTTCAACAGCACGTTAAAGTCACTGAAGTTTTAAATAAATGATGCCAAAAGAAGGGAATTCGACTTAATTTTTTTCAGTTAAAAAGTGTTAAGCAATAAAAAAATTTTTACTTTTTACTTAAATATATTGCTATTTTTACGAACCTAAATACTGACTATTTGCCAACCTTATTAAAAGCTACTCATAGCTTCCTTGTATCTCAGTTATTCCATAAAATGGCAACATAATTATTACAAGATGATTTCTGCAGGCAAATTTGGAAGTATGTCGGATCGTATTTACAGGGCGAAAAGTCGCCGTTGTTCCAGTGCACAAAAGGGTGAATTTAGCTAATTAATTAATAAATCTCCAGATGTGCAAAAGTACAGGCTGATGGTCGCAATTTGGGTCTTTGCCAACAAAACACTCCTAGTGAATGAAATTAAGATTTTAAATTAAAGTTGAGGTTTTCTTTAAAATTATTTCACCTCGGAGATAATTTCACTGACTCTTTCATGCCTGAATTTAGAAAAATGAAATAAAATACTTGACTAATGTTACAGTTAATTAAAGATTCAATAGTCATTTGACTTTTCTAGATTACCTGTGAATTCCGTATATATATGATAACAAGCTTATCGCCAACTTTGTAATTGTAAACTACCTTTGGTTTCGGGTGTTCAAAGAACTTACAAATGTCCGTTTCAAACTGCTACAAAAGCTGTTTCTCAAACCATCTTCACATTCATCTTTAAACATTCCTATAAGATGGGTTTCTTCCCTTCGTGAGTATTTTTCGTGAGTACTTTTATGTTTGATCAACTTAAATGCATCATGACATAAAAATGCATCATTTGAAAATAAAATTGCGTACTACTCCATAACAAGTTGTAAAAATACTCTTTGAAATACACTCAATTTTAAGGAAGTGAAGTGCTTAGTGAAAAATGCGTTAGAGGCGTTCGCTACCACCGCTCTTTAATTTCAATTCCAAAACTTATTCTACATTCAAAAAGGTTGATTTCAGTGAAGAGAACGGATTCAGCTTTTTACTTATCACCTTGGAACAGAACCATCTGCATCATCTTGTCAGCAATGAAAAAATTTAATAGGAGGATTATGATCGCAGTTCAGTGCTCACTCAAAACAGCTTGAAAACAATCCGGTCACGTGATTTGGAGAATCGCAATGGATTTTATGAATCGGCTGTACCGTGAAGTTGGTAAAAGCAGAATTCTTCGAAAATCTGCTGGAAAAAAAAATTGTTAGGGCGGCAAGTTTGTATCGAGATACTCACATAGCACTGTCATTTTGGCATGGATAACAAGGGCAGCCGCCAATAATTGGCAATTATCTGTAGGTCATCAGGTGGAAAGTCATAAATAGCTGTCAGCTGTCAATTTGCTGGACTGGTCTCCACCGAAATCCTTAGATAGTAGACCTCTAATGGACTGCTGTGTCTGGTCGCCGTCATCGAGATAGACTTTAATTGCGAGGCAAATTGTACCATATCTCACCTAATCGATAGTTCATTTAAAACAGTGATTCAGTCTCTTCCACCCTTATCCCTGTGCGACGGATTGAGGCGTTACTAAAAATTCACTGATGCAGATAATTTATGCCTAACTTCGCCCTAACAATAGCATAATGTCTGTCTCTTGAATTCCTTCTAAAAGCACAAATCCTTTTAGAATCCGGCCACTTTTTCTTTCATTGCAAAAATCCCGTAAAAAATGGTTCTAAAAGATCTCACTTATTCCTAGCAGAATTTGTTATAAACAAAGTAGTTCAAAATATCCAGACGGCCTAGCTATGTAAATAAAAGCATTAATTTTTTTAAAATGCTCTCGACGTTTCGACAGTACAAATGTGGATTTCTTGCGGTTTTGCACCCACAATGTACCCTTTTTCGCTTTGCAAGCTGTGCATTCAAACAGTAAAGCAGATCTTTTAATCCCTGTTCGCTAAAATATGCTATCTTGAAAGACAACATGCATTTGAAAATAAAACAATTAATAACTTTTAAGCAAGACAAGGTTTAAAAAGATTTTGGAATCTGAAGCATTATGGTGGAAAATAAATAGCTTTCTATTTTATTCCATCATCTAAATTAAAAATAAAGGTGTGTCAGTAAAGTTCACTTATAAAAAACATTAAATTTTACTAAGTTTTACTAATATTCGCTCTAATCGACAGATTATTTCTTACAGATGGTTAACGTTCATATCTGTTTCTTTACAGGGGAAATTTTGAAGCCCTCCAAGGAAAAAATTCCTCTCTTGATTTAAGAGTTCCATTTAAGAATAAAATTTTTCCAAAACTTAAAAATAGTTCAAAAAATAAAAACACTGAATTTCCTTAGGATCCCATGCCAATTTATTTACATTTTTCTTCCATGCAAAATAAACAAGAAAATTGTCGTAAAAACTGCTCTTTTTAGACATGATGGTTTTAAGTCATTCTAAATTTAAGGAAATGTTCCGAAAGCCAAGTGGGCAACACACAACAGAACTCACTTGTGATTATGAATTTGAAATATAATTGCATATTTTTGTAAATAAATAATGCAAATACACTGTCTGTCTCTCAGAAAATAAGAGTGGAAGAGCTTATTCAAATTTATGCAAATAATCTCAGATTTATTCAGTCTATAATCGAACTTTCCTAAGCCTAACTTGCAATTGTGGGCTTAACACATATTCTCTAGTCGATTTCACAAAATTGAGCAGTTATTGAAGTAGATTTGGCTAAGTTGGACTTAAAAGGTTTGTAACTTCTGGTTGATATGAATATGATTAAATTACTAACGCATAGTTTTAGAAGTTTTTAAACTTATACGCTCCGGATAATCTAGAAATAAGGGCTCGTTTGTGGATGCAAAGTAACTCACACTACCAAGCAGTGTAATTTTTATTACTGAGTAAAATATTTAGAAAAACATCATTTTTTAAGTCTGCTATTGCTCAAACTGAGATGTATTTTAGTATTAATTACTGAGCATAAAGCAAACAAACGGGCACTAAATAATTCCTTGGAATGCGTCATTTCAGCAGACGTTTTGGTAATCTAGTTTCGCATTTTGGTATATTATTTTTAATGTATCTATAATTATAGGGAATCTCACTTTTCAGAAAGTAAATCCACCCATGAAACTAAACTTGACGCAGTAACGTCCGAAATAAACCTGCTACTTTTTTAATTCAGTAGATAGTCTGCATATTTAAATTGAAAAGTGAGCTCGCTGTGTAATGCCTACATTTTCAACAACATTGAGATTTCAATTATGTTAAGCAAATAATCTACTTGCTTTCCCTATGAGCATTGCATTTTCCAATTTCGTGCAGGCAGCGGTTACTTCAAGCACTACTTAACTGTCCTCCAAAGCACAAATTGAAGAAAAAAATAATATTTTGCAATTCAAACATTGTGGAATGTGAAAACCTCATGTTTACACATGTATTCAAATTGTATCCTCTTAACAAGTAAATTGGCCACTAAATTAATATTTTATACTCTTTATCCTTAACAAATTTTAGGTAAACACTTTGTTTTGACACATGTAAACTTCTCATTTCGTGTTTGTTAGCAGGCTTTTTTCAACTAATACACTAAGATGTGTTGTGTCCTCGATTCTGTTCAGATGGTGGGAATAAAATTTTATATTTCACTAATTATTTAGTGAGGTTAAAAATTGCTTCCCTACCTATTAATCAAGTAGTTTATAGTACAGTTTTGTCCAAATTCCATCCACACACTTTAGCGCACCTTTGTTGACTTTGGAAAACTTTTGCTTTTTCATACCACAATTATTACATTTATCATTCAAATAATCTGCTGGGCGTATTTACACATTCCTTTTAGAGTATTCTGCATATATTTCTGAAATTTTGCTATCGATAATGGAAATGTTTCCAATGCTGATCAGAAGCTAGCAAAAAAAGGTATTTCCGTTGGTTATGAATTTAAAGTCACCATTTTCTGACGAAATAAAAACGTATTTGATTTTAACCCACAATCCTCCTATTCCATTTCCGAAAAGAGATGTTAAGGGAACGTGATCATTTTTTGAACTTCGATGCATTTCCAAAATTAAAATTTCATACGCAGCGAAATTATGACACTTTAGCATTTTTGCACAACTAAAATCCATTTTAGGCATATGTAAATCGTTTGGCTGCTTTACCCTTTCAGAAGGGTATTTTAGCAGAAAAGTCATAATTAATCGTAACAGATTTCTTAATTAAAATTCCCAAAAGTAATTTGGAAATATGTAATTCATCAGTCCGTGTTGTTGACTAGCACAGAAGGCAATAAAATAAAATTTTTATTATCGACAATAAGGTCACTTCCAAAGGACAGGTTTTAAGTGCCATAAAAAATTTTGCTATGATCTTTAAAGCCCTCTTAATGTTTTGATCCAGAAAGTTGATGTCAATTTTACTTCGCCCGTCTGGCTTTTTTCTGGCTAAAATTCACCTCCTTGGAATTGGAATTTGGTTCCACGCCTTGCGCACGTCTTAGATAAACTAGGGAAACAACTGCCCCTTTTATTATTCCCCCAATGCTCCTCTACCTCTTGAAAGATGGCATAAAATATCCTTGGATTATTCTCCTTCCATCCACACACAAGTAAAACCACCGCTTTCCATTCTAAGTGATTTATATTTCCCCATGAAATTGAGGCTCGAACTGTGTATTTCCGGAAATGGTGGAGGCCTAAGAAATCTCGCATACCGTCTAATTTGATAAATGCTAGATTGTGAAGAGAGTTAGAAATTACTTCATCTGGGAAGTATTTTGGAGAAAAAAAAGGCTTCCTTCTTTAGATGTTGAAAACACTCTTATTCAAACAAATGACACCTGGAATAGTTGATGGATGGAACGCCCCACTTGATATAACATGAAAGAATGTTTAGTTTATGGATAAAGCAGTACGAAAACGATCCAGTGGCATCTGAATAGTAAACTCTCTAATTGTGCTAAAAGAGCAGCAGGTTTCCTCCTAGATAAATCGCAGAACAAATGTTGGAAGAACAGAGGCTGAATTCAGATGCTGACCACTGAAGTTAAGCTGCAGATATCCCGGTAAGTAGTCATACGTGTAGTAACAGAAGTATTCACATCGAAAAAGATCTTGTTAGCCAGTTATGTATAGGGTCTGAACAGTCAGCGCTTCAAAAGCCAAGTCAGACAATGCAGTTTTGTAACTCTTTCCTAGAGAAAGGGTACAATCAGCTCTCTCCTCAGTATTTTGTGCAAATTCCTTTGTCGACAGTAGTGTTTGTTTCTTGCCTAGAGAATTTCTGTTAATATTTTGCACTTTGTAGTTATCAATCGCTGTATCACTGTATCAATTTTATCCATAAAACTCTGTATTTTATCGGTTAATGGTTAAAATCCAAACTGCCTCTTAGTTCCCTCTCCTTCAAGTCAAAGACCAGTAAAAACACCGCTTTTTCCTCTTTGATTTATTTATATTTCTAGTGAAATCGAGACTCGAGGTGTGCATTAAGAAATGCCCCACTGCATGATGAATGAGTGAAGGTGTAGAGTGCTCGGTATAGAGTGAATACGAGAATATTAGGTGTTTTCAGGTGCTCACACAAGCAAGGCTTCTTCCTTTGAAATTTTAACTTTTTATTACTAGTATGTATTTACGAGGTATTGATGCTAGGATAGCAGGCCACTAGATAAACGGATGCGTAACGACTCAAAACATATTCGTAGAAGTACAACGCGTCCTAGTAACAACATAAACAACTATACATATTTTAAGTCAGTAGCAAATGTAAAATAAATTATAGTCTGAAATAATCAGAAAATTATAAATATGATTTTCTGGAGTTACAACAATTACTAATTCAAATACCAGAAAATTTCAGAGAATTAGGCCATGAATAGGAACCCGAACTATTTCATCGCGGACGAGACTGGTTTGTATGATGCTGACTTGAGCCTACCATCACCACGATAAGGAGATTATGTACACTGATCAACTACACCACTGCCCCTTCCCAACGCAATTTTAAGAACTTTCCTAGCAAAAGAATAAAATGAGCTTTCTTCTGGACGCTTTGTTTAATACTCTTTCAAGACAGTAATGCACTTTTCTAGTCTAGAGAATTTCCTCAAAATCCTTTATGTTTGGTAGTTACAAACTACGTTATATGAGGACACCAAGCATATCCCGAAAACCCTGTCTTTCAGTGTTTATCGTAATAGTCTTCTACACGGATTCCATAACTCTGACGCCGCATTGTTCTGTCTGCTATGAATATGTATCTTCATAAAAACCTCATTTCATATAATTATAATTAAAACCACCATTTTTCACCATGTATGTTTTTTTGAAATCGGGACTTGAGTTGTTTATTGCTGAAGGCTTACACAATTTCACATACTGTCGGATTGTGAATAAACTGAACTGAACACGCGAGGCTTCTTCCTTTAAGGGTTGAATCTCTTCTTTGTCATTCTAATACCAGGTGATAAAGGCGAGAAGAGTGAATGACCGGGAACTCCCATCTGATTCGTACTAGATGGGATTAATTTGTGAGATGCTGATTCCCGCATATCATTGTCAGGATAAAGAGAGATGACGTTCATTTTTCGATGCTCGCTCTGAACAACTAGACAGCATGAGTTTGAGTCACCTTAGGGAGGAATAATTTATCAACATAGTAACAGTTTCCCTCCGCGATAAAAATTGTTGGAAGGGCTAAGTTCGATTCTTGATGCCCCGACATGGTAGCGCCAACCAATGTAGTTTAGCCCTCGATAACCAGGATAGTCACTGAGGGTAGTAGTGGCCGGATTCACGCCGTAAATGTTCATGTTAGCCAGTTCTGACATCCGAACTCCCAAGATCTATTATTTATGAGACTCTGTTGTCGAGGGATATACGAATCACCACCGTGTAGTCGGTGCTGCAAAATTTCAGCCATTTGCCGGAGTCAAAACACACTTTGGGAGCCTTCCTCAGAGAAGGCATAAAATTAACTTATTTCGCTTAAACCTCTTTGTCTACGTTGTGGCTTCATTTCTTTGCTTACTATTTTTTTCAAAATACCTTCGTGAAGCCAGTGCTGCACTTTCTCAGTCCTTTGAGAGGGTCAAAGCATTCTGAGTTCATGCGTCATAGAAAGAGAAAAATCAGCTCCCTCCTCGTTAACTCGCGTAAAAAAAATACTTGAGGAATATTGTTCATTTTTCTTGGGAATTTCATCAGTATCTATCAAATTTGATAGCTATCAATACATCAAGTCTATCCCGAAAACTCTGCATTTCAGTGGTTCACCTCTCACGCTTTGTTCCTTCTGTTTGAATGCGTATCCTTAAAACAATCTCGTCCTCTTTAAATACTGTTAAAATCACAGCTCTACATTACGAATGATTCCTAGTTTTCATGAAATCAAGATGGTGAGTTCTTACGAAATTTCACATACCGGCGATTCGAGAAATGTCGCTCTTCACGATAGATGACTGATTCTACATATTGTTTGGAGAGGTATTTCAGTGTTTCTCTAAGATGTTCAACCAAAAATTGCCTCCTCCTTTGATATGTTAAAGGAGGGGAATGGATGACTTGGAAGATAATACCTTGTCACATCAATAACTAGTGACGGCATTAAAATAGGGTTTTTGCGGTCATTGACCAGTGCTCCAAGACTGCTGGCACAGTAGCAACGTCAGAGTTTCTCTCCTGGAGAATCTGCAATAAAGTGCAATGATATCAAATTCCCACGAGGAATTGTTGACCACTGTTTGAGCTCTTGATAGTGAGGAAAGTGCATACTAGGTAGACGTGTGTGTGTGGCAGCAGCAGGATTCAAATCAGAGCACTTCATAGGAAAGACGAATTTTCCTTGTCGGCCACATTTTGTGTCGAATATCGTCGAGAATGACGCCAATCGCCAAGCAGTCATTGCCAAAAAGCCTAAAGCTCTTTTCATTTCAGATGATTTTTGCTCTTGTAAAATCCAGTCTCTGAAGGCTGCATCACTGGAGGTGGTGAAAGCTTCAACGATTTCATATACCGCTGGTTGGAGAAATGCCACACTGCTTGATAAATGGCTGATTCTGCAGACTGCTTGGTTTAAATTGAACGGGGGCATATATGCTTCTTTCATTTAGATTTAGGCTTTCTCCTTTAAAATTTCAAACCGACTCTGTAGTATTGTTACCATGTTCGCCTGTTTTTACAAATTACGTTTGGTAACGCTCACAAGAGAAGGCGTCATAGGGACGACTCACAACTGTACATATACAGATAATAACGAAGGGTAAATAATTTATTCACAATCACTGGTCATCGCAATGGACGTTAAAATGCAAGTTGAATGTGCATCCTATTACCATTCAAACACAAATAAAATCGCAGCACTTCATTTCGAGTTATTTCTATTTGAACGATATCGGCACTCGAGGTGTGTATAGCTAGGGGTAAAGAATTCAAACGAAATTAAACGCATTGCCGAGTTGAGAAAAGCCCTGCTTTGTGAAAAATTACTGATTGCATCGATTGTCACAAGCTTCGTTGCCTCCTCTAGCAAGATTACACAACGCCGATCCAATGCTTTAACTCTTTGGACTCTTTGAGCATATTTATCTAGTAACCTACGTCCATTCGAATGCAAGTTAATCTACTGATTACCAATGAGGCTGGTTTCTTTGTTTTCAGGAAATTCTGACGCGAGTTGCTCATCACTGGAGATGGTTAATGCTAATAAATCTTCACATTACTGCCTGTTTGATGATGAATGCGTGATGGCGCAGTGTTGAAAATAAAGTGAAAAGGAGGATATTGAATATATTCTTTTCTTTTAGAAATTTAAGCTCCTCGCTACAATTCACGTATAGCGAGGACGATGGATGTGTGTGTTATGTTCACTGATCAGTGCTCTGCCGAAAACTGTGAAAACGATCCAGGGACATGAGCTGGAGAATCGGAATTACGACTACGAGTCAATTTGGACTAGAAGAAATTAGCAACATGACAGCGCAGAAGCGGCAGAAAATAGTGCTGGGAGCGTTTGTAGGAGCAGCATTCAGGCCGCAATTACTCATGCCAGCCAGTTCCTACACCAACTGCGCCACTTGCCCAACGCTTGGCACCCTCGCAACTTCCCACATGTATTATTTATGAGGCTCTGCTGTCGAGGAATACACAAATCGCCACCATTCTTTCGGCTTTACACAATCTCAGTCATATGACAGAGTCAAAGCATATTTTGAGATTCTTCGTTACAGGACTAGTGAAATCAGCTATCTCCTCGATGCCTGATGAAAATTGCTCGTTTTCATTGTCTAGGGAAATTTATCTCTACCTGCTAACTATTTCTATTGCCAAATACGTCGTGAGTGCATCGAATATATCTCGAAAACGTTTTATTTTAATGACTATTGTAATATCCGTTAAATGCAAGTTGCCTATTTTACAAAGATTCCACAACTTTGAGTTACCATTTATGCCCTCGGATTTGAATACATCTCCTTAAAACAATTTCCTTCTATTCAAGAACTACTGAACGCAGTGCTTTATTTCTCAAAATAAGTTATATTTTTTCGTGAAAGCGAGACTCTAGAGGTGTGTCATTGGAGGTCGTGAAAGTTTACAAAATTTCACATACGGCATATCTCGAAAAATGCCATATTGCATGAAAAATGGCCGATTGTAGCGAATGTTTGTGATAAATTTAACCGCGGAATATTTGCGCATTTCTCTCAGGTGTTCACCTAAACATTACTTTTTACTTTAAAATTTTAAGCACCGGAGAATGGGCATGGTAGAGGATAACCTGTAGCATCATAATTATCAGGTCCAACCATCGTTAAGATAGTAAAATTATGGTCACTGGTCTCTGCTTTTACTGGAATAACAATATCCACAGCGAGGCACCTCAGGCTAGGAGAAGTAGGAACACCATTGCGAACTATCCTATTGTGCTCGTGCAGCATCAGCATGTGTGAAAGCCGCGGGATTCTCAGAGCAAATGCTCTTGTTAGCCAGTTTTTACACCCACTACACCACTCACCAAAAGTGTGGCCTCTCCAGATTTGTAACTGAAATGCACAAATCATCACTGTGAAGTCAGTGACAGAAATCTCAGGCATTTGACAGAGTCAATGCAAATTCTGAGATTCGTCGAAACTGAAGGAGTAAACTCAGCTAACTCTCCCATCAATCAGGGTAAAACTGTTCGAGGAAAAATTGTTCAGTTTCCTCATAAAATGAAATTCGTCTAAACTGACCAATTTCTTGCAGTCACCAACACGAATCATTCCGAAAATCGTGTATTTCAACGCCTTCGCACTATTCGGTAAAAGGCAAATATTCCAAAACTTTGCTCCATTGCTCTGGGATTCCCCGTGTCCCTCCACTTTTACTATTATCTCTTTCCTTTCATGAAATCGCGATGAAGATTAACGAAATTGCACATACCGCCTGTTCAAGAATTGTGATAAATTAACATGAGAATATTTAGGTATTTTTTGAGGGAGTAATCCAAATTATGCTTCCTCCCTTGAAATTTTAAACCATGTGTTAACAAAGAGGAAAGCGGCTGAATAAAAATGCAGTATTATAGTTTTATGTGCATTCCATCATTTAAGTAAGGAGATTATAGAAGTTCAAAAGCGTTTACCGGGCTTTGTTGTCTAGGAATACACAAATCACTACCAATTATCGTGATAGTCGTTAAAATACATGTTACCTCTTTACAAAGGCTCCACAACTCTGAGTTTTCCCTTGTTCCTTCTGTTTCGGATTCATTATCCTTATAACAATCTTATAAGGGGAAGAAATAATGAATGGAATTCGGTGACTTCCATCAATGACCGATCGAACTATGGAGACACTCAAAATAAAGCTAACCGATCGAAAGAATCCGAAATCGAACGGTAATTCCAACCGAAGACTTCGAGTGTTTTCCAATGATTATCGAAATGGTCACCGATGGGGCCCGGCTCCAGCTGAAGAGTAACACGGAACAGACTCTGGCCAACAGAAGATCGCGGACTATCCCATTCCTTGTAGTTCACAATGGGAACGTCCTCCCAATCCAAGTTCGTGGAACTCACCAATTTAACTTCTGAGTAACTGGGTCAGTCAATAGTGGATTAACACCGCAAATGTTCCTATTACCCAGCATTGGACGCTGTCGCCTAGAAAGGCACTAATCACCATCATCGCGCTGCCTTCACTACATAAGCCTAGTCATTTCACAAAGTCAAAATCTATTTCGAGGCCTTTCCTCAGCTAGCTCCTCGTTAATTGGTTTGAGGTTTAATTTCCTGGCTTATTTAACCACTTCTGAGTCTATTAAATTGGGCAGCTACCTACCACTTTATCCTCCTTCCTTACCGTACTAATGGTTAGAAGATGAGTCGCCTCTTCTACCAAGATTCCACAACTCGAAGTTACCCATGCTCCTTCTCCAATGCTAATGGCTGTGAAAGCACATCCCAGCTTGCATCCCAGTACATCGATGTACTTGTTGAAGTGTGTATCTTAGCTGATGGTGAGTGATCCAAGAATTTTCGCACACAGCCCGCTTGAGAAAAGCACCAAAGAGCGTGGAATGAGTGATTGGGTGTGTGCGCAAGCGCGCTTCAACTTGGTGCATCGTTAATGGCAGCTGATGCTTGCGGTGATTTACGGGCTTCTTAAACTTGTGCCTCCACCTCGAACCGGTTATTTGGTTCCGTACATCATGGCTCCATTTACCAGCACGTACAAAAAGGTTTGAGATAAATTTCAGGAAAAAGTGGGTGGTGACTATCAGGTCTGTCCGAATTTTACCCTTTTGTAATAGAACGAAATTTTAGAGGTTTTCTTCTAATGTTTAGGGCTGTTGAGCATTGTTTTTATGTATTTAATGAAATTAACAATTGCTGGATTAAAACCTTGCTAACTTGGAGGTACCCAATAATCGATTGAGACAAGGTGTTTTGTCAGTTCAGGAAAGGACAAAAACCATTACTCAGTTTACTAAGAGGAATATGTGAGCAGAAGAGAGTTTGTGAAATTCAGTGGAAGCAGAGATTTCACTCTCGAACCAGAAAAGGGCGGAACCGGAGGAGATAGAGTTTAGTTTGACGGTAAGCTTCTTGAAGTTGCTCCTGTCTTCACACCAACGTATTTCAATCCTTTTTTTGATGCATAGACTCATGGCTGACGACTGGCAAAAATGAATCCTTTATCGAAAATGCTATGCGCCGCAATAGATGCAAGGAACTCAACTCCACCTGGAACTCCTCAAAAGCACTGCTTTAATTCTCTTGTTGATAAACTGATCGGCTATTACAGCACTGGCGACTTGATGGCAACTAATGTCTTTCTCGAAAATTGTTTTAAACCATACATAGTCAATAGTCCGTCGAGTCAAAATCTGAAGGTCAAACGCACTGGGAAATTGTGGATCGTAAACCTTTCTGATTTTCCACGGAGGCATTTGAATTCGAACTATAACACAGTTTTATTAATTTTTCGAGGAAATGTGCTACTATGTGAGCCCAATTCGAGCGTTGATTATGTTGCTAACATATGGTTATCATCTAGCTTCCTCCTGATAGACGTAAATTCTTATTGTCTGGTAGATGCTCAATTACGGTTAAAAATCACTCTCTCTACTGTTGTGCCCATGGTACTGCTTCGGTAAAAAGCTTTTTTGATTTTTATCAGAGAAAGTCTCCTAATAAGTCTGATCACTCCGGTTCCATATCTTCCCTTTGTGGCTTGGTGAAGTTGCATTCATAATTGATTAATGCACATGAGGGGATTAACCTTGCAACCTTGATATTATCACTGCTCAGAAAGCCGAGAATAAAACTGGTAAATAAATGACACATTTAATAAAATATTCTATCATCAGTTTACTAATTCCTTATGTCCATTTACAGGCTTGTTAGTACCACCATTGTAGCATTCTTTTTCTTTTGATCATTCGAAGAAATCACAAGTGTACGTTTCAGTCCCTTCATTTGGAGTCGCAAAAACTACTGCTTCTGCTTTTAAATAATTTTTAAGCTGCTAAACAAATGGCAGGATCGGGAGGAAGGGACAGATGACGAATTTTTCCCCCAAACACGATATTTGTGACGTGGTTTTTGCTAAGTTTTGGCGGAATAGTTCTTCATTGTCTTGATACAGCATCAACCCTTCTTTTCCTCTTCAAAACTTGCTTAATGAGCATTAATTATTGCTTCATTATATGGTAGAAATTCAAAGTGGATTACTCTTTAAAGATCCCTCCGAAATGACAGAAGAAACGCTAATTTCCCAATCGAGTTACCGTTTCAGCTGTATGTCCGTTTCGCCAGTTGCCAACAACAAGTCTATTAACCTAAAAAGGTGAACCAGGTTGGTGGGATTTGAGATTTTTTGACATAACTCATTAATAGACATCCATTTTTCAACGATGACCATTTGTATTGTTTGATCTGAGATTAGATGGCAGTTACTCAGCTAATAAAGCACTATTGGCTTGGATTTCCATCTTTGTAGAGGGTGAGATCTCTACTCCTACGGAACCCCGCAAACAATCATCTGCACACTCACTCATTTCCATAAAAATAAGTTAATGTTTTTAGCCACCTTGTCGGCTGCTGAGACTTCCTTCTTGGCCTTATAAAATATTATTTGCTTCAAATGATTCGTTTAATCGATCAAATTGTATTTCTTGTGTTTCGTTAAACTGAATTCGATCAGGTTAAGTACATCTTCAAGAAGTAACGCTAAAACACTCTCTAAATTTGGTTCATTTTGAAAAGATTTAATTTGGATAGAATGTATGAAGTGACTAGATATATTGCTAAAAAATTAAAATAAATTATCATGCTTATTTGGATAAATTTTCTACTGTCTGGTTTGCAACCTTGAATATCACCACAGAGAGGCAGTCGATCGAGACTATGAGTACTTTTGCTTTTCCATCAAGTTGCGAAAATTTTTGATAAATGAAAGGAATGAGCATATGTTAAATTTAAAGAATCAGTCACTAACGTACTATCCCTCGTTATCTATGACTTCACTCCTTCTAATAACAGGCCTATTAGTACCATTTTTATCAAATTTATATATTTTTTTTAATATTAGATAAATTCACAAATGGCGGTTTCAACCTCTTCCTACAATGTTTTAAATTTGTTTATTCCAAATGGTTTCTTAGGTGACTTAGCAAATAGTAGTCTGAAGGAGCAAGTCCGGGAGAAAACGGTGAATGAGATATTCACTCCCAATCAAGTTATTCTTAGCTCTTTTGTAACGTGATTCTTTTTGTGTGTGGGGGAATCCTGCACTTCCTTGATGATACATCATCACCCGCAGGTCTTTTTTCGACTCAAAGCTTGCTCTAAGCGCCGCCCAAACTGCTGACAGTGGATTTGAGCATTAATTGTTTCTACTTTGGGTGACAACAATTCAAAGTGACGATCCCAACAGGCGTCTTTCTCCTGTGTGCGAAGCCACTGTCCTCGAATCTTAAAATTTCGATAAAAGATCCTTTTTTACTATTCTCCAGTCCCAAGTCTGTCCACTTAAAAATGTGAAACAAGTTGGCGAGAATAGTAAAACTAAGAGCAGATAATTCGTGAGGCACTAATTTCCCAATTTTAGAGCAGTTTCAAAGTGATGATGATGACGATGAAGATGGCAGTTGTATTGTTTAAACTAGTCCTAGTTTTCAATGTGGATTAGCTTGTTCAAGCACTGCTTCAAGAAGCTGCTTATCAGCAAACTCAACTAGACGTCGTTCAGTTCGGTCTACATCTTCGTGGAGAATGAAATCTATGCATTTGAACACCGCAAACCATCTTGCGCAAGCTCTCTCATTCACAACTCCCTCCATGTGGACTAAATGAATAAATCTGTCCTCTTTGAAGGCTGCTGAGTTCCCTTTCTGTGCTCAAAAATCTTAATATGGCTCAAACGCTTCTTGTTTATTTTAATATTAAAAAAGCCTTGTTCAAGCAAATTTTAACTTATTACTCTGGAAAACAAAATTAGGTCAGTTTCAATATCCACCCTCATTTGATACTATAAATTACTATTTAAATTTACCTCAATTTATGAAAGTTGTGGGATGAGTTTTTGGGGCCTTGTAAATACTGAAAGAGACCGGAATCCTTCTTAATTTCGTTGAGTCCATGGTTCTGCTGTGACCAATAGATTCATTGCGCAACTCAAATAATAACCGAACAAGAGAGGGTGACGATCGACGTAATGATCAGCATCATCGTGGCCTTCAAATACGAATCAAAAGGCTCCTTCACTTTTCCTTTAAGATCTGGATGTTCTAGCTCCACTAGCACACAAACTGAAGATCCTGTTAGATGAATCTCACAAAACTGAATGTTAAACTTGAAACCAGTCCGGTCCCAAGGTGCGCTTTTGCATTCCCAAGAACACGAAAATACACTGACAGAGGCAGTAGGAGAATCTGAAGCAGCAAACGGCTGAAGGCATGCTCTGCTGTTTATCCCCGTAGGAATGACAACACTGACAGGGTCGCTGCAAACTGAACACTATTGCCTTCATTCCGTGGAAAGGAGAGGGCAATATTTTGTTGACTTGTTTTTCATTAAGTTATTTAGTATTGGAAGGAGAGGCAATAACGCCCCCTTGGAAGTTGATTCGGGCAATCGCGATTATGTGGGGCGAATCTTCGTGTCTCACCGCAAAAAACTGATTAATTTCTTTGGTCTATAGTATGATTTGAAAAGCCATTTTATGAATTTCTTTGGCTTTTTACCAAGTAGTGAGCATTTAAAATGCCTCTTGTTGTCAATGTATTATCGCTGTTACCACTTAATATAAAGCAAAAATTATGGTTAAGATCTTAAAGTGGTTTAATTAGTAAACAGCCACAAGAGACTGGACGAGTGGTAACTCCAAGTTTATTCAACGAAGTGCAAGGCGTCATAGTAACGGCTTAAACAACTGTACATATTATACAGATAAAAACGAAAGGTAAATAAATTATAATTCAGGATAATCGGAAGATTATTAATATAATTTTCTGCAAATATGAAAATCAAATGTCATTAATTAGGAAGTTTGAACCAAGCTTTGCTTATTGAATCGACGCCACACAGCAAAACTAAAGTTACAAATGATCTAAGAAGAACTTGGTTGACAGAAAACTCCTCATTCACCTTATTTTCACTATCTACTATTACTTCAAACTGCCATTTGTCTCGCAGTTTGCAAGGCGTTTTGGAAGAAACAGTTTTGGCAACACAGCAGGAAGAGTTTCAAACGGACAGTTTTGAGATCTTCATTCAAAATTAAAATAACTTTAAAATGATACTGTTAATAAGCCTTTCAAAAGATGGAATTCATAGATGGTCGGGGAAAGTACACCGACGACTTCAGCATTAATTAAGTGTAGCATTTAGTCACCTGCTTTATATATTCGAAATTCTTGTTTTTGCTTAAGTCTGTTATAATTCAGCCAGAAGCTACCCAATTTTTCTAAGCTACCAATATAAATTTCAAGAAATATATATCCTATCTAAAGTGGTAAGATTAATAAAATCACGTTCAGTCACTAGGATATCGGGCCACCAGATGCGGATGCATATCGACTCAAAACATATATCCGTAGAAGTACAACATAAACAACTATACATATTTTACACCCAAAGTAAAACAAATTATCGTCGGAACTAATCAGATAATTGCAAACATAACTATCTGGAGTTGCAACACTCCTTCCCTGTTAAGATTTTAAGTACATCTTGGCCTGTGGGCAGACTTGAAGTCGTTGTGATGCATGTCGGACTCTTCCCGATCTTCCGAGGTGACACGGGACTGGATTGGTGAAGTAAAAGGTAGCCAACAGCAGGAAAAGGGGTGGAGTGGAGTTGGAGTCGAAGTAGTAAATGATTCTTGTGTCTTGTCCACGTTTCGCTGTCAGCATCCACCTTTCCTTTAAGACCTTTAATTACTCCATCCAAAAATCTCTTGCTTTTTTCTAATGTTTTGTTTGTTCGGGGACTGCTTATCCTAGTTAACAGCTGTATGAGTAGTTCGTAGTTTTCGACCCATAAGTACTTCAGCTGACGATTTTCCCCGAAGGGCTGGAAGCGCGGTTGTTCGGTGAGCAAACAAGAGACGTAGAATCTCGTCGTTCGTTCCTTCCTCCTTTGCTTTGGAAAGATCTCGTTTTAGGGTGTCGACGAAGCGTTCCGCTTGTAAGTGCTCAATACCTCTATCTTTACAGCCGTACCAAATAGGATTAGGAGTTATGCATCAGAGCGATTGTTGGGAATGTGACAAGTTTACTGTTGACTGCATTCAGTGGTCAACAGCGGAACGAAAGCATTCAGGGCTAATGTTTGTGGGCTTGTTAACTAAGAAGGAATTGCTAGATCCGATTAAGCGTGATAGTTCCATTAGACATTAAATTCTGTGAAAATTTCGTACTTTTTAAACGAGCTTTAATGCAGACAATTAATGGGACGGCCTGATGTATTCGTCAGGAGATGATCATTGCGGTAGGCTGATTTAAAAATCCTCCTGTATTATCGACGCCACCTGCTGCTTTCCCATTGGCAGATTACCGTCCCCTTTGGGGTTGTTTTAAACAGCTTCTCGGTTTGCATATGGACATTGTCTCCACCCTGCCGATCGAAACCTGCTCTTCCTGCACATTACTACTTACAAGACTGTTTAACCACTGTCTCCACTTCACCTTCTCTTTAAAATTAGCTTATACCCTCTTCTCGTCTGAAAAAAAGTAGCTGAATAAATGGCAAACCGATAAAATACCAGTATTAGTAACACATTCTATCGGATCCCACGGGACAGAATCTGCTACAAAAAGGGCTCATGAGAATCTATTTTATTTCTGATTTGCCGATCAACGATTTATTTGCCCCATCTACAGAACCAATCAAAACAACGCATCTCGTTTTACCGATCTCATTATTGATATCGTTTCGTCAATAAATATAGGTTTCAGGAGAGAGAGAAATAAGGGGAGAGATAGAGGAAGATTACGGGAAGGAGAAGAGAGAAACAGTGGTTCAAATTCATTCTCAGAATGGCCTCAAATCATCATCATCATCCTCTCGAGGCAAGAACAGAGACGTGGGGATGGAGCGAGAGATCTTCTAACAGCAAGACACAAATCAAGAAATACGGTGGGCATGACAGGTTGGGACGCTCCTCTCCTCTCCGCCAGACACCACCTGTGTACAAAAATAGACCGATCGGCGGTGCGGCGGCGTGACAGGAGAGCGACAGAGCGACCACTTGAGACACAGACGATGGCAACTGTGGCGGCGCATTGATATGTACACTTTTAGTCTAGTGGGGGATGGGGGCAAGGAGGCGGGACACTCCGTCGTTCGCATTGTCTAGGAGCCCTCTGAGACGTCTGCGGTGGAGGTGGTGGTGGCAGCGGTGGAACGGGGGATTTGGGGTGGCAGGGGTGAGCCGGAGATACCGGCGTGGGTCGTAGCGGAACCGCGGCCCTTCTTGGAGTGCTTGCCGAAGAAGAGGTTGGAGAAGACCTTCTTGGTCTTCTGCAGACCCATCGAGTTCCGGTGCTGGTCAGCTCCTCCTGTCGACTGTGGTAGAAACGAAGGGAAACACGAAAGGAGTGCCAAGCTACCACAAACTAGATGTTTGCTGCTTCTACCAAATCTTGTGAATAAATTCAACTAAAAAATTTTCTCTCATTTCTGTCCACAATGCCCTAACTCTTTTAACTCTCCACCTTAGGATAAATATCTGAAGGCCTATTAGAAGGGCTGATACAAGCCAAGTCGAGACCCAAACTAAGGCTCAGTACCGAAGCCCTCCATCAAACCACAGATCTGTGTTGTTGACTCCACAATACTTATTCTATTCATACACCTTCATCTTATGAAACTGTAATGGTGTTTCACGTAGCAATGGTTCACTATGCTCTTCTGAGTTGGCAATTTCTTAGGAGTACAGCGGACAACCAAAGCACGTGTACCTCTACAAATCAGACACTAACTACCAACCAAATCCTTGACGGCACACGCTTCAGACGCCGTGATCATACCGCCTATCTTTGGCACCTCGGAATTGGAGTGGTGTTGTTCGATATGTCGAACTACCCTACCCCTTTGAGGGTAGGACATATGACACGACTCAGCTACCTTCAAAAGTTTCAGTGGTGGGAGAGTGAAGAGATGAGGGCGATCTACAGTAGGTCATTCACTAGATGCCTCTAGACTAAACCAAAACATTCAAGACATCCATCATATGAATCAACTAATTATCAAATAGTTATGGAGTATAAACCCGTGAAAGTTGTGATAACTGAAATAGCACTTCTTACTGATAGGAAAGCTCGAATTTGCACGTCAGAGGTTGATCCACCAAGAAAGACACCCGGTAGGCAACAAAGGAATAGACTACCATCAATCAGTAGCTTTCTGAACCTCTAGCTTCCAGAGCATGCCTTTCTCTTATCAATTATTTTTCAAGGACACGATGCAACAGCCCCAAGATTCATTTATTTGATACACGTTTGATTGAAGCCACTAGAATCACCTCCTAGGGGAAATTTTTACGCTTCTGACTCACCGATTACCATCACATAGCAATCGAATAACGGTCAAATCCACACCCACCTACCCAGCCGGGCTTTATGGCCCACCGTAGCTACCTCCGAATAAAGCGGTGCTCTGTTTCCACCCGCAGTCTGGACTGCACGCCTTCTTGCCGCTAGGGCCTGTGCCAACTTTTATGGGTGCTGCGAGGCAGGGAGAAGGCAAGGGGAAGGAGAAGGAGAGTGGCGCGAGCACGCGCGCAAGCCATAAAGCCCAAATGCCAACCTGCAGGCCGCCGCATTATGATCAATGACGATTGTATTATTACTACTATAACTGCCACCGCCGCCACCGTCTCTGGTCTGGTGGTCTGTTGCCAAGCATTTCCGTGCTGGGCGTTCGCGGCTTTTAGCAGTAGACCAAGCGACCCCCTTTCGACTGATTGAAGGAAGAAGGGTTTTTGGTGAGGTATCAATACCAGATTCACCAGTAACTGTAGCAATAGGATATTTTTTGTTGAACTACTCTCATCACCCTCATAGAAGCTGCTCGAAGCGACAGAAATAGAGGAGTTGACTGTTTCTTTCTCAGAAGCCAATTCGCAATGCTGTTGGACAGATCGTTAACTGCAGCGAGGGATATACCCAGTTCAAGCGATAAAAAACATTTGACGGTTTCGCTATAGATGATTCGATGCGCCATCTTTTCGCTATAGATTTCTTCTCTAAAAAAACACGAGAAAGCACAGATTGAGTTCAAAGTCACCAAGGCGGTCACACTAAATTGGCGCATCTGATCATGGGTCTCAGATGGTCAGACTCCGGCACAGCTTTTAATCAAACTGACAGTGTACCAATCGATTGACTTTTGACACGAAAGGATATCAAGGAGGCAAGTCCCGTTGAGGTTGACTAAGTAACAACTGGAATTTTTTAAAACCTTTTTAATGAGAAATGAAAGGGTCGTTAAATCATATCCCTTGAATACAGGGGAAAGTGGTTTCAAAACTTCGGCAGTGGAAGGAAATCTATTGAGACAGCTCCCAGAACGGACTGCAAGGCTTTAACTGTTCTTACTCGACAGAACCTTACAATTTACAATTTACCCTATTGTATTGTTTATATCAATTGCGTCTGAAGTTCGGATTAATGCAGCAAGAGATGAAATGTTACATCTAATGAAAGACTCAACCACCTGCCAGTAAGATTATTAATACCTTTGCTGTTGTAATATTCTTTTGGTTTTAATTCTTCGAGTAGCTCACAAATGTTAGTTTTAGATTCTGCGGCGTTGCAAAAGCTGCTTCTTCCAAAAAGTATCATCCATTTTTCGCCTGACGCCAGTCACAATTCCATCCATCAGAATGGCAGATGTCAACTCAAGACTTGAGATTGCTTTCAGTTACCCAGTTGTAAGGTTTAAACTAAGCCAACTAATCGTCAATTCCAATTCAACAGATAGAGCAATATAAGCTTTCTTAAAGGGCTGCTTCTTCACGATAATTATCATCAAACCCAACTGGAAGGTCCGGTTCCATTTTCACCCTCATAGAAGGTTAAATCTACAGCACTCTTCTTTCATTCACACATTCCTCTCCAAAAACTGCGAGTAGATGTTTCTAGCCGCTTTCAGCGTCTGCCTAGTTTCTTTTCCTGAACTCATAGAACACTAGGTGCCTCAGATGACTCTTGGGAACTTCCGCTTTAGCAGAGTTTTAGTGAAGCAAGTTTTAGTTATACTGTTTTATAAAACACCGACTTTGACCAGTTTAAATGCATTTTAACATAATGTTCATCTCCATTAGAAATTAGAAGACACTCTTTAAATTCCGATCAATTTAAAAAAGGCAGAATTTCGGCACAACTTTTAAGATGCTCCTAACGTTTATCTTCCCCCTCAAGTAATTACCAAACTCGTGTAACCTTACCCCAAGATGCGGTAGTAGAGGCAGTAGCATCCATTATACCCTTCCCATCCTAAATTTTGGGGTCATCCGCGATAAACTACTTTCGGCTAATGGGGTTTCCACGTAACCTCCTCCCAAGGAGTGCAGCCCTAAAGTGCACGCCGTGACGGAGAACCTTTTCAAATGGAGGGAGGCAGAGGGGGAGGGGTAGGGGGGAGACACGGTCGTCGCTCTTTCCACGCACGCGACCTAATTTCTGCGAAGTTGAGAGGGGCATAAATTTTGTGCCGCTCTGAATACCAGGCCAAGGGACAGAGGGAAAGTAAAATCTTGCGTTGCAGATTCAGCGAAGACTATCGCAAGTGTGCGCGTGTGAACTTATCCGGAAATCGTCCGGGGGCTCTAGACAAGTCAGTTTTTTCGAACCGATCAAGGTTCTAAAGTCTTCAGGAGATTTATTGGGTTTTTTGATAGCAAGAAATACTTGGCCCGAAGAACCCGGAGTCACATCGAGCGCATCTGACTAAGAACAACTCCTAACGCGGGCTCAAGAGAGCGTATTTTGGCCCCATAATATAAATTTTTTTCTGACGAGCCTGCTGTCAACTCAGCCTCGGTGGGGATATCTTAGAAAACCCCGTCCCCACAGTAGCCACCAACCAATTCCTTCAGTTCCCGCTTAATTCGACCGAATGAAGCAGCAACAGATTTAACCATGTAGGACCGGATGTCATTGAATGAACTCCAAAATGCGAACATATAATGCGTAGGAATTAGTATTAACCATTATGAATGTAACTGAAATCTCATCCTGCAATCAGAGTACACCTGCCTATCGAAGTCAAATAGAGCTTGATTTAGACTTCCAATTAAAACGCGCTTGAGTTTTCCATCAATTCGACTACTTAACTCTAGTCCATAAGGACTCTTCCTTCCAGATAAAGGTCCTAAGAGTGACACCTGGTTAGATCTACTTCAAGCGAAGCAAAGTAAACTGCATCAGCTCACAGGCACTCACTTAGACCAAGTACCGACACACCTGATT
Organism: Anomotaenia brevis; assembly: GCA_030710315.1. Lineage (NCBI taxonomy): Eukaryota > Metazoa > Platyhelminthes > Cestoda > Cyclophyllidea > Dilepididae > Anomotaenia > Anomotaenia brevis. Next base: position 59,444 of record JAUOZQ010000050.1, read on the forward strand.
TGAATAGTTAACGTCCCAGTACTAAGAAATTTCATTGGTCAACGTGGGCAGCCCTAGAAAAGAGAGCAGCTACTCGATAACCTCACATCTTTGACCACCTACGCTTTAGACGCGATGACCAAGCCGCTGAATGGCATAGCTCGATGCGTCAAGCTAGCCAACCTGGGAATATTAAACTACCACTGCTTTTGCAACTTCCTTCATAGACCACATACACACAAAACCCTAGCCCATTAGGTCACTAATATAATATTAACCCCACGTCGTGCCATGATCAACCAATTGGAAAGTTGATCCTGATACTTCGATTTCTGGCGCCCGAGCAATTAATCAAACGCCACACTCTGGAAACTCAAAAGAAACTAATAAATTACTAATCGGTTTATTCCTCGGAATTGCTTAACTACGCCAAAGACCTATGTAGATTTCGGCTTCGACCATGCTAAAGTCGCCACCTCGTCTTAATCAGATTACACATTATTAGTGGTAGAGTAGCAAAGTCGACGTCTCGTCCACTTGGTAGGCGGCTAGCCAATCAGCTGGCGACTGGGAGAAGCAGCTCACGAGGAGTGACCTTGGCGCGGACCAATCAGGTTCAAGCAACGCTGCGTCGCCGTTATCGCTGCTTCTGCTGCTGTGGCTGCAAATTCCTACTAATACTACGACTAGTGTTACTAGGACTACTACCCCGGGCGAACAAATCAGCCGCCCCTGTCTTCCCCTGCCCACTCCTACTCATTGATTTAGGTGGGATGCAGTCAGGCAGGTTGAGGTGAGCTTGGCAAGGACTTCCAAGCCGTAGACAACTTTTTTCTACCCCAAAAGGGGGCCTGTCGTTGGTCATAATGATGTATAGCAAAGGTGTGTTATTCGACTAGATCACGAATATTTTTGAAGCAAAATAACTCAGAGTTCCATTAATGCGCTAATAAGACCCCAATGGGTTAGACTAGTAATACTCAACCGAAGATGACCACTCAAGTCAATGCGCGATCGAGATCAGGTATCGCAGAATGCCGTTTGGTTTTGCCCAGATCAAAAGATCAAGGAAGGTCGTCAAAGCAGTATAACATAATTATCACCTACCCAGTAACCTAAACACTCATTTCATGACCATTAAATCAAGATTTTTTGATGAGTTTGCTTCAAAACCACTAAATTCTTGGGGAGGTTGTTTTCGGAATGAAGATGGTGGATCAAAACGACGGCTTTTTAAGTGTTGTTTTTTTTCGAATTCCGACTACTTAGGTGTTTTGTTTTGGTTAGATTAAAAGATCAAAAGCAGTTTTTGAAGTAGTTAAACTTAAATTTCGGCTATCCCAATACACACAAGACTTTTCAGCGGTTCAAATTGTGCATTTCTTCAAACGACCATAACTAGATCTCATAACCACTGATTCGGTGGAATGCAGCTTTGGAAACTTGTAAATGATTTATCAAAACATGCTTTAACTTTCGGCAGAAAATGAATTATACTATAAAGATATTTCCATTACTGAAATTGAACTCAACGTCGTTTTTTATCAACTGACTACGTTTCGATAAGAAAGTCACCTTCAACAGCAGGACTTTCCAGTTTTTCAATTAAGTTCCTGGTTCGATAGAAGGGGCTTTCAATCTGAAATTACGATTTTCGCTCGTTAGCATTTTGTTTGTACGGGTTCGGAGGTTCGATACAACCACTGAAAAGGACATCGGGTATTTTTTAGTCTCTAGGATCCCAGTATACGCCAAAATACCCCTTTTGGTAGTATACTTCTTCCTCGGATAAAGACCCGAGTGGTGAGGTCTACTGAAGGGAAGATATATAGACGAAACTCCTGCTGGTTTTGAAAGCACAAAATTTAAATTCCACGAAAGAGGAGGAGGATGAGGGAAAACTGTTCACCACCACACACACACATGCCAGAAAATGCATCCTCCTTAAAAATGTAGCGGATTGAAGCATGAACGGCAAGGCATGTACTTGAGAGAGCGGAACAGTGAGTCAGCCAAACAGTGTGATTTCCCTGAACGTACTGGTTTTGTGATTTATGCGAAAATATCGCAATAACCCGGTGGTTTTCACTTTTACCCCTCTGATAACTATATTTGCTCTTTGAAAACAAGTAAGCAAACAATTATTCACCATAAATTCGCCAAAAATTCCTCACCACCCCTCTGGTTATTGCGGCATTCGGGGAAGCGAAGTGCCTTTTGCAACATTTGGCATGCCAAATGCCTTATCTTTCTTCCTCTTCCAAAATACGCAAAACCATATACTCGGTGTTTTTCATCAACCATTAGTTGTGGAATGCACAGAAAACTACAAAAAGCATCCAACGAGGCAGTGAAAACAAGCTGTGGTCAACTGCTATCTGGAAATTGGTTAACGAGACGCAAGTCGAGTTGTGAAAGCTGTCAGGCTATCAGCTATCACAGTAAATCAAATACACTGTAACACAACACCAAAATTCTACATCTATATTATCACACGTTCATCGAGGTTTCTAAAGTTCTGGATAAACATCGCAGTTAGTCCAAACTACGCCTGCCAGTCATTATTGAACGTATCTCTCGTTTGACAGCATTTTTATACAGTTTGGAACATCTATTACTCAAAAATAAGGTTGGATCGATGTCCACTAACGTCCCCACCTTTAATTGTGGTCTTCTTCACTTAGACAAGTATCCAAGCATCCAATATCGGCAATTCCGACTCTGAACGCAGATCGTCGAAGCTGCTTGAAAACGACTTCTCCGACGGTGTTATAGAATGCTCACAACTGATCTGTATCTTGAATCCATCTCTACCACTAGCCGTGGACTTCACAACGGACAGCATCCTCAAAGTAGATGGTCTTCTCTGAGTCCCTCCCGTCAGGAACTCTGCAGAAGACTTCAAAATTGACCGAAAAATGCCACGTACCTCCACAGAGTCAGTTCTCGCCACTACCGCCGTATTCGTTGCAGTCTCCCCCGCCGAGGAGGATTTCCTTCGCGGAGAGTTGGTGGCAGTCACCGAGGACGTGGCACGCGACTTCTGGTGCCCACCCTCCGCCTGCCGCGCCTTTCCCCGCATCGACCCGCCCGAAGTCGAGCCGGTCAGCGTCATCCGCTGACGCTCCGCCGACAGGGAGCGTGGCAGCCCCCCTTTTTCAGCGGCGCTGGTGGGGATGGCGGGGGTGGAGGCCTTGGGCTTGCTCCGGGGCACATGAGAGGCGAGCGGACCACTGGAGACCACCTCCGTTGTGGTGGTGCTGGAGGTGGAGCCCAGTCGCCCAGGGCGACGCACGATGAAGGAGGGCCACTTGCGGGTGGTGCCGCCGCCGCCGCTGGGAGTGGTGCTCCCCTGAGGGGCACTGACGGAAGCGGTGTGGTCGCGGGTCTTGGCGCTTCGTGGTGGCGGGATGTCGGTGGGAGGCCCTGGTGCAGAGGCTGAAGTAAAAGCGAAGATTGCAAACGTTTTAGGCTACAGTTCACTATCCACCTTTTGAATAGACTAGAGATCCTGTTTGGTTTTGCTAATGTTAAAGGCGGAAAGCGACCGTTTAAGGCTACCATGGAGAGGTCTAGACATGACCTTCGACTAGCTACCTTTGAGTGTACTTTTTAATGGAGTTGAAATCGTCCAACACTCCTACTTTGTGTTCCTTCACACAAGGCTTCGCTTAGCTAGTGTCATGTTGCTTTTTATTTAATTAGGGATAAAATCTGACAGTTATAATCGGAAATGAGCAGCCCGAGGACTCATCGTCTCTGTCACCCAATCAGCACACAGATCTGTAGTAGCCTTGCTTAATCCTACGGTGATCTGACAGAACCATCGCATTTCCCCCCTCCCTCGGAACCTATTTAGAGTGCGTTTATTTCCCCTAAATCATCCGCAAGAGTAAGTGCATTGGCCAGGCTTTTGCCGATAAATCAGGTAAACCAAATCTTAACACAAATTCACACAGCTTCACATACACCCTTCTAATAGACACTCCGGTAGGAAAAAATCCTCTTCCAGGGAATCCTCAACTTATGGATGATCCGTTTGGGAAGAAATCTAAGAGCCGCAATCAGCTACAGATCGTTGAATAAGTCGAGCAATCCATCCATTTGTGATTTAGGTGAAAGTAGTGATAAATATTAAGGTGGTCGGCGAACAACCAATCGATTACGGCTCATTATAGAGCTTGGAGAAGGCCTGTTGAGATACCCAAGAGATGTAATTTACTGAAACAATAAGATAATGCCCGCTATACTGCTTTGGGAGTAAGGAGAGGTTAAATATGATCAATATTAAATTAGGAAAAGTCTCACAGCTTTACCTTTATTAAGGAAAATTGTACCTTTCTTTAGACTATTATAAGAACGCATTAACATTTGTTTCCAACATCCCTTTATGCTAAACTTATGGTGGGATCAAACTAATTTAAGACAATTAACTACCGCTTTTATTTGAGAACTCATGAAAGCGTTGGAATTTTCAACAATTTGCCTCAATAATTACCACTAGATAAAAGTTGCCAATTTTGGCAGCCACTTTGACTTGGAAGTTTGGTGTCACATAAACATTAAGCTCATTGCAGAATGTAGAGACAGCATTAAGATGGTCTGTAATGATGCCAAAGGGATGAAATTTATTGAACCACAGACCATAAAGGGCTATTCGTAGCTTCGGTAACTAAGAGGTGGTTATGTATAAACAAAATCACGAGTCTTCAGGCTGCGACCCGATTTTCTAAAATTATTTTTGTTAAAAGGAATTTTATTTCCGTTTGGAATATTTAGGAAAACGATCAACAACATTCCATTGCGATCAAACTGGTTAAAGTCAAACAGCAATCTTTTTACAATTCAAGAGCCTACAAATGCACCAACTTGCTTTAATAATTCGCATTTTATAAAAAATTATTAAGGCCCAAAAACTCGTGAACTATGGAGTCACTTCGTCGAATTTTGGTGTCATCTTTGACGTGAATATTTTGTGCTTTAATAGATAAAAAAATTTGTGGGATGAAATTCCACCGGATACACGTCATTCCTGGATGCGCGTTCAAACGACTTATTTCCCATGCCTAAACAAATAATAAGTAAGCCACAGAAGGGAATGTAGAAACCCTGATCTAGATTTTGGAGCCAAGTTTTTCTTTCCGAGGGCACAAGATTTGCAGTAAGGGCCACTATAAGTACACCTCCATCCCCCGATGTTTTCGAGAGCCATAAAGTAGCCATTAAGGCATCGAATTTATGCACTTTTCTCGTTTTTGAATGCCAGGTATTGATGCCCTAATCAAATAGCTTACAAATTCATGAATGGCTATCGAGTTCGCAGGTGGTTTAATCCCAATGGTCCACTGTTAAACAAATTATTTTAACCCAATTTCCGAGCGCAGGAGATCCAGAAACCACGAGGAAAGGATATTTTACGATCCGATCGGGAATCTTGCTACACTGGAGCCTTGTGACCTCATTCTACCATCCACCCCTCCCCACCCTTCAAGCAGCTGGGATTGGTAGAGGGGCTTAAAGTGCACCGAAAGTAGCATCTGCAAGTGTGACTTCCTGCAAAGTGAACTTTCTTGGCCTGCCTACGTAAACAACCACTCGGGCACTTGGACAGGAGAATGCTTGCTCGAGCGCCTATCCATCAGGGAAGTGGATTTCATTTTCAAAAAACGCCTTAGTCTCACCATCACCATCACTATCGCCGTTTTCAATCTAGACAGTTTCGAAAAAGAGAGCTTTCATGGACTTTTTACCCTGTGTGGCTTTCCACTTTTTTCCCGAAAAAGATCAGTATATTCACGACTTGTACAGGTGATCTTAGGGAGCTTGCATAATTGATTTACCACCCAGAAAACAGGACAAATCCACTTGACCCATTTGAGGAAATGTCTGTCTTCTTTGATGATAGTATTCTAGTAGCTCCTTCTGTAGTTCAAATCGGCATGAATACGATGACGAAAAACTGCAAATTGTCCCACTAAGGCGACTTGTATTGACATGAGTCTTGAAAGAAATATAACACATTTGGACGCATACGATACACCTAACACACCTTGTTCAAAAGGTTGGAAATAATTCATCTAGTGAGTGGTTTTCAGCCACTATTTATTATGCTATCCAACAGTTTCTCCAACAGTACCCAACCAAGAGAATCCGAACTAAATTCCTCTTCCTCCTTCTCTTCTCTAATTAAATAGACCAGCAAAGAGTAGGTAAGGATATCCCTCGCCCGTTCACCGTAGGAAGGGGAAAAAGACGCAATTGGCATTTGTTTCAGGAGGGGGAGGAGAAGAAGGGAAAAGTGATTTGCGTTCCCCCAAAGAAAGGAGGAAAGAGGATGAAGAGGTGTTTGACATGGAGAGGGGAGATTATTGTGTCATAATTCTGTCGTCAAAATTAGTAGTGACAGAGTTGAGGGAGCTAAAATAATTGGGTGGGAAGAAAGCACTATAAAAGATAATCAAGTAAAAGTTGGAGAGCTTAATTAAAACCGTCCAACACCATTGATTCTCTCTCTCAGCGTCGGCCACCCAGCAAGTGGATCATTTAACGTGACTTAATACAACTTCATTCGCACGAATGTGCAAATAAGGGATGATTACTCTAGATTCTGGGGGGAGGTAGAACATCCGACATGGACTTCAGAGCAGACGTCGTCTTGTGTATTCAATAGCTCTTCATGCGGTTCTTCGGAAGCTGCACAAACCTGGATTCCACCACGGAGAAGCTGCAATTAGAAAGTCTGGGCTCTCAAAGAAGAAAAATGTTTCAGAGCATTTAGAGTGGTAGAGTAGAAACCTCCGGAATTGGTCTGTCCCTCGAGCAGTGGATAAATTTTATTTTCTCTGACGAATCACTTAATCATTTAAACAGACTGCTGCCTTCTCCCAACCGTAAAGCACGGCGACGGGGGTTCTGTCAAGATTATCTGGGGCCCTATTTCTTGGAAATCTGCCAAAGGGGCAAATAATTTCACTTCGAATGGAAGAAGGATTAATAGTCGAGACTATTTAAGATATTGGGAGACCAAATTCATTCTCCTATGGTCGTTCAAGAAGTGTTTCCGGAGAGGGGCACGTCGCCAATCCATACAGCAGCTACATTTGCGGCACGAGGAACAACTTTTCCAATTAAGTTGAGCATCTCATCTGGCCACCACAAGCCCACCCACACCTCAATATTACTGAGCATTTGTGGCCTCTAAAAGAACTGCAGGATATTTTGCCTGGGAATGAGCTGAAATTCCTTTGCATGAATCAACACCCCAAAGAGCTGAGGCTATAATTTCCGCAAAAGGTTGGTGTGCGCCATTTAAAAACATATTTTACTGATTTGTCAACTCCTATATATCTGCATTCCTGTCGCTACATAATTGGTATTCTCGTGGTATAGAAGAGATTGGTTTTGAAAAGGATAATCTCGACGCTAAAAATTCAAAACCTACATTCGTCAGCTATGAGAAAACGAGCAGTACCGATATCAGCGGTCCGTCAGATACGGTCCACGAACTCCACGTCATGGAAATGTCTGTGGAGTTGCAATATCACTAAAGCTTTTCCAAAGCCAGTATTATCGACTCATCTGCTTATCTTTCACCCGAAACCCCGAAGATCAGAATTTGGCCTAACGGGTTGCATTACCACCCGTACCTTCTTCCCCACTGGCAAGAGCGAACCCATCTAACAACCAATTATCCACCTACTCGCAGGTATTTTCGAAGGACTTTTGTGGCGAAAGCTGAACAGCAACTGATGCCTCCAACTGGGAAGCCAAAAGCCGAGAAAAGGAGGAGGAGGAGGAGGAATCAGCGTATTACTTTGTGCCAGCTGACATTTCACCTCGGGCCAAAATTGCACACACAGCAAAGGATTAAGCAGAGCCTAATTTGGATGCATTTTTCTGCCAACCAAGTTCTCTTTCAATCTTTTGTGATATGGCTCTTACTGTTGGATGGGGTTATGCAGTGTCCCGATGAAACATCACCCTTTTCGATTCACTAGAGCGTGTCTTTTTCCCTCCCCAAAGCTTGCTTCAAACGCCGCCTCAATTTCTAGCAGTAAATTTCAACATTAGTTGTTGCAGCATTGGGTGGTTGTAATTTAAAGTAGATCACACAATGGCGATCCCACTGGATTGAAAGAAGAATCTTTTTTCCCAGAGTCTTTTCCCTGCTTCCTGTCCATGAGACTTAGCGTTTCGAAAAAAAATCCACTTTGTTTCGCCAGCCACAAGTACATCCCCCAAAAATCCTAAACAAGTTGGCGAGAATGGAAAGAAGAGATGTCAGTATGAGATTTTTTGTGACCGTTTTCGGACGATTCATGGGTAATCATTTGTCCAAGTTGAGTGACTTTTCCGAGTTTTTGAAGATGAAGACGATGACTCAAACTAAGCTTAACTGACAAACTCGACTGGAAAGTGTCCGATTAGATCTTCATCTTCGTGGAAGGTGAAACCTCCACTTCTGCATCTCGAAAACCATCCTCTGCCCACATAATCTTTCATTCACACATAGCTCTCCATAAACTGCTACGGAGTATCCTTTCTTGTACTCATACAATACGTTCCTTAAATGATTCTTGGGCGATTCAATTGGCACTCTCATTGGCCATCACGTTGCTTGTGAATGCGTGTGATACGCCCGGAGATTCACAAAACCGCCCCCACAGCGATGTATGATTGTGGTGCGTGTGGGTGTGGGCTTGGCATTTCGGATCTCGGTGCTGTGTTGTTTCGGTCTCCCGAAGGGGGAGTCAGAAAGATCAGTCAAGGCACACACACACACACACTTGATCTCTGGGGTCCTATTAAACCTGGATTGTGTGCAAACCAACCTATCTACCCTCTGGAAGGGAAAAGGTAGACGATAAGGGTGGGGGAGATTGGGGAAATGGTAAAGACGTGGTAGTGGCCACAAAAGGGAGACGAAATATTTCGGATATCATGGGTAGTGTAGATTAATCCGAACTATGCAGGCTGTCATAACTAGGTCAAGAATAAGCCGTCGATAGTTCTTCTCCTCTATTCCCTATTATACTATCATGGATCGACTTTTAGATCCATGGGATTTTACACAAACGTTACCAAACCATTATCCCTTGGGTGAGTAACACCACTTTACCTTAAGCAGCCCATCTCATCGATAAAAATATGCGAAAGGGGAAGTGTCAGTAAATCCTAGATCTACAATCGAAGTTACAGCATGGATTCAAATTATGGTAGATTTCTTTGAAAATGAACCCTCTCTTTGTTAGTGTTGAAGTAGCCGACTCTTTTGGAAAATCGAAAAAGCTCTGTTAGGGTAATTCTAAAGATTATAGGAACCTGGTGGACTGTAGCAGTAAAGCCCTTCTTCGTTGTCTTGAATCAGACAATTCTACCCACCATTTTCTGCAATCCAATGCTGATTTGGTTGTGCTGCCAATGACTTTGAGGGACTCCACCTTCACGGATAAAGAACCGAGAGGTAAGGCCTACCGACGGTTGATGCATAAACGGAGCAAAGAAGAACTGCATCGGATCCAAAGGTCCTCAATGGGGCCCAGTACCGGGATCCTTTTCCAGACTATATATTGATTTCTTCCACGTACGTTCACCCTTTATAACTGTTGTGTTCAAGGTAGCAATGGCGGTTCCTCAGGACACAGCGGATGGCCAAAGGACATGAACCCCTCTGGCTTGCAGGCAGAGCACCTTGATGCCCGCTCATCACCTATCTTTTCCTTTACCACGAAGGCTTCAGACGCCGTGGCCATACCTTCTACCTTCAGCAGCCTGGAACCTCTGTGGTACTTTTCGATTCGTCGAACTAGCCAACCTCGGTGCCGGTAAGTTATATGACACGTCTCCGCAGAGCAAACAAAGGGCTTTAGCTTGGACTCTTGGTTACTATTCTCACCAGGCGCACCTGCACAGTTCTCTGACAGCAGAAAAAATATACACCAACACTGCGGGTCAAGACAGACAACTGGGAGCTCCCATAAAACGAGCATTTTAGTCAGTTTCGACGTCCGACATGGATTGGAGATCCACGCCTCCGCAGCACCTTCTGAACCAAGTACTTTTGCTATCGATATTTGCCGTTCTTCTAGCCCTCTTATGCTCCAGATTTCTGCGACCCAATTTAAGTTATATGACCCTTCCAAACGTGCCATCAAGGGTTGACTTCTCAGTCCATAGGATAGGCTGAGCCATTACTCCTTCGATATAGGCACCATTTCCTAATCCCGTAAGCAACTCATTTCATCGACTCAGTGTAGGGGTTTTAAGCGGCTGCCTGGGTTCCAATTAAGGAGAATTCGAGGTAAACGACCTTTCACCCCCTGGATAAACCGGTAACAGGGTAACAGGTCGAGCATCTGGAACTTATTTCTTAACTTCTAGCCTGAACCAGTTAGAAATAGAAAAGACGAATGAAAGACGGGGGTATTTAAGATAGTAAAAATCACCTCCTTGACTGGCTACAACCCCAATCCCTCCCTTTTTGGGGCAAGTGCACTGTGTCCAAGTGCGTGATATACCACCACGACCTATTTCCACACACACACACATAAGCACACACTGCACAGGTAATACTGGTCTTAACCTACCGTAAATGGCATTTAGATGGCAGACTAATGAAGAATAAGGAGAGGGGAGGCGGCACTAAACCATAAAATCTCTTTGGCAGGTGCTGGAACCTCACGAAAGGTCCAAGGTTTCGACTGACTGTATTGAAATCATCAGTTTGTAGAAGGTCCCCAGGGGCATGAAAAGAATTCATCGCTACCATAACGCATAAATTAGGGGACAAACACTTTAGATACACGTCTGGTCGAATGAAGGTGTGCTCTATTCTATCGACCTGGGGTTCCAGCGGACCATTCCTGGTTCAACAATTGATTAATTAATCTTCTATGACAGAGTGCCCGGTTCACCAACTAAGGAAGAAAAGCGCTATTGGCTAACAACCTAGTGAGTAGACTTACTGCTAGGTTCTGTGTTTAGGGCTCCCTCACTACTCCCCGTTCCTAGAGTAACATATAAAGAAGGGCACTAGGAACCCTCACAAACGAAGAATTCAGGAAAATGAAAAGACACCGAAGTGTCGTTAGGTGAGTCTAGGTGAATACTTGAAACTACCACCCTTAAAAACTGATGAATTGATTTCGAAACCTTTCTTGGCCCTCTTTTAGAATGCACCCCATTGGGGTCTTAACAAGGACTCAAACCTCCAGAAATGATGACGTATCATCACTTTTACCCAAACATCATACTGATTGATCATTAGGGTTGAACCTAACTCAGCTTGATTGATCGCAAACACACTTCACACATCCGTCTCAGGCTTTGAATTGCGAATGAAAATAAACTCCTTCTATAGTCCAGTTCATATTTAAAGATTATTGTAACCAATACAGCAATGAATCGTTTATCGCCTTAATAGATCGGTTGCAAGACCACTTTTAAGGTAGCTGATATCCTCTGTACTTTTCGCTGTTCCAGAAGTAACATTAACGATTACTTAGAAATCCGCGAAGTCTCGATCAGTAACTGTACCTCTTCATCACAATCTCCTCTATCCACCATCCTGGGCTCCAGTGTTAAGTCTTCGTCTATCAATGAACTCGTCCCGTCAAGGTACCAAAGCCCTTTTAGTAACCAAATAAATCGAGTTTCGAATTTGAAAGTTGCCTTAGGGCTACCGACCGCAAAAAACGCCAGTGAATAGAAAATAAAGCCATTGAAAAATTGCTCTTGATTCGGATTGTTATTGGTCTACCAGTGGTTCAACTATGCTAGTTTCCATTCACAACCAAAAACACACAATTAAAGAGTTATTTTTTATTAAAACATGGTTTTGCTATCGAAAAGCCGAACGATGCCTCCGCTATTTTCCTCTACCCGAAATAAGATCGGCCGATCGGTTAGAGTTCACATTCAGACAATGACTGGGTTCTTTACTCACGACGGTAAAGTAATTTCTCGTTCAGTGCCTTATTACCCAAACTAGACCGGTTGATCAAGTACAGTCAACATTCTGGCAACGATTGGGTTATTTACCAAAGACCCAGTACTAAAAAACGCCTCTGATCATCATCTCAGGCCTTGTCGTACTGTCGTACTGTCCCAGTAGCACTGCGCGAATTCAGAGTCCTCGCCTTTCGCCAAAATTCGGAAGCAAAGCAAGTGTGTGTGTGCGAGCGGGTGAGCGGGTGAGCCTGGGGACGACCGCTCCCCCAAGGAAGGAGTGATACAAGCTCACAGCTCCTTCCCCGATGACGCAAGCGGCAGACGGGCCTTGACAGCAGGCTCTGTAGCCGCTCGCTCATTGGTCCAACCCAAGGCGTCCCAGTCTTTGGCACAGCCTAGCCCCCAACCCCTTCTTGGCACATTTTGTACCTTACTGGAGAGGGAGGGGGAAATTTAACTCGGACTCAGTTTTATGAACGTTGTTGTTATTGTTGTTGGGGGAAGATTGTGAGAAATGCTCTGTCAATGAGCAACCAGCTAGGACGTTGAATGTTCACAACACCTCTGAGAACTCTGAGGACTCGTACTTGATGGAAATTGGTCATTATTAATGGAAATGGAATTAATTATTTCTTAATTACCTAAGCAATGAAAATAATTGGAAATTGGGAATAGTATCAGTATTCTAACAGTGGGTTATTATTTGGATTTTTTTGATTTCAGTGATGGAAATTTCTTCAAAGGCAGAGAATCAACACAAAAATAAAATACAAGTTTCCACGCTAGAATAGGCAATCAATTGAGTAAAGGCTATGCCTGATTAATCACTAACTCGATCATTGAGCAGTTCAATAGGAATACCAAGAACTCTACAACAGAAGACGAGAATCAGGACTAATACCGACCATTTTACTCACGATAGTTCCTGACAGATGCTCCTTTATGAAGCTCGGTGAAGACAAACACGAAAATTTCACAAACGCATTGAACCCAACCACGCTCTGCTTAATGAATGCCTCCAGCTTTCTCATGAGTGCACTTAAAGCGCAAGAGATTTATCGATCGCTTTGCACACTACCCAGGACCTCAGCCTCTTCGTATTTAGCTAGTTCTTTGTGAGACTCATTTCAATCAATCTAAGCACCACCACATCTCGTTCTATCCTGTTGCTGTCATCACAACGCAGGAAAACCCTCAAATACCACGTAATCTCCTATCCAAAGTAGAGATATGGTCCTGGTTAGTTACTCATACACTATCTGACCACTTAGCAAAGACCACTGGGAAAACTACTACAGCAAACTCATTGAATCCAGCCACGTCTCTGTCTAATTAATGTTTCCAGCTTTCCCACGAAGAACTAGAGATTTATCGACAGTGCCCAGGACCTCAGCATCGTCTTCTTTGGCTAGGCTTCAGTAAAGATGAGGAATGGAGACTCACTGCAATCGCTCTGAACACTAGCGTGAGCTTTACTGTCATCGGAACGCATTGATCAATCTACTCACGACGGAGCTCATAGTTTTCAACTAAAGTCGCGTATCCTCTTTAAGCAGTTAGGTAAAGGGCAACAAGAATACTTCTTAAGAAACACTGGAGGCTCTCAGCACTGTCATATCTCCTGATTCCAAAAAACGCGGTGAGTCGCTAACAGGAACACAGTGTGAGGTACAATTTTTCTCGGACTTAGTCTCATTTCCTCTTTATAGGCTTAGGTGCAGAAAAAATACCCGAGACTCACTACAAGTGCTCTCAGCACCGTCACCTAAGTCTCGTCTTTTCTTTATAGACTTCAGTGAAGAAAAAGCACTCAAGACTCACTCAGATTCCTCACATCACCACTGCACCTCCTGCTTCTATCAAAAAGTAATGAATCGCTTACAGAAATACCACATAAGATGCAGTTTTCTAAGCTTAAGTTACACCCTCACCATGGAAATTAGTGAAGAGAAAACGCCCGGAACTCACTCCAGTCACTCTCCGCACCACCATATCTGGTTGGATCCTCCAGCGCCAGCAGGAGTTTCTGTTTGAGGCCCATGAGGTGGCGGAAGTGGACCACCCAGGCAGAGCGCACCTCGACGACCTGAGGGTCGATGATGTAGACGACGTCGCGGCCGGGCGTCTGGTCCCACAGCGCGAAGCGCAGGTCGTCCGAGGCCATGTGCTCCAGAGTGGCGCGGATCTCGCTCATCTCGGCGTCGCTGAAGTTGGAGCTGGGGCCCGGGCCCTCCTGGGAGCCATGCAAGGAGTTGCCGGAAATGGCGGGAGAGACACCCGTGTTGGAGGAAGTGGAAGCCGAGGAGACGGAGGAGATGAGAGAGGACTTGGTGGTGGGCACTGTGGTGCTTGGCTCCGGGGTGGGGTCGCACAGGAACCAGTAGGGCTGTCGGAATCGAACCAATGAAAAATCCTAAGTGCTAGAGCCAGACCATCAACCCTTCTACAGAGCTTACTTAGGCCAGGTGGATTTTTATCCTAATCTCAGTGTCGGCAAACCAGCAAGCAGACCGTTCAAGCTGGCTGGACAGAACACCACTCGCACCTATTAAGTGTCCTGAGTAGTCTCTGCATACTGGAGACACAAACCATGGATACCGGCGGGTACGCACACGTACTAAATTCTATTCTTATCCTATTAGGGTGCTTCCAAATTAACCTGTCCTCATATCCACCTTGTGTTCAATGGGTCCTCATATGGTATAGATAATGTGGAGTAGAATAGGATGAAATCGATGACCAATCGGTTCTATCTTAGTCTCTACAAAGTGAAGCCTGACGAAGCCCACCAGGAGATAAGCATGAGTTTGAATAGAAAAAGTTGGATTACGATAACGTTTGGACATCGCCCAAGAGCAAGTTAAGCCCCTATTAGGCCTAATAAGGGGGCAAGAATGAATCTTCGACGAATGCGATGATTTATGCTCTTTCATAGACATCATGCAAACCGATTGGTCATTCCAAGGTCCTCTAAGCTTGTATATTATGAATTCATCCAACAGACGGATTGTAGTCTATCTCATCAAGGTCGAAATTCGGTCTTAAGTTCTTGATTTTGATCCTTGTTTGTTCCCTTTACCACGATAGTAGATGGATTCTGATGGGTAATGCTTTTTAGCCCTTCTTGTGCATTCAAACTTTTAAAACCCCTCTCCTGTGCTACTATTAATTCACCCTCTCTACAGCACTGTTCAAGATTTTCGGAATAACATCCGAAGCGAAGTCGTGAATATGCGACAGTCGAACCCTGAAACCCTCCTTGAACAACTTTGGTTGAGAAACCATTCTTCAGATTTCGAGACCCTCCTTTTCGGAATGCGGCTTTCACAGAGGCACCCACTTGGAACCTACACTCTCTGCGGAGGTAATTGGCTCTCTAGTGGTCATTTAAATCATAGACGCACACCTCCAGCTAGAGAGTACTTTTGCATCGCGCAGCAATGTTAACAGTTGGCAGCCAGAAAATTTACCCAACTCTGAGGCGCACACAGATCGCCTTTTTGTAGTCGATGCATTTATTGCACCAAACGGTAGCGATTACTAGATCAAGGCCCCGAGTTTACCACTCAAAAGGGGCTTGAGAGTCGCGGAGAAAAAATGAGGAGAAAGCTTGTGTCATTCTTAATTAAATAGTAAAAAGGGTAGACACAGTCTCGCTACCGTAATTTATACCGCCTCTAGTGAAATCGAAAACGGGTGACGGTTCATTAGGACACAAAAGCTGGAAGAACTTGATTGAGAGAAGATTTGTCATCCACCTTGTTCTCCCGACTACCTCGTTTATTCTTCAGATCACCATTTATTTCGTAGAGCTTACAAAAAAAACCATTTGAAAGAAACAGCTTTTCCAATTCCGCAGGAGGAGGTTGAAAATGACATTTGTGAGTTCTTCGATTCATTAAAACTAAAGGAAGGAAGTCATAGATAATCAAGGAAAGTCCATTAATGATTAATTTTTAATAAACTGCAGTATCCGGTCACTTGTTTTATTTTTCCATAATTGGGAAAGAGCCCATCGGATGACCTGATACCAGACCAAGGCTCTGAGTTTGACAGTAGCACAAAAAATTGCAAAAACAAGCCCATCACAACCCCAATTTAACGGGGAAAAATTGGTTGCCAAATCAATTCTTTCAATGTCTAATGAGCCGTCATATCGCGATTTAAACCCAATGAGCTACTATCAGCACTGCTCAGGCTACTACATCAAATATACAACACGCCAGCCGGGTTTTTAAAGGAGCCAAAGAAATCAATTAGGAAACCGCTAGTCGTTATCATAGTCGAGCTGTGCCAACACACAGCCTTTGAACTTGGCATTGCGCTTACCAGATAAACAGTAAACAAAAGAGTGGTTAATACAACACACTGATTGGTGAATTCGAGTAATGATAACCTTCGTGGTGGTGTAGCTCAGCCGGCAAGTGGATATAGGGGCCACCTTCACCACGTGAAAAGCATCAATTTCACAAACACCGTTGAATGTAATCAAAGTAGCGCAGCTGCCGTTCTATCTGGGTTTACATTAGAGGTCATTCGAAGGATTCTATTCATTTTCTGACACCAACAAAACCATCAAACGGCCGGAAAAAAGACCGATCAGCAGGAAGCGAAGAATTTTTTGGCACTCAAATAACCCTGGGCTTTTTTTGCATGAACTATCAGTTCATCCAATATGGTCCGTCTGAATCATCACGAACTTCCATCTATTAACAAGCTTACTCGTATCATTTTGCAAGGCTTTTGTTTTGACTATTCGAAGAACTCTAAAATGCCCTTTCAGCCTTTTATTGTGGCGTGGCAAAAAACTCTTTCTACCAAATGATGGTGTAAGCAACTGCGGAACAAATGGAGCAAGGCCGGGAGAATAAGGTGGTGGACAAAGAATTTTCTCCCAATCAATGAGGCACCCACTTTCTAATTTTAGTATCTTTTCCAAGTTTTTGAAGATGGATTGAACTACGCTTATTTGCCGCCAATTCCTCAACTAATAAAGCTGAATAAGCTTATCATCAGACTCAACTTCATGTAGTCTTCATCTTCGTAGAGGGTGAAATCTCCACTTGTGAATTTCGCAAACGATCTTTTTTAAACTCATTTTAATGAGTACAAGCATAAAATAATCTTCGGCAACATTAGAGCTTGTAACATTCAGATAGAACCTGATAAAACCCCATACCTACACCTGACCTTCAATTCACCCAAATCGGCGTATTAATGCAAGATGGATGCCTCACTCACCAAACTAAACTAACGCCACCTAAATATGGAAAGCCTCACGCTCACTCTGCGTTGGTGTGTGTGCAAGTGAGAAGCGAGTGAGAGAGAGAGAAGAAATGATTAATTTCACTGTGCAACCCTACCACAAAAGCACCAAATATTAGTCAGGTAATGGCTTATGCTACTCGTCTATTTTTAGTTACTGTATTTCTCCATGATGCTCATCCACCCAGTGTGCAAAGCTTGGGTTTCTGCGTACCTGTTGGGCCTCAGATAAAGCTGCAGGATCGTGAAGAATGTACTGGGTTCCTTTTGCATGACCCAAACGTCCACTACTGGTGATTCCTGCTCTCATTTTCGGCTAAAGAGCAAATAGAACGTTCAAGCTATCACGACGCAAGAATGTTCACATCTAGCCAGTGTTATGAGTAGAACACCCTGGGTACTGGAGACAGAATATTAATTAATTACAGGACCACTTACTCTGTTCTCAGACAAATTCTCTTCATTACCTACACCCTTATTTCCTCTGGATCTAGGCAAATAAAGTTGCCCCTTTTGAAGGTCATCAATTGATATTTCTGAGGTGTGAAAGAGCTTGATAAAAAGCGGGAGAATCCCAACAACCAATCGATAGTGCTTATCTAACGCACTTTCTTTCATTTTCTCAAGTAACAGCTACACAAATGTAGCCACAAAGATCAAATACATTATTGACCAATATGGCTGCTGATTCCTTTCTCCCCTTACGCTTGAGTCAGGCAACTTGATAGACCAAAACTTGCCGAGGAATTGACTTGAGAACTCACGAAACCCCACACTTGCATCGTAGGGTCTGAAGTGAGAATGAGCACCAACTGCTTCCTTGTCTCTTACTTGGGTGATAATGTTAATCCTTCAAATACTAAAACAGTCTGATGTGGGATCCTTTCCCCACGGATAACGATCAGAGAGCTGAGGCCTACTGAGGGTTGATACAGAGAAGCAGGAGCAAAGAATAACTGTATCGTACCCTCCTCCAGGCCACAGTCAAACTTAGTTAACTTTCCAGTACTGTTTTCATTTACATGTCTACAAATGTAGGATAGCGGAGCGGGCTGATTTTAATGCAGGTCTTATTAGGGTTTGGAGAAGTAGAAGAAGTAGTCCAGATCCTCAGCCGACAAAGTGGCAGGATACCTAAACTATGACCATATGATTATAAAAAACGCCATGGGTACTAAACACTTGGTCCCTCTGAATTTCCAGGGAGTGATCATCCACCTCCTACTCAATAGTTTTCCAAACATTTTGGTCTTCTATTTCCTCAAAAAGTTAACTGATCTAAAAATTGATTTTCGTCCATTAAGTGGACACTCCAGACCTTGTAATTTGGAACACAAGAAACGAGGAACACTCATCATGTTCGGTTTAATCCGATTCTGGTTTTCCCTCTTCCTAAATGTTGGCTAGCCAATCAACGCTTTTGGCGAGCTTATAAAACATCTAAAAATACCCTCACCCTTCGAAAATCAACAAAGTCCACAACAAATTTAAATCCAGCAAAATCGTCTTTATAATCAAATCTACTTTTACTTGGCTAAAAAATTAGGGAAAATAAGGTCCCATAAAAACCGAACCTAAGGAAAAAATTATGCTGCCTTTAAAATAAACATTACTGTAAGGTCGTATCTTTAGTGGTTAATCTTTTTTGTCGACTGCTGCTCCCTAAAAAAGTCTACGGCTTTACTTCGAGATGGCGCAACCTCAAAATGTGATTCTAAAAAATGGCAATAAATCTATTTCTCTTTGGTAAATGCCCTAATAAGATAATCCAGGGAACCAAAACAGCATTGACTGCTAATCAAACTGTCGCTACAGGTACCTCGATTAAGGAGATAACTGTTCAATCGGAATGAATAACTTTTGCGTTCCTCACTCAGTAAGCATGGTATTTAGGTGAGAACTTAAATAATTCCACATAATAAATTTAGTTATTTTTTAGAAGCTAATAGTTGAGATTATTAAGAAGGGAGTTTTTTGTTGATTCACCTTGCTTAAATCAACCCCTTGAGACTACCTTAAGCATTAAATTCACCATCAGGGCTCACCTCGAACTTCATCTTATTCACATTGATCGCGGTCCTGAACTGGTACGTCGACTCCGAGAAGGCATCCGAGCTCGTCCCCTTCCTCTTGGCCTTCACCTCCTCCGTGAGAAGGATCATGCGCTCAAAGAGGAACATCCGGTACACCACGTACTTGTGCCCGCCCGGCATTAGCGGCGCTGGCGGGGGCAGATTCACCGCAATGGTGTCCGGGTCTCCCGCCTCGGCCAGACTGGTGGTGAGATTGGCTTGTGGCTGGGCCAGACCCTCCATGTGGAGGAACCGGTTGCGGTGGGGTGTCTGAGGCTCCTCGGCGTTCGCCTCCTCGGCTTGTTCCTCCGGGGTCGAGGTCGACTGGAGGTGGAGCTTGGCGAGGAGGGAGGTGCCTGCGGAGTTACGGACGGGCGGGGCAGAGCCACCGCTTGTGGAGGTGCAGGCGGAGGTGCCGGCGGGGACGGTGAATGAGGCAGAGGAGAGGAAGTTGAGGGACTTGGCGTAATGACGCACCACCTGGTTGTACTCCGCGCAGGTCAGGGCAGCCACGTTGAGGTTGCTACGGATACGCAGGTTACCCAGCGCAGTTATTACGCCAGGGAAACCGTCGATTCGAGAGGCCTGCGAAGCAATAAACATTACTTTTGTTTCATCCTAGAATCTTTTGAAGGGTTCAATGGAGGGTGGCTCTGCACCTTCTACCCAGTCTAGTAGGTCACACCGCGCACCTAATTGCGAATGCGTATGACTTAATAATACACTAACTCTAAATCGTATCGATCCAATCAACCTAGTATCCCTTACTCTATCTGGTACGGGGACTCCTTATCTAATAAGGGGTTGTTGATCCGTCGTGGATAGGACTTTAGAGTAGCTGTCTGCCACAAGTTTACCGTTGATAAACGACCTCTAGGACTTTAACCTCATATTTGGCCACCTGCGTTTCCGACTGGGAATGGTATTGCTTGACATGTCGAGCTAGCTAATCTTGGTGACGGTAGGTCGTATGACATGACTCCAAAAGGCAGGCAAAGGGCTTTAGTTAATTTTCTCGCCAAGCGCAAGACTTTATAAACCTGTTCACTTCCTGGACCGTAGCGAACATACGCCTGCATCCCTGGTCAAGGCAGACAACGGAGTGCACACGAGTACCTTTCCGCCACCTTTCCAGGCACTTTTGGTTTTGAGCTTCTTGTGGGGCCCTTCCTCCTCAAGATAAAGATCAGAGGGACGAGGCTTAGCAAGGTCTATTAAGGGGCCCTCCTCCAAACCACAGCTCAGCGCTGATAACGCCACAGCACTGATTTCATTCATGTGTACTAGAGTTTTAAGTAGCGATGGTTCACTATGCCGAGTTGGCAATTTCTTAGGGGTACAGCGGACATCTCTCTGACGGGGCACTTTGATGCCTGTCCACTACCAATCTTATCTTCGACCACGAACGCTTCAGACGCCGAGGTCATACGTTCTACTTTTGTCGCCGACGATTGCAGACAAAAAACGGATCGGTTAAGACCTGCGTTTTTCGCCGAATGCAGCTTCGACAGATTCATCGATCAATGTCTGAGTTGGTCCAACGATAGTTCGACGGATTTCTAGGTTGGCTGCCGTTGAAGGACCATAGAACTTAGAAACAAGACCATCCAATATCCCAATGCAATTGTGTACTGTAACCACCATTTGACAATTATCGTTCTCGATAATTCTACCCGCTTGAGTCAGGGATAGATCGATCGATTTACTTGGCCTGATTCACCATCTCTTACATAACGGTCAGTTTTTCCCTTCTTTTACCTAAAATTGGTGCATGAAGATCAACCTAATTACAGGAGCCCCACTTCATATTAGGCAAGCATAGTTCGAAATGCTTTTTGCTAATTCCATCCAAATTGTCTACGTGTCTACGAGACGGAATTTCGACAAAGCCACCATACGGTGTGTGTGCGGGAGAGAGGCTAGGCGAGGCAAACGGGTGAGGGGTCGCGGTAGTAGCAAAAATAGAACCCGTTGGCCTTCAAGTCAGCGAGAGCCAATCAGCTGCGCCCGACAGAGGCAATTTGTCAAGGAATAAATATCCTCGCAACCTGCCGAAATTCAAACCACCACCAGCTCGCGAATAATAATTCCCTGGTGACTGTCACAACAATAACAAGCGACGTTTGACAAGTTTTCGTCGTCGTCGTCGTCGTAGTAGTAGTAGTAACAAGTGGTGGTAGTGACAGCGTGAGAATAGGTGTTAGGAGAGTGACATGGGTTTCACCACTTCTAGAATTTTCTGCAGGCCTCTTCAATATCGAGAAACACCCCCAAAATATCCCAAAAGAAATATTTCTGGGCTCATTATCGATTATATTAGTGAGTTAAGACTGATGAGATGTCGCCTTTAGTTTTTTTCTTCAAGAACTCGGTAGAAACAAATTTATAAAAATAATATTTGCTGATTTTATTCAGATGAGTTAAAGGAGTTTATGCACACCTCGCTTCTTTCAATAGTTCAAGCCCTTATTCCGCATTAACTTGAGTCTACAAGGCGGCCATGTTGTCTAGAAGAATGATCCGATCATCGGATTGCGCTTGAACAGCCGATTTCGTCCCCAAAAACTCCAAAAACGGTTTTGGGGGGCCTAGATCGAATTCAGATGCCTTCGTAGAATTTTTCGCAATTTTTGCGAAAGACTACACCAGTCACCCACAGTTGGGCCCTCACCGAACTCCACAGAGCATCTTAACCGATTATCGTCGAGAAAACCCAGCACAAAAGCCCACTTAATAGACGACAGCATGAATGCAGTGCTTGAGGAGAACCTTCCCTTCCCAGAGAAAGTGTCGAACGATCTTGTTCCAGCTTCATTCCGAGTTGCTCCGAATTTTAGAAGGCTGAAATAGACGCTGCTAATGGCACCGGATATTTGGAGTAATTTCCTTGAGTCGAAATTCTTTTGAAACTACCAAATTTTGCTGCTTGCAACCACTATTTGCCTTTTTCCTTATGTTACTGCAGATGTTTATGAAGCCCGGGGTCCTTTAGCGAACGAACTAATCCAGAGTTCAATCAGTAAAATCCTCCACTCACGGACGAGAGATGGAGAGATGGTCTGCTTTGATCTGAGTGACCTCTCTGGTCGCTTCTACAGAAGGGTACCAAGGCTTGCCTAGACCGGTGGCTGCAAAACTTAATCAACTCGGCACATCTCACACCTTATGGAGTGCGGTGTGATAGAGAGACAGACAGAAACCAAGACAGGGCGTGGTCATCCCTGTCTCCCCATGTGGCAGGCCCATAACCCCATAATGAGGGGAGGAGCGGGTGGACTGAAAGGCGTACAAAAATAAACGCGCGCACACAGACGCACTTTTCACGGCTCCATGTGACTGACGTAGTTTGCAGACAGACAGACGGCTACTGAAATCGATTGAGAAGGTGGCTGTGTAGCTAGGCGTGACTTATTTTGAAAGCGGTAAATCAAAGTCTACCGCCTCCATTTTTCGGTGACACTTTACGAGAAACAGGCATTTTTTGTAATTTTCGCTGGAGAAGGGCTTAGTTAGGGCAGATGGCATTGGTGGCACGGCCTGACATCTGATAGGGAGGGGGGAGAGGCAAGGGGAGAAATGGAGAGAGAGGTGTGACCCCGATTCTCGCTGCACTTTGACTCTGACAGAAGCAGCAGGACCACGAGAGGGTAGCAGAGATAACATCTCCCCTTACCGTAGTAGGGTGGTAGTGGCCTTAAGGACCAGGACCTTGCCAAGGCCTAAGTCAATACGCATAATAGTGAAACCTTGAAAGGACTTGATAGCATCTGAGCCAAGCAATGACATGTTTTCTCTTTAAGAAACACGTCTTCGTCGACTTTATGAAGGGAAGTTGACCTATTTTAAGCTAGGTTCCAGAACAGGGTAACGAAAACCTCTTAACTCAGATCCTGTCATGAAGATTTACCAAGTGAACAGAAATGAATATTCGATTTTGAATTTTTTAAAAAAGTAAACTGATACTTGGCTAAGCTTGAATGAGGTATCTCTCGAAGTTATCTGCCTACTAAAAGCGTGAGTGCTATTCGGGATCGTTAGTGTTCGTTTCGTCTGTCATAGGAGCATTCCTCCAATCCGTTGTGATTTAATTGTAAATTACTTTGACCAATCAGACGCAGAGACACCTGACCTTATACTACCTAAAATAGTAGGGTCGAGAGTGGTCAAAGAACCCCAAATATAATGGGAATATAACCGAACACTCAACCGGTATTCAGAATATTTAAGCCAGTCAGTATAACATTACCCACTGATGGTACCATCTTGGGCCTGTTAAATAGGCTGCGCTAAATGGAAGAATTAGTTCGCTACTGCTACATCGATGAGATTGTTAGTCCAGAAATTGAACCCACAAATGATTTACATGGGGGCTTTTTAACTTTCATGAAATGGTCCACTTATGAGCCATCAAATGCTTGGCACTCCTTAGCTGAATCATTGGGGTTGCAGTGTTACTTGGATCATGTGCTTCAACCAGTCAGAATGTCACTCATTTGATGAGCTAGCTGGGGTAGTAGCTGTGCAAGACCACAGGGAAATCTATAAGGAGTCGCTGCTTGACCTCACTGTCCTGACCGCAACTCTACCAAGAGAGTTGACTGAGTCTGGCTCACATGATCGATGCGGTATAAAACGAGGAAGAAACAGCTTGACTTCGGTTTTCGACCATGATCTAGAACCATTGAATCCAATCAAATGAAAAGTCTTTGCAATTCTGTAAGTACCACGAATTTGAGCAAGAAAATAAGTTGTCTATCTACTCTCGAAATTAACTAATCGCCACCTAAGCTGCTCTCAGAGTACTATGCGGATTCTTGAGGAGCCTAGATCAGTGACGTGGTATGAAATTCTCTCAGCCTACGTCAGCGGAATGTACTTTTGTGGTGAAAAAAAAATCTGTTACTGTCTGCCACAACAACAAGTAACACACACCCAAATTAATTACCAGGCCCGAACCGGGAATGGCGATGGAATTCCACAAATCGCCTATCAATGGTTCGAACCACAGGCGTGTTCTTGTTTAACAATCGACAAAAAATCACCACTTCTATCACCGGTTTTTGCAACGGCCCCATTTGGGCCCCGACAAAATTCACTCAATGCGAGTCGTCCCCCTATAAAAGGTCACTATTCGTGCCACCTCTCTACAGCAGGGAATTCGAAAGCGTAGCCACTTCACGTCTCGATAAATGTGCCCATTTTTATGAACTAAACATTGTTCCGCTCTTTTACAGACAAGCTTAAATTAACCACTTTTGATGAGACAAAAAAGGTCACTAGTCGTTTCATTTTTTCTCTACAACTTTCCGTCTTGATATCTGTCATCCGTCTTCGAGGTTAATTAATCAGAGTCTGGCCTTCTAAAACCAGACTCCTGAATGTAATGCCAGGAAGCCAGATTCAAGGCTCGCCTCTCTCTTAGGGGCAGACAAAATTCACTCCATGTCCACTGGTCTCCTTTTCAGACAAGCTTAAATCAACCACTTGTAGTGAGATAAAATGTCACTAGTCGTGGCATTTCTCTACAACACGGAATTCTGTACCGAGGCCACTTCCCGCCTTGATAATTGTGTCCCCTTTTTAATGCCTAAGAAGGTATAGCAGACATAGGCAAAAATAAATCAATGCCCATTGGTCCCCTCTTACAGTCAAGCTTAAATCATCCACTTTTAATGAGACAAAAGATCACTAGTCGTCTTGCTTCTCGAAAATTCCGCATCTTAATGGCTTCGTTCCTTTTTTTCAAGCCGAGGCAACCATAGTATCGAGACGCGGGAATTTAGGGGACATGAACTAGTAAACTGGTGATTTCCCCTATCTTCTAAGAGAAGGACCCATTAATGAAACGCCTATGAATAATTTCTTGTAATACCTCATTCGAGATCCAACAAAACTAAATCAGTGCGCAATAGTTCCCTTTCTTCGGCCAAGCTTTAGTCAGCCACTTTTAGCGAAACAAAAAAGTCGCTATTCCTTTCGTTTCTCTAAAATTTTCCGACTCCATGCCTTTTTACGCGCTTAAGCAAACAGTGGGTATCGAAAAGCGCTAAGAGGGAGAGGTAACTAGGGACTTTTGAGCTAGTGCACTGACGATTTTTACTGCTTCCTAAATTCCACTATCGATTACGTTGCCAGGAAGCCAGATTCAAGGCTAGCAGCTCTCTTAAGAGTCTTAGACAAAGCTCAATCAATAAGCATTCGTCATCCCCTTTCATAGACAAACTTAAATCAACCACGATGTTAGGTAAATGTTACTAGTCACTTCATTTCTCCGCAACCCTTTTCCAAGATTAGCAGCCCCAGTAAACACAGAGATTAGTGAATTCAAGCAGCGATAGCCTCAGGGACTTTTGTGCTACCAAAATGACAGTTTTCACTTTCTTTTAAAATGCTCACCTCACCCTCTTTGGATATTTTGCAATACCTTCATTTGAGCAAAGATAAAGCTAAATCAACGGACAAATTCACATCAACCAATTTCAGAGAGATAAATGGTGACTAACCGTTTCGTTTCTCCATAACCCAGGATTCTAGAGTGTAGCTACTCCCAATCCTGATAAGTGCGTTCCATTGTTGAGGTTAAACAGCCACATCAGGTACCGAGACCAGTGAATTTAGGGGGGAGATGGAACTTCTAGCTATCAAACTGTTGAAGCCAGATTCAAGACCCATGTTTGTTCGAACGCATGAGCTATTTTTGATCGAAGGGAAGGAGGAGGATGAGCAGCAGCAGGAGGCATTTATTTACCAACGGCTTTAATACTACTGCCGCCGCCACCGCCACCGCCTCTGCCAAGACGCGGGGGCAAGGAGGAATGGGGTGCGCCCCGCATGCCCAGCGCGGCGGCCAAGTGCGTGTTTGCACCAGGCACGGGTGCGCGCACGCACGCACGGTGAAATCGCGCTCAAAATTAATGAAGTTGCAGTAGCGGCGGCAGCTGCTGCTGCTGACGGTGGTGGTGGTGGTGATGCTGTGGGAACTCGCTGATGTAGCGCGAATGCTCTACATGCATGAGTGAGTGGAGATGGATGAGGGTGGGGAAGAAAGGCAAGCCAAGGAGGAAGAGGGAGGTAGTAATCGATCCGCTAAGGAGCAGGAGGGGGAGGGGTTTTGAGGAATCGTCGTGACTAGTGGACATCCTTCCCACTATGTACCCCTCTTTATCTTGTTTGGTTTTTAAATTATTAATAAACACCTGATCTTTTCTCCTCCATGCCTTCGTAACGAGACGTTGTGCCCAGGTTGCAAAAATAGATGTGGCTAGATAACTAGTCAAGTGACGTGAGGGTAAAAGTTGCCTTCAAGTCGTCGGAGTGTTGTGTTATTCTCGAGTCGGAATAATTCAACTATAAATGGCAACGATTTCACATTAAACACCCCAAAATGGTTCTTTCCGAACTTTCAGAGCCTATGTTTCATTTAATTACAGATTAAATCACCAATGTACTTTCACTGACTGTCAAGGACTTCCTTTCAGCATTTAACAAGCTTATTAATGCCTTCGTTTTCATAAATTCCTTTTGGTTTTAATTATTCGATGTGCCAGTTTAAAAAAAAAACTTTCTTCCAAATGATTTTGTAAGTTACAAATGCTAGTCTGACGGAGGATCAAAATATCACCCCTTTTCGATTCAATAGAGGTCTTTTTCCTCCTCAAAGCTTGCTTCAAACGCCGCCCCAATTACTGACAGTAGAAATTAACACTAATTGTTGCCCAATTAGGTGGTAGAAATTCACAGTGCATCATTTTTTTGACGATCCTACGAGACTGAGCGAAGAACCCTTTTCCCATGAAGTTTCCTTCTCGACTGTGGCTGGGAAGTCACTGTCTCTGACGATTAACATTTCAAAAACAACGTTCAGCTCCATTAGACATTCTGAAATACTTTTTTTTAATGTCGAGGTCAAATTAGGACAGAACTTAATGAATAACACGAGAGCCTAACCCAGGCTAGTGTGAGCAAAAATATGCCCCTACCCTTGGCTCTGGAGAGCACATCTCCCTTGACCATTCCCATTAATTTGAGCAGTCAATCACAGCTCACGTGGCCACCTTACCCCTTGTGATGTCTGACCTTCGTCCGACATCCCCTTGGAGTTGGGAATGGACACATTAGTGTTTCCCCAACGCACACACGCGTGCGTACGTGAGGCCAAGTATATATTTTCATCTCTTTCAATCACGCTTTCTCTCTCTCGTGCCGTCGCATTCGCTTTTAATCAGTGTCACGCCACTT
The DNA here is from genome assembly GCA_030710315.1 of Anomotaenia brevis. Lineage (NCBI taxonomy): Eukaryota > Metazoa > Platyhelminthes > Cestoda > Cyclophyllidea > Dilepididae > Anomotaenia > Anomotaenia brevis. Next base: position 86,947 of record JAUOZQ010000050.1, read on the forward strand.
GGCCCTCCCTTTCCCTCCCCACCTCTTCCGCCGCCTCCACTTTTTTCTCTTTTCTCCTAGTCGGCGTGATCAATGAACGAGAAGGCTTGAAGGTGATCGCAGATCCGTCCTACGCTTCTTGACCTGATTCAGTTTATTTGCCACAAAGCGAGTTGGCTCACATGACGCGCTAGTGTCACGGCCTTGGCAGAGAGTAATGCCGTTGTTGATGTTGGCAAACCTCACTCATACACACACACACACTCGGGAACGTTCTTCCCACGATGACAAAAAGTTGGTGCCGCATGAGATCAGGGTGGCCATGGGAATCACTTGAGATTTGAAATGGGGCAATCGGAGGTGTTATAGACTACAAGGCTATGCAAATACAGGTCTTCTCACCAAAGTTGCATTTTCAAAGTGGTTCCTTAAAATTAATAGTATTTTTTTATATTTTTGTGGCAAAAAATTGGGCAGAAATAGGCTGTCCTATTCCAGTATTCATTCATAAATCGATCAATAACGAAAATATCGTACTTCAATTATATTGGCACGAACCAACGAGAAAAATCGATAAAAAAACCGATAGAAAATGTTAAATACTATTCATCTCAAGTTGCATATGACTGAGAAAAGATGTCAGACGGAAATAGAATTTTTCGATTATTGATTCATGCAAACTGCTGTAGAAATATGTAAAATCTTCTGGAGTCGATATATTTCGCCAGCCAAATGGATACGGCTATTGTTTCATAATTACAAAGGCTCTCCAAAATTAACCCCCAGAGAGAATAAAACGGTTTCAGCAGATCATTAAAAAGTTGTGGATTATAAAGTTAACCGCTCTGCTCTAGCATTTGCGATAGAAACTTTTTTGAGTCCAAATATAAATCGAGGCAATCCAGGACATTAGGATATCCCATCACTGTCCTAGAGGTGGGGAGAGTAGCGCGAAAATAGCTAGCACAAATGTGTTATCGCTTTCCCCAGGGGTACACTATAATTAAAGCCACCGATGCACCGCGAGCAGGCAGCAGAAAAAAATACATATTTGTCCCTTCAGCCATGATAAAAATATAAATACCACTCTTACCTCGAGAATCAGTTGTGTTTCCCGGGGAATCTCACGCATAACACTGCGAGCTCGTTGCCAGGACTCCAGAGATGGCAAATCCGCCGCCGCCGTCGCTTCCACAATCGCGGAGAGCGGTAACTGGTAACGCATGATGCGCTGGACCGGCTGCATCAGCAACGAGACCACATCTTCCTTCTCCCCCACGTGCCTTCGCCACTCCTCAAAGAAGTCCTTGTGCTGCTCCGCAATGTGCGCCGCTTTGATGTGGTTCTCGCAGTACTTTGAGTAGATTGTTCGCATACGGAATCGCGAGTCGCAGAAGAGGCCCGCGATGTCGTCCGGATCCTCCTCAAGCATGGTCTTCATTTTCTCACAGAAGCCGGTGTGCCACTCGTAGAGCTGCATCCAATTACCCCAGAGAATACGCCACCTTGCCACCAGGTCCTCAGGGACCACGGGGCCGCCTGGGGGGAGCTTTTTGGCCAACTCCTCAAAGTCCGGCATGCTCATGAGGGGGACAGAGGTGACACTGGGGGTGGCGGGAGTGGAGGGGTCGGTGTTTCGGGGCATACGATAGGGCGCGGGCATGTAGAGCTCGTAGACGGTTTTCAGGCGACGCACATAGCTCTCTTCGGAGGAGACCAGCTCTAAGATCGAGTGCTTGCGCTTTTCGAGGGCTTCGGTCAGATTATTGCGTTTCTTGGGGGGCTCGGGTGCTGTTGGTGGTGGTGGTTCTGGTATTTCCTCTGCTGTTGCTGATTCGGGTTGGGCAGTGGGTGTAGATTCCAGGTCGTTGGGAGTGGTTGTTGACGTGGAGGTCTTGGCTGAAACTGGGTCCTGCTGTTCCGAAGTACTAGCATTTATGGCTGAGTAGGAGGAGTCACCGTTGAACGCTGAATCGTCGGTTCGAAGAAGCTCGTCCGAGGGACTGGTTGAAGACGGTGAGACGAGGGGCAGGGTCGTGGGTTGAGGCGTTTGGGAGGAGAGGGAGGAAGATGATGCATCGTTTTCGGAAAGAGCTTCCACTTTTTCGTCCGGTGGCTTGTCCCTAGCTACGTCGACAGACATTTTGACGAACTAATTAAAAGGAAAAATAATGCATTGAGTACAGTGAGGTAAAATGCAAAAAGAAGGTCCTGGTGATTTTACTAATATATTTGTTAGACATTGCCAAAATTCGCCTAAAGCAACCCAATCGCATGCAAAACCGGTAGTATTTTAGAGCTTCTACTTGACATGTATTTAAAAGATCGCTAACGGAAGAGAGACATGACCACTTGAAAAAATACATGACACACAGTTGAGAGGTAATATATTAACAAATAAACACATTGTACCTCAGTAAATTCATCATATATACACAAGGAGCAGTAGGGGGCTACCTAAATTTTTAAAGTTTCGATGCTATTTTTTCGGATTTGAGGTAAAAAGTCAATAGCGAACAGAAAATATCCTTAACTTTTGTAATTTTTAATACTGATAACGAACAACTAGACAAAATTTAACGCACTAGATTTAGCAAAATCCGCTATAACTACACTGAAAATATTCCCGATAAAGAATTTAAAGTGGCGATAAAATAATTAAATTATGACAGTAATTTATTATAAATTAATTGAATAACCTTACATTATTCAATAACAAAATCGCCCACTTCGCGTCGGCAGATCGATAATAGATGAACGCCAATTGGATCACAGCGCCAGAAACACCAATACTACAAACAAAATTTGACCTTGACAATCAAGTGAATATCTGAGTTAATATTAGATTTTAATAGGCACATCAGTGTATCGTTTAATTCTTAAAATATGTAAATTACTTATTATTTATTTTATATAGTCAGTTCTTTTTCTATTTTTTGCAAGTTTAGCCTCAAAAAAAGCAAAAAAATTAAGTCTGACTCTTTTGAAACATTAGCATGGTAGTTGTAATATCTAATTAGTAGCTAGCTTTTATTTTGGGTCTTTACTGCTACCTCTAACTATTAGACTTTCAGTTTATGCATTGGTAAAAACCACCTTTTTAGACAAGTTTCAGTCACCCAAATCGCTCCTTTTTTAAATGATTCCATAGCTGTTTACGAACCATGAGCTTTAGTCAGGCTTATTACGCTCTTTTCACTTATCTTAGCAACGAATTATTTGTAGAAACATGGTATGGCACCAAATAGTTTGAGAAGTTTTCAGTTAGTAGGAATCAGACTAGTGAATTCCGCAAGGTAGATATATAAAAAATCATTTGTTCAGTAAAAAATTGTTTCTATCTTCATATCCAAGTGAACACGGAGGCGTAATTTAGGTACAATAGCTTTTGGTTTCGTGTGATGCATATTGACATATACCATTTTATTATTTAGTGTCTTTCTTTTTCAAGATTCCGCTATCGATAAGTATGCGCACTTTTTTAGGTCATATAACTGTGGTTTATCAGGTAGTCCAAATGTTATAAGGTGTTGTATTTCCTTTTTTCCTGTTAGATAATGAATGGAACATAAACTTCACCAAGGACTTATGTAGAGGCTGATTTTGTGGCTTGTTAAGTCCACTTTTCAGATCCACACTTTAAGGAACATTAAAATTTTACAATGATTGATTATTATAACCATATCCATCCTTAATTTAATTCGTAATTGTCAATTTAACAATTTTACAATCGAGTAGAAATAGTTGAATGAATGATACTTTATGAAAAGGCATTTGCTACACTGGTAAGCATATACATTTTGCTCATGTTCCGAAATCTTTATTGATATAAAGTTTGGTTCAATGTATCAATATCATTATTTATAAGTATTTGTTAAATATTTCCTTTGCTAGAACAAACCGTCAATTTTCTCTAAAAGCTATTCTCGACAAAAAAATAAAAATCTCAAAATAAGCCATTAAATCCTATCTTTCTGTTAAATAAAGCAAAAATATGCTTTACTGGCTACTATGCTGTTTCGACTATTGCACTGTAACAGATTAACAAGTTCTACTTAATTCATATAAGTAAATCACTCTAATTTTTTTCATAATCATTCTTGCTATTATTATCACAGGCATTACTCAAAACTTCGTGGCCTGGTCACACATGACTTCTAGTAAATTAAACATAAATTAGCAGCGTTCCCAATTTAATCATCGTGCTTCAAAGATCTATTGATTTTTAACACTCAAAAGCCTCGTTCAGGCAAACCACGTGCAGATTGGGCAAACATGTGCGAATGTCATGTCACCAAGGCCCTCTTGGGCCAGATGAACCGAAATCTCTACAGATCAGGCCAGGTGAACAGCCAAGAGGTAAGCTGTGATCCTCTCTTCCCCGTGGAACAGCACTGCTACCTCACTTTCCCCAAACGCAAGTACTACAATGAATTCCCTCGTCCATGCCCTGTTCACGGCATCCTTTCCAAACCCCAGGTCGATAAAACTGCCTTGTGCATGGCCTCATGTCTGGCAAAATGCAAAGCCACCTCCTCCGCGAGCACTTATCTCCTTGACAACGGCCTTCCAAAGGTTCTAGATAGCGTCGCCGACTATTTAAATTACGTCCACAAGAACGGATATGCCTACCCTAAACCGCCTAAACCCAACCCCGGGTCAGCTCATGAACCGTATCACAAGAGAATCAAAGCTCTCGGATTCCCTTCCTTCCAGACACGACCCAAGAGTCCCTTCTGCAATGAGACACACTCATTTAGAGCTAGACGTATTGGAGAGTACCAAGAATCAAGGCCGAAAGGGGACGTCAAATGCCGCATCCAACCCCATGCTTACCGGTACTGTAGAGATCTAGGCCTGAGTGAGGAAATTTCACGACTTTTCCAAGCCCAGCTGAGACACATATGCCCTCGGGACTATGTTCAACGCCCCGCAAAGGTCCGAATCACCCTCTTCTTCCAGAGCGACAGTCTAAGTGCCCTCACACTGAAGACCTTTCCGAATGAGAAATTCTTTGTCTACGGCATCCGTCACTCGGGTTTCACCAACAGACCAGACTTGCATTTCGCCGACCAGGTTCTCGAGGTCCTGCCAGCTTGGGTCCAAAATAAAGTAGAGGGCAGGGAGGACCTGAACGAGAGTGACGCTAATCCCAATTGTTTCTACCTCGTCGTGGTTCCCTCACCTTACTATCGAACTGTCCAACTACGAGTGCACGACTGTCCAATAGTTGAAGAGCAGCTGCTGATGCAGAAGAGGCGAACACACAAGAGAAACATTCAAAGCGCCAAGGACATTGGCTTCACCATCTCCAGAGGGAAGATACTCTGCGTGGAGAGGTACTCACCAGCCATGATGTCGGGGTTGGAAGTGGACAACCACATTATCGAGGTGGCGGGTGAATCGGTTCTGGAGTTCACAGACGACCATATCGTGCGACTAATTCGAGGAGCGATTCAGAAGAGTGCGAGTAGGTCGGTTGAGATTGCGATGATCCCATCGAGGATCTACGATGCTCTCATGGACGTGAGGAGAGGGGAGTTGTGTCACCTCGATGCCGGAGCCGAATTCAATGTCAACTCGTGGAGTGAGAACAAGATATTCGCTATTAGGTAGGTTGGAGAGCTGAATTATTCTACCCTTTTAATAAAGTGCCCAAATTTTTTCTTCTTGTGGGGTTCACTATGATTAGATTTTAAATTTCGTTTATGATGATTATATGGCTAGATTTTTAGCCAAAAAGGAAAACTATCCGTTGGTGTAATCAGAGTTAGTTGATCTATTTTTTGGTTCTACTAGGAGACGTTAGGTTATTTTTTGGTGAAAAATTCCCAGTGTTTATTAAGAAAGATATTTTGCAATTTTTTGAAATAAAGGTAATAATTTTGATATATAAATGAACTATTGAAGGCATGCTAATGCTATCACGAATAATCATCACATTCTACAGTTTTGATTCAGCGAGTCTACGAACACATAATTTCAAGAAACATCCTTTTTGCCTTTAATTCTCCAAACAGTTATATATGAAAATGAACTTTCTGAATATTACTAGTGTGAAGTCGAAATTTGAGTAACTTTAGCATCTTCATTCAATAGGTTTCAAAAATCGAAATGGAATTTCCCAAGTATTATTAATCTCAAATTCGCATTCAACACTGTAATACTAATTGCATTTAGTAAATTTGCTATTAAAATAATAAAATTAGTTTTCGCCTTTGAGCTTAAAGTTGGTGCTCTACTACCAATTCCAAATAGTATATCGAACATAAAAAGTTAACACTTTGACACGCTGAATAAAACCAACATTTGAGTGACCTAAGACACCACATGGTGTACTTTTAACATAGCTGGCGAGATGAACCTTTTGACCTGCTAGGTGTGGAATGCTAACTTCTTGTATTTCACCCGGCACAACAGTTTGTGCTTTTTCTGGTGAGGGAGCCATTCGCTGCTGCCTTTTTCAGGTCTTTCTGCCTTAATGGGGAACCTCGAAATTTGTTTCCAAGGCGAGGCCGCATGATGACTTTTAGTAACTTTCAAAGCACTGAAAAAGCTCCTTTCAATAGGGTGAAATGAGTTCGCCTTTTCTCAATGTTTTGGGCGTTTGACCAAAATCACGCAATCCTCATGTGACCTAAAACGTCTTAATTGCAAATGGAGCTCTCTTTTCAGATATTTGGTCTGCATCGTTTTGATTTAAGTCGTGTGAGATTCATCCAGTGCAGTTAGTTTTAATTGATTTTCAGCATAATTTTTTCATAAACCGACCACCTGTTTTAGATCGACATTTTTATTTGCACACAGTGTTGACTTGTGTTAGCTACTTTTGACCACAGGAAAATGATGAATTTCATCCCATTTTTCTCAATTTGGCTAATTTTAAAGACGAATAATTTATAACCCAAAATTGAACCCTTTCATCATGGACCCGTGGCTGCTTCAAATAAGTTTCTGCGCTTAGAAGAGAAATAACAGGTTGTCAAAGCGTCATTTTATTCTGTTAAACGTTTTGACTCCGCCCATTGGTCCACTTGGTGATCTCAGTAGCCAATCAGGGGAGCCTTGTAGGCTAAATTTAGCAGCCTAATGATAAATAGTCCAACAACCGCTCGTGTAGGCCCTGACGTGGTTATTTTCCTAATGACAGTTATTGCCAATCAAATACCACCCCCTGGTTTGCGTACTAAAGCACCACAAAAAGCATATGCGTACACAAACAAACTATCTGGATTACATTTACAATAATCCGTAGTGTACATTAAAGATCATCAACAAGTTGCAAGATCCATATTACTCAGCCTATTAGGCCAAGGTTTACAGCTATTTTAGGGAGTTGTTGGATTCTTGGTAGCCTTTTTCTCCAGTAAAAAGAGATTATTTGACTACTTAAGCTCATCAATATAGGACAGGAAGCTATGATAATAAATGTCTGGCTGAATTGGCAATTTCCAGAGATTCGAAGAGAATTAGGAGATCTATAACTGAGCAAAAATAATACTCTTCTTTGCTGGCATAATAGGCCGTATTAGCAGAGTGAATTTCCATTGCGACAGCAAGGCGTTCGATAACTTGGGTGCGCACGTGCAAGCGGGCGTGCGTTGTGTGTGTGTTGACTTAGCGCGCCGGTTGGCGTATTGGCCCTGTTCGGTAGGCGTGCGTGCGCGCGCGTGCATGCATGCCTGCACTGCGACACATCATCGCCAACATCACACCGCTGCTGCTACTACTAATGTCGGGGAGAGAGATAGTATTAGTGGGCATGTGGGCCAGTTTTGCACGCGACCGCCGCCATTGGGCTGGCGACCAATAGCACGTGCTTACTCATTCGCTTCGGCTAAATGCGATTGCCTCTGCCCGTGCCAGCTTGCTTGCCCGCCCGTCAGCCTGCTTGGCCGCCTATAGGGCACAAAACCCCATCTCTTCGTCTCCTCCTCCACCTCCTCTGTGTCGTCAAGTCATCGAGAGCGAGCGAGCGAGCTAGAGAACGAAACATTTGCACACTTGCTGCTAATTTAGTTTAAACAAGAGGCGAGAGATTAATCTAGGCACAAATTTGATTCACGCCAGTAAAGCCTCTCAATAGTTACATCTAGTAACCCCTGCTTTCTCTCTCTCTCGCATTTTAGAATGTTGAAAGAAGAGGACGAAGAAGAGGAGAAGGGTAGCTACCAAGAGGAATAAGGAAGCGTTCTTCCTAATTTCAATCTCCAGCCTTAAGCCCTTGTTTCCTAACTTGTTTCAAGATTTTGCCTTAAAATAAAAAACCGTAAGTCGTACTAACACAGAGACTAAAATGCCTTAATTTTCTTGCAAAGAAAATCGCCTTAGTACTTTTCGCAATCTCCCAATTCTCACCGGGGTTGGAAAATGCATAGCTAAGCTACAAATAGCACTACTCGCATGCATTTGTTGCCTAGTGATGGGGCTGGTAACTAAGGTGGTGTCCGATTCCGCACACCTACACACGCGGCCGCATGCACAGGCACTCGCCAAGCTCGTCTTTTAATGCACTCCTGCTGCTGCTTCTCCTAAGAAGGCAGAGGGATTTTCCTGATAGCGCAATTAGCCCGCGAGATGGCATATTAGTTGTAGCAGCTTCAGCAACAAGAGAGGCAGTAGGACTCAGTCCCACCCAAAAGTGTCGTCTGAGATAGGGTATTCGTCATCGCCGCCGCCGCCATCGCGGAGTGGACACTCACCTCTGTTCGCCTTTTGCGAAGGTGGAGGATTCGATTCTAAACATGACCGAATAGCCATCCCAAAACGCCTAGTCTCCAGCCAATCAGCTGCGAGCTTACTAGCCAATGAGGAAGCAGCGTCGATTCTTGAGCAACGATCACGACTTGCAGAAACCTCATTGGTCAAATGCTTGCATTTCTAGAATTTAACTCTATTTTTGCCGCATTACGATTAACTGGGGCAATCAGCTACTGATTTGGACTGATTCAAATGCCGTATTGTACGCCCTTGAAACAATCCAGTAGTATTTTTAGCAGGGTCAAACGCGCCTGCAAAATGCACTTTTCGGTTTAGCGTTGTTGAGCAAAATCCAAAAACTAATTCCCAATTGCACCTTAAAATAGAAACCAGTGCCGCACCCGAATAGCAATTAGCAAATTAAGCGCTCTAGAGACTATTACAGGCTCTAAGAGGGAATTTCTTAACCCCCCCCCCCAAAAAAAAAAAAACAGCTGAGAGACAAAAGACAGAACACTGCGAACGCACAAACAGATATGCGTTGCTTTTTGGGTCAACAGCTTATTAGTGGTAGAGAATTAAATTTTCACCAAGAGAAAGAGACTCTAACGCAGTTTTTCCTTGCTGCAAGACATTTTACAGTGATTGTGTTGTGAGAGAGACAAAGAGAAAGATAGAGACAAGGAAAGAGAGCAGACACAGAGAGGAAAAGAGGGGGGTGGGTGCGGGAAAGAGAAAAGAAATGCAGAAACACATTAAGAGGGTGGCGGCAGCGGCAACAAATCGACATTTTGGGAGGACACACAGACACGCAGCTATTCCTCGTGTATGCCCTAGTTCGAGTCTCCACACTCCCTTGCCTCTCCCTCAACATCAACCAGCCAACCGACCACCACCATAATCACGTCTAAGACAACAACATAATCACCAAAGAAAGGGGGAGCAGGGCTGGGAGAGGGACAGCTGTTATCAGCAGGAGGAGGAGGAGGAGGTGGAGACGGTGGTGGCGGGTCGATACCACAGGGAGGGGGACAGAGAGCGGAACCCTATTGCACTGAGAACGAGAGCAAGAACCGAATTCGTTTGTGGTGTGTGGCGTGGCATGTGTTTGTGTGTTCGTCAAAAAATAACAACAACGGCGGCGGAGAGGAACAAGCGAACCACGTTCAAGCAACCACGGGGTGGGGGGTGGGGGCAAAGGCACGGTTCTTATCGCCAGTGCTCAAGATTCAGTACGAGTGAGGGGGTGGAGGAGACACACAAGTAGTAGTAGTAGCATCGGTCGGTACCTAAGCAGTAGCAGCGCGCACACACAGACACACTCACGCACGTGATCCGCGCACGCCCAATGAAAAATAAAACAAAATGAGAGAGAGAGACAGAAAGGTGGGGGAGAATAGAGAATTTACACGTTTCCAAGAAGAGGAGGAGTAGGAGCACCTCTCACCCTCCTCCTGCTGCTGTTTCTTCGAGAACACACAAACGGAGAGAGAGACGCAGCGATCATGTATACACAAAAAGAGGGGCAGAGGGTGAACACATGCTGGGGGGGGGGAGAAATGCAGCAGCAGTAGTAGATTTCCTCCGCCTCACGTAGTCGTCGTCGTCATCGGCATCACATTCGCTTGACTCGAAGGAGAACAGAGGGGAAGAGGCGCTTCCCGATCACACACGAAGCGAGGAAACGAGAGAACCAAAGACACGGAGAGAGATAGTCCGCCCGGCAGCGGTTGGTGTGTGGAGGGACAACTGCCGAATAGAGAAACGGGCGAGGGAGGGACGGGGTTGTTGGTTTCAGGAGACAAATAGCGAGAGAGAGAGAGCACAGGCGGCAGAGTGTGATCGTAGGATAGACAGCGGCGGGCGGTGGTGGTTGTGGACGCGCACAGACGTATTCTGGTGCCGTGGTGGATGTGGATGTGCGGTATGCCTAGTTCCAAATTCGCAAGAAGCTGTCCCAGGACCCGGTGCACACCGCCATTCCATCCTCCGAGACACCCAGGCAACTCACGCGGTTATCGTGGCCCGCCAGCACACCTGTAAGACAAGAAACACTCATAAATATCCCCCGACAAGTCACCTGATAGAGCTCCCGAGACACACCTAGTGAACCAGTTTAGATGCATTTTCGAGATCTCATGACCGAATTGCGTAAATCAACCAAATAACTAGACCGTTGAAAATAGACTAAACCCCATCACCAAGTTCATCACGGTTGAAAATGGCAACAGTCGAGAAGTCGCCGTGAGCGCCCACCGAAGTTAATGAGGGGGGTGTGATTACTGAAACCATCGAGAAGTGCCGTTAAACCAGAGAATCGCATTATGCACGCACATAGACGATTTGAATTAAGTACAACCGGTAGACTACATAAAAAGGGGACTGAGTGGCCACAGGTTAATGAGGCATTAAGCAAAGTGGCGATTTACGGTTCGAGCCCATTAGTGGCTTCAAACGGAACCGAAGCTTATGCACTGATCTAAACAGTCCAAAATACCGAAGCCTCCTTGCATTTAGGGCTCAAACGAAGGCAATACATTCAGTTAATCAGAACCGGTGTTTGTTTCGAGGAGGCAGCAGCAAAGGCGCTCTTTTTGGAGTGACAAGCACAAATTTCGTGTGAACGAGTACTCAGAGCAACAGGCGGTTGCTTCAACCTCATCTGAAGGGACTGTGAGGACACGGCTTGATTAGGTGAAGCAGTGGGAAGAGGCGGCATATCCCACTTGACCTCCCAAGTGAATCATAGCCTGCGGCGGCGGCGGGTGGAAGCAGCACTTTAGCGCGGACAAACCTGGCCTGCTTTCCAGTTAATGCATGATTCTAGCAAACTAACTGGTGCACCAACGCCGTAATATATTTGCCAACTGAGGGCTCCAACACTTTGGCTCAGCTAGTGAAATTGCGCCTGAACTGTAAACAGCGGATTCTCACATATTTAAAAGGTTGCATCAAGATGGGACTGCCTTCAAGTAATTAAAGTCGCATGGTCCAGTGTGAGTACTTGAGTGATTATGATATACGTCAAGCTTCAGTAGTGCCTCGAAGTGTAGCATAGTATCAGATTTAAATGACAACACGAGAGCATCGTTTTCCATACTAACGGTTGTTTGGGGTTGCGAGAATTCTATACACAAGAATTAAGACCTCCTAGATCTGAGGATTTTGTCTGCGCTGTAGTTAACAAAACTCTTAAAAATTATAGATTTTGAATTTCTAAACATCGGTGGTTTAAGACACCCCCAGTTAGCCTAAATGTGTTAACTAACAAAGCGATTCTTGGGTTTGAACGACAAATACAGTGCAAGTACCATCAAAGCAAATTCCAAACTCAGAGAAAGCCTAATAAACTCATCCTAAAGTTCAGTAGAGCAAGGAGATTCACCAGTTCCAGGCTTTCAAATGCCAAATTCGCAGAATCAAATCAATGGTAGAAAATAGATTGATTCACTAGTACGGCTATGCCACAATAAACAAGCCTCCAAACAAACAAATTCCTCGATTTCAACGGCAAATCTAGTGTGAAATAACATTCCATCAACCAGAAAAGGACTTTACAATCTCATCCCAAAGTTCAATAGAGCAAGGAGATTCACCAAAGCCAGGTTTTCAAGTGCCTAATCCACAGAAATAAATCAATGGTGGATATCGAATTGGCTCGCTAGTACAGAGGAATCAGATCAGGGGTTTCAGATAGCCCCGGGTCTGTTTAAGCAACCCAAATGATAAACTGGATGGGTGTACCAGCCTATCATCCCCACCAAGGAGCCGATTTCTTGGGTTCAACGGCAAATCTAGCGTGAAAAAAACCAGATGACTACCTAAGATATCCTAATTCAGGCTTACTAGTTTGTCCGCACCACTATTTCACATTAAAAAGGCTTTCAAAAAACAACAGATTCAGATCAGACCTGCTTAACCACCACAATTTCAGGGTTTCAATGGAAATTCTAGTCTGAAGGAGCATTCCACCAACAAGATGAAGATCAAATAAGCTAGGAAGGGGGGGGGGTGGGGAAGGCGTACCAGCCCGGTCCTGTTTGAGCGTGTCCCAGACGTTGCAGTTGAAGTCGTCGTAGCCGCCGAGGAGGAGGCGTCCGCTCTTGCTGAAGGCGACGGAGGTGATACCGCAGATGATGTTGTCGTGCGAGAACATGCCCACCTCCTGGTCCGCGCGGATGTCGAAGAGCCGGCAGGTCGCGTCGTCACTGCCCGTGCCGAAGGCGAACCCGCTCGGGAAGAAGGTGATGGCGTTGATGTCCGACTCGTGCCCCGGGAACGTCTGCTTGCACTGGCCATCCCGGATGTCCCACAACTACACACGCAAGGGCAGAAACACATTTGTTGGTGCACAATTCCACGCTCGACAGCTTTCCTTCTCCCTATCAAACTAATTAGCATCTGGATTAGAGTCCTTTGTCCCCACACCGTATAAACACAGGATCTGAGATGCAGGTCCTACTCACGGCGTTACTGGCTGCTATCCAAATAAGTCCACTTGTTCTCCTGTTGGTCCGATATTGAAGAGAGAGAGAGGTATGAAAATAGAGGATACCGACCACAAATCAATCAAATAAATTCTCAGTTTGCTGTGCCACTTTTTGAGTGCTTCTTATACTTAGAATTGCATCATCGAAAAAGCCATCGGAGGAACAATTCCACGCCCATCATGAGATCCAACTGGCCAAAGGAATGAGCACAATTTCCGGTAGAAAGAGGGAAATTTTAGATGCTACCCATTAAGATTAATAGACCTCTGATTCAAGGACTGGACAACTATTACTTTACAATAAACACCAACAGCCTAGTGATACAATTTAACCATAACTGAGGATTCAACTCTAGCTGGCTCAGTACAGTAAACGGTTATAAATTGTCGAGCTACTCTTTTAAGAGTTCCGGTTTTTTTGCAAATTTCAAAAGTAATAGGGGAAGATAAAGAATGGAATTAGTCAAGCTGTAATCGACATTGAGGTGAGTACTCCAATCATTGTAAGTGGCTTAGGTAAAATTGGTCAGGTATTATGAAGTAAAAAGAGGCCATTAACGACACTAGAAAAAAAACCCACTCTTCAGAATTGGTGTGGACATTTTACCATTTCTATGCATCTTCACATGAAATTCAACATTAGGGAAGCCAAATCTGTTCGTTTCCCGAGAGGTACGTACCGGCTCAGCTTTACAGGTTACCCAAATTTCAAATACAGGAGCCAAAAAAAAAGAAGTCGCCAGGAGCTTAAGCAGACGGCCATTTCTCGTACAATTAAACACACTAACAGGAACTAATCTTGTTACATAACCGAGCATAGAGTAGTAACTAGATGGCCTATAGTTGACGCGACAAACCAGTATTTTCGCAATTAATTACCAATTACTGAGCATTAAACTCGTTCTCCAAGTGCTATGTGCTAACTCAGCAAGAACTGGTCAAGAGTTATAGAGTACAGCGAGCGATCACCAAATGCTAGTGATGTTGTGTGATTAATTAAAATGCAGCACTTTAGAGAAAGTGGCCAGACGAGCTCAAACCCTGAGGAAGCCAACCCCGTGGAAACCAAAATTGGTCACCAAGTGGTGAATATTGAAGTACAAAGTGCCAAGTGATGGCATTACAAAAATGATCAACAGATTTTGTGTCGACATTTGAGCAACACTTAATGGAAAAACAGAGCCGTATGGAGTCTGCTGTAGTCACGAAAAGACAAAAGGCTCTCTTGTTTACGGAGTGGAGGTCAAAAATAAATTTTTAGACCTTAGCAATAATCAGCGACTCCGTAGACTCTGATGTCTTGAAGCTTCCAACTTTTATACAGTCCAAAAGACCTTTTCTGGTTGCTTTCTACACTGTGACTTAAAAATAGAACAGCTGGGCTGAATTTATCCCCTTATCCCACATACAGAATCTCAAATAACAGCTTAGAGAGCTATCTAGTCAGGACATCAGAGACAGAGTAGAGAGCTGAGTCATTCACAATTAGGGCTTTGCCAACCCGGGTGGGCATTTCCAGCCAGAGAAGAGATTGGGATGTCATCAGCTCCATGGACACCCAATTAGGACCTTAGTCACGCCCCACACACAGTGCCTACTCCATCCTAACGCCCATAAAACAAAGAGAGAGGGCTTCCCCCGGGGTAGTCGCTGACTGAGTAGAGGCAGTCCGCTTTCAGGGCTTCCTGGGCAGAAGCTACGGTTACCAATGAACCCGACTCGGTTATTCGGAGGGGGTTTTTGAGAGTGCCCATCGATTTTACGTGGGGAGGAAGAAGATGCGTAATAGCGGGAAGGAAGCAGAGTGAATTTCTCGCCCCTCTCAGAGGGAGTGCTTGTGCGTCTGGCCGAACGCCAGCGTGCCTGGGCACAAGCCTCTCACCTTCTGCTGCTGCTGCTTTAGGCATGAAAGAAGCAGCAGCAGCATCATCATCATCACTACCACCACACCAGCATCGTGCAGCAATCAGGCAGGCAGCCAGCGAGCGAGTTAGCCAGCCCAGCTCCTGCTGACTGGCTGCTGGCCGGCTATGCAAGCAAGCAGGCAGGGAGGGAGGGAGAGGGCGGTCGGGCTAAGCCCGAGAGATGGACGAACGCGTCGCGCACCATATAGGCTCGAGAGGGACGTGAAGGTGGTGGTGGGGGGTGGGCGTGTGGTATGAGTGGCCAGCCAATGGGCGGTGCCGCGCGTTCACACACTGCAGCCTACCTTTCCCATCTCGCCCAATCGATACCGCGCGCACGAGGCTGCTGCTAACGCCGCCGCTGGAAAATAATGTCGCCTCCTTCGCCTCCTCCAGCTACAGCATCTCCCTTGCAGTCATCTCAGCCAACAGACTGCTCAAGAAACAACTACCTACCTACCTCAATCCCACATTTAACACATGCATAGAACTCCAATACACACATCACAAGAAGACTAACAGGAAAGGAGTCTCACCTCACTAGGTAGTGTAAATTTAAGCTGGCTGCGAGAGAGTGTTTATAGGGCGCGTAGACACCCAGAGGAGCGTGTGACCCGAAATCAAGGGGAGAGCGCGCTGAACTGACCTTAGCAGAGGCATCGCAGGCTCCCGAAACGAAAGTACGCATGTCCGGCGAGAGACTGAGACTCATCACATCGCCTGTGTGACCCGTGAATCCACACACCTGCTGGCCCGTCTCGATGTCCCACAGGGCGCTAAGCGAGGCAAAGGGCAGCCAACCAGTCAGCTAGAAAGTCAGTTAGAGCAGCAGAAAAGGCGATGGGGGTTTGAGGATCTCACCAGGTGACGTCGCCCGAGCTGGTGACAATCTGGTTATCGTCGAGGAAGCGGCAGCAGGAGAGATAACCCGTGTGGCCGGGCAGTTCGCGGCTCACTCGCACATTGCCCTCGCGCGTCTTGAGACAGTAGATGGAGCAAATATTGTCCAGACCACCGCAGGCCACATAACCGCCCGACGGCGCGTAAGCACACGTCATCACCCAGCTGCTTCTCAGCGGAATCGCGTGCACCTACAAGACACAAATGTCGTCGCTAGTGCACTGTGAGGTCTATTTGGGAAAGAAAACCGGAAACCAATGCGACACACAGGGTTACCTTTCAGCGAAGGGGCGAAAAGAGCTAGAGCGATGCAGATTTCTATAAAGATGGGAGTAGGGGTGCTTCTGAGGGTTCCAGAAGGGGTGGGGGACGAACCTTATTGGTGGTATAGCCGTCCCAGACGATGAGTTTGCCGTCCTGCGAGGCGGAGACTAGGTTGCGCGAGTCGGTGGCCCAGTGCATGGCGTAGATCTTGGCCAGGTGGCCTCTGAGGGTGCGGCGGGTGCGCATCTGGATACGACCCACGGGGTCCACGTTCACCGCCGCCTGCGCCAGTGTTATGTCCGCCGCGACCTTGCGCGCCTCCTAGACAGGCGACGGGGGAACCAAAACACCACCCGGTTAGCAATACAGCCGGTTCACGGCAAGCCAAAGATAACTACTACTTCTCATGGATAAGACATTGATGAGGGGGACATTCGACATTCACCCAGATACCAGTTTATTCAATCGGAAAACGAGGAGTTTATACGCTTTTAAAGGGACTACAGCACCGAAAGAAGGCAATATGGTCCACTTTAAAAGCGGTGCCTCCTAACAAGATGTCGACATCTTTTGCACTTAAGTCTACGGGAACCCATGAATCGATAATTTGGAGAATCTTTGAGCACATTTTTATAAACCCAACGAAAAGAGGTTTTTGTGTGGCACTAAACAGATAAAACGAAATGGTGACACCGAATTCACTTAATAGGTAGTCAAGGGTGTGGGAAATTTAGGCTAGAATTAATTAGAGTTAGAAAAATGTTCTGTGCATGCCAAATAATGCTTTTTTCAATAACATTAGCTGGTTCGAAATTTAACAAAAGGGCCTAAAAGGCTCACGTAGCGGAGATAAAAACGTTGCTCCAAGGAAGCTAATACGCCCTATGAGCCGGTAAAGCGCTCAAACCGGGAATATTTTCAATTAAATGAATTTGGTCGAAGCCGTGGAAAATTTAGCCTACGTCAGCGGTTAGAAGACAAGATTTGGAATAACAAATGAACGGAAATAGCAATAATTGAACGTTATAAACACCGAAGTAATGGAAAAACGAGCTACTCACCCGAATTTGATTCTTCAGTTGTTCGCTCTCCTGCCGAAGTTGGTCTAATTCACTCATTGTGAGGTGGCGAATGAGGAGTTAAAAGCTGAAGAAGAAACGAGAATCGATAAATTAAAACGGCACTGATACCCAAATTTGCACTATCATCAAGAAGACGGTTAACTGGCAATGACAGGCGATTAGGTTCCAGGGAATTTTGTGAAAAAAATGCAAGGAGACGTTGTTGAATTGAATTAAAAACGACATATAAAGAAAGCCAAGATTTACTTTTTTTCACATGTTGGTCCCAATAAACTGAAATAGGCAAAATGAATCCACAGAAGAATAAGAGCTAATTTCGACTACGACTCACAGAATATAGTGACACATCAAATTACCCACTAACTATTTAAATACTTGAGTATGAATACAAAAAATTGAACTTTTCGTAATATTGATGGAGTTTGTGACCTTATAAAATCTTTACTTGGGTGATATGGCAATTCTGACAATCAAGAATCCGGCAAGCCCCGCACTCTACAACTCGATAGACAAGATAATAACAGTTCGTAAACACAAAATCGCCATTTACCTCTTCGGCGAACACTTGGTTCATGAAATAGGCGAATATTCGCCACACAGTTCAAGTTTTGTTAACAATTGGCTCATTAAATGCGAGTTTGATACATATTTATTATGGTTTAAGCATTCCACATAGAAATATTAGTGAGTAGACAAATATATTACATTATAATGCAAACTAACAAGAAAACCCCTATATTAAACTAACGCGAAATATGTCCCGCACGATGGCAGAAAGAACACCCTTGAATTAGCACCGTATATGATAAATATTAGTTTGATGTAACAAACAAAACCGTAATGGCGATATACTCGACAACAAGAAAAACGTAAAATAAATATATATATTTCTATCGAGTTTCGAAAATGATTAATTTTTCTAGTTAGGTTAAGTTATTTTTAATTAAATGTTTAAAACTGTAAAATTATTCATTCGACTATTCTAAGTTCTGAGGCTGCCAATCTGGATATATCCTTGTTTTGTGGCAATATTCTGGCATGAAATAATCATTCCCCAGGTTCATTTCCGATACAATTCTTGATTAAAAATAGCAAAACATCTATCTGATGGAATTATGCCTGAGGTGTCCTGCTCCTTTATATGATGACCACATAATTGGTAGCATTCTACTTTGAAAATAAGTTCGCTTATGAGTTGAAACTCACTTTAGCAAATGAATTTTTCAAGGGACAAATCACTGCAGCAACTTACCAATTTCATATTATTTAACAGAATAGAAATTGCGAAAATAATTGGAAATTATTTGGCTGCAGTTTTCGGTTATTAATGTTTCACTCCCACTTACTGCATGAAGTAAACCAAGCCATCTTTGAATTAGATTAAGCCCGAGTGTGCTGATTCTCATTTAAGAACTCTAAGGCTTAATGTCTGCTCCTAGTGTTTTGTACATGTGATGGGGTCTTATTTTGAGAGATACTACTCAAAACTTTATTTAGCTCAGTAGATGATAATACTGAACCACCGTATTACAATGTAACAATTTCGAAATCTAGTGATGAAAGTTGCATTTGTAATCAATTGCCTTGCTCTCTTGGTATTTCTCAATATAAATGGAATTTCGTTCAACTTATTTTTAATATACTTGAATGAAAGTGACTTCTAACACTATAACGTATTACTATTGTTAACCCCAAAGCTTTGCACAAATAACTACGTCGTTATATTGTGAAGTAAATTCAATGAATGGGTTGTCTTTGACAATACCGTGTGATGTGCAAGTTAGATAAAATTGAAGTTAGAATCGCCTGTCAAAAATATTTTGCCATTTGATAAAATATTAAACCGCCTCTCATAAGCACCTTCTGTAACAATTAATGAAAATGATCACGTATTCGCAACAGCACATGGGGATAACATGTGAACACATTACATCAGTTATTCACAATAAATGTTTCAATCTCAATGTGCATTGCTTTTGCTGTAAAAGTTCTGGGGACGACAAAACTAAATTCCTACCGATAAAACCTCATTAAATTATTTTGCTAGGGCAAAATCACTTCAGCAAGATTTTAGTGGCTTCATATTCGTGATAGACTCCGCAATGGATTTCAAAATATCGAAGAGCTGAAGTGCAGTCAAATCCGCTTTTACTGTAACCATCCTTAGCCAATGGGTTTGTAAAGTGCATAAAGCAAAATCCTTTAGACTGATATCTAATGTTATTACTGCCATTCCCAGAATTGCAGCAGGATCTTTTATGTATCATGAAGCTAAAAAATAAAAATATTGCTGCTTTTATGATTTATCTCATCAACTCCAGATTTCCAGCTCTTATTTATGACAATTGGTTATCAACATTCAAAATTTGTCATTTTATGCGCATCCACGTTTATTTTTGAAATTAAAAATTCGCTTACAACTCACGAAATTGAATCAAATTTTATTTATCTGAAAACTTTTTAATTTTTGTTTTTCACATCCAAAGTTTTTTGTGAAGGTCGAAGATTCTTGGGGTTGTGGCAATTTCGTTCGTGTCTGTATTGTGAGTGGTGGGGTGCCTGTTCTGTGTGCGTTTTATTTTCTAATTTTGCAGCTATTTTCACTGAGCAAATTGTGTTTTTGCTTTAAAATACTACAAATTTTGTAACTTTTTTACAGTAGTATTTCCGACTTCACGTGATTTTACGGAATGGATGACCTTCAGCGTCTTCAATGCCTTCAGTCAATTTTAAAATATGAACTATTGAAAGAAGTTATATCTAATCTTGAGTACGACAATGCATTTGGAGGTCTAAGCCCAAATGAAGCCGAGGTAATAATGCTTGCCCACATTATTTCGACACCATTTAGCTTCTTAATCTTTGCCGAGAAGTTTGGGCTGATTGCCACATGGGAAAATCAGTTGTATCTCAAACTAACCGGAGTGTTAGCCCTGAGTTGTCCGATCTTTTTTGGAGCCGCTTTGAAGAAAAAGTGGATGAAGCACTATCCTCTATCGGTGAGGACATTTCCCCGGTTGAAGATATCGAATCTCTCCAAAACTCGATACGAGAGCATTCTGGCAAGCTGTGTCGCAAGATTGATCGCCTTTCTGAAGTAATTCGTCAATGTTTGAATTAAAAAGTACTTCCTTTTCAGTTGGCGTCAGATAACGTTTCTGTCCACAAAAAGCTTCTCAGTAACCGATCTGATTTGCAGAAAAAGCTCCTTTACAGCCTCGCTAAGGCTCTTTCTTGTGAGAGGAAATCCCTTCACGCTCGAGTTGCACAACTTGGTGAAAATATTAGAGAACAGCTTGCCCGACCTTCAGAGCGATCAAAATATCTCCGATTTGAATAGTGAGGTGAACTTGGTAGAGCCTTAATCGTTATTTTTAGCGAAAAATTACTGCACGAAAAGGCGGAACTCGAGGATCGGTTGGCTAAACTCTCTAAAATTCTTGAAACCTACCAGGCGAATGAGAAGCGCTACATGGAATTGGCCTGCCGTAAAGCCGACACCCAGCGCTACATGGGGTTCATCCAACACCTCAAAAACGACGCGGAGGCGAAAGAAAATGTGCTCCACAAACCTCCCACCGAAAGACGCTTTCACAAGTGATTCTGAGTCTTTCAGTCTCCCTCTGTATGTACATATTTTTGTATGACAACCAAATAGACGTATGTGTACGTGTCTTCACAGTCATTTTAAAATGCATTTTGTTGATCTCTATTGGTTTCGGAGAGGTAAATGGTGCCTTGCTTGTAGCCTGAGGGGGAATCGGCACCTTCCACTTCTTCGGCTCCGGTTGTTGAGGAGGCCGGAGCTTCAATGACGAGGTCGAGGACTAAGAAACGAACAGAAGAGGAGGAGAAGCAGATTGAGGCGAATCGACAGAGAGCACTGGATCTGTTCAATTCGCAAGTGGTTGCAAATGACCAGTAAGGCCCTCTTTCTCCCCGTCAATTCTTTTTGAAAAATTCGTTGACGGTTTTATGAATTGTCAAAACAGGTCATTCCATAAGTTCTGTCCGAATCATTAGTAATTAAAACAGTTAACCAAATATTGCAATTTATTCAGGATTCGATCATCAATGCACTTTCCTTGATTATCTTTGACTTTCTTTCACCTTTTAACAAGCTTACTAGCACTGCCGCTGCCGCTGAGTTTCATTTCTTGAATTCAATTTGATTAGTTTAAGTGGATCTGAAAATAAAACAATGCTCAACTCCATTAGACATGATAAAGTAGTCTATAAAATTCGTTAGATTTAAGAAACGGTCAAAATGCGGGCAGAATTTATTAGGATTACCTCTCGAGTGAGGACAGAGTTTCGGAAACCTAATTGGCCTTTATTTGTCTAAGAACAAGGTAATTTTCCGGCCTATTGGTTCTCTGATCAATGATTGGCAGTGCGAGGTCTTAATTTTTACGATTTTTCTTCAAAGGGACTGTCGAGTTGTTGTCAAAGCAAGCACCGTGCGTCACCACAAACCGATGGACTCCGGCGGTGGCTTCTTTATCGATCCACCGACACTCTCCCAGATCCAAGAGATTCCTCACTACGAGAAGTCTGAGGAGGACACAGATCTTTCCGATGCCGAAGGCGTAGACGGCCCCTCGCAGAGGAAGAAGAAACGGCGGAAACCGCCACCCAAGGAGGCCGAAGTCAGGCCTTCCCAGGTCCCTCAGGAGCCTCTGGTGTTGCCTCGTCCTCCAGACGAGGATAAACCCGTCTGCGATGAGTGTTGTCGTGACTTTGACGACTCCTACCTGCTGAGCAACTTTGACTGTCAAGTCTGTGATGCCTGCAGGTGGAGTTCAAATACCACAACTACTAACTATTAAATTAGTAGTACATATTTTAACGAGTTCAATTATTCAGGGATCGTAAAGGAATCCATGCTCTGATTACCCGATCGACAGCCAAGGAGCGGTATCTCCTGAATGACGTGGATTTGGATGTTAGAGAGCCGCCTCTTCGAAGGGTATACAAGAAAAACCCACTGAATTCTACGTGGGGTGATATGCAGTTATTCCTTGAAGCACAGGTTTGACGATTGTAACTAAATGTGTGTAACCAAAAAGCAGACAGGGTTTAAACGATTTTTTCCTCGATAAGGTCGCTGCTCGCTCTCTGGAAGTCTGGGGTTCAGAGGAGAAGGTGGAGGCTGAACGAGCTCTTCGGAATGCCAGGAAGGAAAAGGCCAAACAACGGAGTTTTCAGAAGAAAGTCAGAGGTACAGTAGTCGTATTTCGCGGTCGTTTTAGTATGGTTTGACACTCATGACATGTGGAAAAAGACCAGCTTAAGTAGGCGGCTTCACATAAATGTGCCATAAGTTCTGTCCGATTTTTGAATTACAAAAACGGTTTACTAAATGTTACATTTAAATTAAAGATTGCCTGAATGTCTATAACTTCCCTCTATCTATTAACAGGTTTATTAATACTATTATTTGCAAAGTTTTTGTGGTTTTGAATTAAAGAGCTGCTGAGGCGTTTCGTTAGATCAAAAAAGGTATAATTCGGACATAACTTATGGGATACATGCCAGTCGACTCATTTGCCTCACACAATAACCATTTTTTAAATCTCATCTTTTTGTAGAACTGCGAATCAAGGTACGAAGCAGTCTCTACTCCCAGACGGCAGAGACGCATGTGCACTCCTTCGGCGAGGAACTTTACGACGAGAAAACTGACACATATTCCAAGACCTGCACCTCATGTGGCTTCACCACGAGTTTTGAGAAAATGTAGATCTATTTTTGTATGGAAAGACACACCTAACTTTCGCAATCAGGCTTCTCACTTTCTTGGTACTCAGGGCTGGATACACAAAAACATTTAGTTAAGTTGGACGTCTTGGGGGATTTATTGAGGAATCATTATTTTATCGTATTCTGAAATATCATTTCCACAAGGTCTACCCACAAGCTCTGTCTGAGTAATATATCTTTAAGTTGAAGGAAATCAGGAGATAGTTTAATTACTATTTTTGCCTATTAATGGCATTTAAACTAATCAATTTTTGTTTCTTGATTAAAACCTCGATAACATGGAAATTTACTGAGTGGATTATGAGAATGAAGGAAGATGTTTTTTTCGAAATTCCGAATTGGAGATCTCACCGCCCTCAAAGAAGAACGGCGTTCAGTCGAGATTGAGCACGATAAGCTACTTGAGGATGCCTTTCCTGCGTGTGTTAGTATTAACCTTTTATTCGCTGTTTGAAAGGATATCTTCACACATCTATGTGCTTATGAAGCTACTGCAGTGCCTAAAATTCAAGTGGAAATGCAAACTCGTTTTCGAGTCAATGTCGGTACCCTGGATGGTATTACGCCAATACACGGACAATTTCATGCACTCACGCGTTATTGTGTCACACCAGTCCAGCGCCTTGTTTGAAAATTTACGACGTCATTGTCCTCTCACGCGTCGAGGGTGTGGCCGATTTTTGTTTTGAACGTGCTGTTTCACAAATTCTCACAGACTGACTGACCAATCAGGTTAAAGGATGCATCCACACCTCCGGCATTTTACCAGTCGATTCTTGGAATGTCTATATATTTTATTGTGCATAAAAATTTCAAAAATACGCCGGAACTTTTTATATCAGTAAAATATCATTTTTAAACGAAACCGGAAACTTCGCTAGGTGCTTGTTTTGAGTTTGCTTTGACAGTGAAAACAAATATTTTGAGACAAGGTATGGTAACAAGTTTTTGGATAAAAAAGGAATACAGAATATTGAGTCTTTGGAAGAAAAATTATGGAACTCAGGAACTTCAAAAAATGAAGGAAACATCGAGTTTACTTAAAATTTAGTTAACGAAAATAAGCGTCTTCTAAAGACATTTCTAACGTAGGAAATTCAATTCATTGTGGTCGATGATACCAAAAATAGAGTTGCGGCTGCATTTTTGAACGTAACTGTAGCATTTGAATACCAATTATTAGCGGAAATAATCAGATTCAAAGTATTGACTCCCCAGGTGAGTTTTTAGGATGACGCGTCAAATTAAAATCTCAAAATTCATCTCAAAAACCGACTCCGGTGGTTACAGAACAGGGTTTAGAGTACGATTTGATTAAACAAATCGTGACCAGATCTTCAGTATTTTCTAAATGTCTCTCCTTAACATTAGCACTTAGGAAAACTAAACCAGATAGGGGAAATTTAGTCGTAAATACTGTCACTAGACATGAAGCTTGGAGTTACTAGCACGGTCCAGAGTTACAAAAACAGCCAATGCAAAAGCTCAGGACCTATCCAATTCAAATTTTAGGTGTTGGCTCAAAATGTACGAGGTGCCATTCTACCTAGAACGGTACGATTACTAAAAGCTACGTTAGATAACGCCCACAAAAGACGGGACGCGTGATAACTCAAAAGTTCCTTCAAGGAAGTTCAAGGCGTCATAGTAACTACTTAAACAATTACACATATTATACAGATAATAAAGAAAGGTAAATAAATTACAGTTTAAGATAATTAGAAAATTATTAATATAATTGTCTGGAGATGCAACCGATCCACAAGGAGGTGTGGCTCCGGATAATTATTTTTACAAACAAAGGATAGGATCAAATAGAGTTTTAAGGAAACCAAATGAAACTTTGACAAAAATTAAATACAGCTTTAGATTGGAGTCCTGTTCCATCATTCTGTTAATATATCGGCTCATTCGAAATGGGCTTCGATGGAAAGGTGCTTCCAACTTAATCGCTATCCTGGTGTAGTCACGGCTCAGCTCCAAAGCTCAAAGGACTCATTTTGCTATTAAGGGAGAAGCGAAACGAACTGGCTCCGAAAACGTCCTCCAGAATACTTCGAAGACGGTTTTCATGGAACCTGGAAGCACTGACTTAGGAAGAGCATTATTTTTTCTTAAATAGATAAATTTTTCGAAAATTCTGAGAAGATTTCGATGGATCCCTTTAATTTAACTGAGTTTAGGCTCTGTGGTACCAACAGAAATTTCTGTTCAAAAATCCAAATCTCAGAAAGATTAAGCAATCTTGCCAACATCATCATCTGTGCGTAGAAAAAATTAGCTATTTATGAACACCTGTTTTCGTTTTGACTAATATCCACACATCCATTCGTCGTCTTTGGCAACTCAGTTTGGAGTGCTCAATTTATGTGACACATTAATAGGCCTGCTTTCCAACTACATCGACACTGGGTAGTCTACAAAGGTATTAATCTTTGTTCAAAAGAGTTTGCCTAATTTGGGTTGATTTTGTTTTAAATCTGATTTAGTTTTCTACTCACTAACCCCCTTTCCCCGAACATCATAAAATTTAATTTAGCTGATATTTTGTAGTTTGCATTGGCTAGTAGCTCTGTCCATGCGACCTGATGTAAATTAAATATCAGCTTTTGTGAGAAAACCAAGGCCATTTGATCATTATTCCGTTGTTAACTAACTAAAAAAGTGCACGTGTCTATAGCGAGCTTCGTGCATGCAAACTGGCCGATTGATAATCATAGCCCGACAAATACGGATCAGAAGGTTAGAAGTCTCTGGCTAACCTCAATTCTTGAAACCATATTTAGGCTAAAATTGAGTTTTTACATAATTTTAAATCCAGGATAAATTGTTTGCAACAAATAAGGAAGCCAAATTCAAGTGTGACTATAAAAACCACCGATTTTTATTGACACCAGGTATGTACGTGAATGTGCAAGCCACGGTTTTTTAAAGATAAAACAATGTGCCAAGTTGAGGAATGCTCTTGAAGATCACAATTCGCAGGTATTGCTTTGATTTTGTTCCGTCACCATGGCTACCCTGTGAGGCCCCAGACTGGCGTTGTCTCTTGTTTCAACTCAAGGTTTCAGTTTGGCCACTAAAACTTCGTTGCATTTCAGGTTTTCTCTGACCAAATTAGTGTGGAATTTTGACGTCCAGGCAGAGCTTCCAACTGATCTGAAAAACACTCCAGATTCGCGAGAAACCGCTGGTACTGAGGTTGTCGCCGTACCAATATTTCCTCCAATTTCAGGATTACCGATCGTTTCTTGATCTCTGAACTTATTTCCCCATCACTAGAGGTGAACAAACTGAGCAGATATCGACCAATGAGGAACAAGTTGCGTTGCAGAAGGCGTCCATCAGTTGGCACGAGATCGAGACCCCGGAGAATGCTTGAAAGACTCGGATGCCGGCGACATTTCCTGAGATCCTCCGATCTCCATGTGGGAAGAAACTTGGTTCTATTGAACAAATCCCTCAAAATTCCCCTTTCTTCTCTCTCTAGGCGTCGTATTTTCGACCTGTGCGTCAAATAGGCATCGATTTCTTCGAATAGGTTCTGTGGAACATGATACCGCGCACCTGAGATACCAAAAAAGTCCACCCCTTTGGCCAACCCCATTCCATCGTAGTCCCACTGGGCGGTGATCATCTCAAGCCGAAGTTGCACCAACCGGTTAATAAGCTTCCTAGTGGCGAAAACATATTCAGGCTTCATTTTTTGTTTAAATAAAGTCAACTCAAGCCGGTTTCTGGCCATTCTCAGTT
This sequence comes from Anomotaenia brevis, assembly GCA_030710315.1. Taxonomy (NCBI): domain Eukaryota; kingdom Metazoa; phylum Platyhelminthes; class Cestoda; order Cyclophyllidea; family Dilepididae; genus Anomotaenia; species Anomotaenia brevis. The sequence goes on from JAUOZQ010000050.1 coordinate 113,781, forward strand.
GTTCACAGAGATCAAAGGCCACTGTGAGCTCTCTCTGAGCCAGCGATTCTAGAGAGAGGCGAATTTCTGAGCAGACATCGTTTTTAGGTCTTGGTATAGGTGGACGGTTTAGAAGGAAAAGAATGAGCCTATAGAAAGTAGCGGGATTTTCATCAAGTTGGATTCGGCTTTGGGATCCGACTTGGAGTCGGATCTGGTTGACGGCTTCTGGATCCTTGGACCCCGTCCAAACGCAATCTTCAGGTAATTCTCCATCAGCAGTAGTCTGAAACTAAAACACGCATTCGATATCATTAAAACAAATTATGCGCGTTTAAACAAACTGGGAGAAGCGTCCTACTTTATGAGTGTACAATCTGGTTTTGTTGAGGCAGAGATACCAGTGATCTGTTTCATCGTTCAAAACGAAATAGTCGGTTGTCTTTTCACCACTGGTATCTTCGATTTTATCGTTTGAAGGAGATATTGTGATGAATCTGAGCTTCATTTTATCTAGAAAACACAAGAAGTATTGAAAGGTAATTCAAAAGCAGGCCTAACACTCACTTAAAAATAAAAATTAATTTCAACAGGGCTTTGTATCTATTATAAATGAAATGAATCTGTAATATTTATACTTGTTTTAACAATAAACTGAGACAAAGAAAATAACGAGGTGGAATTGTCCAACATTCTTACATTTAACAGACCAAAGTCCAAAAGCTCTCGTTTTACGTGGGCAAACAGATTTTTTACCGAGTGTAAGATAGCATTGTTACCATTAAGTGCTTTAATAGCCAATTTTTTTAGAATTCTTAAAAGAGGACGAATGAAGATGTGGGATCGACATTGTTGAAGGTTATTTGGATCAAAGCGAGTATTTTTATGCAAATGAGATCACTGTTTCCAAAAGCGAAACAATTAATGTAGGGAAATAAATTATCCCGCCTATTTTACGTATGTTTTGCAATTATGCATTACTATCAATGACCACCACTAGGAATATAAGAGAAAAAAGTTGAAAAAAAGAGTTGATAATGACTTATTCTAGCTTATAGGGATCAAGCGAGCAACTCTCGGCTCTAAACAATGCAAAGATAAATGGAAGCGTTGACCACCTAGCATTGGTGTCATTTCCTGTCAAAGATCGAGAGACAATAGCGACCGCCTGATCTATAAATCAGCTGGATTTGCGTTCGCCTTGGGCTGCTCCTGATACTTGCGCCCGTGTGCCAAGTGGACATAACGGATATTTGTGTGAAGTCATTCTTGCAACTGAAACAGGGGTAATGACCACCCCTATCCTATACCCTGGAGGTCCACCGTGTTCACCGAAGTCGTAGCAGTGTGGATCAACAAAGCTGACGTAGTAAGGTGTACAATGGTCCATGCTAGACCACCAGGGGTGGAACACGTCATGTCCTCAAAACAGGCTTCCCTGCTTTCCCTGGTCAGTTTTCAAAAGAGACCGGCCCAGCTAGACCAGAGCTCGCACACGATGGTTCACTACTAGATTGTAATCCATGTGGTGATAGAGTCAACAGAATTGTACCAGAGAAAGATGGAACCAAACATGCCAGTCTGCACGATTTTGAAAAAGAAACAACTACGATGTCTTAATATTGAAGCAAAAACCGATTACAATTAAAGAGATTGATCCAGTAAATTACAAAAATATATTGATACAAAAATTGGTCCAACTCATTTGTCTGTTGTCTGTATTTGAAACCGTTTTAGATTTTCATGAAATATGGCCGGTCTGTTAATATTTTTGCAAAATTAAAAGCAATAAATGTGTAAATAAATAATACCAAAGTATTTTATGAATTCATTGCCAGAGTGGGCTGTTGATTGGATGGAGAAAGCGCAACGATTATTTTTGAACACACTGCTCAAATTATGAGGGTATCAAACAAGCCGGTGTTTCGCCTGGCTGAAGATTTAACAATGGCACTATCAACACTACCTGTACTCCTGTTAATTTGCGAATCTAACAATAAGCGTGTAAGGAATCCACGGCATTTATGGCGTTAGCTGCTGATTTATTGCATGGCAGGTTTATGCGCTCTGAGGAAGTGTGAATCTATTTCAAGCTCGTACTGCATTGATATCGATTTGACTCCATGTCGCCATATTTGGAGTGCAGTAATTAATGGACCGGCTTCGTGTGTGGTCCAAGTCACACAATTTTGTGATTAACTCCAGACGCCAGGGCTCTGTAGTCAACTAGAGACATCATTTTCATTACCCCATGGACTTCACTCGCGAATTTCCAATTAAAATCGTCCAAGAATTTTGCACTGATAGCTTAAACGATCTCTTACAGGAAAGCAGAAGAAAATTGCGACAGAAAAACGCGATTTTAAGCGTTTAAGCAAGGCAAAAAAGGAATACCAGACCATTTGATCTCTTCAAAATGAGACATATTGACCTCAGTCTGGGCTGAAAAGTGACCTTGGGAATGGAATCAAGAAAGCGACTTACGGATCGGTTCTTGGGATATCTCCAAAGTGCCGTTTGGTTCAATTCCGAGGTAAGATTTCCTTTCACAGAGGTTCGGTGCCTCACCTAGGAGGTAGAGAGATCCAACATAGGACTTCAGGAGCCACCCAAACTTGGGAGTGCTTCTCTGGCTCCTTCCCAATTCATCACAACCTCCACCACCACCTCCACCGCCATCACAACCTCCTCCTCCGCCACCACCACCGCATATTCTCGGCGCATCGGCTATGCTCGCAGCTTTTGCTGGAGTTACGGACAGAAGGAGGGCGTAGGACATGAGAAGCGTGAGCACAAACCACCGCAGCTGTCGCAGATGCGTTACCATGAGAACAGGGAAGTAAGATCCTGAGGTTATGGCGGTCGGAGAGTTTGGATTCCTGGTCTTTTCTGCGATCGGGGAGAGGATAATTGGAAATTGGGGACAGAGGCATTCACCGCGAAGAGTTTGGGGGGACTTATGGGGATTGTGGATGCTGTAGATGAGGAGGAGAATGCAGGGAGAAATGCGCTTCTGACAGTGCTGCCGGCATGCAGAGAACATGAAATAGACGACGATGGCGACGAGGAACCAACACCGTTTCCGTCTTCCTCTGGCGGTGTTGGTGGTTAAACTGGAGCTCTGGTTAAGCGCGGTTACCGGTGGCATGACAGTAGGTGCTGTCACACCGGTAGGATCGAATTTTAGGGTGAGAATACAGGAATACTGAAAAGCGGCGATGGCAAACGGTGACACATTTGCACGCAAAAGCAGGGAAAGCCGGTCGAGCCAATCAGCACGCCACCTTGGCTGCACCAATCAGAGGCGAGGAGAATTAATATTAGCGTGCAACTAGCGTTTCTGTTGTGAAACCACGTTATTTATAATTTGAGCTGAAGTTTATTCATTCTCTTCCAATTTCCACTTCTGTTTCAACACTTTAAGGACACTTTTTGGCCTTAAAATGGGTAGGCCACTTAACATCTTCCACCAACATATTTCTATAATCTGTAACAAATTCGTCTTCAGTTTGAAGTCATTTTGAATGAAGATTTTAGAAGACGATTTTTAAATATGGAATTAATGGTCCTAATTCCGGATTCGTTTTAACTGTCACTGATAGTTAAAAGGATGTGGGAAATACACCAAAACCAGTAAATTGTTTCCTTTTTCTATATCTTTTCAAATATTAAATATTTAGTAATATTTAATATTTAATAAATATTAATAAGTAAATACTAGAGTAACTAAAGTAGATTTTATTTTGCACCCTAAAAATTCCGATTTCTTTTGGGTAGAAAGAAAGAAATAAGTTCTCGTTGATGTAAAAGCCCATTTACCCAAGCTCCTTTGGCGCTTTGTCATGGTGTACACACTGTGGTACACTCGATCAATGTTCTCTCAAGAGGTGGTGAGAGGGTTGGTCAAATTTATCATCTCTGGCCTTGAGCAAGCCCCCGAGGTGTGCTCAAAAGACTTCTAGCTACCCCTCCCCCTAAATGGGCGATAAATAATTGGAACCAGGGCGGAACAAAGGAATTTCACACCGTGAATTGACCGATAGCGGTGAGAGTGTGCTGTTTGTGCCAGACCACGGTACTAGATCGCGTTAGTTGAAAACATCATTCGTAATGAGGATTGCTTTTGGAAACCTTTACAATGGATTGTTTTAATTTGGATTTATTTGCATGATACGTGTTAAAAAGTTCCGTTTTTATTAATTAAATTTAAATTATATGAATAACAACTGAGCTGATCTATTTATTAGGCCATCTAATAAGTTCTGTCCTAATTTCAAATTTAAACTGTACGAGGTTTAAAGAATATTTTATATCGTCTAATGAAGCCGATCAGATGCATTTAAACTGACCAAATCTTGTTTTACAGAACTATAAATTGGGGTTTGTTTAATTCAAACCGTGGCAACATGGAGGTACCACACAAGAATCATTTGAGGTACGCGATATTTTCGATGAGCACAAGAAAGGAAACTCAGCAGCCTTGGATGCGACTGGAAACACCCACTTGTTTTGTTAAAAAAATTGTGTGAATGAAAGAAGGCTACAGAAGATAATTTGAGAAATTCGGCAATGAAGATTACATCTTCCACGTAGCTTGGTTTATTTACGTAAATAAATAAATATGTTTTATTTATGTAAAGTTCAGACAGAATGTATGAGGTGGGTGGCCTGCTAATTGTATTTAACAAGTGGTTTTCTTATGAAAAATTCGGTATTAATACAAAAATGGACGCCTATAGTTTTAGTATTCTACCCAGAAAAAAAACTAAATTTTGTTTTAATTATAGCATGCCTAAATATCGTTTTAACTTGATCTCAGTCGTCATACTTAGGCGATCTAGATTTTGATTAGTAATTCTCATTGTTCATAGATCAGATTTGATGACTTCTTTTAAAGAACCAGTCTTTCGAAAATCCAAAATATTCCACTTTTCAAAATTTTTGCATTTGTTTTAACATTTATTTTACTTTCTAAAATTAAATAGGTTTTGAGTGGAAACTATCTTGAAAGAAACCCCGAATTACGGTCTTTTGATCAGCTGTGTTTGGGGCGTATTTTGAATCGTACGGGATTTTCCGAGACAAACTATTTCGGATTGTTATTTCACTTTGGAGATTGTAAATAACCAAAGTTCATTGGAATTTTAGGATAGAATTAGATGCCGAACCACCGGGCTTAGATAATGAACCAACTTCGTAAATTACATTGTGCAGCAACACCAATAGCAAATTATCAGATCACACAATAAGTTCTATCCTAAGAATTTGAACAAATAAAACGAGTAAGTTAATGTTGTATTTAATTAGAGATCGAATCTCCAGCTATCTACGATTTTCTTTACGAGCTTAATTATTCCTGAATTGTACAATTTTTTAGTTTTGATTAGAAAAACACACAAACGTCACTTTCAAATTGTTTCTGCTGCGTTGGAAAAGTTGCTTCTTCCAAATGATTTGTAAGCTTCGAAACGAATTGTTCTTTCCCGATCTTTTGTGACATGATTCTTACTGTTTATTTTATTTATTTATTTGGGTTGTGCGTCGGCCTGATGAAATATCACCCTTTTTCGAATCACTAAAGCCCTAATTGCCGGTAGTATATTTGAGCATTAAATTTAGCTGTATCGGGTGTTCCCACAAGGTTGAGAAAAAAAACAAAATTCTTTTTCCCGGTGGTTGTAGCTTGGGTCTTTCTCTCAACTGTCTACGACGCTTGACATTTCCTAAATCGATCCACTTTTATCCAGGTACCAGTCACAGGTCTACCCACCAGAAAAGATGATAGACGTTGGCAGATGTCAACTCGAGATTTGAATGGATTGTAGGCACTCATTTCCAAGTGTTTGAAGACGACAATGAACAGTTGTAATTTTTAAACTGAGCTTAATCACCGATTCCTCAGATGATAAAGGAGGCACATTACTGAAAGAAATTGAAGACGAAGAAGAGCATTTTCTTTGAAAATTACTTACCAATAACATTTGTAGCCTAAAAATCAAGTTCAAAAGTGTTGATGATCATGCTTTTCTGGGTGTATTCAGCGACAATGGAGCATTGAGAATTGTGCAAGATATCCTTCGACACAGAATTCGATGGGAAGTCGGACTTCAGTTGAAGCAGACTGATTCCTCCATTTTCCAAAACTCAAAGAATTCTTCAAAGGAATCCATTTTCACTGCAAATCTTTGGCTCCGAAAACGAAAATCCTCCAAACGGTCTTCTAATCTGACCTGTGGATTGACGTTAAATGACAACTATGTTGAGAGCTAACCTCACGCAAAACGTGGAAACACCTAAAATTTTGGCAATCAAAACTGGACTTATGTTAATGTTTATTAAATTATTTTTGTTTTTAGTTATTAAAAATAACTGCTTTTAAAGGTATTTAAAAATGATTATGACCTCATCGTTTCTAAATAAACTTGACTGTGTTTCAAATGAAAAAGCGCTAAGATTTTTTTGAAACCAACAAATCACAATTTCTGCGAATCACAACCTTGGAGAATCGCTGAGGTCGTAAATGCAGCAAAATGTGGGCCTACAGAGACGACTACATTAATCATTACTTAACGCTCAATACTAATGAATTATGTTGAAACTCTTCCACTAATACCAACACCGCCACCACTAACACCACCATGACTAGTATTACTACATCTTCTAGTGCTACTATTACTAACGCCAGAAACTGTTCCTAGTTGCAATTACGAAACAGCTTCAAAAGTTTATGAGAAAATGGACTACATATCCATCTCTGCCTATTCGCAACCTGCGAATTTGCGATACGACAGAAGTCTGCCTCCCTCGATGGTGTCTGGGATAAAATTCGGCAATACTAAGAAGAAAAAAGAATAAATGGTTGTTTAATGCACAATTTAATAGATTTACTAGAAACGGAATAAAAACAAATCTGCTTAAACACATTGAAAACATTACGAATAGCTAACAGTTGTAGCTCTGAGGTCATACCACAGGTTCTGTCCAAATTTTGAATAAATAAAAAGGTGACCAAATTTAGCATTTATATAAGCATTCAATTATCAGTGTACCTTCCTTGATTGTCTATGAATTCCCCGCTTACGAAGCGACTGTCAAAGACGACGCTTAACATTCCGATAGTCATTGACGAATCGTCTATCCAAAAGAGATGAAATAAGTTGACAAGAGTGGAAAGAAGAGCAGATTTGAGTTCCGTTCCATTAGACATTAGAAATAACCCCCCAATTTCTTCCTATTTATAAATTGAATGACGGGATAACGCTTAGATGTGAGCTTGAATAAATTTTGGCTCCCGTTTTAAGTGGCCAATACTACGTTGTCAAAGCGGCAGATGACAGATGACAGAAGCCGCAGTCCACCTTCGAATGCCAAACATACCTCACCTGAATGCATCTTGGAACACGAAGAAAAAAATTTAGCTTGGGGATCCATTTACACACAGAAAATCAATCACGAATATTTGACACCTTTATGTGAAGTTATCTGGCTAAATTTAATCCTGAAGATCAAGTTAGTTACTCACTTTTTAATCATGCATCCAGGAACGAACGTTTGCACAAAACAAGTCGCCGCTATAAGATGTCGCCGAAATTGCTTGAAATAATTGAAAATGGTGCTTGAAGTGGTTTTTGGCACCGATTTTAAGGCTTCAATGAGGATTTCAAAAGTGCACCACCGTAAATGCTGTTATCCACTTCAGACAAACATTTGCAAACACACCTCATTGACGGAATATCGGCGTTCGTAGAGGCGACTGCCAAACATCTCTGCCAAAGTTCCAAACAGTTGACAAAAAGTTTCACTTTGTGGGCTCGTGGATTCACAAGAGAAAGACAGTTGAGCCTCGAGAAAAATGTGGGCTTGTCGGCAGCAGGACCTTGGGAGGTCTTATTGAAAAATTTCGCCGATTTGTAAGAATTTATTTATCAGGCCACCGCATAAATTGTATGGACTTTAAAAGAGGCTTTTATAATGTTCTATGGAGCCGGGAAGGGGTTCAAACTGCACTATAGAATAGTCGAAACCAAAGAAAATTCGAAGTAATAAAAGTCTTAATAAGTTTTTTTTATGAGGGGAAGAAAGTCCTAGATAATCAGAGAGAGCAAAATATTGATAGGGTCTTCAATTAAATATTACATTTATTTGTATACGTATCCATTGCCTCAAATGAATCAGCAGCAAGTTCAAACTTCTGGAGTTTATTGACAAATAAGCTATTATACCTTAAGAAAATTATATAAATAATTTCCCTATTATTTTGAATTTTAATTTATTTACCTTTCGTTATTATCTGTATAATATGTACAGTTGTTTAAGTCGTTACCATGACGCCTTGCAATTCGTTGAATAAACTTGGAGTTACTCACGCGTCTAGTCTCTTGTGGCCGTTTACTAATTAAACCACTTTTTTTAAGTTCTAATACTTGAATTACAAACGTTAGTTGTTGTCAAATCGACATTTGAACATAAGCAAATTAAAAAGTACAAATTAACGACTTCTGAAACATTTCATCATTAAAATATCTCTCTTTGCCAAGTCGGAATGAGTCAGATATCAGACCATGTGTAACCCAAAAATCCTATAGACATGGTTACGTCATCTACGCCATCATCCCTCCTATCCCCAATACCCCATTAACCACATGTCTGTCTCAAATCTAGGTCTCGACTGGATTTTGGTCTCGCGCCACGGGATAAGCATGGATTTTATCAATTGTGTAGTGACCTCTATCTCTGATTGCTAATTTTCATTCTATTGTATCAATTTACTATATTTTTCTGAGCCGAAATCGGCAAAAAAGGTCAACACTTTCACGTCAATCGATTGACGCATGACTGACCTGGTCAATCACTATTTGTCCGCTCATTTTACCCTTTTAACATTACCACAACCTTCCAGAGAAGAGTTAAAAGAGGTTTTCTGTAGAATTTCGCAACTTATCGTGATAAACCTCTTTTCTTTCATGATCTATCAAATGGAGAGTGCTTAAGTCAATCAAACTTTCATGGAAAGCGTATTGCACGGAAGACCTTGAGCACATCACGATGAAAGTAACTAAATATATAATTTTCTAAAATGAATCTCCGGTATGCATGAGAAAGACAGCTTGAACAATCAGAAATCTACTTCATCTGCTTAATCCTAGGGTGAAAACACACAGCACACTGGCCACTCGCTGTGACGCGGTCTTCTCACTTCTACTCTCGTGTCTTCAGGACTAATAAAAGAAACAACAATCTTTTCTGGCCATTTGTGGTTAATGATCCCATCCAATGAGTGGAATAATGAAGAGTTTCATGTTATGGAGCTTACCATCCAATTCAAATAGACGTCTCCATGGAGAGTGAAGTCTCTACTGTCACCAGATTTCGCAAACCATCGTCGCACGCACATTCTTTCATTTACGTATCCCCTTGCTCCAAGCGACATCGTTTAGAGCTGGTTGCACAAATTTTAGTTCAGTGCTTTGCACTAAGCGCTATAGCGATGCAAAGCATTGTTTGGACAGAAAATACAACAAAATCAGTTGTCACTGAATTCGATAGTTGCGACAATAACAGAACATTTGCAAATTAATCATAGGGTCCTTTACCTACCGGGACAAAGTCCAATGTTTCCGTAAGGTTTAGCTCAAGAATTAAACGAAAAAAAAGGAAAAACAACCTTGTAAATTGTACAGATTAAATGCATTTTTCTGCATTAGCATTTGAAGAAAAGTTATCCGGAATTCACATTGGTCAATCAACGGCTGTGTTATCAAGGTTAATCCCACTTTCAAATTGCGGTTTTGGATCAAAAAAGTTTTTTGAATTCTCAGATAGACATACAGGCAAACTTATTTCTCAATATATCTGAAAATCCAATAAGTTCAGCTCAAATTTGACCTTTTAAATTGAACCAAACTCACCAAGAATCTTTGTGTCCAATGGAGCTGAACATTATTCTGATGTTTACAAGCATTAAAAATGAACAAATTTGGTTTGATTGATTAAGAGTGTGCTAACCTAACGTAGCATTCACTGAGCTCACGAATGAAAGGCCCTGATTGGCTGATGGTTTTCGATATCCAGAAGTGGAGATTTCATCCTCCAAGAAGATAAAGATGGAGCCCGGCGACCTTGAAATTTAGGTACTGGCAGCAATGGAGCTTAGTTCAGAACACATAATTTTTACTGACCTCATCAATGAACTGTCTTACAATCATCCTAAATCTCGAGTTGACGAAATCGACTGGTGAGAAAGACTCCAGCCACAACTGATAAGGGAAAAAAGATCTTCTCTTCCAATCTGTTGGGAATGTCAAGGAAAAATCGATTTTGAATTGTCACCACCCGGTGCTGAAACAAAACTACAGCCGGTAATTAAGGCTGACTGCTCTATTGAAATTGGGTGATGTTTCATCATGTCAATTCATGACCCCCCACAGGGCAAGAATCACGTCACAGAAGATCGAAGAATACTCTGGTGAGTTGTCATCGTGATAAAGCAGGATGCAACCCCTTCCCGAAGATTTCCTCTCCTTGTTTAATCAAAGCCTATTTTAGCTACCTCACAACCTCAGCTTACATAAGTCCTGTTTACAATGTTTTCTGATTCATTGTGTTGAAACCTTGAGCAGTACCAAATTAGAGGGGTTGGGGAGATGGTGGAAGCCGCAATTCTTGAACAACTTTAATTACTCTATGTTGCAACATCTTGGAAACAGTTCTTGAACAAGCGTAGGATGAAGATCTTGGTCACCTACTCTTAGTTCTTCTTCCATGAACGGAAATTAAGCATTGGCTCAGCGGCGGATTTCCGAGAAACAGCACCAGAACTAGATCATCTTTTCAAAACTCCCGACATGTTTTGCGGTTGGTAGAAGGTCGCAAAAAAAGGAAGACAGCAATGATTCGTCAGAGGAAATCACCCTTCGAGGGATCAACTCTGGAGGTCTCTACGCCACCGCTGTAAACGCTGTGAAACATTTGTCCTCCCGACTAGAGGCCTTCCAATTGCAGCTCTTCCGTGGAATCCGGCTCCACTGTGAACCTGCCCACAAGTAAAAGTGATTTTAGGATCCTCTTTAATTAGCGGTTCCATTTAGAGTCCGACCGACAATCTCCCTCAGCCAAAAACGTCAATCTTCGGCCAAACCTGCCTCTGCTTCGCCTATGACGATGTTTTCCTTCTCTTTCGAAGATGGCAGACATTAATTTCGAGACAGCACCTCTTGAAACACCAAGCATTCTGGTTTCTTTGATAGTCCGAGAGGTCTGAGGTAATCACAACCTCCAAGAAAGCAGTGACCATCAGGTCACAGTGGCAATTGAAAACTTCATTATCGGTCATAATTTTCGCCGAAAACAGCTTCAATATCGGTTAGTAATTTCGAAGTGTCACAAAATAACATCATGAAGAATTGAATTTACCGCCGTCACATAAGACGAGATGTAAAAGGGCTTATCCACCTCAATAACCATTATTCGTAGACGATTTATTAGATTATTTTGTGTTCAATCATGCTCTTCTCTAGCGAGGGTCGTCTGATTCAAAATCGTCTCGTTTTCCTTTAAACCGCTGCTGAATCCAATCAATTTAAGAAGATTTTTGACGTTAAAACTCGTTCTAATCTGATAGTTTCATCTGTTTCATCTACTATTAAAACTACTGCTTTTTTTTCTGACTACAAAAGGTTACATCATTACATCTTTAGCCTCTGAAAGGAGCACAATTGTGCTCGAACACCCTAGCTCGACTTCTCCCTCGTCACTTGTTACTTTCTTTGTTATAATAGATACACAAAGTCTCCGTCTTTGTCTGGAAGAGGGGCTTTTATAATGCCATGGATAGAGGTCGATTAGGTAAGTATTGAGGTAATGGAAATTTCGCAACATGTGTACCAACTTGGGTGGAGACTTTCCAAGTCCAAATACGTCTGGTGGCAATTGGATCGTCGTGACATTGGTCCTGCTTAATTCTATGGTGTTCTGATTAGAGCCCAATGCTCACCACACTGTTCACACGGTGCGTGCGTGTAATCCCCTTGAGTCAGCGATGCCGCAACCTAAGTATCGATTGGGTGGTTTATTCATCTTCAAAATTATTGGCTCAGTGGTTGACAAATGAATAAAGGAGCAAATTTTTCACACGAAATATCAGGTCATCCCAAAAGTTCTGTTCAAATTTGGCCTTTTATGAATCAAACAAAATTTAGAATATTTATTATGGTGCCTAATGGATCTGAACGTTAATACTGTAGTACAACAAATTCAAATTTAGACTGATTAAAACCACGCTAGCAGATAGAAATAAGTTGAGGCCAATACTGATTGATTAGCTCATGAAAGGAAATTCAGTAGCCGAATAGGAGGTCAGAAACATTCATACCATTGATGGAGAGAAATGTCTGAATTAGGAAATCAACAAGTGGAGAGTTCAACCTCTACCAAGATGACGATAAATTGGTTCTTGAAGAAGCTTATTCAGCTTTTGTCAGTTGAGTTTGAATTGGTAATTAGACCTAGTTCAAACCATACAATTGTGTATCGTCAACTCCCATAACTTAAAAAAGTCGTTGCCTGAAAACAATCAACTCAAATCGTGAGTCGACAACTGCTTTTCTCTCCTCCATTCTCGCCGGCTTCTACTGATAAGGTAAACCCAACTTTCCTCAAATTGCCAATTTAAAATTCACTCAATCGGCATCCCTAAATAAACACGCTGATGCCTGGATAGCCAGAATGGGAAATGGTTTGAAGCCTACAGCATAGCGAACTAAGAGACTTTGCCAGTTGACCTTAGGATTAAGGGAGGCCGTTAAATGTTAATGTATGTATAGATGCGAGAACAAAGAGGCATTCTTCGCATGTCCTGTCAAGGACGCCACTGTCTACAACGCTTAACATTTCGATAAACGATCCATTTTTTTGTCATTAACCAGTTACACGTCCATCCACCAAAAAAGGTGAAGCCGGTTGCCGAGAATAGAGGAGAGTTGAGTTGACTGTTTTCAGAAATTTTCGAGGCACTTTTCCAAGTTCCCGAAGATGATTACAAACGGTAACGTGTCCGATTCCGTCTCCATCTTCTGAATCGCGTGAACTGCCATTTCCTGCAAGTTCTTTAGTCCTTTTGGTTGCTAAGTTGTCTTTCTTGAACTCAAATGATTCTGACTTTAACTCAACCAATTTTTACTTAGATTTTTCTCGATCAAATTCAACACTCAATTCCATTTTTAATGTTAAAATACTCTTTAAATATGGTTCTAGACCCCATAGGTAATCCAACTCTTGGTTCACTGCTACTCTATGATGTGCTATGAACAAGGCCACATTTCGAGATTTCCTATCGAAATTTCTGCTCCGTCTTATGCGTAATCGGGTTTTTGTATTCTCATACACTTTCAAATTATCCGAATCGCTAGATACCAGTGGAAAAAATTTTTAAAGCTGATGTGGCTGCTCATTGTTTCTAGAAAAATTTAACGAGCTAAGTTTAAGTTATTCAATTGATTTCTGATTACAATAAAGGGAATTTATCCCAATACATGCTTATTTTTCGCCGGTTCCTTGTAATGTATGAATTTTTCAAAGCCCTGTGCATATTCTGTAATATTAAAATTATTTCTGAAATGGATGAATATAATTGAGTTTAACAATTGTGTTTACTAAGATAATTTCGGTAGACTGTTACGCAATGCGGATTCGTTAGTGCCGATTAATCGAAGCAACTGTTCCCAAATGAGCAAAAGACTGTGTCAAGGTAGGAATTAAATTCATGGAGGAATCTTGCAGCGATGAGATGATGTAACGGGGAGTCGGGACGGCAACAGTTGTGTCCTTTTGGATGGTGGGAAAAAACGATTTAGAATCTGACTTTGTGTCAGGTCAAATTTAATAAATTATCAAGCATTGCAGATAACATGAATGGACTTGGCATTCCTACTTTTAGTTTTTTGATTAAGTGCCCAACAGAACCTCAAACTGATGGTCAGATCGTGATTATATTCACTAATGAAAGTGTAGTTCCTAAGTTGGATAATCAGATACATTATACCATCCCAAAGTATGGTAATTGGTCATTTCCATGCCAAAATTTAAAGGATTTCCACAGTTATGCGAATGCCAAGAACGGATCTTTAAAGGGATCCTGATAGCTCCATTATTTTCGATGCATATTTTCCACCACTAACACATTAATAAGTACTTAAAACTTTTCATTTATTTTAAATTAAACTGCAATTTCGATGGAGTGCAATCCCCTTTATGCCCGTGGTCATGTGCATCCAGGTGAAGATAATTGATGACGTCTATGTTCTCCGTGTTCCATTTCATATCGGTGAAATTCACTTGCAGGAAAAAATATTTAATGTATAGTCACACGACACGGAAATTTAAAGGGGAAATTTCCACTTTTGAATTCAGAGAAAATTACTAAATACCTGGCGTATAGGTCATGTTTATTTACTTCAATTCACGATGTGGAACCGAAAATTACGCACAGAGTGGTAGACATGAATGTTATATCTACAGAAAATTAAATTCATGATTTTATAAATATTTCGAACTTTAAGTTATTTTCCTTTTGTTATTAGCTGCATATGTTACGTTGCATTTCGTCTCCTGTAGCCGATTACCATTCGTTATTTAAAGGAGCATCAGTAAATTTGACGGTATCATCAGGTAAAACAAAAGTATTTGGTAACAGAAAATTTAAAGAGATTTAAAATAATTAAGTAAGTAGGCTGTAGCAAGCCAGGTCTTCGTCCTAAACAGCCCAGTTAAGTCTGTTTTCGATTAACCAGAAGGCTTTAAATTAAGGCTGTAAATAGCCGTTTGACGACGTGAAAAGCTCAACTAGTCAGGAGCGCTGCTGAAGTAGTGGAAATTCTACGAGAAAGTGATTTCTGCGACTCTATATGTGGTAGCGAAAGTCTTCAAATACTGCTGTGGACTTCCAAAACCTTTTCGGAAGATTTTCAAAAAAATCTGTTACTGAGTGTGCAGAAACATTTCGTCTGCCACTTTGCTTTCTCCTATTGGCAGTAGTCTCATAGTCCTCATTACAATTCCCCAAATATTCCTTGATAAAATTTATCCAAAATACCATATATATCACTAGCCGGAAATATTGGAGCTGAAGACCATGCCTGGTGATCGATGAATTCAAATTTACAAATAAGAAAATAAGGTGAATCTTCATGATATTCTTGTTATTCCTAATTCAAACAACCGACACCAATTTGAAACATTTCGAAAATATTAGACGTCAAATACAGGCGCATCTTATGAAATATTTTATTTGGTTAAAGGACTTTTTGAACTTATATTTAATAAAAGAAATTAGTTTAGACGAAAGGAAAGTAGGAGCTAGCAAACATTTGCTTACCCTTATATTTGGACAAGGACTACACTTCTTTTGATGAATTCCATTGGGTAAAATTGACTGCGCAGATATTCGCTACATTTGAAATATTCTCTTAATTCTTATTTTACTAAATGGAATTTAAAACAATAAAAAAAGTTAAAACGACACTGAAAAATCAGATTAATGTGAAAAATTGGTTTATTTTTAAAATGAACGTTTGATAAGTTATCTTAATCAAGAAAATCCTGGTAGTACCATTTTTGTTTTATTTTCTGTTATTTTGAGTGACGGATTTCCGAATAAAATCCGAGGGTATGATACTGACGAAAATCAAAGTAACAGTAACAGGCACTTCCTGTGTTGCGGTTTTATGAATGGTCACTAAAGTACCCTTCGATTATAAGACATAAACGGAAAAAAATTAATGGGTGATACCTGTTACATCGGGACGAAAATGCACCAGCACATTCCTTAAGGGTTGCACGAAGCGACCTTTTGAGAGTGCCTCGAATAAAAGTATTTCCAATGGATTATTGTCTCGATTTACTTTCACCACTTGTTTGCCCAAAATCGAACAAATATACATTTTCAATCCAGACTTTTGACGTCACAAATGCGGTTTTGGGATCATCAACTCCCCAAAATATTATTTACCAAACAGAAGTATTATTTCTAATTGATGCTCCCAACCGTTTCGGTATGCGATCGTGAATCAGGAATTTCGCTGCTATTTTAAGAAATAACTTTAAATGACAAAAGAAAAATAAACAGATACTTGGGCTAATTGTTCATTTGAATATCACCATAAAAGCGAGAATTCTCGAAGGATATTTTGCGTTTCAACCCTCGAAAAATAAGATGGTGCATTTTCATGATGTTTTATTCCAGGCGTTGTTCTTTAGCTATCTAAAGACCTCCAAAGCGTCACTGTTGTTTGATTTCCAAGTATCACACTTTCTGAGCCCTAGAAACCAAGATTGGACGAAGAAGAGCCCTCTCCTATTGTAGTATCTCCAGAAAATTATATTTATAATGTTCTGATTATCTTGAACTGCTATTTATTTACCTTTCGTTATTATCTGTATAATGCGTACAGTTGTTTAAATCGTTACTATGACGTCTTACACTTTGTTGATTAAACTTTGGAGTTGCGACGCGTCCCGTCTCTTGTGGCCGTTATCGAACGTAACGCATACCAAATGAACTATTTTAGGTAGCATAGCACCTTCGTACTTTACATTACCTATGAAGATATATTCTGGGCTTACGAAGTCGACACCCAAATCGAAGCCACTTGTTATTGTGCTGGATATAGACACCTGCGGGCATTTCTCACTAGCGCGGTATGCAATCTAGACAGTGGTAAAGTTCACCCACTAGCCAGACGCGGTTTTCGTTTTCCCCATCAGCTAATACACCAGTTATCGTAGTCTCCGTAGGGGTTTGGGGTCAATATCTGCTGAGAAAATTCTATCAGTTTCCGAAGTGTAATCACGTTTATAGCAGAAACCAAACCTCTGCGCGAATTCTCTATAAAAAATATAAATTAGCAAATGTTGTAGTGAAGGTTTGGCTTATCACTATAAAACATTATGCATTTCAATTTATTTCCATGTTAGCAGGTTTAATAAAGCAAATTTTAATTTCCTGCTCTGTAAAACAAAATTAGATCTGTTTAAATGCATCTGTTGCAAAAGGCAATAATTTAATTTATGAAATGCACAGATATAAAATCGAAAACCATAGCCGCTATCATTTGAGCCTACTTTGGGATTGTCTTAGTTATTTACCCCTTCAATAATATGCATGTGTATTGTATATATGGTCAATAAATTCTTGTTAATGATGTTAGGGAAATGTGTAAGGTCGAATCAGACGAATCTAATTGATCTGAATTAGAAGCTTCAGGCTTACCTTGCTTTATAAGTTGAGCTGGGATCTGGCAATTAAGCCTAGTTCAGACCAAACAATTTCTCATCTTCTTCATCTTCAAAATGAGTGCCTGGCGAATTTTCTGCGAAAAACTCAACCCAAATCTCGAGTTGACATCTGCTCTTCGCTAACTTGTTTCTACTACATGGGATAGACGGAGTTAAACTGCCGCAATCACAGCCGGTAGATTCGAAAATGAATAATCCTCTTTAGATTGCTACCACCAAATACAGCGACAAGTAGTGCTCAGCAATAGGGCGTTTGAGCTAAACTTTGAGGAGAAAAGAAAAGAGGACTTACTCAGGTGAATCGAAACGGAGTAATGCTTCATCAGGACCGGCTTTTGTTTCGAAACTTGCAAAATCCTTTTAACAAGCAGCCTTTACAATGCAGAAAGCTGTTGAAACTGACATTCATTAGTTCTTCGAGTCAAAACCAAGAGAATTTTACAATAATGAAAGTGTTAATTGGCTTGGTAATAGATGAAAAGTGGTTTTAGATAAACTGAAGCTTTCTTTAAATTTTTGGAAAAGCTCCTTATCAAAGTAAACTCCTAATACCGTAAACTGTTTTACCTTCTGAATCACCGGAAACTGTGGGCATCTCATTTCGGGCCAACTTATGAGATTTGGACATGATGAGCCATCTTGAATACTTAACCGGTTATTTAATATATATATAAACAAAATATATTTTTACTACTGCTAGAGAGATTCAAAATACAGGTAATATGCAAGAACTTGGCTATCTGATTCACATTTATTCACCGACGACCTTTTGCAAATAAATTTTTAGCATCAGTGATGAATTTCGCCACTTTTAAGGTGGTTCCTTGCCTTCCCTGGGATCTTGGTGGTCTTCAAGCTCGTCAAATCTTCCCTTTTTGAATCTACCCGTGGTCTGTACTAGCTCGTTCTGAAACCATTAACTCTCTGTGGTCTGGGATTGTATGACAATTTTAGTGCCCTAATTTGCACCGAAACTGTCTTTGTTTTTCCACGCTCTTCGAGAAGAAGGAGGTTTGCCCAAAACTTACTACAGTTTACTAAGTACAAAATTAAATACACAGTGAAGTGTTTTGTAAAGATTTAAGTTGTTTGGATTTGCTAATTTTACTGCGAGTCTTTTTAAGCCGCCTTTATAATATTAATATCTAATTGCGATTTTCTAGATAATCGTCTTGTCCCTTTTCTTTTTCAGTTTAAAAATAGTTAAAGAATTTCATTTATAAGTTTGAATTTCCCAAAAGCACTTGCTAATTTTCGCGGGGTTTTTGTACGAGCCAACTAAAATTCCCCACAGTGTTTATGAATTCGTACACTTATATATTAATATATAATAATAATATTATTAGGAAATTATTCCAATGCTTTTTTTCGTTTAACTTTTTTAATTCATATTTTTATAGATTCAGATATTCTTAAATTTAAAATGTTTGTTTTCAAAACCCTTCTGAACTTTTCGAATTTTTTCCAATTGAATTACTTTTAACTCTCTTAACTTCTATAGTTATCAAACATTTTTTGTTTTTTCTTTCTTTGTGAGACTTTTAAGTTTATTCTCTACACCCTTGCTAGCATTTACAAAAACCCTATATGGTGCCATTATTTCGTCTCTTTTAAGTTTTTTTCAGATACATACGACAAGACTGCGTTTGGTCACAAACAGTGACTCATAGCAGTGCTTTAGTTACGACAGGGACTTGTCAAACTTACCAATCAAATCTAACTGCCTCTCTACTTTTACCAGTCTTCTCCCAGGAGGAATGCTCCGAAGTGAGACGATGGCTGAATATTTTACTAATGCGTTTGGCTTAAAGCCCCACAAGAAACGGAGGAGACCAACAAGAAGTGGGGTTTTTGTTGTGGTAAAATGAAGTACGAAAGTGCCAGAAATCAAGAACCTTGGCCAGATGCGGACACACCCCTGGATACAAGCCATAACTAGCTGTTATGAATGCCAAAATGTCGCTAGACACTCTAAACACGGGTCCCCGTTTCATCATGACAAAAATACACCAGTGAAGTCTTCGAAGGTTGGGTCAGGTGGCCTTCAAGAAGCATTTCCTCACTTACCACGAGACTTCAGTCTCGATTTTCTCCATTCAACTTCTTTGTTGTTAGGAAACCCAAAACATCTAGAAGGCAACTCATTTTAATTTCATAAAAAGGATATTCTGACCAAAACTTGGTCCTCAAAGTGGACTATCTTCGAACCCTCAAACATTGTCCTGAGTGGTAACTTAATATTAAAATAGTGAAATAATTCATTAAGGTTTGGTTTTAACGTCTAGAATCCTCTAATGAGTTGTCCTATTATTTTATCTAAAAGAAGTGTAGACGATTAGTTTCACGAATTTAAAAAATCATTGCTTTGTAGACAAAAGGTTATCTCGCCTATTCGACATCCCCGTTGTTCGCTTATTTGCTACTGAAAAACAAGAAATTTAATTGTTAATTTATCTTAAGCTATTCAGAATATCGCAAAAATCTCAAATTTGTTATAATCCCCAAAATAATATGTAAGAATCCCAATAGCCTTGAGGTTATATATAAGATGACTGAAATAATTGGCGGCATCTCCAACATTGCTTCTCGCCTTGGTTTATGTAATTAATTTTACATTCACCAGCAAATCAGATTATTTTATAACGAAAACAAATAAAAAATTTATCAGCTGTGAACGTTCGTTTGAATGCAAAAAAATGTCTGAAGGTGCGTAATCTGCTCTCCAGTTGTTTATGAATGTCGATTGAGTGCCGGTTAAATCTAAAATCATATATTATTATAATATAATGTAATAATATATTATATATTATTATATCATATATATTATTGTTTTATATTATAATATTATGTATATTATTCTCTATATTATATGTATAATAATGGCATGCAACAAAGATAGTATAAACCGATTATATCCTATTTTAATTGGGCCCTATATATATAGAATACCTTATTTACAGATGATTAAAACAATCAAATAGTCGTCGATAGTTCTATTGATACCTTCAATGTAGAGCAATTCATCTTGATTTTGAGCCGAACAACTCACAAATGTCAGTTTCATCCTTTACCTACAGCGTGGCAAAAGCTGTTTCCTCTAAAACGATTTTGTAAGCTAAGAGGGTGGGAGATGAGGAATCTTCTCCAAACCAGATTTCTCGATCATTTTTGACGTGATTCTTATTTTGTGCCATCGAGCTGCATTTTTCTGATAAAATATTACTCCTTTTCGATTTAAAAAAGGCGTTTTTCTACTAAAAACTTGAGTTGAACGTCCCAGTTGCTGACGGTAGATGTGAGCATTCAGTGTTGAAGCACTAGTTGGTCGTTTATTGCAGATTCCACTAGAATGAAAACCCAAGATCCATGTTCCCATAGGGTTCCCTTATCGGCGGTGGCTAAGGCGTACTGTCTATGACATTTAACATCTCGACATAGTATTCAGTTTCATCACCAGTCAC
Organism: Anomotaenia brevis; assembly: GCA_030710315.1. Taxonomy (NCBI): domain Eukaryota; kingdom Metazoa; phylum Platyhelminthes; class Cestoda; order Cyclophyllidea; family Dilepididae; genus Anomotaenia; species Anomotaenia brevis. The sequence continues at coordinate 134,510 of JAUOZQ010000050.1, forward strand.
ACAAGTTTGCGAGAATGGAGAGAAAAGGTATCTTCAGCAGGTATTATGAAATACTCAAAGTTTCGTTTGCTTAAAAGAAGCAAATTTCTGGTGGAACTTGTGAGGTGGCCTGAGGACTCAATGAAGACGGTGTGTTGACATGTATCTCCATTAGTATTCGTAATGTCTACCAGTATTTATACCTTGTGAAATTGACGACCACTATCCATATCACTGACCGGATGTGAACATTAACGGGACCAATGGGATGAGTCATGATCAAGCAGCAGAACCGATTTGACTGATGATGTGTAAAACCATCTTCATTGCGATTTTAACCCATTTTATCGGTTACGGAGAAGTTTATCCTGCTTTTAGTTACCCGTAATTCGTTCCATGCATGCCCAATTTTTTTGTTTAAGTGCTCTGAAAGTGGAGCTGTCTTGTTGACCATGAAAAATAGATACTTTTACTGAGATATGGCTGAATATCATTTTTTGTTACATCTCAAGCTAGAAAGGACATTGACCATTAAGTTATCGGAAAAAAGTGCTAGAATCTTGTTAAAAAATACTACAATTGGCAGGTGAACCCAGTGATTATTTCAAGAAGATAAAGGCGATTTTGAGGACAAAATCCTCAAAAAAACATCTAGAGTGCTCAGAATTGGTGCAGTTAAACAAACTCAAATCATAACCGATAGTCAGACAGTTATATCCCTATGTTAGAGGCAATTTCAATTCTCTATGATAATAATTTGGGTTGAATGAAAACGATAATGGTTGACGAAATGATTGCTTACTGATTAATTGAATCCCCAAAATTTTTGAACGAAACTGAAACTTATGGAGAGCGATAGTCTAGCGGCGAATATTTGCCTGTAAGTGTGATCCTACTTAAAAAAAGAGTCAACGAAGCAACTTTTACCCAAAAGTAGATTTTAAAATCTAAAAAAATGGGCTGGAAAGTGGTTTTGGTATCGGTTTTATAGGATTCGGTTAGTGGGATCATATATTAACTTAAAAACCAAAGAACAACATCAGGGGTATGTAATTGGGGAGTTTTAAGGTCGTGAAAACGCTTTAAAAGGAGTGGGCCGTCGCATTCTTTAATGGTTGCTCAAAAAATTCGTAAAGAATGCTTCATCGCCAGCCATATGAGCACAGTCCAGAATTAGCCACTTCAGCCTTCTTTTTTTTTCAAAAAAAATTAGAAAAAAACCACAGAAGAACCCATTTTAATTGCAAAACCCAGTTTCAGATTCCTTCGAAGATGGTTGCATACGAACGATTTGACATTGCATAAAGTTCGGAAAATGCTAGGAAAAATTATACTTATTTTACCATATCTTTAAAATCATACATATTCTTCCTTTCCTACAAATGCTGCAATATTTTTAGTGTTGCTTCAGTTATCATTGAGAAAATACAATTCGAATAATAAAACATTTATCAACTCCTAACGCAAGGAACCCTCCTGTTGAGCTTGTGGGAATATCTTATCAACCGATCAGTTTTACTTATTGGGCAATCTTTTTTTAGATAGCAGAGTCCGTAAATGATAATTTATCAGAAACTCCGTAAACTCTGCCCCACCATGTCAAGGAGAATGGAAAACAAATTGATTGAAGACAGGTGCCTTAAACATTGAGCTATGACTCATTTGCGATTTCTCAAGTCGATAGAAATGAGATTAATAATCTTATTCTAGACCTCACAAGACCTCATCGACACTCCTCTTCGTCCTTTCGGCCTTAACCTAGGCTAAAATCGCAATATCTCCATATGCCGTCTTACAAACTTAGTCACCGACATCTTTGTGGCCCTTTACCAATGAATAAATTGTTTCCTTTCAATATCGATACTTTCCAATTTTTCAGAAACGTAGAGATGATATAAAAGAAACATTAAATTTTAATAATTATAATAATATTAATAACCAAATCTTATTTCTAAGTTTATTTCAAGAATAAAAAAGCAATAACAGTTTTATTAGACTATTCTTCCAATGAGGTGATCCACGTACTTACCTCAACGGATGCCGACTTCCACGACTTGATTAGATAAATAAATTAATAAGACAGACATTGTGTTAGTGCCATGGAGTGAGTAATGTGGTGTGGCGGATGTGTGGCATTTCGATGCATTGATGATTTCTCGAGGTAAAGAGAGAAATGTGAAAGGATTCGCAGAGGTTTTTCTTGAGCCGAGACTCGTATACTAACAGTAAAGTTTATTTCGAAAAGTCTAACAGATAGGTAAAAGTACAATTTTGGCATATAGTTAAGATCTTATCAACGATAAAGCAAAATATGCCTAACATCATGTAAATAGCAGGCAAGTTTGTTGGGTGATTTCACTTATAAATATGTAAAGCGATTAAGCTAAGAACTTAATAAAAGCATTAGCACAATTTATGGAATTTTTGTTCAATACAGGAGGTTATTTTAATAGTAAATCAAAAACGAACAATTTGTTATTAGTTTCCGTGTAAACAAACTACCGCGTTCTTACTGTTGCCTATACCAGTTATATTAAACAAAAAAAAGTTAGCAAACTTGCAGTGATGTATGAATTTTTCAAGCTTAACAAAATATTTAGATAGCGTACAAAAAACTAACAAGTAGAATTTTAGCTTTTGATTGTTAAAGATGTAGCGTTTACCACAGAGGAGTAAAACACCTTGGCTGGTGAATTTGGCTTTTTCATAATGTCTTACTTTTGCAAGCCATTGGAGGAATAAATGTCCAAGATCAAGTTCACTTAGCACTTAGCTTTGTTTTTGTATTCAGCTCTTACCTATGCTACAAATTACAACAAAGTTGGAAATTTTTCGTCAACATTTGGACAGAAGACATCTAGCATTGACCTTATCTAATGGGCCAAGTTCTTACCGGGGCCCACATTAAATAATATGCCACTTCAAATCTATAAAGTGAAATTTTGCAGCATCGAAATGCCGCGAAGGCATGATATTTTCTTGTCTTGAGCCACTTTTATTCCAAAATGTCAAGGCCCCTGGGCAATCACGGCAAAAATAAGTGGCTTGGAAGGACTAATTTGGTGTTTTTCAAAGTTCCTCTAGGTAAAATGTGGATTTGGGATTCATAAATGAATGCTAGAGATTTGTTTCAACATTCATGCCTAATCTCAGTAGGATGAAATCGAGAAGATAATATTGCATGAAATCTAAAACAGTTGAGCAGTAATTTCCGAAAAAAAGCTACAAAGTAGGGCTTTAAGCAAAAGGTCATAAAACCAAAATGAACAAAACCAAATGAACAGGATGGGACAAGTTTCGTTGCGGTAAACCCTCAACTTAACTCAGCTGGGAGCCGCAAAAACGTTGCAAGTTAAAAATTTAGCTCGTGACTGTCCAATAAAGGCTTCTGCAGGGGTATACGAACTAACGTTAACTAATTCACTAATAATTCCATTGGCTAGTGCGTCATACTAACTGCGAGATGTGCAAAGGAATTTATGTCCCCCAAAAAGCCTAAAATTCTCATCTCATTAGCTCGAATAAGTAAAATGAGAGAATTTAACACCGCTGCAATGACTCATTTTACAATAAATAGCCAATTTTACTTCAAAAATGATAAAGTGCAACGATTTCTTATTATCTCCGTGTGTGCCTTAGGCAACAGAATTCTAACTTTTGGAATCTAGAGATGTTTACTAACTTAATTGTAACTAAATTTCGCCAATGGGGACTGTTATGCCTAAAATATACTTGGAAACCCAGTTCAGTGGTGGTTACGGCTATGGAACATTGTTTAGCTTAATTTAACAAGCACATAACTAAAATTTTGTATATTTCTCCAAGGGTAACACTTCTCGGTTCTTTGAAAATTCCAGCACTCATGCAATTAACCTTGTCGACAATATGCACACAGAAACCAGTCGGACAGAACAATCGTTGCACTTTTGGGGATATAAACCCCTTAACTGTGCACTTGTACCTATTGTGGGTTCACCATAAAATAAAGGGAAAATGAGGTGCTACAAATCTACCAAGGATGTTATTGTTGTTTAATGTATATGTAGATATTGTATGTAGAATTGTATTTTATAGATGCCATGATAAATCTATTTATTGCTATTCAACAAAATGTGACTATTTGTAGTTCTGCAAATGAGATTCATTTCCAAACTCTGTTTCCTACAAGATCAAAGTCTACCTTATTAATACTTTTGAGGGATAAAGCCATTATGAAAGTCACCATAAGTGAGCCAATAGTCAGCAAAACCGCCACCTTAACTACCAGCTGTCAGAGGGCACCGGGTTTCCCAAACGGGCTGATCCGAAACCCACCAGCCTTAGTGAAAAATGATGGACCTTCCAGTACACCCCAGCTAACCTTCCATTCCATAAAATTGATAGTACACGTCCCTGAATTTTGAAGGATTTTTCAGGTGCATGATACGTTACGACTTGCAGGTTTGAGGCCTAAATATTTCTAGCTACTTAATTTATCATTAAATCAGACGATTTTAAATTATGACTGGAGTGATTTTGTTTTCAGAAAGAAATCGGAATTCCCATAGATTAACCGAGTGAGGGATGTGAGAAATCGATAAATCGAAACAGACGCAGCGTTTGGCCACCTGCATGACGGAAGTCTAAAGGAAAGTTGGAAACTTGAAGGTCATTGAATAAATCATTAACAACCTTATTAGCCTAAATTGTAAAAAAGTGGATCCCTGTAGAACAACCTTTCTCTTCCTAAGGAAATCGATACGCATACATTTTGTGGTAAGTTTATGAGTTAAAAAACTTAATAATAAAACAATTCTTATGTGCGATTTCAGTGACTTTACAAGTAAAACAGTGAGTGTTAACGAAAAATGGGAAGAGGTTTGATCCCTAAGAGAAAAGAAGTCGAGAATTCTCTCACTTCATTGGCGTGATTGATTAACACATTTAATATTTAAACTAAAGAAACAAAGTGCATTAAGTCTTCCACGTTCCATCAAACACATCCCAAAATATCCGTGTTTACAGCATTCGAAAAACTGCTATCACCTCTCCTATTTAAACAAAAAACAGAATGACTGGTGGTAAAAGTGTTGACGGGGTTAAGAAAGCGGTCTTTTGGCAGCCAAGGCACCCGGTTCCTTGTCACACCACACGACACCACACACCGATGGCAACAAAATAGGTCGAAGCAGTTGGTCACCGTCACCCTTTCCAGCACACGCACAGCCCGGCTTCGATTATCGCAGACCCTGGAGGCGACCCCATGCAACCGACGGCGGTTATAACAGGGGACTCTAAAAAATGAACCATTCCCACACAGAAAATGTCGAGAAAGAAGTTGTGGAAACGAGAAGAAGAGAGTAACAAGCTGTGACTAAGTGTAGACTGTGTAGACTGATAAATACGTTTTAGTAGAAGGAATTGAAAATTTTCATAACGCATAAATTGCCACATTGATACAGCTACAAAACTCCAATCTCATTTGCAAAATCTCTCATTATGTAGTATATTGGACACCCAAAAATCTTACATCTCGCCATTTGCACTTCTGAACCAAATTGGTTCCAGAACCGCGAGAAATTGCCGTGCGTACAATAGATTTTCGTGAGAGCTGCTGGAAAGTTCTATAAGATCCACCGTTTATCACTTAGTGCAATAAAAGTGGTATTAATGCTTGATGACTTTCGAATTCCTACGCATTGGTGGTTAGTAGTTCTACCTGTTTCTGTTTACTGAGTTTCGCACATCTTCACATTGGACCTCAAATTTCCCCCCACGAATTCACTCCCTTCATAATTTAAAGTGATCTGATTTGACGCCAAATAAAACTCAATGAGTCGTCACAAAGGTGCTCTCAATTTCTTAAATTTTAAATGAAAACCAAACAAAATACAAGTGTAAATTCCGAGAACATGGAAAGATACCATCAATATTTAGACTAGCTATCCACCAAGCCCATCGTTTATCACCTGGGTTGACGTGATTGGATCAGCTCGTTTTGGTGAATGCATGTCGAAGAAATACCTCAAATACCAAAAGTTACTTGATAGGAAAAACCTGTCCTTTAGCTTACTACAACTACAAGTGCTCTACTTAATCAAAACTTGATTCCGAAATATGAGAATGAATTCCGAATTCCCTGACTATTAAACCTCTAGGATTCCTCAAACACAGCGCTTCTTTTGGAGCTCCGTAAACTCAACATTAATACATCTCGGTAACGCTTCTATCGATTTCTCCAATTGGCCATCGAATTCTCCGTTTTGTCGCAGATACTTCCTTGATTCAACCTAGATGAAGGTCACAGGCACTAGTGCCTGTTTCCATTTATCGATTTTCACACAGACCGCACTCGATTTTTCACAGTGTTCGCTTGAAAATTTTGGAAGTCATTTTCACGAAGGGAGAAGGATAGTCCTATGTAATTCCACCATTTATCATTTGAGTGGTGGGTGTACTGACTTTGTTTAATGGCCTTTGAATTCCCTCATTTCTCGCAAGCTTCCTTCAGTCGACTTACCTTCAGATCGCTAAGTACACCTTCGGTTTCGATTTATTGATTTCTACTAAGCAAACACAGCAAACTTCGAAAATCATCTGATATAAGCATAGCATAGGAGTTCGGAATTCCTCATAATTTTACGAAAACAAACAAACAATTAAAGTTTAACTCAGAAAACGCGGAAGGATATTAATAATATTTGGGCGGTGTGTCCCAACATTTATCAACTGGGCTGACAAAATTGGGATCAGCCCGATTTGATGAATGGAAGTCTGAAGTGTTATATTTTATGAATAATTTAAGTGGAAGTAAGTCTAGGAAATATCTTGAATCCTTTATGGTAGCTTCATGGGTAGATCGTGCCAAAACCTAAAGTCGCATGATTTGACGGAAAATAAAACAGGAAAAAACACATATTTAGATTTCCAGTCAGCAAGTGGTAAAAGTCGTTCTGAAATCCTCACATTGCGCTGAGAAATCATGCAGGAGTGAATTCAGGAACCCGGGAGGTCCATCATTTATCGCTGTGGCTGATAGTACTGGGATCAGCTCGTCTTAAAGGGGAATTTCGGAGAAACACCTCAAATACAAAAAGTATATTAATAGGTAAAAATATTTCCTTTGAGTTAATTACACGTTGCCTACTCAATTGCAACGGAATTCTGAAATTCCTACATGGACTCAAATACCAAGATTTTAAATCCCAATGTTTCATTATTTGATCCATTCCAAAAAATTGTCTGATTTAATTACAAATTCTTAATGAAATGGCCTCAACATTAATTTATACCGCGGTAAAATCCGTATTGATTTCGTCATAGCCACTTATTTCGGATTATCGATTTCCACACACCTCGGCCCATATATCTCAGAATTCACTAGAAGGTACTGCATTTATGCAGCAGAAAACCTGGTCGCGTTATCCATATTCACGAGGGGAGAAGATTGGTCCTTTAAAATTCCACCATTTATAATTTTAATAGGATGATTTATCACAGTAGCTGAAGGGATCGAAATCACCGCGTTTTCTAAAAAATTTGACAATCAGAATATTAAATTATTAGGTTAAAATTCCTTCAATTTAATTCATTACATGTCTTTTACGTACCTTCAACTTGATTCTAAAATACGGGAATAGGTTCGAATTCCCTGGTTATTAAAGCTCTAAAATTTTTGGGATATAATGATTCATTTTAGCTCCAAAAACCAGTAAAGCGCCAAGGGTACTAGCGATTGTACCTGTTTCGATTTATCGATTATAAAGCATCTCTTACCAACCTAGAAAATCTTGTAACTTGCAATGTAAAATCCGAAATTTGATCCTACCATCAGTTTTTTTTCCGTGAGTCCATAATGTACCATTAAGGTTAATAGGACTGCTTCATTTCACCGTCTGTATCGATTTATCGATTTTCCCATATCCCTTACACGTTAATTTCACTCTGGACAAAACTTAAAGTCGTCTGAAATATATTTATTGATCTGATCTCTAAATCGCAACTGAAGTGCTTCAATTTCTCTCAAGTTGCTGAAGAAACACGAAAAATACAGTTGTGAATCCAGGAACACTTGTCATCCCCTATCATTTTTCAGGAGAGGTGTCGCGTTAAGTCGGTCATTTATCACCGTGGCTGATAGTACAGGGATGTGCTTATCTGGGAAACTCCGTGTCCCTAATAACAGCTGGTGGTTAAGCCGGTGATGTCGGCAGTGAAATACAAATAGTCTGAAAAACAATCTGCCAGCAAACAAATGCACACCTGTAAAGAGTGCGAAGTACTTTGTTGCTAAAAAGAGTCACTTAAGCTCTTAATTTTCCAAAAAAGGGATCGCAATAGTCCCAGATTTTCAAGACGTTAGGGAGGAAGAATTCGTCTTTTTTCTGGTGCAAGGCGATCAATAAGGCCAACCTAAGAGAACACTTAAACCTTGAAGAAACCGAGAAGAATTGACTTGGCACAAAAAACTGACAACTTATACGAGTTTTGTGGAATAGACCATTAGTAATAATAAGTTTCATTGGACATCAAACTGACCTAATTGGTATGTATCTGGAAGATCCAAATGTGGGTCAAAGCCCTCGTTGAACTTGGAAAAAATGTTAAGTCCTGAATGAATGCTTCTTAAGATGAAAAATCTTTTCATTATAACCGGTAGTAGATTTTTTGAAGACCATCTTATTTTGTAAAGTCTGTGAACTTGCCAATCAAATTCGACTGATGCTCTCATTTTTCGTCTAAATAATATTTTCGGGAATTTTCCAGATTTCTTAATTTCTACACGTGATAGACCGAAATATCTTTTTTTTTCTCTGGAAAATTTAAAAAAAATCTGCCTTTCCGTCTCGGAACCTAATAAAATTCTGCTTTTCGAGTTGACTTGTAAAGAATTCGGTTGCCTTACTAATAAATCTTTTAAATAAACAATTATTTTTTTACATATTTCTGAGATTTGACAATTATATCAAAAATAAAGGCATTATTAGAAACTACAAAATCTGAAAAATTTGAAATAAATTAAATAAACTAATTTAAATTAATTAAAAAATTTTGCTCAAAATGACTACCACCGTCTGGGTCTTACAGCCTCATTCCATCATAACCGGGAAAAAGCTGAATTTCTATTTGATCTGAACAAGGACCTGCTTAAAAAACTGCCTTTATTCCATTGTCTAGTTCCTGGGCTTATATAGTGCTAGCAGCTCAGTGACAATTAGTATTGCCGATGACAGCTCCCAATCATTAACAATTGTGATTGGTTTCGTAATCATAACAAATTTTCAGAGTTGTGATCATGAGGGTTGTTCCCAACCTATGCAGTAATACACTATCTATTATTGACTACTCGCTATACAGGGCCTAGATGAAGTAATCAGCTGAATGGGTGCCATCGAATCACCAGCTTTGATGCTTTCTGCTATCCACCACAGTTGTCGTTTCCAGTTATTGCTTTTGCAGTATTCAGGAGGAGCGTTGAGAACCAGGGTGCATAATTCCCCTCCCTGCTTTGATCACGATGAATCAGGTGGGTTCAGTCTGACCCATTCTCGACTTTATCAAATGTCACGTAATCCAATGACATCTTGTTGTATGTGGAAGGAGGTCGTGCATTATCCTGGGGGGAATATAACCAATTTTCCTACTCACGTCCAAGTCTTGGTTTAAACGCCAAGTCGATTTTAGCATTAACTGTAACTACATTAGATGGTAGATATTTGAATTGGATCATTCCTTGGCCTGGTCTTTCCCTTTTAGAACCCCGTCACTGTCTACGAAGCTACAAATTTCCATTTCTTGCCAGTTGCCAGTCACAAGTTAGCGAGAATGGTGAGAAGTGTAGATGCGAACTCGAGATTTGAGTTTTTGTCAATTGTTGTAAAGATAGAGATGAGCAGTATGTTTGGAATTAGACTCAATTGCCACTTTGTCGATTGATAGAGCAGGATAAGCTTCTTCAAGGTCTGCTTATTCGTCAAAATCAACTGAACATCCCACTCGATCTCACTATTCTATTCACTATTCTAGAAGCACTTTTAATTCCCACATAAACTGAGTAAATGTTTCTAGCCGTTTCGTGGGCTGCTTTGTTCCCTTTCTTGAACTCATGAAACTATATACGCCTAATGTTCACTTCTTTAAGGCATTAAAAAGCATCCAAGGTGAATTCCAGAAAGAATTTATAAGATGTCTCAATAAGATCTCCTAATATATCACGTTGAACCACTGGAGAGAATGAAAGCCTTTCTGTAATGAAACAGTCCAGTTTATCTGTTATAATATTTAAGCTTGTAAATATGTGTGCTTCCTCAATCTAAAATTACCGTCTACACACGTAGGAGGGTTTACAAATTACTCTACTTTGAAACCGTTTTTCTACTTGAGGTGGTGTTTCTTAAATCGAAAGTAATTCTATGATTTGGGCGGGATAGTGAGATTCATGTGTTTCGACCGATAAGCAATTTTTTTCTCTAAAATCAGGTCATCGCAGTTCACTTTTTATTGGGGGTTATTGCGTCATTGCATAGGCCAGAATACGAAACTTGGGGATACGAAGAACCTGCACCAGACGGATTTAATAAATATTTGAAGAATATTAGAATTTTTCTTATGAGCCGTGGTCCTCAGGTAACTACGCTTTTGGCCAGACCTGAGGACAGGGTTTTCGCTTCACCTTCAAAGGCGGCAGTCATTACCTCTTGAAATACCAAGGATTGGGGGTGGGGTGCTGGCAGTGTCTGTTACACTAGCGCCTGCCAAAATTGATGCCAAAAAGTTCGGTGTTTCCAGTATTTTGTCCAACCAATGAATAATGCAAATAGTACACAGAAGGCGTGAATGAATTTGTGGCTAAATTATCGGACAGGTAGCTAGGATAGAAAGGAAAAACCAAGCCTAGTAGCTGCAACAATGTGCTTTCTTCGAGCCTCTTTTTGACTTTGTACTAAATAGTGGGTTAATTATCTTCATAAAGTGCAAATTTGTCCTGTTGCATGCCACACAGAAACACTGTTACCACAATTCTGATTCCTAAAGCTGTTCGGCAGGATAGGCTTTGGAAAATATAATCACGATTCTCAAAATCATATTGCCTTGAAAGAGGTGAACATTTTTTGAAATACTTATACACAATAACTTTATACATTTTTCATACTTGAGATTGGGAGACATATTTCCAGATTCGGCAATAGAAGACTTTAATTATTATTTATTTAGTTAATCAAAAAACACCTAAAGTCAGTGAGAAAAATTTTAATTAAGGAAAATTTACTTAAATTGCCAAGAATAACTGCACAGTTTAAAGTAAAATCAGCCTTTTTCAGGCAATACCTTTTGGACGTATATTACGATTATTAAAAATTTATTCAGGGGTCACTCAACTTCAATTTAAGAAAATGTTAGATTTCGAAAATTTAATTCTTTTATTCTTATTGAAATTAAGTGATTCCGTAAGGCAAAAAAGTGAGAATTCTTACAAATCAGTAATGAAATATTGAGTAACAATAGTATAAATCGAAGAAATGAAAAATAATCCACTTTCGTGAGTTACTGAGTGTTAGATCTCTAGTGTGATAAAGACGTTATCTGCATATTAGCCACGTTAAGAACCGTAGTTTTATGTTCACGTAGAATCATTTATACCACATTAAGAAGTTAACAATATGATCTGGATAGTAGATCCAACCCGTATTGAATATCCGATTGAATCCTCAAGAAACGGTATCTTAGGTACTCTCAAATTCAGAATTTAACTCTACCACAGAGGCCGGCTCAGTTTCACTTGTATCCTTCGCTGGTGTGACCTCGAGAAACCAGGTGTGTGCTCACTCCCTGTGTGGCTTGAGTCCGGTTACGTCTTGGCGACATCGCAACCACTGCAATGTTACCAGATATCGAGCGTGCACACACAGGAGTGGAGCACAGAAGCAAGAAGATGGATGCAAAGTAACCCGAACACTGGGTAGGTCAAAAAACCGGAAAGCTACGCAATAGTGCAGTCGCTATCAGCTTGTGAAATTGAAAATGGGTTTTCTGCACACGAAAGATTATCAAGTTGGCTCTTAGATGAAAAAAATTGAATATTTAAGTCGAAAATTACCTATTTTTAATACTACATACTACTAAGAAGGCACTAATACGAAGTAGAACACTGCTTTCCAAAATAACAACTTTTACGAGTTTATGACTTGATAATTATTTAAACGCTCCATTTCTAAGTTCTGCAAACCTGAATTATTAAACATTTTTTTCTCAACATATCCAGAAATTTCAATTAAGATGCTTCCGAGACCTCCCACGGAAATGCATAAAGTGCAGTTTCCTGAATTGGGAACGTTTCGTCATTACTGTGAAATCGATCGACAGCGCGAGAAAAATCGATTTTGAAATCTCAGCTATCTAAAAATCCGATCAAAATGAATTCACCGCCTAGCTGTTAGTGAAATAGTTGATAAAAATGCGAATATTTTTCACCTAACGTAAGAAATTTGTTACGGCTGAGTTAAAAGTTATTTACTCCAAACTTAGCATTTATAAAATAAACTGGAGGGTCCCTTATGAAGTATCATATGATATTAAGTCAACTAAACATTAATGGAGCTCCATAGATAAAAAAACCTCGGAAAGCTTAAAAACTAATATTTTTTCTGCAAAGGCTCTTACAAATATGGATACCTATAATAGAAACACAACTATGACATGCATTACTTGTAATTTGACAGCGCTTGTGGCATTTAGATGGAAAATGTGGTAGCACGCCAGGCTTTCCTATCAATGGAAGTGAGATGCAAGGACTGCTTGCCACCAATAAAACAGGCAGACACAGTTGGAGAAGAGGCACAAATAGGGACGCAACACACTGAAGATTAGTACTACTCGGCATATTTTGTACAGTCACACCAACTACTACTGGGAGAAGGAGATTTAGAACAAAATTGAAAGAATTAAATGCACAAAATCAATCAGCAATCCATAATTTGTTGTTTGTGGGCTGGGACTGAGGGGTGTGGGGAGAGTGGACAACGCAAGAAATCGATAAAACGTACTAGTAATTTACTAGTGGTGTTGGGTATGTGTGAGCTCGATTATGTGTGGGGTGGGACCAACTAATGAGGGAAGAGATGGACTGTCGTCTGTTTCCTAGTGCGTTTGTGTGAGGCGAGGCTTTACAAAAATAGGGACTATATGCACATACACTCGCGTAAGGAGGAGGAGGAGGAGGAGGGGATACAACGTTTGATGTGACTAGGAATTTGTCAGTTAACAAGCTGCATGAGTTAGAGGGAACTAAGTGTAATTTCGGGAGGGTTTTTAGGTGAGGATAAAGGCAGAGGGCTGGCGTCGGCAGGCACAGGCTCTCTGGGGCACGGAAATCATGTGGAAGGTTCCCTGACAGTCGAAGGTGTTTAGAGCCCGCCAACGTGATGTCTGTCCGGGGTAACCGGTGCCCGGACAGCGGTTGCCTAGTTCGGGACGCATGAATTTCGGGTAGCAGGTGGCACAAATCTGCTGGCCGGGACGCAGTAGTGCCGTGGAAAGCCAAGGGTGATCCTGATCGTAGATGCGATCTGAGTAACCCCCGACATTGCGTTGCCGTCTGGCTGCGGCTGCTGCTGCCATCGCGTGGGCTTTGCAAGCGTCGTTGGATTTTATGATCTCGTAGTGCACACAGTAGCTACAACAGTCCAAATAGAAAAAAGTTTTTTAAAAGTTACTGAAAAGTTAAAAGTTTGGCTGTATATCTATAAGAAAATTCAATCACAAATGCTACTGCAATTAATTAATAATTTAAGAGTGAAATTTTCACAATGACAAAATTTAGAAAATATATATGTAGCATTTAATGCAGTTAATGAAAATTTCAAGGTTTTTTAAAGTTTCAGGGAACAAAATTTAAGTAAAGATAGCATCCACGAAAACTGATTACGAGGGATTCACCAATTTGAAAACAGGGGAGACTTTTCATGTCATTCAAACCTGCCGCTTTTGCAAATAATTGTGCTTGATTGATGTACCAAAATAAATAGTACTTTTTAGTTATGTGAATCACAAGGACCGATTCTTCTTCCTTTTTTCTTCTATCCAGGTGTCGCTTGCATTTGCGAGTGTATGTGTGCTCCCGGCCGTATTCTCGGTACAGGCGCTGCATCATCTGCTGGCAAAATGATGCTATGCTGCGCACATGTTTACTTCCTTTAATCTCTCCTTCCGCGGGAAGCATAATAAATGCAGGCTGGTCATAAATGTTGATAAGAACTTACGGCTCTGGATCAGGCGTGTCCGTCTTATTCTGCTGAATGAGTCGGCCGTAGTAAAGTTTCCGGCGAATATCCCAGCGCATGTCAAATTGCTTAAACTTCTCCTCCATATCGCCGTCCACTGGCAAGAGGTTTGCAACTTCTGTAATTGCAAACCATTTACTTATTGCACCGATTCTTGTTAAAGTGATTTAATTAGGAAATAAAAGGTTATTCCAACCTGAAGGGAGGTCCATGTGACGATATGAGGCGTACTCCGATCTTCCAACGCGCCTGCGGTTGCACGCATATCCAGTGCAAGCGCGAGTTTCCATTAACAAGGGACACTGGTCACCTCCATTCGCCGATTCAATCATGATATCTCGAGTTCTTGTTTGGTTGCCTTTACCGCACGCTTTGCTACACGGCGACCAGCGACTCCAGGCGCTAACTTCGCAATTGATTTCTAAGGAATCACCACAAAATCCATTAAATCAATAAATCGATTTCAACGTTGGGTTAGTATGTGTGCCGTACAACTTACTGGGCTTAGCGCAAACTTCTCGGTAGTCTTGGCAACAGTCATTAGTTCGTACGCAATACTCGTCGCAATAGCATCCAGCCTTATCACCACGAGGTCTCTTGGACGTTGATAACTGGTAACCGTGGTTACTGTAAGCGTAGAAGGTGTGTCTGATGTTCCTAACGCCCTCGCAGTTTGTTCGTCCGACGCAGCATATTGGAGATCCATCATGATTGCGACAGGATCCACTTCTTGGAGATACGTAGATACTAGAGACGCTGGAGGCCAGAAGGAACATCACAACGTGGAGCAAGAGAGGCATCCTCATTTTGGAAGACGGAGAGGGAAGTACTACCAAAGGCCACAGCTTCTCGTAATGACTGAGTTTAATAACCCACAAATGACCTGTTCACCGGATTTTATAGTGGAGTTGGGCTCGGCTCTAGACGCAATCTGATTGGCCCTGACTGGGCGCGCGCAATTTGTAGTGCAACTGCGGTCTGGCCAATTAGGAAATGCGTGCACTGAGTGCGGAGGTGAGTGTTGTTTCTAGGGTAGTGGATGGGTGTGTGGTTGTGCTGCGTGCTAAAGGAGGGATTTTATCCACATTTGCATCCCTCTATTGGATCCCTTTTTAAAGAAATATTAACACCGAATCTCCCGATATTTGGCTTCGGGTTATCTCCCTCCTATTACTCACGAAAAAGGTTGTAAATTAAACCACAAGGTTCCTGCCATTATTGCAATCAAACAATAAACATCAGTAGAAATTTCTCAAGAGTTACAGCTTTAATTACCCAAAGTCGAGTACACCCCAAAATAAGTGCCGATTTAGGTATAACCTCAGGACAAATAGCCATTATTTTTTAAGGAAAATTAAGTTCGAATTTAATAAGCATTAACGCTAATAAAGACTTTTTGCTCAAATTTGTCGCTTTAAAGCTGGTGAGGCCCTTTGGTGGGAAAGTAAAGATTTTTAAGTTCACAGATCGATCAATTAGATTCCGAAAAATCAATAGATAAACTTGTGTGATTCGCTCTAATTTCGTGCATTCTGGTCCTAATTCACTATAATGATGGATTTTAGCAGAAAAAACCTATTGGTATGTTAATCATTTTTACTATAGTGAGGGATCTGAAAGAGTCAGTTATACCACTGGCAGGTGTTATAGACGTTTTGCTAAAGAATGCATCAAGCTATAAGAAGCAATTCATGAGCCTAATGTAATTTTTTCAGGGCTAAATTTCCCACACATGGGAGTAAAAGGAATGTGGAATTCTTCCAAATAAGCTAATTTTTATGAGGGCGTAGGAATTAATTAACCTTTTTTTAAATGACCATTAACTACAATGGGCGAACGATTTTAACACACCTCCGCAAAAGCGGAAAATTTACTTGAACAGAAACAGTAAAATGCACCGTTTGAACTGATTGTTCAAAAGACAGATTTTTACACAAAAGCTGACACATTTTTAAAACAGCTCATTTTTTTATGTGCCTGAGGAAAAATTGTCATTGTCTCGGCTGCAAACATTTGAGTGAATAGGCATAGGTTTCCGAAAGAACTTAGGATAAGTTCTTCAAATTCGATAACCACCCACAATAAAATCGATTTTTATTTTAAAGTGGGTAAGCATGCAACAAGAATCGATTTTACTTGTAAAGGTGATAAATTCGAGTATAATAATTATTGAAAGCGGTTAACAAAGTATGATAGGACTGAAAAGATCCGATTTTTTCATGGAAAAATGAAAAGATTATTCAAAAGGATGAAACCATCACGTTCGCTCTCATAAACCCAGTGTTATTGAATTTTAAATTCAACTTCATAAATAACTTGTTTTAATGCAGATTGCGGTGATTCTGTCCTGTGCCGTTCGAAGAAAAACCAGTCGCTCTAGGGCACGATACCTGATGCCTGGTCCATTACCAAAAAATGAAATTGGTGTTTAATTTCAGTGCCTTTTTTCAAAAACTTGGTGACTCTTTTATCCACATTTAAAAAGGGTCATTAAATGAATTAGTCAGTCTTCGTATGGCTCTTGGACTCAATTCGCTTACCTTACTGGCTGACAGTCATTGACTAATTGGCCATTTTTATCAAGTCATTTCACAGATTTAATCTACATTTTGAATAAACAAAACAGGAGAAAAAATTTTAATCGAATGAGAGATTCAATTATCAATATCCTTACGCTGATTATTTTTGGCGCCTCATTTCAACCATTAACAGGTTTTTTTATTATTAAAACAACTCGTGAATGTCTGTTTCAACATCTTCTTGCTGCGTTGCAAAAGCCTTCTCTCCCATGATGCAGAGGATGGTGCTGAATTTCCTGATGAAACACCACTTCTGTCGAGTCTCTAAAGGAGGTTTTTGCCTCCACAAAGTTCGCTTCAAGTGGCCTGCATGCCGACGGTAGATTTGAGCATTAACTGTTAACTGTGGATGATTCCTTGGACGATTTCTATGAAATTCTCCACTCGTCGGCTATGGTTGGGTTATTTCCACGAGTTTAAGAAGCCTCCGTCTATGATACTTGATATTCCGACAAAAGATCCACTTTGCGTTTCAAGTCACTTGTACACTATCCCCAAAAAGGGTGAAACAAATTGGCGAAATGGGAAGAAAGCGGAGCAGATGTTAACTCGATGTTTGTGGCTGTTTTCAGACAGTCACTTCCTCTTAGGAATCTACCTTCTCCAACGTAATTCCCCTCCCCCACTGTAGCATATTCTCTACTGGCCAATGAAACCTCACATTCTTCACTTCATTTCTTCGAAGTTACTTTCTCAGCGTTCAGGGGGAAGCATTGAGGGACTACCAAGAACTCCTTCTTTTGATGGCCTGTTCTGTTCATCCACTTTTGCTGTCATCAAATCTCCCAATGACTAAGATTGATTTAAACTTATAAAAACGCCATTCACTTGAAATCTTTAACGGCACATGTATTACGAAAGCCGTGCAATACCAGGCTCTTCCATAAGTTCTGTCCAAATCTCACTTTTTAAAATTTGACGGTATTTTGTGTGTATTTTACAATTTCTAGCAGAGCCAAAAATTATTCTTTCGTTATGATGTTTTTAAACAGATAAAATTTTGTGCTACATAAAAATTTGATTAAGGCCTTGATTAAATGGAACCACCCACACAGTAAGCCTATTGAGTTCAAGAAAGTATACTCATCAGCTGATGAAACTGTTGGAAAAATATCTTCTGGAGAGAAATATGAAATTGAAAGATCCTGAAGAAGATGAAGTGGAGGTTCCACCTCCACGAAGATGGAAATTGAATAGGACGACGTCCAATTGAGTTTGATGAGAATCTGCATTTATCGAAGTGACCCAAAATGAACTCTCTTGGATAAGATTTCCTCATCTACTGCCGTTTGTCTGGTGGCTTAAAAAGTCAGTTTTGAAAGAAGCAGCTTTTGCAACGTCGCAGGAGGAGTTTGAAACTGACAATTGGGAGTTCCATAAGTCAAAACCAAAGAATTCGACAATATCGCCCTTAAAATGCTTGTCAGTAGGTCGAGGTAAGTACACTGATCCCTGTTTTTTGGTTAAATTTAGCGTTTATTCACTGAAAACCTGACGCATAAAAGAAAGCTTTTAAGGAAGTTTATTTTGACCGAGTCATGAATTTAATCATTGAGATAGAAGTCTGTCAGATTTGCGATTTTAATTTCGTCAAATTAGGCAGTAGATATGAGAAATTTTTACTTGCGTTTTTTTCGCAAGTCAAGATCCATCCAGACACTCAAATTACCAGGAATTTGTTATTAAAAACCTCATAAAAACCACACATATTGCCTGGGAACTAAGGGGCATATTTTCTATTTACCTCTAACTTTCGAGGTAAACAGCAAAACATGTCATCAATGACATAGATATGCCAAGGACCGGTGTGAACAGACGATGGAAATCGCTTAAAAGCCTCCAGGATTTGGTTGGAAGTCTCCCACAGGTGAGCTTCACTGTTCCCCCAAATGTCAGGAGTAATTCTGCGAGCCATTGACTTGCAAACCTGTGTCATGCATCACAAGGGTGTGTGAATAAATCCCCCATCTTTTTTCTATTTGTTGGGAATGAGAGGTAAGTGTAGAAGCAGAAAATACAGGTGCTATTTCTTATTTTTCCAAAGAAAGATTGCATTTGATGGAAACCACATGGCATAGGATATCCCGAGGGCTTAATACTATCTTTGCCATTAAAGATAAAGAATAGGAAATATACCATTTCTGAGCCAGCAAAGAGTTGACCATTTCATCTGCTAAGAGGTCAGTATAGCCAGCTTAGCGGTATTTCAAGCAGCCATAGATATTTGATAGCCCAAGTCCAGACGTGGACTTATGACCCTAGACATTTAATTGCTGTTTGTCAAGTGTTGTATGCAGCAAATTATAGGGTCAAAAACGCTTATTTTTAATTGGTTATGCGGTCATACTATGTCATCATCTTATTCTGGACTGGGGTTCGGTCATCTGGTTTATTTACCCATCCATCCCAATTAATCCTAACCTAATTTCGAATAGATAGAGCAAACAACCAAATGGTCCATTTAATGACAGATTCGATCAACAGTATGTCTTTCCTGATTGAACATGACTTCCCTCCATCAGTAAATATGCTTATTAATAGTTTTATTATTGCTAAATGTCGGTTTCAACGTCTCCTGCTGCGTTGTCAATGCCCTTTCTTCCAAATGATTGTGCAAGGTAGTCTACCAACCAAGTTGGTAGGGTAGTGTTCACACCCTCCTGTGTACGGTCGTGCTACATTGTCACGATGAAACATCACCCCTGTTCAATTCATTAGAACAAATCTTTTTTTCTTTCTCAAAGCTTGCTTCAAAAGCGTTAAGTAGGTCGTGACAATTCAAAGTCTAAAAAATTATAATTCTAACAAAACTAATGTAAGTCCCAAACAATCTCTAAGCTGACAATCTTTAAATTAAAGCTTGTCTTTCGATGAGATTTGCAACTGATCCGCTCAGCGGGACAGATTCCAAACAAGCCTTGTATTTAAAATTTGTTTGAATTCGTGCTAATAGAACGACCTTAACAATTTCTATGATTTTCGGAATCCAATATAATGAAGAAGTCGATAATAAAATAAGGGATTTTCAGAAAAATTTTAATATTATATTTAGCTAGGACCAGCAAGTACTTTATTGATCGTTTTTCGGTATTTCCAATCGATTGATACGTCAACTTGAAAGTTCCAACTTTCCCTCTAAAGCGAACACATGAAAAGGCAAATTTTAACATCAAAGTCCTGCCTAGTTCATAGTCTTAATTACTTCGAACTAATTTCTACATTAAAAAAACCACAGGGGTACTTTGAAGAATGCTGTAGTTTGACTGAAATCGACACATATTTTGAAGCACACTAGACTGAAGCTTTCAACCTAAGTATTGTTTGATTGCACTGGGAGCAGACATATAGCGGTTCAGTTTCCAACACCACCACAATAATAGGCCATATTTGTGGCAATGGTAGGAGGATTCGGCCATTTGTACTAATGAATATACCAGACCCTCATTGTGTAGTCTCCATCAAACTCTCACTGATGAACCTTAGTGATGTAGGAGAGGCCTTGTCATCTAATCCAGTTTGCCTAACATCTACGATCGTTTGCCGCGTCTTTCAGAAGAAGTGGAGGTGGAAGAGGAGAGGAAGTTGTTGGAGGAGAGCTGAGGAAACGGAGGTATTCGGAGGAGTATTCGGAACGATGAGGAAGATGTAAACATGGAAATAAAGACGTGGAGGATAATAAAAAGCCCGGGCATGATTCTCCATCCGATTGCTCTCAGTATGAAAGGATTGGAAAGGTTAAGAGACTCAAGGAACTAGACTGTGATGGACGCAAACGTTACTTCAAAAATATACCTCATTTTATTTAGATGATATGGCCGACTTATTAAATTATAATCCAGGATGGACGACACAAGCAGCCTTCCTCTTACGAGTACTCCTATTACCTGTTATTTTGCCCCACTTATCAGCTGTTCTACTATGTGTGGTGGGAATTATAAACTGATTTGTTAAGCTACTTAGCTAAACAGTAATGAGCAGATGTTTTCTGCTAACTCTTGTAGACAAAGTAAGGAAAGCGAAAGGTCTTTGGTATGATTTTGTTCCAGAAACATAAAATGACACATGCTGGTTGGTCAAACATTTTGAGAAGTAGTTTTAATTGCAGCAGAATCATCAAGTATAAACAGTATAAAACACACCAGAACACTACAATCAGTCTCAGTCAATCCTCTTTATTGTTCAAACCGTCTAAAAATGAATCTAATATTTGAGCATTTGCTAGCAGATTTTCGATGCCAAATTTTTGGTGAAATCCGTATGAAAAGAACCACAGATGATCAAGGCTTTGGAATAAAGCGTGTGGAACTCTTGTCTCAAAAAATTAGATACATCTGATGTTCAGAGATGGAAAAAACGACAACTTCGAAAATGACCTTGATGAAACGGACTATGAGGAACCGGCCTTAATCAGCATACGTCGGCAAGGCCGCAATATAATTGCGGTCTGGGTTTCGACTCATACACATAATCTAGATATGGCGAGGAGATAAAAAAAGACTAAATTAGAATAAACAAATTGAGTGGAATATTAAAAATTAAAGTCATTTTACGAAAACAACTTAAATAGACACATGAGTGTATACTCCAGCATAGTTGAAATTCTCAAGTCAATGCCTCCCTTTACTAGGATGGTTTCTGGAAAATTCTGAGGTTCCTTTAAGAATTTTTAAGAGCTTTGTAAAAAAATGGATAGAATTTTCATAGAACTACAATTGGGACTATACATCGAAGGACTTCTCAAAGGATATCTTGCTCAACTCTCCCAGCAAAATGTATTGGCTTATTGTCGTCATGACGATGGAAGATGCATTTTTTATTCAAAGCACCGTTGCTGAACTTCCGCCTGGAAATCTCAGTGCCACATCCTCAGAATTCGCCTGCAAAACCACGGCCACCACTTGTAGACTCGAATTTTGATATCTGAACTTGATGTATGTTGAAGAAGTATGCATTAAAATTACTAAGGAGCTCTTTCAATTTTGTTGAAAGAGTAAGTGATTTTATTAACTATTGCTAGATTTCATTGATTTGGCATCAGATTTGTGCGTATCTTGAGAGATTCAGGTAGAATGCATAGAAACAGAGCCACCATTGAATAAATCAAGAAATTCCTTCGGAATTTTGCGGATCAATCTCACCTGGGAAAGCTCGTCTTTGAACTAGCAACACCTAGATGTTCATAAATAATACTGATCCAAATTTACCAGTTAGATAAATGAATTCAAACGCATCGATCCTGCTAGATTAGGGCTGAATTTTAAACCTATAACTGAACGAGATTTAAAGAATATTTTGAATGTCCAATGTAGATGAACGGTAAACTTCTGCTAAGATGGATTTAAACCGATCAAATTGCATTGTTCAAAATGACCTCTAGGATGACCTTATATATAGAGGTTTTTTATTTCAAAGTGGAAATAAAATCAGAAACTAGTAATTAAATAAAGCTTTTTTGATATTTCCAATTATCACCGATTATAAAGCGGGTATTTAATTTGGTTTTAACCTGAAATGAGTGCCTGGAATGATGTAGCCATATTTCTGAAAGACGACATCTGCAAAATAGCAAAACAAAGAGCGTTAAAAAATTTTAAGTGAATTATTGTCCTTGAATGCATGTCTCTGTCAATGAGGCTCATGTCTCCTTTGTCGCGATTAAGTATTTACGACACTTTTGTTCTCTTAATAGCAAACACTATGCTGTAAATCAGTGACTTAAACACTTTAATTGGGTAAATAAAAAGCAAGACCATACACTAGCAATTTTAACTTAAACTTCTCAAAAGGTAGTGAGTTTGTTGGAGATTTTTTTCCGACAGGTGATTGAAATTAAATGCCTTGTAAGATTTTAAAACCATTCACTCTGAATCGCAACCTTGTCATCCAGAGGTCAGCTTGCGATTATGAAAAAATCGGTTATTGACTAATTTCCTGTGTTGATCTTGCTCGAATAGAGTTGAAATTGAGCACTTTGAAAGGCCACTTTAGTTACTCATGTTTGTTTTTTCGTTTTACCACTGTGCCGTTCTACGTGAATCGAAACCACTACATTTTCTGGTTCATTGACTGATGAAATTGCTACCCATGGGGCGCAGACACTCCGCACATATGCGAAATTGGATTTGGTGGATGCCAGGTCAAAGCCGTCTCCCCTCGTCTCGACATGAAACCAAGGGGGCAGATGTGTGGGGTTAGCAACCGGAAAAAAACTTCGACTGGAGGTCAAACGATGTTGTGAATGCGTTTTGCGTTTTCATTATTAACACCTGTAATTTGTTGATTTCAAACAAGGCTTGTGGTCTCGCACACTATTAATGGTAAATGTGATTGTCGCTTGAAGAGCATGCAAATAGGCTATTAATTATGGACGCTCTAAAGCCAGAACCACCTTATTTGACCTGGAGATTTTTGGAAAAAAACTGATAAATTTGTTTTACAATTGCGAGAGGTTTCGATTTCAATGTTAAGTGCGTAAGGCTTTCATTAACAGTAAAAATGTTACAACAAATGACAGTTCATTAGTTCCTACCTATTTTGACTATATTTGATTGACTTCACGACATACAATTCAATAACAGTGGTGATTTCGCCAAAGAAATCTTCTTTGTTGAATCCTCTAAGCAAAATGGATCCCCATTTATTGAGTGTCTTTATTAATTAATTCAAAGTTTTGTCTTATTTTGAATAAAACAAGCGTCAAAAGTGGCGTGTTTAATTAAAGATTCAATCATCAGTGTACTTTCACTGACTACCTATGACTTACATTTATTAATCACCTTGTTAATACCTCTACTGTAAAATTCTAGTGTTTTGATTCGAAGAACTCAAAAATATCAGTTTTAATGTGCTCCTGTTGCGAGGCAAAAGCTGTTTCTTCCAAATGATGTTTTATGCTAAGAAATAAATGGTGTATGAGGGGGAATTTCCGAGTTATTCCTTAAACTGCTGTGACGTGGTTCTTGCTGTTTAGGAGTGGTCGTGAATTACCTTCCTGTTGAAAAATTACCCACTTTCCTCTCGGGCTGCGAAGCCACTGTCTACAACACCTAACCCATTTTTTAAAGATACATCTTTTATGGCCAGTCACGAGTCATTTATAGGCTAAAAGTTGGTTATAATCGAGGGAAGAGCATATGTCAACTTGAGATTTGAGATGATTTTTCCAAGTAATTTATGAGGAGGCACCTATTTTCAAAGTTTAGGAACGTTTTCTTCTTCTTCTTCTTAAGGTTTGAGCTAAGCTTAACTGCCACTTCAAACTCGTCATCATCATCATCATCATCATCATCATCATCATCAAACTCCACCGATAGTAATCTTCCACACGTTCCTCGCCATTAACTGAGAGTAAATGTTCCTAGTCGCTTTGTCGGCTGCTGAGTTGTCGTTTTCGAAAGCATAAAACTTGATGTGCTCCAAACTAATCGGGTGAACTTTCAATTTAACAAGGCTATAGTCAAGTGAGTTCTCAAATTCACCATTCTTTAAGGCCTAATTTAGCTATTTTACAAATAAAGGTTATTTTGACTTCATTAAGCATTATGAAGTACTCTTAAAAAGTGGCTGACTTAACAAAGGTAAAATTCGGACAGAACTTATGGCATGAACTGGTTTAGGTCTCAAGTCTATGGAAACCACTTTAAATACGAGAACGTCTTGTACTGTGAAGACTTTCTCAGGGGAAATTACTGTTGTCCTTTTTGCATTTGTGGCCTTACTCATACCTGAGGGAGGTCATAGAACAAGACCAAGGTTTTAAAGCAACACAGGGACCCAGAAAGACAAGCCTAGCCGGAAGATCTAAATGGCAGAAGATTTGAAAATTAATAGTTCAAGTAGATTTAAACAAATATCGATGGCACGATATATGGTTGAAGAAGAACCTTATGCCCGTGGTAAAGGTCTTTCTCCTTTACAACACTGTCACTGGCTCCGACGCTAAATTTTCCAAATGTTTTGAAGATGACGATGATCGGTTGCGTTGTTAAGAATCAGACTTAATTAACAATTCTAACTTTCCTAATGTAGCAGAATGCTCTTCTTCATCAAACTCAACTGAAAGTCATTCGTCTTGATCCTCATCTTCTTGAGGGGTGAATTATTCACTTCTGAATTTCGCAAAACATCTTCTGCAACCATGCTCTTTCATGCACACGTTCTTCCACATAAATGAGTAAATGGTTTTTGCCAATTTATCAGCTGCTGAGTTCTTCCTTCTTGAACTCATACAATACTATGTGCGTCAAGTAATTCCTGGATACCTCCTTATTAACAGGGCTTTAACCAAAAAAATTTCTTTTATTTTTATTTAAAACTAAATTTGGTTAGCTCAAATGTATCTTGCTATGAAATAGTGCCTAGCTCTACTAGGTACTCCAAAAAGTCCAAAAATGGACAGAACTTATGGAGTGCCTTGATACTTGTCGTAAGCTAACTAACGTCATTTTAAATACAGGAACATCTAGCACTGAGAAATGACCATATTAATCCCTTACGAACTTTGTCTTTTTGCATTCGTAGCTATGCTCAGAGCAGAAGGAGGTCTCGTAACATGGGAGATGGTTTTAACCTCAGTGGCGACAAGCCCGTGTAACGCGGCACCGGGAGCCGTGAAAGGTTAGCCTAGCCGGAGGCCCCAAATGCCACATAGCGCCCTGGCATTTAGACGTCGCAGCAGAAACTGCTGTTGTCTCACACCACTTTCTCTCTCTCTAGCCCGCTCTGCAGCCACCTTCACCATAAATCTCAGTGCCTCTAAGAGAGGTGGAAGAATCAACGCATCGTGAAGAAAAAGAGGAAGAAATGGAGGAAAAACATCCACCTTCACACTTGAGGAAAAGTTCACCTGACTGAATTGCTCTCGGGGAGGGGGGCAACAAAAAACCGGTACGGCAGCTCCGGTTTGGAATGCAGTGGAGGAATTTGTGGTGTGTGCCAGTTTAGGGACTCACAGATGCTCCGGAGAGTTGTTGTAAAATGGAATCTTTTTTACGGTTTCGGATATCTTTTTCTGGAGTCATAGAACCCCTGGAATCAGCCCAACATCTTCGAGCCTGGAGCTCTTATGAGGAAATATCGATTTTTCACCTTATGATGTTTTAACAGTGGCTCGCTAATGTGGTCTTATTAAAGAAGGCTACCAAGGTATATAACTATTAAGCAACCAGTATTAAGTATGAGTTAAGATCGGAAACTCAGGTTTTATCGTGGTAGAAATGACCATAACTGAGGATTTTTTATAACAAAAGTTTGGTAAATCTAGTTAGCGAAAACTATCCCGTGTATTCCGCTGAGCCTTGTGCACTTTGTGAAAAATCACAGAGTTTAAAAATTGAGCTCTGTTTCGTCAAAAACCGTTCCTTTGCCTTGATCAGTTTACCTTTTTGAACTCATTTTATTAATAATCTTTATCCAGTAAAACAAACGACATGAATTTGGTAGTTTTAAATGCAAATTCTAACCTATGATAGTTTTTCTATCTTGAGAAAAATATTTAACTCGAGTTCAACCTCGCTATCTACAGTCGCTTGCTAAATCCTAAATTTTATCCACTTTATATCAGCTCGCCTAACTTGCGCATCGATCGGTATCGACTTTTCGCACCTGGATTTGTGAAATTTATTCCAGGGCACTTGATCGCAGTTTGCACCGCTTCGCAACACTTTCAGCAGTCTCAGATTACGGCAATTGTTTGCTTTTTGTAAAAGCGGCATCAAGTGTGCTTGAACTAGGATAGGACTAGTCTAAGCCCATTGTATCTTTCTATTTCAATGTATAATATTAATTTAAAATGTGTTTCAGTGGTAATCAAAATCACTTGGTGAAATAAGCTCATTTTATTTTATTAATATCAGATGAAAACTTAAATTATTTGAGTATATGAAAGTTATTTGTCACAATTTGCACACCCCTTCCTCATCAGTTAACTTCATCCAAGTAATGGAGAAATCAACTTTACCTAGAGAATAATCAAAGAGAACAAGCATTAATGCTTTTCTGATTATTGATTTTTTTGCATCGTTTAGTGCGCTATTTTCCGCTAAATCGAATTTTACCGTGTTGAGTGAGAGTTATCCATGCTAGACAGCGATTAAAATTTTTGAAACCGTCAATGATTTTCTCACTATAAAATTATGAAATAATTTAACATTAGTTTGGATTTTTTCAAGTTCTTGTAATGGGAATACCTAAAAAAGCTTGATTGAGAAACAAACGTTAAATCTCTAAGTCTTTTCCTAAAAAAATTCAGTCCCTCTAGGCTCAAAATCCCCTGAGACGCAGGCTGCGTGTGCGTTCGCTTGTGGTTTTCACCCAAAAGTGGTACAAAAGCGAACGTGTCACCACCAGCTGTGGGCAGGTAGTCAGTCAGCCTGTTTTTGTTTGACTGAGCTCTCAGGCCAGCGGCTCGCACGAAACGTGATATCGCTCAGTCGCTCCCTCGTTCACACGAGAGCAGGCTCACAAAGAGAGAACAAAAGAGTGGGGAGAGAGAGGAACTAGCTGTTTCTACCTGCGGGTCCGGTTTTCCTTTGGCGGCAACAGGGCTGACTCACCGGCTATCGAGTGGACTCAAAGTACATGGCACCCCAGGCGTTTTAATGGGTGAAATGGATTAAATAGAGGTGCCACATGTGTTATCAGGTCTTACCATAAATCCCGGTTTAATTTTAGTTTTCTTGAAGAATGAACGAATTTTCAAGAGTCCTTTTATACTTTCTAGTGCACCTGAACATAATTTTCAAGTAAACTGATCAAATCTGATTATAGAGAACAAGAAAATTGAATATTGTTTAATCAAAATCCTACTAACATTGAAGTACTTAAAAATCATTTAAAGGATTGAACCGGTGACGTCCGGTTACTTTTGATGAGCGTGGGCTTATTTAAGTAGCTAATACCGCTTCCACAGTTGAGTTAGAATCGACAATTTAGCCTATTTCAAGGCAATACAACACGACCACACACAGGAAGAATAACGCCACTATAGATCGTAGAATCACTTGGTTGGGAGACATTTCTTCTTCTGCTTCCTCCGTCTGACTATTACTTGTAGGTTACATGGTCATTTTGAAGCCACAGCTTTTGTTTAAACCGACAGTGGTAAGTTACTAGAAGCAAATGAATATTACAAATACGCTGGTGTCAATGTGCTTGTTAATAGAAGGAAGTGAGTCCTTGGTAATGAGGCAACTCGTAACATTTATTTAAAAATTTGGAGAGAACTTATTGCATTATCTGATATACTCATACTACCTAGTAATCTAGCCTGGAATAGATTAAGAAATCCATTAGATATTTTTAAAATGGTCGTTACGAGTCCTCTGGAACTCTGGCAACACTTCGTAAAAAAAACTAACACTTCCAAAGACTGAAGTTTTACGCTCTTCCAACGAGTCTGCGCACATGATTCTAAAGCCTGATTCTTGCGATTTACGGTTATAAGTTAGGCAAGCGTGATCATGGAGCAGGAAATGGAATTATACGATTTTAAACTAAGCCAGCTAGTTTAAATACTGATAATACACTGCCTCATGGTCCCACCAGTCTTGAGAGAGAAAGGAAGCGATTTTCATTTTGTTAATGAAAATCTTGACTTTTCAAACATTTACAACCAGATAGTTGGGTCCAAGTGAGAGTTTTGATCCGAAAGATGGAGGAATTCCTGTTAAAATAAATTATTTTAATTCTCAAAATAGTGGCCATTCAGATCAAGGCACCTCCAGACACGAAGATAGTCTACAATGAAGAAATCTATGGGGAAACACCTTCAAAGCCAAGTGGTGGCAGCAGAACTGAGTCCTGAACATCTACAGAAACCGTCTTCAAAGACGGATTTCTTAGAGAATGGCCACCCAAATTCCCAGACCTCAGTCTCGTTATTTAAGAGCATTTATGATAGTCAATTTTAGAGTTTCAAGTTAGAAGTCTTCGATTTCCCCGCCATCACCATATATATATATCGCAAATGATATCGTATACCGGCCAAATGCGTTCACGGAACATCACCTCACTTGCCTTGTTTGTTATTTATCGAATTTTCAGCTAACCTAACTAACAGAAAACACATCTCAAAGTTGAATGCCCCAAATTTAAGTCCCAATCAAAACCTCCACTTTTATTACTTTTTCTGTGTCCAATTAACCCCCACTAACCACCTGATCTACTGCTTCTTCTCAGCTCGATATTTAACCGGTATTTCATTACCATATCGATAGAAATGTTTCCTCCAAAGTTGAAACTGATTTTAAATTCTGTTTTTGTTAATGTGCAGTCCACCCATTTTATCGATTTTTCCGGCACTACTGTACTCGGAATTAAATCAATTTTTTCCGCCTTCATATTGGTAGACTCGTTTCCTCCAGTTTGAGGCTAATAGTTTATCCAAAGATACTGATTTCAAATTCCCATTTTGTTAATACGCAGTCTGTCTACAGGGTGGTAACGCCATCGACCATATCCGATGGCCTGGACGAGGTGATTCAGTGCGGGACTGACTGTTGAATGTCAAAACCGTCAATTAGATTGGGTGGAGTTGGGGGTGGGCTGGTGGGTGGTAAAAAGTGTCGTCAAATAGGGCGTCATTAGAGGCCCGAATTCGATTGGGCTAGATTCAATCCAACTAAATGGGAATTTCTAGCAAGAAATGGATTAAATACTGCATCTAAAAACGACACTTAACTGCAATGGCACAATTCCTTGTCACGGGAACAAAAGCCAGTGTACTTTGGTAATTGTGTAAGACTAGATATTCGACACCAAAATCAAAATTTGATTGACATCGGGCAAGCGCTAATCAACAAGCTAATTTGATTTGTATAAACATGATTCATCGTAGCTACTTAGCCTAGCGATGAACGTTATCTTCGATAAAATAAAAGATAAACTTGTTTTTTATAAAATTATTATATCAGGATGAAACTCAAGGTCATATCAAAATACGCTCGTGTTAAGTTAAACAAGTTAGAACATTTCGATGGGCGTTAATCTTGCATACATGCCTACATTTTGCTCAGAAACTCTGGAAGAAAAGCTACCATTTTAAGTCTTTGAAAGAAGCGCATCCGAATGGATTTAGCAGCGATTCAAATAATAAAGCGACTGATTTAATTCGGGACGATTTACGCTCGCAAGATAGAAAATGAATCCCAAAAGCAACGAAGACTCAAGCATCAGAGGCAAATAGTGGTCACTAAGATAGCTAGATCACTAGACACTTCTTCCTGCCAATTCTTCGTGGTGCTTTAGACGACGTGAGGGTGGCGACCAAGTGGGCAACAGAAGCTTCACTTAACAACATTGAACAAAAATTGAAACAGATGAAGAGTGATTATCAGCGGAGATGAAACTCGGAATTGCCGGTTTGATCCTGAGTTCAAAACACAGTAAAAGCATCGGCTCCCGCCAATGGATATTTAGCATTGATTATTAACTAAAATCCCAAATGTAGTGGCCTCTATATTCAGTTGAGGTACAAAGAGGCTTGTAATAGAGAGATTGTAGAATTTTACAATGTCGAAAGTAAAAACATCAACTTGAATGGCGTCTATCAGGTTCAGAAATAATTCCATTTACAGAAGATGGACAAAATAGTGGAAACAGCTAGCGTTTGACATTTTAATGTGTTTATCGTATGATTTTTGCTTTTGATACGATAATTTAAAAACTATTTAAGCAGCTATTTCTAACAAATGTAATCTTAACCTAATAAGATGTCAGACATTTTGGACTTTTAATCAGGCCAGTGAAACAGACACGTTAATGGAAGGATTACCACTATTCGAAGCTATTTATGGTTGTTCAGGAACTGTTTCCGAGGAGGAACAATCAAATGTAGTTGAGCGTTTCATCTGGCCAGCACAATTCCCTTACCTCAACATTATTAAGCATTAATGGTAGTCGATTTGAGAGTTTCAAAGTAAGAAACCGATTTCCACTACAACCACCATCGTCTCTGAATTTACTGGGTGTGCTTTAACTGAGCAATTGGCAAAAATTCTTTTAGAAACAATTGAAAATGCCTATTAATTAATAACTACACTAAGTTTAAGTATATTTCATTGATTTCTCAAGGTTTTTCCACTATTTTGTCTAACCCTGTTTAAAATCTGGACTCACAAAGACAAGCTAGAAACTGGTGAAGAAACACATCATGACAGACAATGGGTATTTACATACATCCGATCCTACTCAGCTGAAACTTGCTTTTCTTAAACAAATCTTGAACTTCTCCCCTTGGTCTTGGGTTGAGTCAATCTCAAAATTCTCCTGGCTAGGAGTGTGATTTTGTTCAAACCTTCAGATACCAATCAAAGCCCCATCGGCTCCTCACTGTTAATCTAATATACACTGGCACATTTTGCCTTCACTTACATGTCTACCGATGCCCGGAGAATGGACTATATACGCCCCTCAAAAAATCTCCAAAAATGCTTTTTACTAGACCTCTTGACTAGTTCCGTTAGTTCCATCACAAGACTCAAAAAGTCTTTGTTTCAGATGCTGCTGCTGCTGCTGCTGTTCTTGCAGAGATTGCTGATCTGCTCCTTGTTTTCGCTCCGCCTTTGCCATCAACGAGTGCACCGTATCGAGGATGAGTTGATCGAGGATCAGGTCAGTTCTCCGGGGGATCGGGGTTGGCTCCTCGTCTCGATCCATCACGTCCGGGGTATCGATTTCCGATGCACTTGCAAAGTACTCGCCATCAGTGCTGAGTCCAGGCACGTCAATGGAGGTGGGAGGCAGATTCAGGTGCTGCAGGATAGTGGGGGAGGCAAGGACGGATTTTCGAGTCACTCTGAGGTCACCGGTGGTGCTCAGCCGCTCAGAGGGGTGAGCAGACAACGTCTCGACATCTTGGGTACCTTCGTCTGGAGACGTGGTGCCTTCTACGACCTCTGGACACCATTTTTGGGGTGGAGAGTGGACGGAGAGGTCTTCGGGGTCGTTGGGGACCTTAAAGGAATACTCGGAATCGGTGGCGGCCTTCCTGTCACCTGTAACATTTTCCATGATGGGAGTCACGTGGTCTGTGTAGCGTGGTTTATCGATTAGTTACAGCTGAGTGGGGCAGAAGGTGAGTGCAGATTCTACTAGATGATTTTGTAATAGTTTTACAATAGATTTGCTTTCTGTATAGCAACATATAATAAAAATACAATAAAATGAATATTTATTGAATTTTAATTTTTACTTTAAGAATATGTATTTTTGTTATTATTTAAAAAGATCCTTTCAACTTCCAGGCTTTTTTATATCCGAAAACGGTATAATTGTCCCAATATATTTATTTTTGTTAGCGAATTCACTGTTACCAGATGATCTTAGGTATTTAAAGGCCTCAATATGTAAGGCATTAGCGGCTTTTGACTTTCGAATAACAAAAAATTGTTTGAATTATTGATTAAAGACTGTAAAATCTGATTACTATATGACTGATTTTATGGAGGGTTTGAAGTTTTACTTATTTGAACAAATTTTTGTAAAACCAGTTTGAGCTTTATAACTTTTTTATGACGTTACCGCAATGAACCCTTTACATCAACCTATTTTATTTCGAATTATAAACTAGTGAATGGTAACTTTTTCTATGTAAAGTGGTCGAAATCGTATTAAGTAGTCAAAGTTTTCTCTCAAATCGTTCTCGATCTGCTTCAATTTTGATTTAATATTGTTGTAAAGAACAGATTAATTCCACTAAAATTCGATTCATCCGGTCGCAATGCTTATAGAAATTCGTCGTGAAAGTTGATAAAGATTGAAAGTGCCTAGTTACTAAATCAGTTTGAGCTAGGATTTGAGCAGCCTTGACTGTATTTCTGAGGTCCCTGTCATTTTCAAATTCGTCTCTTCCTTATTGAATCGCAGCTGAATTCACTGGTGGACTCTAATTCTCAATGAATTGTGTGCACAATTTCAAGGTTTTGTCTCATTTCAATTGTGCAAAAATTAGCTTTCCTTTAGAGTGTGTGAACATTACAGCTAGTGGTGGCCTGAAACTGATTGCGTGTGACTTAATGCGAGGCAAGCACCAATTAAAGCTTTCTGCCTTGATGGAACCTAGTAAGTTTCATCCTATTACAAATTGTCTAATCCATTAGATCAGCTCTCACAAGGGCAAACCCCTAACGGGTAAATTGGTTCAATATGAAGACGGTCATAGAGCGTTGGACTGTGCCTTCTAATGCTTTTGCGTTCTAAACGATCTCAATTATAGATATGTCACAATATTCCAATATTCATTGCCGAATTCCCTGTGATCAGATGACATTTAAGTCTCAACAATAGTTTGATTTAGTAAAGACCCTAAAATTTAGGAAATAATCCCAAGGATGATGATTAATTTTATGTTGAGTTTGTAGTTCTCTTTGTTTAAACACTTGTTTCTTCCTTCTGACCTTGCAGAAATGACCCCTTTATATCGACCGCTTTAATTTTTTGAGGTAGGAATGGTAAAATCGCCTTTCAAATAATAAACAAGTTGATGGTAGCACTTTAAACCTATCATATGGATAAAGTAATGTTTAATCTCTGGTGGTAATTTCCGCTTTCCATCTGCTCCAATTTTGATTAGTTTTGCTGTAGAGAAGAGGTCGCTTCCACTAGGAACTTGTTCATTGTAAGGACCCGTCGTGAAAGTTGAAAGATTGCCCTATCCATGCATAAACCACAAAGTCTAATGTCTGGAGACGAAGCTAGTTAGCCGTCTATCTTTATCAGCTAAAACTGAAGTATTCTTAACAAAGTCAAAGACTTTTCATGTCACCTCTCTCTTTTTTAATCCCTGCTGAATCCACTTGAAGACTGTAACCTTGTCTTTTAGCACAATTCCCACAAGCTTTTTTTGTAAAGTCTCAATAAATTGTCCTCCTTTCCATTAGCAGAAATCCGGAAACCATCCTTAGTTATCTTTTCCACAGTGCAACAATTACTATCCCTTTCAGGAGATCTGAGCAATCGAGGACTCAAAGCAAGGTAAGCACCAAGTGAAGCGTTTGGTCATGTTTAAAATTAATAAGCTGCATCCTATTGCAAAATTCTGTTGACTATTAGATCGAATCTCTTAAAGACAAACCGCAAACGGATACACTTGTTTAATATGTAGACTGTCATGGAGTGTTTGACTGTGCTTTCTGATGCTTTTCCATTCCCAACGATCTCAATTTTGCACATGTCTCAGTTGATATACTTTTTTCTACTGAATTCCTTGCTATCAGATAATAGTATGCATTTGAATGCCTCGCTAGAGAAGTTAGACATTTGCAATACGTTGGCTTGATTTGGTAATCAAAGACTCTAAAATTGCGGCAATAACCCCAAAGGTAGTGTTTAAGTTGATGGTGATTTCGAAGTTTCATTTATTTGGACAAGCGCTTCTAAGACTAGTTTGCAGAAATGCACCCTTAATATCAGCGGCATTTGCATTTTGGAGGTAGAAATAGCACGAAATACTTTAAATTATAAGCGCGTGGATGATAACATTTTAATCAAGGATTTAAAGTGTGGGAAAAAATCAATGTTTTAGCCTCAGTCACATGCTACCGTTCTACGTCTGTTTAAATTTCGATAGATATAGTTGTTAAGGAGAAATTCCATATATAAAGATTCTGTCCATCAGAACGTTAGGCTTTTGGAAACCCTTCAGTCTCAAAATCGCACGAAAAAAAAACAACTCATTTGCTGACTCATAAGAGAGACGTAGGTAGTGTGCTAATTGCAGTTATTCGTCGATTTCTTAAACTAAGCTTTAAGCAGCCTAGACTATGCATTTGGGTTTCCTGGTATTTTAAATTCATCCTCTTAAATAGCAGTTGAATCCACTGGCTGACTGTTAACATTCTTCCACTACCCTTACGAAATACTCGATGAGCTGTATCCTTTTCATTAGAGCTATATTTGACAGTTTAAATTAAATCCTTTTTTCAAATTCACATACCTTTTCCATAGTGAAAAA
This sequence comes from Anomotaenia brevis, assembly GCA_030710315.1. Classification (NCBI taxonomy): domain Eukaryota; kingdom Metazoa; phylum Platyhelminthes; class Cestoda; order Cyclophyllidea; family Dilepididae; genus Anomotaenia; species Anomotaenia brevis. The sequence continues at coordinate 169,276 of JAUOZQ010000050.1, forward strand.
GTAGCTTCTCTTTTATAAGGTCTGAATAACATTGGAGCTGAGGTGTGAAACTGATTGCAGTGACTGCAAGCAAGATGAACACCAGGTAAGGTGTTTAACAATGTTTAAAATTTAAAGTTTCGTCCTTTAAAACATTCTGTACACTTTTAAATACTCTATCCAGACGGCTGAGTTTGTTTAGTGTGCAGACGATCAAAGAACTTTTCGCAATGATTAATGACTGTGCCTTCTGGTGCTTCTGCAAACTAGAAGATTTTTTCAAGCTTAAAAATGTATTTAGATTAGAGTTACACTTAAACTTCTCCCAATATACCAAGTCATGGCATTCATTAAGGATTTGCTTCAGGGATTTCTCGATTCGATCTTAATCTTCCCGGAGGGTGAAATCGGCACGCACATTCTCTCATGCTCTTTACTCTCCACAAAATGTGAGTAGACGTGTCTAGCCCTTTCGTCGGCTGCTGAGTTTCCTTTCTGGAACTCATAAAGTAGAATGTGCCTCCAGGAATTTAATCAAGCACATTTCAATTTCACTGTTAATTAAAACAAATTTGATCAGTTCAAATGCATCTTAGCATAAAAATGTTCCACAGCTCCATCGGTCATTATAAAATACTCCTTAAATTTCGTCCAACTTATAGAGATAAAATTCTGGTGGAACTTAGGCGATGACATGATAGGTATTTTCCTTGTCAAATTTTGGGTTGTAGGTGATCAAATATGTACAGCCTCAATTAGCAAACAGATTCTGGTTGTAAGCTCTTTCTGAATACATAAATGCACTTTATTTAATGGCACTTTTGCACTGCGAGGCAGTAATTACAAAAACACGTGCCGTCATCTACCTACCACAGGCACATGCTTTGTTTTGGGGAAAAAATCCCGGCTTAGCCGACTTCACTGAAAAGAAGCAGGAAGTGAGTCACTGCTGGACGGCTGGTCTGACTTCGGAGCAAATATTGATTTATGAAGTTTCCTGATTCGAGGGTTTGATTGATCGATAAAGGCCATTAAAAGTAAGCAGGGTTGGGAGTTTTAAGTTGTTATACTTATCTTTAAACACACAATATTTGTTTAATTAAGCTTTAGTTATTTTTTAAAATGGTTTTAGGCGGCTCTTGAGGTAGTATCCACCAAATAGGTGATTTTATGAAAACTTTTCGTACATTTATCGAAAATTTTAGACAATAATGGAGCACTGGTGCAAATCGTATGTAAATCCCATTCAAGTTGTTAAGAAATCCCACCGCAGATTTTAAATGACTATTTATTTTTTTATTACTTCTCAATTATACACTATAGAAAGTAACTTTAAATCTTATAAGGAGGTCCTTTTTCGATCAGTATAGAAAGTTACAAGGCATGGTATTGAAATATGCCATTTTTGCGGAAAATTTTCCCCAGTAAGTTTTCTTAATTTGTTTGTCTCAACAAATGCCAGTCCTGATATTTTGAATCTTTAATAATAACCCAATTAACGCAAGATCATGCTTATTCCTGCCTTTAATAGCATTCAAATCACCACCAATTTTGTAGAATAAACATGCGAAAACAGGGAGGGAACAATAACAAGAATTCACCATAGACGACAGCATTGTAATCACCTCAATTTGGCCAAAGTCTTCAGCTCCACATCCAAACCCTGTCAAGATTTGCTGGTGAAGTAAAGTTCAATTTGCTAATCGGCACTAGGATGGTATTAAAATGTGGCTGTAAAGGAAAACAAACTATATATATATATATATACAACTAAACAGTCAGTAATTTCTCCAGTGAAATTGTTGCTAGCGAATTATCGTGGTTACTAAGCAGCAAACTCGAATCCTCAGAGAATCTCTCCCCAGTTTGAATCCTTTAGTTTTTTTGTGATATAATCAAATCATCTTGGCCAATTCTAGGACGTTTGTATCAAACTGTGAGGAGGAAGTTGTGCTTACCTGAGAACCGATGAGTATATCAGTTAGAGATCTTCCTCCTAGAGGAGAATGAAGAATATTCTAATTAGCCATCAAGAAATTTTGAAGAAACTCGTCACTTGTCTCTTACCCGACGACAATCATTCAGGAGCATTTGGATGCTTTCATAAAGCAAAAGAATATTCCAAAAGATTTTAAATTAGTACTGAACTGGAATGAATCATCCTACCATGTTAGAAATGTATTAAAACAACTGGAAACAGAAGTAATCTGTCCCTTTACCGCGTATAAGAAACTGCATTATGGGTATTTATTTGGAAACTCAACAGAATCTAAATATTTCTTCATGTAATACCTTTCAATGTTTCAGACCAGCTAGCTAATTTTCATTCCACACACTCAAGCCGATTTTCTCATTCTATGAACACCGTTATGGGGCATTAACCTCACCCTCTTTGATGTAAAAATTTTGCATCACCTAATGATCAGAGAATTCGTCCATTATTTTCAATTCGAAGCTTTCCGAAGCTCTTCAAATTTACAGAAAGTACTTCTAAAAACCGTGTTCTTGCTTCGTCGTTTAGCCTCGAGGATTTGCCTCAAGGCTATCTAAAAAGCCAGGTAAAATGGAAACCAGTTTCAAGTCAGTGCCCCGCCATAGAAAATACTCTCGACAGTTGCTGGCTTGAGAACTGTGCAACATTACTCGGTATGAATACATGTCGTATTTTGTTTAAATGCAGTTCTTAGTTTGAAAAATCGTACAATAAATCGATAATAAAAAAATGATTCATTCATAGAAGTTAGACAACAGTAATAATATTTTAGAATGGTAAAAATTACATGTTGCAATATTTTTGGAACAACTAACGGCTCCTCTATTAAGTAATTAATTTAAATCCCCGAAGCATCACAATGTGTAATTTCATCTCTACCCTTTTAGATCCTCTCCGTATCTTACATTTTAATTACAAGATTTAAAAGTATTTTCCCCTTATCGTCAGCTATTACATGGCGCCGAAGGCTCATAAAATGCCCTGCGCATGGCCCCGAGTGTTGCCTGGTGAGTCCACGGGGCAACTACTTAGTTCGAGGGTAGGCGAGAGATGGGGAGAGACATTAGTCACGAAGACGAAGTCGAGACCCCGTCGAATCGAGGTCGGTCGATTGAGGTCAAGTCCAAAACACTTTGGGCGCCGCCGCCGCTGCCGCCGCCACCACCGACACCGCCACGGCCCCAGAGACTTTGATGCGAAGAGCCTCAGACGGGGTCACACACAAATCATCATTCCCCCCCACCCGGTGCGGTGCCAAAGTTTTGCGTTTATCACCTCAATGGCCTCACTCTGACCTCTGTAGAATACCTTAGTAGCGCAGTAGAGATAAAAAGCGTCTTTATGTCGGTTTATTGGCGGTAGAGGTGGGGTACTGAGGTTTTCTGATGGTGTATAAAAACACCTCAGATCATTCAATACTATGGCTCTGAATTTAGAATATACAATGCTGAACTCATACAGCATTATGTACTGTAAATGATTTACCGTTCTGTTAAGCAAAATCGGATTAGCTTTAGTGCATCTAAACATGAAGCTCATGTTTCTTTTCTTAATCAACCATTTCATATCCTTTGAATCCAACCGGAGAAACAGCGCTATCACATTTTAGGAACAATTCTGAGCTGACTGGAACTTGTGGCGGCCTGGCTGAGACCCCATTCTCATCAACGGCTCAGCATTACAAACTGGATTCTGGACAGCGTCTCAGACAGGAAACCCGGCCCATCCAGTCAAACAACGCCCTCGTCGCCAATCTAAATCCAGCTCAAGCCTCATAAAAGTTCTTAAGTGTTTTTCTCACTCAGCACAAGCTAATAATAGAGTGTTAGGCGCACACACCTTTTCTCTCGTAGTGAGATCTCACCCGTGGTAGTTAATCCGCCACGAACTTGGTGAATCTTTAAGATGGATCAAAGTGGAATTAATATCATAAAATTTCACCAGCGCAATTTTCATCTCAAGTTTCAACGGCAGAAAATGCTCTTCTGTTATGCTCACAATGATTGCTCAAGAGAGATTATTTCGATTTCGACACTTATCTAGCTGAAAAGTTGCTCAGTCAACCCAAATTGCGTATCACGTGGCACTGAATTCGCCGAATCGTAGAAATCAAACGAAATTCTTAGCAGCCTTGATATTTATTTGAGACGGTTCCTGGTCTTCCATAAGAGTGAAGGTCGTCCACCTTTGAATCGCTGCTGAATCCACTTGTAGTACGCTTTGAGTAAACGTTTTACAGAATCTCAGTGGCCTGTGTTCCAGCCCATTGGAATTTCGCAAAAAGTTTGAACCCATTTTTTTTCCAAAATATACGTTTTGTATGAAGCAAAAAAAATTCGCCAATTCTATATCTTTCCTACACGGATCAAACACAAATCGTTTGGAGGTTGAATTTAAAGTGTCAACTACCACTTTATATGTTTTCTTTAAGAAATAATGGTTTTTCCTTCAACCTGTTTCACTGCCATTCATTGAGGGAACAATGCGATGAACCACGGGAAACAAGACTGCTGTCGACTTTGCCCTATTATCAGCTGCTTTCCTCTGGCCTTTGCTCATTTGTGAAACCGTGACTGAGTTTTTGATTGAGAAAGAGAGGATCGATATTGGAGACTAGATGACCTTCCACGCTGACCAATCATCATGGTCGAACAAAACTCAACTCAACCAATCAGGATTCTCGGCATTGAATTAGCTTAATGAGTAGCATTTAATCCAGACTGCCAGCTTCTCCCAACCTGCCAATGATGTCCCTTCGACTGGAAGAATTATCAGCCGTTTCTACTTAGGAATTTTGGGCTACCATGTTTATCCTATGGGATGACGATTATGCATAAATGTTATAGAGTGACACGAGAAACATTCTAATGAATTTGAGCATCTCATCTGGCCACCACAATATTCAGACCTCAAACCCACTATTGAGGATCATTTATGGTCTTTAATTTTAGAGATTCAAGTAAAAAACCGATTTCTGCTTCCGCCATCATCATGATGATGTTTTAACTGAGGAATGGGCTAATATTTCTTTGGAAACAAATCAAAATTGTATGAATCAAAATCCCAGAGATTTGAGGCCGTAAATGCCGCAAAAGCTATTTATTTTGTTGATGTTTAAAAGCGTTTTCACTATGCTGTCAAATCCCTGCATACCTTCTCTCTTGCAGCTACTATAACAGTTTTGTTTAAATAGGAGGATCTCTAAGATGATGTGTGCATACTGACCTCTACTTTCTGATTTTAAAATCTGTTCTAGAATTGGAAAACCGTATTTAATCTTAAAGGGTGTTAGATTTAAAATTATTTAATAATTAATCCCCAAGAAGTAACCCTATTATTTGGAGTACATCATCAAACCTAGTGAGACCTAGTGGAAATAAAGGGACTCCTTTAACATTAAAATACTGTTTCACCTGACAGTAATGCAGTATACATGAGAAAATATTTTTTTTAAGTAAAATTACCGAAATACAAACCTTTGTTGAGGTGTGGCAAAGGGTCCTAGTATAGTAGTGGACATATTCCCAGCAGCAATCGCAAGCGACCAAGCCTTAAAACTACACAAGCAGGGTCATGCGATTGATACAAGCGATGACCGCAGATACAGCACTGCAGCGCTACACTGACCCCCTGACCAACATCAAAGTTTGTCTGCTTTCGAGAGGAGAAGTTCGTTGGTTAAGCAAAATTTGTCGCATTCACTTACGGGCCTTATTTTCAGGAAAAAGCGAAAGTAGATATGGATGCGTGTGGCAGACGTTTACCAAGACGTCTGTTAATGTGTCTACATGTGAGGTACTATTATAATTGGCTAGATTCATTGCTCAAACGCAGAGCCAATGAAATCAATCGATACCTGGGAGTGATGCGTATTACACCATAATCAAGCCACTACAGATTTTGAATAGGAATGAATGAATAGGAGTGCGATAGCGCACCACTTTTGTTAAATAGTTATACTTAAAGTAACAGCAGCCATTATTAGTATCTATGACAGCCTTAATAGGACACAATGTCAAACTCTATGCAAGCTTAATTTAAATTTTCTAAGTTGACGATAAACAGTTGCTTGGCTTGCACCAACGAATGAATCTAACCACTTCGGCTATTCAGTTTCGTTTCTTGAACTTATTAAGTACTGTGTCTTTCACATGATTCTTGCATGCACCCATGTTAGCAGGGTTTTATTCAAACAAATTTGATTTGTTGGGTCTTTAAAACCAAATTTAAACAATTTTAAGGTATCAATTTTAACCATTTACGTGGTTAATTAGTACTGGGAGCAATATGAGAGTCAGGAAACAACCACTTATGTCATTTCCGGCCTTTTCTGACCTTGACAACGACGATGAGGATTACTGATTCTCTAGGTCGCCGGATGAGTCAGTCATCTAAAAGTTTATTGATTATTGCAATTTATTTCTGGTTGAAGGAGCTCAGAAGCAGCATTAATTAGGATTTAAAGTAAAAAAGTTTATTTCTCTACTAACTATCGAGTACTTCGAGTTCAACCTTGGTAAGTTTGACGACATTTAAAGGGCAATTTATAAAGTCTTAAAGAGCTGGTTATAAATTTAATTGTATTTAAATTGACCAAAGTTCGGTTAAATTTGATTGACCTAAACACTGCTAACATGGATGTATCCAATAGAAATTCTAGGCGCTTAATGTTTTATATCGGGATTAAATTCTTCATCCACCATTTGTTTTGCAGCAAATATAATCATTTGAAAGACAGCTTTTTCAAATGTTTGAAACAAAAAGAAATTTAATGATACTAATTTACTAGTTTGTAAATGAAATGAAGTGATAGATAGTCAGGGAAAGTACACAAATGATTAAATCTTATTTTTCATATGAAGGTTAGTCACATGCTTTAGTTATTCAAAATTCGGGTATTTACTAATGTTTGACCTGACGCAAGATTTGTCGGAGTGCATTTTGCAAAATAATATTTGCTTGTTTATTCAGTATTGAGTTATTTGCTTTCAAGTGCAATATGCACCCTTTAAAAGTTACCAACTTCAAACGAAATTTAGCCATTTAGAAGCCTAGCAAAAATTTTATTCCCTCCAACTGGCAGTGCCATCAACTTTGACCTAAAATTCAATTATTTAACCAGTTACGTCCTGAACCAAGTCTGCAAACTTGTTTGACCCTTTTTGCGGCAAGTACTGACCCAGGAATTGCGCTACCCCACAAGCCTGAAGGCCGATTTTCAAACAGACCGCGACGGTGTTGCAGCAGTGTCATCCCCCTCACCAGTTGAGCGAATTGACCTTTGACATGGGGCTGAAAAAGATTGCAAGTTTGCCCTATGCAAACCCGGTCATGTACTTTTTTTCGCAACTAGTAGCGCAGGAGGTTGTCAGGACTAAAAGACATTTAGTCTGCTCTGCTTCTAACCCTAGCAAAAAATGAAACTTAGTATTTAAAAAATTAGAAAAATGGCGCAATAATTTTTGCCAAAATAACACAACCACATTTCATGCTGAGCTAAAATCTACCAGTTTGCAGCGCAGGTATTCGTGGAAAAGCAAAAAATCAATGAAATCGATCGATTTTGAACTGAAGTTTTGTCACACTCGCTGGGCCGAGTGCAAATGGATTTGGTTCGATAATTACGGATATTCAGGCTGTTTAAAATACCCGCGGATGGTTGCTAATCAAGATTATTTTTTTTTGGAATTGGACGCAGAACATTTACCAAAAATTCTCTCATTCTCTTTATTATCGTTTTGGTAAAAAAACAACTTAAACCCGGGTTATGAAGCCATATGTAACGTAATCGTAAAGGGACGTAGCTTTTATTAGGCAAGGTATTCTTTGTGCAATCTCCGAGAAAATCATCAAGAAAATGAATCTGTATTGATAATTTACATAATCGATTCCAAAAATTTCCACTGTTTCTAAGAACACTCAAAAATTTATGAAGGCAGGGTTTTATGACTAATAAAATTAAATTGATGACTTTAAGCGATGAAAATTCCATTTTATTTAAAAACAGATATTATTTAATATCAACAATCTTTTTGAATCTTAAATTTGAGCAATCATTAATTATGAGTTACGTATTTTTAAGTTTAAGCTATTGATATTTTCCTACCCTTTTTGAAATCTGTTGTTTGAAATAATGCTTAAATAAGCTAACTTGTGGTACCTGAAATCGTAAATTAAGAATCGCAATATATTTACTCCATAACTTTTGTCAATGGAACAATTTTTCTTTTGAAAAGTCTGTAAATTTTAAAGTTAATATTGAATCGCATTGAAAGTCAGACTGAAAAGAGTAAAATATTTTTTTATTATCAAATACGTCTAATGCTAATGCCTTCAAATTCTCACAATTTTTTGAAAATATTTTCCCTCGGTGGAAAATGACAACTTCACATTTAAAACCTGACATAAACCTTATTAAACTGGAATAAATATTCTAATGTTAGTTCAAGAAATTTAAAAAAAATACGATGTCGTAATTTGAGCTAAGAAATGAAATAATAACGTGGAGAATTTGTTTTTCTCCAGTCAGAGTATTCAAGTTTGTACTCCCAAATGTCATGGAACTCTTTATCTGATTAATAAAAACAACTTTTCAAGGAATTTCATTAGAAGGGGAGAAAATTTTCACTGTAAGGCTTGACTTTATTGTACAAAACGAATATTTTTAATTGATGGATTTATGCATTATTGAAATTTTCTATTTGACATCTCCCACCCTTAATATTGCACTAAGATTCAACTTTCTCCAAACATTATCCACAATCCTTTTTGAACACGTCAATTATTAGAGTTTTTATTTGCTAGTGGATATGTAATTTCATCACATTTTGGCATATTGTATAACTGAAGACGAAAAAATGTCAATTTATGCGTCGATTTGCGTGCTCTGATATACTTCGAACAAGAGTTTGATCACCTGATATCATTTGTATACAAGGCTCTGTATTGCTCAGATATTAAGAAATGAACCACTCTATCAACCCTGGTAAAAATTTAAATATTGTGATGAACCCGATTATCGATTTTTTAATTTAAATTCAAAGACAAATTAATTCAGATTAAAGAGAATGTAGGAAAACGGTGGAATACAGTCTAAATGTAAGGAGCCTAAAAATGACGATGCCATCATGTGATCTGCTCAAAAATTACTAAAAAAGATGGTTTCTGTCAACCGAAGAGCTACATCTCAATTTTGGCTCTTAATTATTTAAAGTTGTGAGTGAGCAAGCTTTCAGAACCACGGTAGGTGTCACAAGCGTGGTGGTGGCCTGGTTTATGGCCTGTTTTCAACACTGAAAAAAATTAAAAGCTCATAAAACCTGATTTTACTAGTCAAAACCCACTAAAATCAATGGTTTCCCCACTACATCTTCAGGGCCATCCGTCAAGCTCAATTCAGCTCAAAGGTCAAATGAGAAGTGATGGTTACGGCTCTTTTGGGCTTGAAGGTTGGGACGTTGGGTGTATATTACCCACCAAGTTATTATTAAACTTGAAGGAAAAAATCAAGGCTCATAGAATTCCTCCAATGGTACCGTTTTAGGTACTGCAAGTGAGAAGAGACAGACCACTGTGATACCAAATGTCTCCAGAAAAGTCATCCAGAATTCTTCTTCAAAGACGCTCTTTTAACCAGGAAAAGTCGATCTGAAAAGTGAATTCACCTGAACGGCAACCGAATTGAGAAAGGAGCTCATAAGTAGGCTCTTTTGCTAAATGAAATAATCCCCCTTAAATTCAGCTGTCCTTTTGATCCATCTTCAAAAAATTCTATTAATACAAATCTTGCTTGTTTCCTAGTACCTTGCGTCCTAAATTTGCCAGGTGATCGTATGGCTGTTGGAGCAATATTTAGGTGTTTGTCACTAGCCGACCTATAATTCAAGCATTATCACCCGTTTTGAGTGGTTTTAAGGAAGAAGAATCGAATCGTACGTCAATATATGGCTCAACTAACATCATCAGTGTAGTGTCCCATTCCAATCATTTCAGTTTTGACTAAAAAATAGGAATAAAGTGAAAATTGTAGCAAGTATATCAGAGAAGGCCAAATAAGCCCAAATAGCAAATCATTGCTTTCAGCATTTGCAAATGGACTTTGATCATGACCAAGGCACCCCGGGCATCCAGGGTGCCGGTGCGACAGGATATCAGATTTCGATGGTAGTCAGTTGTCAGCTGTCCAGCGGCGAACCCACATAGTGGACACACGTTTGGTGGTCTGGTGGCGACCGGTATTTTTTCGTGAGTGGTTTAATGACCTCCGTTGGGCCGCTTTTCGATACATGTAGACTGAGGACATAATCAAGCAACGGCTCTAGATGTCCTTTCTTGGAGAACTTGGGTGAAATTTTTTGTGGTTTTTTAGACAGACAAGTAGATTTGGGTTCTAAGCGCAACTGTGAGCTCATTTTGTTTTGTAGGCTGTGAGCGTAAACTATAAGATGAAGTGCTATGAGAAAGGAATATACATTACGTCGGATATTTCAACATTACGAAAATTGAACGAGTAAAATTCACTGGGTTTTGCACCGTTTTTAGCGAGGTCCAATCAGTTCAATGCACACCCCTGGCTTTTTACAAACCCTCTAACAGATAAGCTGCTTTTTTAAATCGCTAAAATGTTCTTTAAAAATAAGTTTGAATACTGAATTCTCTGTCCAATTAAACTGGAAAGGATCGCAGATTATTGAGCCAATGAAGTTCTTCGCTCTATCGCAATCTCGCTTCAAAAGGCTGCACCCTAATTTTAATATAAATATAATATAATATATAAATAAAAATATAAAATATATTATATTTATATATTATTTAAATATATATATATAATATAAATATAATATTCATATAGCTAAATCCCTTGACACTTCCTTTTGATAGGCAAAAAATTAAGTTTTTCATTATTTAAATTTCGGACCGAGTAAATTTTCGGCTCTGTGTATCCAAACAGACCGCTCAAAGAAACCCATTTTAAAGGGGCCAAGAATTCCTCAAAGGTACAAACACCGACTTCAGAAGTGCCTTTATTATATACATTTTCGTAAATTAATAAGTAATTCTTTAAATCCAGCAAAATGCATGGTCCAGTATCGTTGTTCTTTTCAGTCTCCTCCAGTACCACAATAAGAAACTAATAAATTATTTTTTGATTTTAAAATCACACTTGCCTGTGCACCTTTTGAAAGCCATGCATCCCTGTATGCGTGTAATTAGGCATTTAAATTCTTTTAAATATGCAAACAGCATTCAAATCATATACGCCAAAGGTAACATCTTACTAGCCTGTTTTCTAAAAGAATTTCGTTTCATTCTGCATAAGTCTTCGGTTTAAAAACCATTGATAGTAATACTTCACCAGCCTTGAAATTCTAATATAAATAAAACAATTTTCACATTTTAACAAAACCAGTTTTACAGTTTTTTCAATTCAATAGAGAAAAAATTGAATATATTTCTTTAAATCAAACGTATTTATCCCTAACTACAACTAAGGACTGATTCAAAAATTGTATCCCGATAAATTGTTCATGAATTTCCAAGCAAAATGTTTATGGTAAAATTAAAATCCCAATGCAGAAAATGCCTGAAATTCCTTGGCTTCTTTGCCCTTATTATTTTTTCTTCTTTATATTTTGTGCTCAAGCCAAGTACACTCCGCCTCTTTGAAAAACTTGACTAAATATTATCTGCGGAGTAGCATTACACTTTGCATAATGCAGATAAATCATCATTCTTTCATGCTTTCTCATAGTTTCAATTCATTTTTCATGTCTTATACTTGTCTATCAGTTGTATATAAACATTTTACCCATAATGAATTAGTAAAATTTCACTAGTTCGATTGGTCACTGAGTACCGATTCACTGATTGGTTTAACTCATTATCGGTCTTTTGTGATTGGCTACAGTTATCGTGATAATTCAAAAACCTTTTAGACGAGCACGATAACATATTATCACTGGCCTAATTGAAGGAAAAGGCAAACGCTTCAAATTAACCACTTCTTTAACTTTATAATACATTCTAGAGTTAAAAACCAGAAAGTTTAAATTCACACCATTAATTTTAGAAATAGTGTAAAGTCAAAGGCCGAAAAGAAACTGGGACAGATAGATAAAGTTTTTTATAGCTACAGGCAAAATCTTTCCATGGTTGTTGCTAATATTTAACTCAACTTGGTACGTTTCCTCACTGAAATCCCCTTGTAGAATTCCTGTATATTATTTAGAACATTTTAAAATGTACCGTACTATGCTGTATTTTCCTTGATTTCGTTTCCCTTTATGACGAAATCTAAGAAGGCTTCTGTTTCAAATAGCGCATGCGTCTGGACAATGCGTGTCTTTTTTATTATTGCGAAATTATCTGAATTTTAAAATATTAATAAGAAACTGCCTGTTTCCTTTTTTATCGGATATAACCTATAACAATTTTTATAAAACATCTGTGTGATTTTTAATTGATGGAATTTACAAATTCAAGAAAATGTGGTTAAAAAATTTGATCTACTATGTTTTAGTAAGAAACAGAAACACTCAGAGATATGTTACAGAGAGTGGGTTCTTATCGGTGCATTTAACTCAGGTACACCTCAAGACTTTTCGGAAAGTTTCGCCAACCATCAGCAACGACTCCCTGCAAATTGAAGAGGGAAAGAAAAATTTACGAGATCCTTCGGCGTTTTCTCGTGGTTTCTCCCCAACCAACAGTAAGAGGAAGATCTCCATCTGAAACTGAGGACAATACAGGTTCATCTTACCAAGGGTATTCGTTCTGCAAACAAAAAGCATTCCGCGTAGGAGGTTTGATGTTAGAACCGAAGTATCAAAATATATGCCGACGTGTACAGAGGAATTCGGAGTGAACCTTAATGGGGACTCGTGGATCAGGTCATTCAATCTTTAGTTTTTTCTGGAAATTTTGAATAGTTCATTCCCTGACTAGAAGGAGGACAGCCAAACCCCAAAAAATCAAATCCCTTTCCATTTCGAAATCGACTCTAAATTCAAGCATTACATGAAGAAAAAATAGAGATAGACAAAAGTTGAGGAAAAATTATACATACAAGGTCATTCCATAAGTTCTGTCCGAATCCGACTTTTTAAATTGAGCGAAATTTAACGAGCGTTGTGTGATTTACAAAGAATCTAAATATTTTTGTGTTAAGAGATGCGCTTTAATTGATCCAGTTTGGTTTTTCGGGTCAACAAAAAGAAAATTTACGTGATTCACACCCTCCTAACACAGAGCTACCCAAGAATTATTTGAGACATATATAATGTTTTATAAATTCAAGAAAGAAAATTCAGTAGTCGACAAAGTGATCAGAAAAATTACTCAGTTTAAGGAGAGAAATGTGTGGATGAAAGGAGAGCGTTGCAGAAGGTGGTTTGAGAACTTCAGCGATGCCATTGAAGAGGCGTGTTCTGCATTATCAATTGAGTTGGAATTGGCTATTAAGCTTAATTCAAATCAGACAGCTATTAATCCTTCCCATCTCCAAAACTTGGTAAAGTTGCTAGACTTGATAAATTGGTACCTACCCATGAATTGTCAGAAAAATGTGTCAATATTTGGTACACCTTTTTTTGTAAATAGACTTGTGCCTGGAGATGAAAATTTATATGTAATATAATAGGACAATTTTTGCAAATTAGCTCTTCTTGATAACTGTTAGCAATCCTGTAATCGTTGTACTTTCATCTCCGCAATACACACCTGAGTTTACGTGACTCGTTTTCGTGCTTATCTGCGTTTGCCGATGGAGAGGGTGAAAATCAAAAGGAATTTTATATATTTAGTAGCATTCTTCATTAGATTACTCCATTCTATTCCTCGTGTCTCTTAAGTTTGACGTGTCACTGATGCATCAATATGTGCTATAGGCGTCTTCACCAGTTCTTTGGTGACAATTTGACGGAATGGGGGTTGTTCGGTTAGGAATGTGATTGGACAATACTAGAGCGTTGTATCTTAGCGTTAGTTGCTCTAACTTACGAGACCTTTTTTCTAGAGGCACTATATGGTACCGCTCACTTTTAGAAAAAAATAAAAGTTCTTTGTTGACAACTGTGCTTTGAAACTGGTTCCAATGACACTTTTCTTTTTTGTGTTTTTAGTCGTAAGCCTCAATCTTAGCTGTATAAACGCTTGTTTGGATCTTCTTCATAGCTTGAGATTACCTGAACCATTATAAATCAATCATTTTCGATAGCATGCCTTGTATTTTCAAGGTAAATCCTTTTTGGTAGTAAGAACAATTCCAATTCGCATAGTTGGTAACAAGGTCATTCCAGCTAGAGCCTGAAAAATCGATCAAGAGATCTTGAAACGGGCAAGCTATCCATGCACGCCGAAAAGCTCGATCGATGTAATATTGATTAACTACCTGCCTCCTCACTGGAAATGACCATTAAATTACTCAGCCCTACCTGCCAATAGTGAGCTGCTACCTTCCATTTTTCATGCCAGAAGGATTTTCAATCCATGAGTAACCTAACATTTGGCACCCTCGCAAGAAACTCTACCTGTATCATCCTCCAATTGACTTAAGGCCACTTAATTCTAACAGGGATTGTTATCTTCTGTCCTGAAAGGAAATACCGGGGTTAAATTTAACGAATTAGGGTACAGCAGGTATCTTTAAGACGGTCAATTAAAAACTGTAGGTATTTTACAGGCTTTGCCACAGGTACTCACTGCAAACGAACAGGCTTGGTCAGAATTTTTTAACAAATAAAACGAGTGAACAAGAGTGGCATTTTATTAAAGATTCACTCATCAATGCACTCTCCCTGGTTATCATCTACTAACGAGCTTAGAAATATCAATATTGTGAAATTCTTTTGAATATGACTGCAGGAAAACGCAAATGGCCTAATAATTTGGAATATTTATGTAAAATCTTGTTTTTAGCTAGGAAAAATGTGGTTGTTATAATATTTACAATGTTGATTAGAGAACTAAAGCGTTTATCATTATGTTATTGGTTTTGCGGCATTCATAACAAGTTTTTTTAAATAAAAATGCAAATTTTTCTTGTTTATCTCTAGGCTTTTTGAAATGTCTATCTGTTTAAAATTTCCCCAATACACACGAAATGCAATTTAAATGTTACATCCTTTTAATTTGTTTCTATGGCCTTAAAGAGCTTATAATATGTTGCAAAAGTTCATTTTCGAAAACAACTTTATTTCCATTTGCTGGTTTTATTTTTATGGTTTTTACTTTTATCTGACCTGTCTCGGTGGCCACCATAAGCCACCGAGCATGACCGTTTAAAGGACACTTTATTTGGTCTTCAAGTCAAAAGTTCAAAACAGCATGCCAGGCAGAAATGGACAAACATTTTATCTGTTCTGTTTAACTATGGCAATTAATTTAAGGGTAAGAGTCCTACACCAAGCTTTTAGCTGCATTTTTATCATAAGATCTATTAATTGAGGAAATGTCTCGGGTATTTATCCCTTTATTATATATATTTTATCTTTAGATTTTTAACACACAATAAAAACTATTGCATCGATGATAAATTCAGTCTAGTACCATTAGGAAAATTATGACTTTGACAGAACTTATGTAGAATTTGATTTTAAATTTAAAGAAACACAAAATCTAAGAGCTTTACTCTTCAGAAAATCGGAAGATTGTTGACACAAACCAAAGTTCAAATACCATTGTATCCATGTGACTTTTGATTATCACAACTTTCCAGGTAACCTCACCAAAGCATCGAGGCCATTTTAAATTCAAGGGACTTATTACTGTTTATTTCTTCAATCTGTCATAAGTTCAGTACAAATAAACAATAACTGAATCTGTTTAATAACAATACAAAAGCTAAAAGGTCCAGTTATTAGAACTTGTTAAAGTCCAATTTTTGGGTGAATTAGAAGGTAGATTTTCATTGGAATTAATGGTTTATTTCATAATAATCCATTCCTATTAGGTTTTATGCGAAACATGCATATATGTATTGCAATTTTTTGATCTGTCAATACGATTAAACAACCAAATATTTTAAATTCAGTAAATTTGAAAAAATCTATTATTTAGTTTGTATCTAACAAGTAAAAAAGTTTCGTAAGTTGCAGAAAAATCATTAATTTATTTTACTGGCGCTAACTTCAAGAAGTGTTCATAGATAAGGATTATAAACAGGGAAAACAATGGAAAACTTTGAAATTTTACTATCGAATGTCGTCGAGATCCACCTATTTTTACGAATCTTCCGGTAGAGCTGATTTCTATTCATGGCACTGATTGGGTTGAAGCATTCTGGAACCCGGAGGGTTGAGCTGTGTTTGATTGGCTTGAGTGGTTTGCTTGTCGGTTGAGTGATTATGAGTATGAACTACAGGTAGTGGAAGCCTGAGCATCGCGTAATATCACAACTGCCTAAGCAAAATCTTAGTCTATATGGACCTATGTGGTTTGAAATTCTGTACGAGATCCCACACAGCAGAAATATCGTCACAAAAGATATTTGTTTTACAGATATCAATAACCTCATTTAAGTTTGGAAGTATCCAGTGCAAAATATATTAAAACAAGTATTACCCTCGAAAGCAAATAAGTTGGTATTTACACTAGAGCCTTCATGAAAATGTTAGAGCCTAAGTAAACTGTGATTTATTCCCTGAGTTATTTACTGCTTTGCGAGATAATAAATTCCGAAGCACATAAAATACATCACCTCTGCAGAAAGGATTCTTACTCAGGGAAATTTTAAGCTCTTTTTTGCTTGTTTTGAAAGCTAATTAGTTGCAGCTTATGCTTAAGTGGTAGCAATCACGATGACCTGCGATTGGTGCTTGTGAAAAAGGACTATGAGATAAACCAGCACCAGAATCACTTTCCTGGGAACATATTCGTCATGCACCGATACCGGATGGAGTGGTTTTTACCATAAAATCTGCACTTTTTATTGGCTGCCAAAACAGTTGCACTGTTATCATCAGCTTGAAGCACAAGTTACCGAATCATAAGTGAAAAGCCAATTTCAAGCTTAAGGTATAATCTTCATGATGTTAGACATCTCGGAGGAATAAATATAGTTTGATTGATTTCGTTTAGTGAAAACTGATAGTTTATAACTTATGCATAAATTTATCATCTTCTGAAATCATCAAAATTTGTTTCAAGTTTTCTGCAGTCAGTTTCACACAAGCAGAAAAACGAATGTTTTGAGCTAAGACAAGTCCAAATGGTTGGTCAAACTCGAGGGAAGGGGTACAGAGACCATTGATGCCTCGGCATTTCTTTAAAAATATGTTTTGTTTTGTTCTCTCAGATGATCTCATAAGTTCTTTCCTATTTTTGAGTAAACTGAACAAGTACCTAATTAGAGATTCATTCATCAATGTTCATTCCTTGATTATCTATGACTATGATTATCTATCTATTACCAAGCTTATTAATGCGTCAATTCTTGTAAGATTCTTTTGCATTTGGCTGTACGAAGAACTTACATATCTCGGTTTCAACTTCTTCATGTGACGTTGCAAAGTCCTATTCTTCTATTCGCTTCTGAAAGGCAGTCTGAAAGAGGATCAAGGTCAGAGGAATGATTTGGATCAGTAGATTTCCATCAACCATCTTCTTCCTTGATCTTTTTTGACGTGCATCGTCCAAATGAAACATCAGTAACCCTTTTCGATTCATTTTACTGAAAATATTTGAGATTTATGGCTAGCCACTGCAATTTTATTACCATCAAATGCTTTTATGCGTTTTTGAATGTTCTTACTATAAACACTTTAATGATAAGTGATATTTGTTTTTGTAACTTAGTGGACAACTGAGGAGTTCAGGGTTACTTGATTTGTTTAATTAAAGACGACTTTATGTGTAAAAAACAAGTTAAACAGCAGATATTGTGCAAAGAAGCCACTGCATGCATAGAATGACGTAGAAATGTCATTTTCAAGGTCGTTTCAATTGAATAGATTATTAAATTCGCTAGCACTTAGGTAGGATATCAAAGCACGCTATTCGATGAGCAATTCACAAAAAAGATGTAAAGTTAAACTTATTTGCTAGGTTCCTTGTTACTTGAAATTTTTTTCAGACTCAATCGACGATAGTTATTTTTTAAAATAAATACTCCCAAATATATTTCAGTACTTGTTTTTGGGTATAAAATGCACTTATTTTTGTTCTAGATTGAAGCCAACTACTTTTATATAAATTGATAGGGTCAATTTTTAATGCTGCCCACACTAAATGCCAGGTCTGTAAATTTCGTGTTTTCAAGTAGCAAAACAAGTGAACCCAATTTGGATATCATTGAGGGTTTTTTTGGTAAACAACAAGGCAGGAAATTCCTTGTGGAATTTGTTCAAATTCACTGTGCAAACACTTCCCCTAATCATGGAAATATATTCGTGATTTTAAATCCTGAAGCACTACGTGTCATTGCCGGTTCCCCATTAATCATGTCTCCTTCCATTCCAGAGGTGGTCGAAATATCACCATCGTCATCGTCATCACCCCAAATAGAGAAAGAACATGTCCGACAAAGGAGACACCACAAGGTGTAGCCAAAACAGTGTCCAGACGAGAAAAACAAATTTATCGCCCCGGTCGGTCAAGATCTTACGCGCCGCTCAAACTTCAAACGGAAGAGAAAGAAGCCAGTCTCTTTGTTCTCGTCGGAAAAAAAATGCATCCTCTGTAATTTTTAATCAGGAATGCTGGAGAGAAAAGAAACACCAATCATTGGGGCTTTGGAGCTCGAGCCGTCTTCGAATTGGATGACGACCTTAGCTCAAGAAGAAAAAGACCAGGAACCAACTCGAAAAAATTGCGAAAACATCGAGCATGCTCAAAAAAATCGTCAAATAACTTTAACTGAGGTAGCTACGTTAGTCGGCGAATTCATTTCATAGGGATTCAAATTTTTACTGAGTAAGCTATCACCACGATGGGTCCAAGAAGCGTTTTGCTGTTTTAATCAACATTTTACGAATTCCTCGGGAATTCTTCAAAGAAGACGGTCGTCAAGCTTGGAGTTGAAGACCTGAATGGCATCTATGTCGCACCATAAGCTCACGTATGTGTGCTGTTATTCTGAAATTTACTGATTTCTAGAACTTTTTGCTTACCTCGTATATCTGTCAACTGTTTGTCACCTAGAGTCAATAGGGAAACGGTCGCTGGTCAATGCCAGCCAGCAGTCAGTAAACGCGGCAATATTATCCATCCTATTCAAACGCATTTAAGTGCCTTTCTAATGATTGGTACTACTTGCTTGAACCGGTGTGACTCATTTTCCCTGGTGTGGTTTTTAAGACGCATGGAGTGATTTTGTTTAGGTGTTCGGGTACTTTAGAATGCCCTTCGGAAAGCCTGGTGCAGTTGGGATCATTAGCTTGAGCTTCTGTTTTATTTCCATTATTATTAATGTACATATGTTCAATGTTATCTAGTCATTGCCATTCATCTTGAGCTTATGGATGGTGGGCTTTTGACTCAGTAAAAATTGGGAATGGAAAATAAACACTGAATTTCATTAAGCACACTGAAAAACCAAATGGCCCAAGGTAACCAGAACAGGATTTACAGAAGATTATTTGGTAGCTGTTTCTAGAGGTTTTCAGGCGTGTTCGAGAGTTCTTCGAATAATCAAAATATGAATTTATAATAATATTATTATACTGATACTGTTAATATAATAATATTATAATATTATTAACAATATTGTTACTAATACTGTTAGTATTATTAATATTAATAGTAAAATTATTATTATTATTAATCAACTTGTTAATAGGTGGAAGGAAGTCATCTCTAATCAAGGAAAGTACCTTAATAATAGAGTAACATTTGGCCATTTGTTTTATTTATTCGAAAATCAGATCACCTGATAAATAAATTGAACTCCACTTGATTCATTAAAGAAGATAATCACTTATATCTTGACGATGATACGAGTAGGCTGTCATCCTTCTAAGGAATTCGTGGTCATTTCTCAATGAGCAATTGTACTGAGCACGAACTGGAGACTGCTGGGTTGTACTGACTAGAAAAATGCAACAGATGAGCTGATTGTGCTCGCACGGAAGGCTTCGTCGAAAATCTGCCGAAGATATGAGCTTATGACACTGATTAGATGTGAGCATTCTTCAGTCGAGCGATTTGTTGGCTAACTGGGTGGGCGACTGTGAGTAGGGATCACCGGTAGTGGATGCTTGGACTTTGTTTAAGGCCCCGAAAATCTCCAGTTCTCACCTAAACACCGTTTTAGGAAAAATATTAGTTTATCAATGGCGCCTGGAAAAGAGAAGTCAAGACGTTTACATGATACAAGTAGTTGATGCAACTTCAGCCTGCTTTTGGATTTCATATTTACTAAACTCATTCAGTTAGGTAACAAATTTTTCTCTTTAATGATGGTCAAATATACAGGCGCGTTTGAACTGATCTCCGAGGAGCAAATAGTACCCACTTTGATGAATAGAAAAGGAGGATGATTTATCACCAGGACCAGGCAGCGCGATCCCACACAACACGAATCATGTCTCATAAGATGGGAGAACTCGGTTGGGATGCATTTCTCATCCACCTTCCGCCTACAAAATCATTTGGATAGAGCAGCTTCAGCAACAAGGAAGAGGTTGAAACTAGCATTTATGAGTTATTCGAAAAGTCAAAACCCAAAAATTTACAATTACAAAGGCATTAATAGGCTTGTTGGTGGATGGAAGTAAATTATAAGTAATCAGGGAAAGAACAGGTAATGATGATACTCTGTTTATTCATTTAAGCTCGTACAAAACCTGTGGGATGATCTACATAATTTGCAGCACGTTGCTGCGTTTTCGTTAGATTAGAGTGTCTTATTGGCCATCCGTACTTGTTTTCACAACTGCGAATGTCCAAGCCCCTTTCTCAGAATTGAACATTTCCGTGCCTATGATAGGGACTTTATTACGTACTTCTATTTGCCTAGAGATCAATCATTTCGTTCGCGGTAATTTAGTGATAAGATATTTATCAAACCGCTGCACCGGCGAAGGCAATGATGGCACATAGTGACCTTTTTTGTGTGGATGGCATAAGCGAATTCTTCCTGCCCTTTGGTATTTCTTCCCTCTTTTACTCATTTTGGCAAAGTAGGTCAATATGTATTATCAGTTATTTGCAAGTGATTTGGTCGAAGAAAGTGGAAATCGGATTTGGCTAAAGTGCATGAGCCCACATCCTCAAAACATTAACCTCAACCAATCAAAAATTAGCAAGGTCACTGCCGGACAGCCAATGAGAGGCAAGCGCAGATTCGAAGCATCCAAACAATAAGATCTTGATGATACAGTACTACTTAATTTGAAATATAAGTGCTTTTAACAAGAATGTTGGCGTTTTTTATAACACGTATTAACCTTTCGCTCAACTTTTTAAAATAACCTGTAACAGGATTGTTTTTTCTGTGCAGGATTGCCGAAAGGGTAATTTTACATAAATGTTGCCTTTCAGGAGAAAATAAAGCCGGATGTTTACCTTTTAACAAGTAGGAATTCTTATGGAAAAGTAGTAGTATTTAAGAGTACTTTTAAGCGTAGACAGGCTTCTAGTTCATTGCTTTGTTGGTTAGAAATGAAATAAATTAGTGCTATTTCTTTCAGTAAATAAAAATGTTCCAAAAATGTCGAATTTTGCGATATTTTATGATTTAAACAATTTAATTAATTCCGGTTTTAGAAAACAACATCATTAATGAAGCTGTTGAGCGTTCTCCGAAATTAATTGTCATTAAACTTTCAGCAGTAGTTATATTTTTGTTCATATCCCATCCAGTAGACAGAAATTGCAAAATGCTAATTCTTGTTGCATTTTCTGGTTTAATTCACGCAATTTCGGTCTTAGTGACCAACACCCTTGATTGTGCCGATTAAAATTTAACTAAATCAATAGTTTTAAAACTTTTGTCCGTCGTAATATTTATTAAACTCAAGCAATCAGAAAGGCAAAGCAGATGTCGTGTTTTTACTACAAAATGTATCGGTATTCGGTCTGATTCGTAGCTTGGTGCTTACACTTGCTCTGTGTCTTAGTTCTGGACTCGACTTTACAAATGTGCGAAAATTTAGCTAAAGTCCGCAGTCATAGTCTGGTTCCCATGCCTACGACGGTAATAAACACTATTTTGGAGATATTAAAGAACTCTACAAGTATTCTATGGCATTTTTTATCGGTGAATGAATCGCGTTTAGCTTACTGAACTAAGGCAACTATATAGGAGAGAAGATAAACCTAACACTAGGGTGGGTAAAAATTGCATCAAATTTGTAGGAACAAAGAGAAGACACAAGCATTAATATGTCTCGACATAGCTAACATTCTGATCAATGCAGTTCTTAACCGATGGTCCCAAATATCTTTCAAAACTAAACCGGTCTATTAATATCTACAGGGCAAAGTTCTTTTGGTTTCAATTATTCGAATAACTCACATATCTCGGTTTCAACCTCTTTTTGCCTCTCTGAAAGAGATTTTCCATTTCTTGAACTCATAATAAAATTTCATAGGCCTAAAATGATTATTTTGTAATTCTGTATTAGCAGGATTTTAATCAACCCATTTAAATTTTACTGCTCCGGTGAAATGAAATTGAAACATTAAAACTAAAACGAAGAGATATTAGAGACTGATGGGACGACATCCAAATATATCTATTAAGGTTTTTTTTAACTATTACCTAAACCGGTTTAGTGTTTAGATAGCTGTCTTTCTTTGTACATTCATTCACTTCTTAGTTTAATATTTTATTCCTGCATTTTATTTGCTCCCCGTTTGCTAAAAACTCTGGGTACATATTTACGAAGAATAAAGAAAATAGATATATATATTAATTAAATAAGGAAATAAATAAAAGATTTGTTTGAAGTATATGCTTCTCTCCGATACCGCATTGGGTATCGCGTAAGAATTGTTTTAATTTTTAAGCCACCAATTCTTGGTCACTACTGCGTTTATATTAGCTAATTAAAAAATTCGTTTCTCGCACATTGCTCTTGTCTTGCATTAATTAAATTTGCAATGTCCAAACAATTTAGCTGAGTTAGTGTCTTTTTTCTAAGCTTAACCAGGAATTAGCCTTAATCGACACCTTATTGCGCAATAAAGCGCTTAGGCAATCTCTATCAAGTACCGACACTTGCAAAGAAGGAGAATAAAGGAGGGTTGGAGGTGGTTGGCAGAAACCAGCCGAAAATTGATGAGGTCTGAGGAAAATAGTGGCCTTTTCTGCGCCCTCGACTTAGGCGTCTATCCGTGGAGAAATTCCCACAGTAATCTCCCCCGGTGTGTAAATAGGGAATACTATGACTTTTTTCCAATCTGAAGTGAGAGGAAGTCTGAGAATGCCCTGCAGGCTGAATGGGCTTTCCATGCCAAACCTCTCTCTAATAAAACCATCTTTAATACAGTCTGGGAGAAGGTAACATGGAGCTAGTTTTAGAGATAGTTTACAGGGTTTAGTCTAAAGATTTTTAAAGATAGAGTTCAGTTTTCTTAGGATGCAAAGACGTGAAACGGTGCATTGTTTCCTGTCCAAATCATTGGCTAAATCTCTTGGGATTTGAGGTCCTCCTGTTTCTATCGATTTTCTGTATACCAAGAGATTACCCAAAGTGAACAGAGACAAATGAATAGATAGATTATTCAACCCTCTTTAGTCCCTAAAGTGACCACGCAAAACTTATAGATTCCGGGAGAGACGAACCCGGGAAGCCGATTTGATGTGAGCACTATTGAATCAGGATGGTTGAGTTGAGGTCAATCAGCATGAGTGATCTGATTGCTGACTGGGTGAGGGTAGGTAGGAATCAGTGGTTGTGGACTTTTTGACATTGCTCAAGGCTTCAAGGGGTGATCATTTTGTTCAGAACGTATATCAGGCGGTAATAAATATTAACTGAGGTAATCTACCATATTTACAGAACTAGTACTGCCAATCAAAGGACACACTTTCACATTTGTATTTGGGCCCTACTTTTTGCCAATTTCAGGAAATGCAAAGCTCGTCAAATCGATGTAGCATAATAATTTCAATGTTTTTTTTTGTATTCCGGAGGTCAAAGCTCTTCAACTGACACCAAGATTTAATATACAGCGTTCACTAGTCGGCTTGAGTACTTCACATCTTTCCTCATCTCAAGAATCTGATAGGCTGATTAAGAATGGATTTGCTTTTAGAGTAACCGATCAATTTAGAAGCCACTTACTCATTTCTTATGTCGTTGCAAAAGTGAAATTGTTATACCTTAATTCCAACAACAAATAACATTTGTTTGTTTAAAACATTATTATGCTATTATGAAGGATGACAGACACGAGTGCCGAGATAATAATAAAAGCTCAGATGAACTGACGTCTAAACCAAAAATAAGCATGGTATGTGTCTGCGATATGACAATAACGAAAGGTGCGTCCACTAGACTTGGTTCCATAGCTTATTGGCACTGCAAAATGATTAAAAGTTTGTCGATCCGGTTCTTTGTAAAAAAACCAAATTATATCTATTCCTAATTTTGGAGTTAGTTAAAGCCAGGAAAGCCCAGCTAAGAGTGCAAAATATCTATTCGAATTCGGTATTGCGAAAGAACCATGAATTCAAACTGTTTTGTAGCTTAAAAGTAGACGTGATAAATAATAAAACTATGATTAAATTTGAAATTCTACCCTACATTGGACAAAATTTTACTTAACATGATATATACGTAGCGACGATACACTGGAGGAAAACTACTTTTCGTAATAATAAATGTCAAATATTATCTAAATTTGTTTGTTTGTTGAATTTTTAATTTTAATAGAAAATGGATAGAGCACTGTTTATTGATAACGCACCTCATTTACATTATACTTGTTTTAGCGGATTACTCTACTGGCGTGCGTTCGTGGGCAATTTAAAGATTCTAGTGATTTGACGTTCGTTCGGTTTTGTGTCTCGAGTAGTTCTAAGCATCGGAATCAGAAAAAAGCATAACGGATCTGGTTAAATATGTTTGAAGTGAGCGTTAAGACTCTCGATGGAGCCTCAAGGACCTTTAACATTGAAGACGAGGTATTTGTGTTTGTTTTCAGGTTTACTTTTTAAATTAGGATATGACTGTTCTCGCATTCAGGGAAATGATTGTTCGAGAAATGGTATTTCTACGTTCTATTTTAATTAACCACTTAAAACTAGGATATTCCAATGGACAGGCAGCGTCTCATCTTCCAGGGGAAAGTCCTCGTGGATGAGAGAAAGCTTAAAGATTGCGGTAATGTTTTGTATTTTAGCCTTCCTGTGATGTTCAATGCTCAGCTGCTTATTGTGTTTCTTTCTTTCAGGAGTCGATTCAAAGACCATTCATTTAGTTCCTAGGCCACCACCTCAGGTCAATCACGAGTCCCCTTCATCCAGTTCAACGCCTGAAAACCCACGCCAGCGCTCAGCAAATCCGCTTTTCGGCGCTTCCAACATGGATGTCCAGAATTTACTCGATATTAACAACAACCCACCTATCATAGCGGCCATTAATGAGCAATTCAATCAATTTCTCAATGATGCCAGACAAATTCTCGATGAGATGGAACGAGGGGAGGTTCCCACACAGTCTGGCAGTACTGGTGGTGTGTCTGCTGCGGCAGCTCCAGCTGGAACACCTTCCGCTGCCGCTACGACAGCCTCTGCGCAAATAGTCAATTTCGGTCGTCTGGCTGATGTGCTATGTGAGTATCGTCAGATTGAGGCGCGGATGCAACCTTTCGTCGTTCGCTACCAAAACATGTTGCGAGCCGAACAGGCGAGGAGAAACGCCTCCAGAGCCGTAGCATCTACTGCTCCCAGTACGAGTGAACCCATGGACACATCCGACAAGCCGGTGGATGAACCGTGGTCCGATGATGTAAGTTGCTTGGTCGAAGCATTTCCAGTGTGTAACCTAAGTTCTTGTCAGTCAAGCGACCTCTAGTCACTTCGCCAATTCATTTCTGACTACTACTTTCACCGATCTTCTCAACATCTACCATTTAGCTAATCAAATTGGGATGATATTTACTGATACAAAATTATGGGCTATTTTCCAAGTAAAGTAAGTTTATTTACAGCGCATTGCCATTTTGCCACTGGCGTGACTTCTAATCTGTGTTCGCGACGTGCTAGGGCACTTCGTCCATAAGCAGGTTCTTGTGGGTTGTTCTTTTAGTGTATTTCAGAACCTTCTTATTTTACATTACCTGTGAGCAACTTTTTATCCGGAGGTATTGTTGTATTAGATCATCCCATAGGCTATCCTATTTTTGAATGTATAAATAAATAAAGTGCCTTCAATCGAAGATTCAATCGTCAATGTACTTCCTCTCATTTGTGACTTCCTTCCATCCATTACCGGACTTATGATAACATTATTGTTAACGTCTTTGGTTTTAATGCCAAGAACTCACAAATGTCAGTTTTAACCTCTTCCTACTGCGTTGTAAAAGCTGTTTCTTTCAAAATGATTTTGTAAACAAATCAACAAATGGTCGTCTGAAGGAGGAGCGAGGTTGGTTGAATAAGGCGGTGGATGAGTTTTATCCCACCCAAGTTCTTCGATCTGTTGGGATCGGATTACCACTGTGTGCGTGGTGGGGGGTGGGGTGGTGGTGGTGGTGCTGGTGCATTGACCTGATGAAACGTCACCCATTTCTACTCACCACTTTTTCCGTCTATAAAGTGAGTGGTTGCTTCTAGTCGCTTCGGCTGTTAAATAGTTTCTTGTGCTCATTAAATATGATGCGCCTCAAATGATTCTTGGGTACTTCTGTGTTAACTGGGCTTTAATCAAGAAAATTTGATCGGTTCAAATCCATCTAGGTGTATTTGACTTTAAAATAAATTACTTTCAGTTTAAAAAATCTAATTCATACAGAACTCATGAATTCACCTGATATGTTGAGAACGCTACCCGGTTGTTCCTTAATTCCGACCCCTCCATTAGCGTCTGGTGGAGGTATTTATGTCGATAATGTCTTCTCTGTAGTCTTTTTAAGGATTTTTTGTACTCTCGGACATCTTTAGTAACCAGGCTTTATCAAGTCCTTACTGAGTGTGCTATTACTAAAGACTTTTGAGGATGATTAGCAGTACTAGTGTATTTGCTTTATAGCTGGTGTTGGCAGTATGGTATGATGAAATCTTGATTGCCTGTTTTGTAGTTCTTCGAGCAAATGAGCCGCCTCTTCCACGTGAACGCGCACCTGCTGCACCTCCTTTCGGAGTTCTTCGTGGCTACCAACCAGACGCGCGGTAGTTCGCGCGGCAGCAGCATCCGTCGCTCCGTCACCACCCGCTCCATGTCAGCTCAGCGGCCGCCGCAACAGCAGCAGCCGGCGGCCCCGACACGGGCAGGAGCCTCCGCTGCCGCTTCGCCCGTGCGTCGGACCCCACGGGCCCTGGTCATCGCGCACCCCAACACCTCCGTGGTCTATGCGCACATCAACATCGAGCCCTACGTTTTCTCGGTCTCGCGAACTCCAACTCAGCAGCAGGAGTCTGCCACTACCAACGATGCTACCACCACCACCACTGCTGCTGCGGAGGAGACCCCGACTGT
The DNA here is from genome assembly GCA_030710315.1 of Anomotaenia brevis. Lineage (NCBI taxonomy): Eukaryota > Metazoa > Platyhelminthes > Cestoda > Cyclophyllidea > Dilepididae > Anomotaenia > Anomotaenia brevis. Next base: position 196,831 of record JAUOZQ010000050.1, read on the forward strand.
GGTGGATGGCAGTGCTGATGACGAAGCCGCGAAGTGAGTGGAAGAGTCAGCTGAATTGATGGGGTGATTCTAAAGCTGAGAAACTGTGTAAAAGTTAGTTACCCCCTCTGGAATTGCACCTTAGCTTATCCCTGCCTCGGGTCCTTTAGGGAAAGTGAACTTTCTAAAAGCACTATCGTCTGTAGAGTCCCCACAATACGGATTACGGGGAGCGGTGGGAACGACCGTTCTAGAGAGCCTCTGGTTTGAATTTGATGATGGAATACAAGTTTAATACAAGTTAATGATTCTCACTGGAACTGCACTTTGAGCTATCCCTGCTTCCAGTTCTTCATTGCTTTTGGACTTTTTGAAGGGCACTATCACTTTTAGTCTTTTCTAGAAGATGGCATTAGGTTGCGACTAGCAGTTGGTAAGGTGAAGACGGTCGCTTTACAGAGCCTTTGGTGAAGGGTTAATGTTTGAATCATTAGGTAACTGTGCATTACTTCCTCACAGCACACGGAGACGCAGTCACTCAGCCAATCCGCCAGGCCTCGGCAGTTTCCTCCCCGACATACTGGGCGGTAAGTTTACAGTCCCCCTCAAACTATTCCTTTTTAATCCGCTAATGCGCCATCTATAGAGACTAGGCCAGGGGTGGGGTTGAGTATTAGAGCAATGAGGTTTACCTGAGTTTACCGTTAACTGCTTGATGCAGATCCGTGTACTCTTAAGCGGTTAGTTGTGCGCACTTTCAGCGAGGGGTCTCTCAGCGTTTGTGTGTGTGTGTGATTTTTTTATAAACTACGCATCAATCGTGCGCCTGGTCGGAATAGATTGGAACCCGTCGTTCAACTAGGTTACTTCGTAGCTGAGTCCACCTAGCTAGTTAGACAGGCTGAGGTAACTTGAGTAGGCTCCTTTCTGTGTGATCAAGCGATTGGAAATGGAATCCAAAGTGCCCACTTGGTTGGCCTCAGTCGATGCCCCAAAATTGTCAGTTCCAGAGTAGTAGGATGCCCGTTAAATTAGGGGTTGATTTGTTTATGTTGACTTTCGGGTCTTTAAAAGAAATTCTTTCGGTGTATCTTATCAGTACTATGATATCCTCAGTCGATACTCAAGAAGTGTCACTTAAAATTCCCGTGAAAGTAGAGAAAGGGGTTGGTCTTTACAGTGCTTTGTTGTACCCTTAGCCATTTGTCCCGAAACGATGTGTTTATTTGATGGTGCGATCTCTTCTCTCTTAGATATGTTAATAAAGAGAGACGTAGGCGACCTTTGAGTGCTCTAAACACGGCAAAAGTACGCCAAGCCAGTGCTCTTGCCACGTGGTATTTGGCAGCTTTAAAATGTGTTCTATTACAATGTTTCTTGCCGGCACTAAGATATCGCTAATGTATGCTCCAGAATTGTCTCTTACAACTTGAAAAATTGCCATGGAAGTAAGCAAGGGGATCGTGCTTTAAGCTCGATTGGATCTTATCGTGCCCTGAGCCACAAATGTGTCACGAAAGAACATGTTTATGTGATTGTGTAAACGCTCCTCTATCTCTTAGATAGGTCTTTTTGTTAGTAGAGAGTTCGAGGACCTTCGATTGCCTTAAGCATGGGATTAGTCGATAGAAAATACGCTGATACAGTGTTCTTGCATTATGGCATTTATTCCGATGTTCCTTGCCAGTGTCAATTGCAGCGTTTAAAATTCCATTAAAACAGTAAAAAGGGCCGTTTTTTACTGTCGATTGGGTCTTATTCTACCCTAAGTGGTAAATTTTTCTCGAAAAGCCGTGTACTAGACGTCAATTGGCGGCATTGGAAATGATTTCTTGCCAGAACTAGAAAGTCGTTGACCGGTACTACAGAATTGCCTATTTTTAAGGAAAAATCCTGTTAAAGGCAAAGAGCAAGCTATCGTGTTACGTCGGCGGCATAGGGCCTTTGAACTCTTTAAACAATGGAATGGTCGACAGGAAGTATGCCAAAACGGTGTTTGTGGCATACGGCGTTTTCTGTACTACCTAAGTGCATATATTTGTTAAAGCGAAAACGGTCAAAATTCGATATCCCCAGAAGCACATTAGAGTATCCTCGTGTGTTCTCTGTCGGTTGCTCGTTTAATCGGTTAAAAGTATTGCATCAGTTATCGAGGAGAGAGAAAATAGGTACATCTTTTAAAAGTTCAAATTAATTAGTACAATTTGCCCTCTACATGACACATGGGATTTGATATGTAACACTTAAGTGGAAAGTCGTAAAAGCGAAAGTGATCAAGATTCGATAGCCCAAGGAACCCGGGAAAATGTTCCAGAATGTTCTGTGTCGAATTGTACTCGTATACGTGTCGTTAAACTTTAGCAGGAGTAGTTATCGAGTTATATGTATATTCTTCCTGTTTGAGACAAGTGTTTTTTCCCTGTGTTTCTTGCCTTCTAGTTTAGGTGTCTCTTTAAACTGGTATTTCTAGGAAAAGCTAGTGTTATGTGAGAGAGAGAGAGAGAGATGTGGATGAGCTTTGAGCATCCTAAACAGAAATAGTTGACAGGAAGGTTGCTGAAGTGTTCATACCATGTGAAATTTCGCGACTTTAAGTGGGATTTTTATTCCGGAGTATCTTGCCAGTCCTATGAAATCGTTAGTCGATACTACGGAATTGTCAATTTTTGCGTAAAAAAGCCCCGTTAGAAATAGAAAGCAAGCTATTGTGTTCTCTGAGTGGCATAAGACGTTTGAGCACTTGAATTGAATAGTCAACAGGAAGTATGCCTCGTAAGTGTTCATGGCGTAGTGATGTAGTCTGTCTGTGCTACCTAAATGAATGTTTGCAAAAGTGAAAATGGTCAATTTTCGATTTCCCCAGAAGCCTGAAAGAACATATTCCAGAATGTTTTGCGTCGATTGTTCGTTTAAGTCGATAAAAGTATTACATCAGTTATCGGGAAGGGAGAACGAGTTAACGTTTCTTATAGTCCGAATTTAGAAATTCATTTTGTCTTATATGAGAAGAGGGGATTAATTTTATACGACAGAAGTATTACCTCAGTAATGGAGAAGGGTAAACAAGGCACAGTTTTCACTAGGTGTATTGTTTCATGTGTATAGCGGGTAGGAATTACTTTTACTTATTTTTTGCTGTACCCCAGTTGGGATGTACAACATGGACCTCGGCGACGCCCTGTTCAGCGGCGGAGAACGAAGTGCGGCCAGCAGCACCGAGAGCAGTGCCACTCCCACTGCCGCCACCACCACCACCACCTCAGCAGCATCGACGTCGACAACCGCGGGAGAGAACGCCGCCGCCGCCGCCGCTGAGCAGTCGCGATCCGACAGCGCCACGAGGTCTGCCGCGCCCGCAACCGCACAGGTCCGCAGCACCGCCTCTTCGGGCTCCACGCAGGCCCGCTTGCCCATCCCTTTCAACGACCTTCTCGTGGACTTGCAGCGATGTGAGTAGTGGGTGGAGACAGGTGTGACATGTCGACAGTAGCTTCACGGCTTTGCGAGCGTGGGTGTTTGCGTTTCTGGAATGTTCCTGAGCTTCCTGAGTCATGATGAGTAGAGCTGTGCTCTTTCTTTCATGGCCGATGATTAGGCCTTGTTAATAGCATTTGCTCCATTAGTGCTTTTGTGGGTGTGTCTATGAGTCATCCTCTGTGGCTTTATTTCATTAACTCCTTGCGGTAACTTTGCAACGCTATTCAAGTATTAAATTGTCAAAATATTTAAAAAAAATTATATTTTGTCACGGAATTTCCAACTGATGTCTATATTTCTGAGAGAGATGACGTACAAGGGTTTTTTAGTATGTAAAACAGTCCTTAATGCGGCTTTACCTAACATAAAATTCTATTTGATAGATATCAGAAAGAACGATATATATATGACGTAAATACTTTTTTAATTTCTATTGTACTAAATCCATTTTCCCATACCACACCCTCTTCATGCCTAATTTCCTTTTCTCAAGTCGCTTTGAGTTCACTTCAATACTCACCGTTATCTTGCAAACTTTTCTTCACCAAAAGTTACGTGCTTTGGAGTTTGATTGCTTTCGCGTGCAGCAAAAGTGAAAGGCGTCCGCTGCTTGTCCCCTTTTTTCCAAAAAACATCATTGGTCGCTTGGCTCGTTGGTTTTGGACCTCCTCGGTAATGTCCCGCAATGGTTTGCTTAATCACCTATTCACAAGAGACCGAATCAACGCAGGGCCGACATGAGAAGTCAGAGCTTTTTTGTTGAAGGTGCATGCGCTCAGTGTGAGTGGGATTGTGTGGGTGTGTGTATTGGCGAATAGGACGACAGTGGATGCAAATAATCCGGAAACTTGCGATTCAATTCATGTTTAACCTGCATGCCGGTTGGGTTAAGTTGACTAGAAATTGGGCACTGTCTGGGTGTAGGGCGATTATCCAGCTCTGGTTTTGAATTCAACCATCAAAACTGGACATCCTATAACCGAGCCTCAAGAAAAGGCGTCACCATCGATTATGTTTAGGGGATTTTGTCATCGACTGGTTGTTGAGATCCTTCTATTTGTATCAATCTTTTCAGTGTGACACGTGAGGAATCACAGAACACACAGAGCTGATAGAGCATAGGTAGCGTGCGCCTCGGTCTGTATTCGCTAAAGGCCGCTCTGAAGTCCAATTTCAGGTCATCCCATTACTCTTGTTCGAATTTTAACTTTTCTAAGTAACACGGACAGGCTGTACATTGCTTTTATGTTAAGATGTATTTAAACTGATCGGATTTTATTTCACAAAACGTTGAAATTAAAATTTGCTGATACCATGGAAGCACGCAAGAATGATTTGGGGCACAAGTTTTGTAAGTTGAAGAAAGCAAAGCGGCTTTAAGGATTCACTCAGTTTAGAGAGAGGAACTTTTGAGTGAAAAAAATGTAAGTGCAGAAGATGGTTTGCTAAATTCCGTAGTGTGTGAAGGCGAAGATCGGAACAGATGATAAGCTGCTCCTTGAAGAAGCTTATCCTACTCGAAACGGTTGGATTGGAGTTGGCAATTCAGCTTAATTCAAACGACACAACTTTTCAATTTCGCCTTCCAAAACCTGGATGGCTGAAAACTATTTCAAATCTTGGGTTTGCGTCTGCTCTTCTCTCCATTCTCGTCAACTTGCTTCAAATTTCTGGTGGATGGATTTGTGACTGGCGACTAGCGAAAAATGGATCCTTTATCAAAATATAAAGCTTCATAGACAGCGAGTTCGTAAGCGATGGTAAGGATATCAGCCACTGTCGAATCGCCAACCAATAGTTCACTTTGAATTGTTGCTAGAACCTAATGTGGCAACAAGGAATTCTCGAGTCTTCTGTCACCAATCAGGGTGTTTGAACCAAGCCTTGAGGCTGAAGAGGACTTGTTCTAGTGAATAGGGAAAGAATAATGTTTTTCAACACAAAATTCACGTCCACACAGAGCGGAAGCACGTCATTTTCACAAAAAAACCTCTAAAATTTCTCAAAATTGGGAAACGAGTGCCTCGTGAATTGGTGCAAATGCTGGTTGGGTAACATTGTGCAGAACTTACCGGTTTGTTAACGTTTAGGCCAGAACGGTGTTATGTCTAGTTAAATGTGTGAATTCCGGTCACACTCTCAACTGCTAATCTTGTTTTTTTTTCTGCCGCAGCACGCGACCGTTTCCTGCCCTGCAGCTCGCGTCACATGAACCCGCGGCCGCAGGGCCACAACCTGCCTGGCGGTGTCTTTGTCGAGGAGGGCGGGCCCGAGGGTGTGCGCCGGCCCGGCTACATTGTGCGCCTGCCCCGCGCCCGCCGAGCGATAACACCCGGCGCCGAGGCCAGGCGCGTCTCAACTACGGCGGCGACGACCACAGCGGTCCCCACCTCGGGTCCCGGGGTCCCTGGCCCCACGCCCCCCTCCGCCAACCCCCTGGCTCCCATCACAGGCACCATCAGTCAGGGCGTGTCCCCCCCACCTCAGGTGAGTGGACACTGCAAAAATAGTCCTGTTGACATCTTTATCGACTACGAGAGTGTAATTGGAGATGGGATGATTCTGGCACATGAGACAGCTTATTTGGCAGCATCTTCACCCTCTTTAGTAATGGGCACGTGAAACCAATCACTCGATTTTTTATACAAAAGCGTAGCTTGTCAAATTTATATTAACCGTCTATTTACTTTCTTGCCTAGTTGTTTTCGTCAGAGCGCTTTGTGGTTTTTTAGGAGCCGATGAGGAAATAAGCATAGGGAGCGGGTAACCTCATTCACAGTGCCCTAAGTAATGAACCGAAACCTTTTAATTATCTGAACTGATCTGCGAAAAGTGCACTTTGTGAGGTATGAACGGTTGACAGCGGTGTATATGAGTGGTCATAGGACCTTCACTCCAAAATGGTATTGATGACGTCTTTAGCGTTTATGAAGATGAAATTAGAAAAGAACTTGCGGTGGCACTGTGAGGCCAAGTCAGCTGACTTGTTGTTGTCACAGTAGGAAAAAGTGGCATGAAACCAATCACCCGGATCTTTGAACACGTACCTTGCCAAATTTGTAATACCCATTCAAATACTATCTGTTTAAAAGAGTGATTTTTTAGGGGATGAGAAATAGAACCCTTATTCTAATGGGAGATAGATATGTTGGCGATGCAGAAATAAAAGTAGGTTATCAACAGCACTCTGTAGGGCTCTGAATGACGTACAGCAAGTGACTGTATCGATAGTGTCCTTGAAGTAAACAAAATGTCTATATTTCGGAATTGATCTGCGAAAAGTGGTTATTGAAGACTTAAAGCTCACTTGGTGTTCTATGGGTGGTCTTAGACCCTTTATAGGTGGCGCCATCTGCGAGGGTCAGCTGATTTATCACTGTCACTACAACAGAAAGGGGCGCGAGCCCCATCAAAGGATTGCGGGATTCAGCGCTTACTCACGCGCACGCAGCTTGTCAAATATCCATGACCCGTCCAAGTACTATCTGGCGGGTCTTTAGAGGGCTGTTTTGGAGAGGAAAAGTAGTCCACTGGGTGGACCGGCCTTGGATGCTTAAGTAAGTGTAAATTGTGGGTGACTGCATCGGTAGTGCCCCGGAAGTGGATTAAAATATTTACATTTTCGGAAAACCAATACTGCGAAAGGTAGACGGTAGCGTCAATCCTGTTTGGAGACGCTTTAAAAACGCTGCTAGTGAAATCACCATTTACTAGGACATAACTGAATAAAACCTCACTCGGTTTCCAGTTTGTGGTGGTTCTAGGAGTATGCGAGTCAGCTGATTTGTTGTTGTCATAACACGGCACAAGGAACATGAAACCAGTTTCCCGATTTTCGAATGCAAGTGCTCTTATACATGCAGGAAACTTGTCAAATTTCTACGACTCGTTCAGTTATCATCTGGCGCCCAGGATAGGCTAGCAAAAGTGCACTGTGCAGAGATTTAAGTGGATGACTGAGCAGAATAAGTTTTTTGAACGATGTAAAATGAGCTAGTTTAACTGCCTGAAGTTGCACCAAGTGCGAGAATTTGTGAGAAGCACTGAAAGGACTAAATTGAACTGCTAATGATTTGGCAAGAAGTTGGCGTGGATACGCTTCATTCTCCACCCCAAGTAGTTAATGAAAATATTACGAGGAGGATAACATTCTCTGCATTATGAAATAGGTGAAGTTGGACTTACCGCCAATGCCTTTTAAGAGATTGATGAGCTTTCGTGTTCCTAGTCCATAGGTATACTCGATTTACGTCAAGCACTGCCGGGTAGAAATGACGGAATGTTGACGCTTGGACCTTTCGTAAGACCCCAAGAAACTCAGAATGGCCATATTAGCGGTCGCTTATCACCCCTGCTACTTGTCCATCTTTTCAGCTTCTTCTCGAATTGGCAAGCGTCACAAGATACCTCCATCGCCTTGTGGAGAGCGGAGGAAGCACGGGGACCACGGCGTCTGCAACGCCGACGTCGTCGTCGTCAGGAGGAGGCGAAGGAGGAGCCACGACGACTGGCACCACCACCACCGCCGCCGCCGCTTCCACCGTCACCTCGGCCGCGATGGACACCTTCACGCGACTTCTGGGCGGTGTCACCCAGCACATCACCCAGTTGGCCGCCTCCGGCGTCGTTCCCAGCATGAATGTGGCCGCTTCCACCTCTGGACCCTTCACTTTGGTGGTCGAGGAACCCTCCAGGGATTTCCTCAACAGTGAGTCTCCGAGAAAAATCATCTAGTCATAGTGCCAGAGTATCTCGGACCAAAATTATTTAGTCTTATCCTATGGAGGCCAAATATTGTGGGTTACTATTATTTCTATAAGTCTACCTTTTTGGTAATTCTCTCTCTCGGCTTCGGATGGACGTTAGTGCCTGTGGACGCTTTCCACTAATGACAGGCGCCTGGGAAAAACGAAGAAAAGTCGTTTGCTTCTAAAATATTCAATAGATATGAAGGAAATATGCGAGACGAGGAGATTTTACGGTATCCTCTGAAGAGGTTGGCTTAAATAACCGCCTGCAATAACGTCTATTGCGGTGCGAAACGGGACTATTCCACCCGGACTGCTGCTGTAGTCGTCGCAAAAATCGTCTACAATAATTTCTTTATCTCCTCTGGGGTGTGACGGGGAAGTTCAATTCTGCCACGTCTGTATGTGTAGTAGCGAAGGTTTTCGTTGATAGGGGCTAAAACAATCTATTCATGCTTTCAGGGTCCTTCTGACGATATTCGAGAACGAAGTCTACTGCTGTTCGGACGCAGTCAGTCAGACCTTCAATCCATAGCCGTCTTCTCCAGTCTAGTGTCGTTTTTCATTGAACAACGACCATTTTCCTCCCTTGTTTCCAACCCCTGCTTGACCTCTCACCTTGGTGGTCAAGGCCCCCTCTAACAGTCATGAAAAAGCAAACACCTAGTCTAGTAGCACTATGAATAGTTCGGCCAAGATTATCGTGTTCATTCGGAGTACCTTGAAACAAGATCGAGTTTTACGCCATGGAGGCCAAATTTGGAAGAAGCCATTCTGTCTCGGCTTTGCGTGGGACATAAGTACCTACAGGCGTTTTTTATTGGAACCAGGAACCTCATGAGGAAAAAGAAGTGGTTTGTAAATGGATACAAGGGAAACTCGGAAACTCGTGGCCAAAAAGTTTCACTCGAATAACGGCCTCCATTAGTGTCTATTACGGTCTCAATCCAGCCCCCTTCTCGGAAATTGGAAGAAGAACATTTGACACTCTTTTGGGGAGAAATCTCCTACCACGGTGAAAACGAGAGAATTGATGGGCTACTGGTTTAAGATCTAGGGAGTTCCTTGGGGGCCAAACACCGACTGGCAACTATCGTTAACTTTTCCCTGAGGTGTGCACCGTCTGTAAAAGTAATGGCGGTCTTCCTCGAGTATAAGCTTCATGGTAGAGGCTGGAACAAAGCCCGAATGTCGGTGTTGCCGATTTTGGAGGAGGAAATTTTCTATTTTGCCAGCTGATTCATATCGTGTCTGTTGTGTTTCTACAGTCGCCTCGTAGAAGTCTCCATTCTGATTCTCCAGTTTCGCCGCATTGCTTTTACCATATTCAAGGCCGGCACGAATCGTCATGTTCTCTTCACTATGGTCACCTGTGAGTGGTTGCCGATCTTTTTTGTGACGCCTGTATGATTTGAGATGAAGGTCTTGGTTAAGTGCGAGTTCCGAGCTTCGCTCAATTCACGTGCCTGCTAAGTCCGATTTCCGATGGGAGGGTCCTCTCTCAATGCTTTTTGTAGATTTTCGGTGATAAAAGCCGCTGTGCGAGCGCAATCGGATCGTCTTCTGTTAGACGCTTACACGCTGTCCAGGATCACCATTCTGCAAATTATTCTGCTCTTTTAGGAGTAAGGTGGAAGGTTCTGGTTATCATCCTTTCTCCTGTTGTCGTCAGCTGTTTGGTTGTCAAATGAACGAATATTAATAAGAAAAATTATACCACATTTCTGTTTTTTTCCAAAATATTCTGTAGAGGTTAGCTGTCTTCCATTCCCGGTCTTTGGTGTATCTATGGCCCATCACTCATGAGTTCAATTTGGCATTCATGTATTACTAAAATACCTAAACCAAATATCTTTTCTAATTGTTCTTGCCCTAAACGGAAGCAGTTTTCATCACAAAATGCGGCGTTAGGCTGAGGGGATGATCTGTGCCTCTGAAAGGTGAATAGGTCTGTACAAAGCTCTATAACCCACGACGGCTGTGCTTGAATGTCGTCAAAGTCTCACGACGTGGGGTTTTGGAGGCGGTTTCACCAATTCACCTGAGCCTATTCTACCATTCTGAATTTCATAGGGCGTCCCCTGCTTGCATACATGATAGGTGAATTGTAGCTATGAGACGCTCTGGCTATGTGTCGTTGGAAAGTTTGGCTTGAGTTCCTGCAAGACCCACTACTGATTCGTTTGTTGGTACAGACTCCCAAAGTGGTGGTTTTGGCCCACCTCCTCAAACTCCTCACTTGACTGGAGGTATGTTATCCACCCCCCCCACTCAAAATTGGGCTTTTAAAAAGTTATTGATTACCTTCCACAGCGCCGCCACCAACAGGACAACACTCGAGAACACGTAAGCTATCGCTGCCTTTGAGAAAAGCGACAACAACACGGTCGGATCGTTTTTAGTTGTTCACGGTCTTGTGTTGCTTTTGGTGTCTTTAACAGTATCCCTGGTGGAGCAAATGCAAACGAGTAAGTGGAGCTGGTTTTTTTGCGGCAGGAACGTGCTCTATGGCTTCAGCGGCAAAAAGAAATCGCTTTAGGCTGCCAGGTGGTTGTTGCCTCAAAGTCTTCTTGCCTTTCCTCCTCCACAGTGTCTCGTTATTCGAGGACTTCTTTGCGCAGTAAGTTGATCGAAGACGACATCGCAGTGATTCACCGCTTCATGTGGTTAGCTGGAAACTTGCCCTCCCTTCGGAATTGTAGCCCCCTCGCGTCAAGGAAACACCCACACGACCACGACGAGTATGCGTTTGGTCGAGAGCTCTAGCTTTCCCCTCTTTTCTCCAGTATTATCTCCTTACTGAATTTCTTGCATAGGTGAAAGTTTGCGTGAACTTGAACCGCGTAAGTCGCTCTTTTGTTCGAGGTACAGCTTCTAACGAGTGTGGGGGTTTTGCTCTATCTAATCGACCATTAATGGCGTCAATTTTGCCCAATTGCTACCGCTCAGAAGCACGAGTAAACGGTTGATTCAGTCGCACTTGCTTGCGTTTACCCAGGAGTAGTGTTTCGTATCCATTCGTACCAAGTCGCTGCACAAAAATGGGGTCTATGTGCCAACTAACGCTTTTCACTGCAGAGGCAAGATTTTCCATTTTGTTTTCCACAATCTGTGGTGCTATTTATTTTTTTTGTCGTTTCTCAAAAGTCTTCCTCATCTTATTGTCTTGTTTTGTTGTGTGGAAGTTTATTAAAAAGCCTTTTAAATCAGTCGTATCAAGTCGTCAAACACAAAAAACGAAGGCCTTTTTGCAGGGGCGAAAGAACTCGTGTAGCAACTAAACCGTTTCCCGAAAACCTTCCGTCTTGAATCCTCCTCAGACGGCTGTGCTTTGTTGTTGTTTCACGAAATGCTTCTCCATTTTTTGGTTTGTTTTATTGTGCTACAGTTTATTGCAACCCTATTTTTGTAACTCGGAAAATCATTCGAGAATATAAGCCTTCAAAGACGTGTGGCATTCGCAGGAGTTTCTGTTGAAATGACTCAAAATTGGGAGCCCTATAAAACGCTTGCTTAGTTAAAGGTTGTGTTTTTATGGAAACCTTTCTTGTAAGGTCTCAAAATGCTTCCCCACCTTGTTTTCTTGCTTTATTTTCTTTTGTTATGTTAAAGTTGGTAAGAAACCGCTGTCTCGGAAAACCTGAAAAAGCCTTTGTTATTCAGATAGGTTTTGTGGTATTGGTGGTGTCTTATTTGTGTACGGGTCTTTTTCGGAGACCGTTGTAAAGGTCTCTAATGGCTCATTGGATTTGGATCTTAGGAAATAGTGAAAGAAGGCTTATTTAGATGATTTCTTTGTCTTCTACCGAAGGGGTTTTGGTCCCTTTTGTGGCTGTGCTACCCTCATATCACAGCCTTGAGAGCCCCGATGACTAATCTAATAACCTCGTCTTTTGCCCCTGTCGTTTTGTAGCTCGGTCTGGGCAGCCGCGTACTGGGCTTGCGAACGGGACTTCTCTGGCCGGAGCCCCTCGGGAGCCAAGTCGTATGAACATGCTCCCGGGGATGGTTGTGGACTCCCTGCTGCGCTCCATGTGGTCCTTCATCTTCGACTTGGCACTACTGGAACTGCCCTCCTCGGGTTTTCGTGAGTCTATCCCTCCAACTCTCTCGTTTTGTTTTGAGTCTCATACTGCGAGCCCTCTCGAAAGAGGAAGTGTTGTTGTTGGAAACTCTCTCTAAAATTGGTTCGCCTTCGTAGTAGGAAGTATGCATGGCAGGCGTCGTACTGTTTTCAAATGTGTGCATACATTATTTGTTGATTTCGAAATGGGGTAGTTGCTAACTGTCACGAGAAGTCGTAAATTATCCTATCGTTAAAGCAGTTGCTGGAATAGCTTTTTCATTCCTCTCTCCTTTGTCAAGCAGGTAAGAGCCTGTCGATCTTCCCCCGAAAGAGCCAGTAAACGATTGGTAGACTGGGGGTTAAGTTCGTTTTACTAGACCTAGTTACAGCTTTAGTTGGATTGGATAGGTATGCGTCTCAGGGTGAGTCTGCAGGGGGATCGAACAATCGATATTCCTCTTTTTCTAGATAGACTGTAGCACAGGCTCACTTTACTGGACCAAGTTGGAGCATAAGTAGGATTGGGTGGGTGTATATCTAGGTGCCTGTCATGCCTTTATGCCCTATGAATTCTCCAAAACGAATGAGCTTTCCCATGTTGGTTTTGGGGTCGCTATGCTAGAGTGACAAGGGAAAACGTGTGTACCACCAGAGCGTGTACTAGGAAGGAGTGAAAATGTTCGTGAAGATTGGGTTGACCGGTCGTAGGTCGTAGCCCCTTAGATGGTTTGTGGTGAGGCTCTCAGGTCACTATAGAGGGCTGAATTCTAGAAACGTGTGCTTTAGCTGGTATTTGACCGTTACCTAGACGATTTTGTTGTAGCTATGTGACCGGGTCATGGATACCACGGTAGTACCCGAAACGGGTGTCCCGTTTCTGTCTTGCTATGAAAATTGAATGCTGATTTGGTGTTCACATTCCTTAAACTAGCGAGTTCGATGAAGTTCGCCCAGCATGATCGCACTGCTTACTCATTCGGTGACAAGGAGTAGAAATCGGGATGTAGTTTCCTGTATCCAAGACCTGTGTTAGAGTTGCGTGTGCTAGTTGTGTGTGTGATGCGAATTTGAGCCCAATTGGCCTTTCTCCCCATTTCTCTCCCCCGTTGTCGTTTTAGCTTCTTCCCGCGCCACTGATTGGGCTCAAGGCGTGCCCACCACCACCACCACCACCACGGAGACCAACACCAACACGACCTCTGAGTGTAGCACCCCCTACCAACCACGCATTAGCCTTGACCCCTTCAACTCGGTGATGACGGCGCTGGCCAACCGTCTCAGCGAAGTCGCTTCCGCCTACAACGAGGGCAGCGGCAACGGAGCCACGCAATCTTCCACCACCAACACCACCACCACCCCGCCCACACCACTGCTGCTGCACGCCCTGAACCGGGTCTACGACTCCGCCGAGACCCTGGCACGGGAACAACTCGTCTCATCGTCCGATTCCGGCGTGGAGCTTGCCCCGCGGCTGATGGCGCTGCTACTGAACACCTGGGACACGGACGATGCCGTGCGACACCCCGCTCCGGAGGCCGAGGCCCTCTCCTGGGCCATGACCCTAGCCTGTGAGCACGGCGAGGCCCCCGCCATGGACCTGCGCCGCTCCCTCTACAACTTCATCCGGGACTCGCTGGCGCGACACATGGTCCAATGGAGTTCGCCGACGCCGGAACAGCAGGAGGCGCCGGGGCGGATGCTGCTCACGTCGATGCGGGCGTGGATGCTGGACGCGCTGGTCTTCTGCCACGTTCTGCAGCACCGCGCGGCCACGCGCCTGGGTCTGAGGCCCAACGACGGAGAGGATCTCGTCTCGACGGGACCCCTTTCGCACCTGCTGGTGGATCTGGAGAGGTTCACTGTGACCCTGCCTGGTGAGAGAGCTGGCATCCAGTTGGTTTGTCGTTGAAATAGGCAGTTAGTCCGTTCTAATGAGGCGGTGGAGTCTTTTGCCCATTTTAATTTAAAATCACGGTCTTCTGCAATATCGATCTGTTAAAGATATCACTGAGAGATGGAATATCTGAGTGTTATACTTTTTTATTCATTGGACCTCCGCCTATGCTCAACCCGATATTTTTATGCTTTCTTTTGATCAAGCCTAAACTCTGACTGGATGCTAGATAGCTCAATTTCATCCTCTTTCCGGGGTTTTGACATGTGATTTATCAAATTACGAGCACAAAGTGTGATATTTCATCTGTAAATTCGATTCCCATTCCATAACTTCTTGCCTTTTTGGAGCTCTGTAAATTTGCTTCCCGCCATTGTACTAATGAATATCAGTGAATAGTTAAATTACCATTTTATCCGCCGAACTTTGAACGATCGACACATTTGCTTGCTGTGTGTCACGACAAACTGTCTCTCCACTTTTGGATCCTCGGAAAATGTTGTTTCAAGCAGTTTTAGACAACTGTAGTCTAAAGGCTTGCACAGTCTGCTACAGAGAGGACAGAATATGGGATATTTATTTATTAAATTTTCTTATTCATTGAGACAGCGTAACTCGCCTTATCAGGAATTTGTTGTTTCGAATTGATCAAGTTGATTTTGAGAACTTTGATGTCAGGCTGCTCAATTTCGTCCTTCTGCTCCATTCCTAGTGATTTTGAGTTTATCAAATGGTAACCCCATAATGCGATATGCAATGTCATGAGTCAATTTCTGAGTTCTAACTCCTTCCCGTTTTCGAAGCTCTAAACATTTTCTGTCCACCACTGTACGCGGTTTCTGAGAGTTGGTAATGATGAGCATCAGTGGATAGTTCAATTGCCACTTCATTCGTCGAGCTTCTTTTTGTTTAAGTGATGGAAAAATGCATCTCCATTTTTGCAGCCTCGAAGTTTCTAGATGACAGAATTACAGATTTTAAAATAGTTTGACAACTGAATTTACTAGTGGTCAATGGCTTGCACTAAGAGAGGACTGTAAGGTGGGACATTTGTCTGTGTGTGAATCATTGTGACTCACTTTAATTCAAGCCTTATCAAGCTCATGTTGTGGGTCATGATCTTAGTACGCTCAATTTCACAGCAAGCTTTAAATACGAGGCGATTACTGGTCTTCATTTTCTCCGTTTTGGGGCTCTGTAAGTTGCTTTCCACCACTGAGGACGAGCTGCCCCTATTTTTGGAACCTCAATTTGGTGGGAACAATCTGTCAACTGGCCGTTTCCGTTGTATTCAATCGTTATGATCGCTCTCCTTCCTAGTTTGGTGATGGAGGACGGAAAATGTGACCGTGAGCTGTAGTAATCGTCTAGGAAGTCACAGTGGATGTAATTTATCGTACCATATGCAAATTGAAGATTTATTATTCGATCAAAAGTATGTCAATAGAAGTGTGCCAACAAATGCCTGTGCTCTGGTAGCAATCTTGTTTGATAGTCAGTTCTTTACTATACTCACCTGGTAGTTCAATCCTCTAGGCCCAAATTCTATTTCAGTTTCGTGCGCTGTTCATTCGAGGTGTTTATGCACTTTGACATGTTTAAGACATGCATTCTCTGTTATACATGGTGTTGTCAAAGGATTTTGTAAGAATCCCTAGTAATTCTTGATCATCACTACCTTTTCAGCAGTTGCTTATGAGGTTCCACGCGTAAGTAGACTATTTTTTGGCTTAAGGACAACCTAGTCTCATGAGACGGTGAGAATTTCTGTCTATTTGAATCCAAAATGTGGGCTCTTGCCGTAATCCTACTGATCTCGTGCTTGTTGCTCAATTACATGCCTTGGTTTCATTCTTGTCCTGTAGTTTATGCACTGACATGCTCCTATTACAATATGAAATATGTCGATGCCACTTTACAATTCTTAACTTCCCTTTGTGAGTGACTAGTTGAATTGCCATTTCTTCCGTCAAGCTTTGGGTGATTGACTTATTTACCTCCTTTGAGTCATGACAAAACCACTTCTCACTTTCTAGAGTTTCACATTTTTGGGAAGAAAAGAACGGGTCTAGAGAGCCCGTTTTGGAATGTGAAGTAAGGATTTGATTCCAGTATTGTGTGGCGGCCTGACGCTAGCTAACCTGTCTAGACATCTAGTCGATATCATGTTCTCCGGGGCACCTCGTAGTCAATCGAATTGTGTGAGTCATGTCCTATTGTTTTTTTCATATCACATGAAGCCGCGAGTGCACACACAGGTTCCTAGTAGACGTTCTGGTGCACAAGCCTTTACCCCCTCTCCACCCGGGAGTGGGGGACCATCTTAAAGGAGCATCAAATCCATCTTGTAGAGAACTGAAGTGTACCTTCGCCCACAGTTGTACCGTAAGAAGTGAGGATTATGCCGTAGAAAACCTACCAAGTATTCATCTACCGCAGTTTCCATCGTTTGGTTTAAAGTCCCATTCTCATCTATTTTCCAGCTCTCCTTACCGCTTGTCACCAATGTACATTCGTCGTTTGAGAACTCTGTTTAATTGGAGTATTAGCGAAAAGTATTGCCGTGCATATTTAGTCCGTTGATGCGATTCCTTATAGGTTTCTTTTTCCACACAGTGGTGATGATTGTGAGTGTGAAGCTAAAATTACAATATTATCCGTTAGGCTTTGAGCTATTGACTCATTTGCTTTATGTAGGTCATTTTTACAATCTCAAAGGGCGTTTTCAGGTCAGTTAGCATTTAATTCCAAGTTTAGACCCTAGTCACAACCAACACAGGGTATTTTTTTCGCCCCAAAAATGTTCTTAACCTCGAAGCAGAAGCGACACATTCATTGGGGAAACTGTAAGTAAAGTACCTGACGGTCCGACCTCGGTTTTACGTGGGATCAATTGGGTTCTGGTGCTTTTTTTCCACCAACACCCCATTCAACGTGTGTGTGTTCGGCTCTTTCAGCTGGCTCCAATGCCCGCGTAGGGTACGATCTAGTGCGTCAGGGCCTCTCGACCCTGAGCAGCGACCTCCACCGCGAGGGGCCCCGCCTCCTGGCCGAGAACCGACAGCGCTACACCGCCTACCTGGCCACACGCGACTCCTTCATCGATCTCTCCACAGAGCCTCAACAACAGCCTCAATCGCAGACCTCCACCTCCGAACGACTTGAAGAGGTGACCCCCATCCTCCCCGAAATGCAGGACGGCTTCCAGGCGCCTGCCAGCACCGCCGAAGCCCTGGCTCCCCACCCGGAGGCCCCCCAGAGGGAGGACCGAGCACCGTCGCTGCCCTCCCATCCCCCTGGGGACTTTCCGGCCGCGTGGGCGGACGTTGTGGCCGAAGATGTGGCCCAGATGGCCAGCCAGACATCTGTAGCGTCCATGGTGACGGGGTCTACCGGCGGTGTTAATGAGAGCGGCGGATTGCGGCGGAGGATAGAGACGGGAGAGGAGGCGGACGCTACGGACGAGCAGGCGGTCTCGCGTCTCTCCGACGCCTACATTGCTGGCATGCCGGTGAAACGAAGACGGGTGAGTTAGGGGGGTGTTCGCAATTGTGTTTTTGTGGGGAGTGTGCTCCTACTGCTGTATACGTTGTGTGTATGGTGTGTTTCGTCTTGTAGACAGATGAACTGTGAACGGTGGCGGCGATGGTGATTATGATGATGGTGACTACGATCCGTGTCGCTCATTTTATTGCTGTCTTTTTTTATCGACTATCCCAAGAATTCCTGAATGAATGAATGAATGTTTTGATCATTCGAAATCGAGTTGTGAAGATCCTTACCTCATACTGACGGCTGAAATGGTTCATTTCGAGAGTCGAGTGGTTTTGGCAGATAAAATAAGTAGACTCTTATTTAAACCTTGACTGAAATTAAGACATTTTGGTTGGCATTTTGAGCAAATGAGGAGCCTAAACGATGTTATTTTTGTTTATCTACTATGCATCAACGTATCGTGGAGATGATTCATTCACGAGACTTCGGTTTAATGTTGCTAGACGCTGCTGGCTGATTTTAATGGCTGAACTTAGTCGTTTCGTTGAATCGAATGGTTAAGGAGCTGCAACAGGTAGACCCGTCTGGCTGTATCGGTTAAGGGGTGTTTAATGTGTTTATGAGGCCTGTACTGATGTCTTAGGTATTAAGGCTTTTAAGTTTGGCACCAGCTTCAATGCTTAATCCTAGCGTTGTCAAGGGGCCCAAGTTAGAATCAACCGAAGCTCTCATGTGGGTCCTCGAACGTGTCCAGATAGTCTATTCCGATTTTAAAAAACCCACGTACCTTCAGTTAGGTCCCAAGTATGGTTTTACGCTTGCGGTAGCTGGAAGACGTGCTACGTCATGCTCTTGGCCAGTCAACGCGCTCGTTAGCTGATGTATGGCTATATTTCAAAGGACTCTCAGTCTATCCCGCTTGAGAGGGTTTGAAGGCTTTGTTTGGACCCATCTTGCAGCCGCGCATAAGTACGTAGTAAGTAGTTTCAAGGCCTATCCAGAGCGGCTGTGGCTTTGTCCATTTACACAATCTATTATCGCTCCTTTTTTTGAGTCAAACTCCAAAAAATAGTTGGAATTTGATTAGTGCCCATCAGAGTCGTGAAGATAGTTAATTCATTTGTGTCTATATTTTGTTTTTCCAGGAATTTAGTCATTTGATAGCGGACATTTTTTTGGGTTGGATCATAAAGCAGATAGATACGACCGATACGTATCATTTTGGGGGGTTTTGAGGTTTGACTCGAATGTATCCCTGCCTAGCTAAGCCCCGTGTAGGTTAGTAGAGTTTGTAGTATTCCAAAAACTTACCAGTAGCTTTGTTATTGGAGATGGAACCAGCCGAGTCCTCCACTAAATCGGTAGCACTTTCTGCAATTGCTCCCTGTCTGCCTGGCCTCGTTAATACGCTCTTTAGCGGAAGTGGGAGCTGTAAAACTGGTAGGTGGCTTCATCTCAAATTAGAGGCTTATTTCGACCATATCCTGCAGCCCCAGATAGATAGTATGTGGATTCATGACCTACCCTGTACGGCAGTTCTGGCTTTGTCGATTGCTCTCTCTCTCGTTGCTCGTACTTTAATGGCGTGTCTCTCGCTTGGAAGGGTTTCATTGTGCCCATGCTTTGTGGAAGCTTTAGAACTTGTACCTTAAGGCTCTGGCCTTGTCAACAAGCTCATTAGCAAGGATGAAATCTTTGGACGCGGTAGATCTGCTTGATCCATGGTTCTTGCTCAAATGGCTCCTGCTTGAGAGGGGTTGGAGGCTTGATTTTGTCCTGCCTTGCAGCCCCAAGCAGGTAGTGAGCAACTGGCTCTGGCTTTGTCAAGAGGTGGAATCTATTAAGCCGTGATTGCCTTACAGGTGATGCTGGAGCGGAAGCAGAGCCTGGCGTGCCCAATGGACGAGTTGTTCATGAACCTGCTGAACGAGGCCATGTCCCAGCCGGCCAGCCCCGCCGCCAGCGCTTCCTCCTCCTCCACCGCCTCCCCTGCCGAGACCAACTCCACTACCCTCCCACCGCCGCCGCCGCCGAGGAGCGTCGCCGAGGCCTTCCGCGCCCACGTCCGCGACCACCTGGCACGCCGGCTGGCCAGTGACCCCGACTTCGATGCCCACCGACACCCCGCAGCCTCGGAGGTCTTTGCCAAGCGCCGCGGAGGCGGGAAGTGACTCGTCTGGCCGGAAGGAGGGTGAGGGGGAGGGAGGAGTGTGTCTATAGGAGCATCGCGTGCTCTCGCTATCTCAAACGCCCGATTCCTCTGTCTCCTGTGTGTGTCGCTCTCTGTGTTGGAATAAACTAGAATTGAGCATGTGCTAGGATTGTGTTCTGATGGGGGGGGGTGGGGAGGGAATAACTGAAATCGAAAGTATTTTATAGTCTAGGTGCAGGTTAACGGGTCGAACTTTTTTCCTATAAGGTTGTATTCTTATGGAGATGACCTAAAATGTCGGTCGATCGAAATTACTATGCTGATCATCATTCCTAGTAACACTAAACTAGAGCCACCGTTTTTAAATGATTTTGAGCCATTCTACAGGTTATACTGCGGCAAATGGTGCTTGTTTATAATGTGAGACTCGTTTTTTTCTAGGTAAAACCCTAACTAGCGGTTAAACGCGCTCACTGCCGACGAATGTTTATATTTCATAAATTCACTTGAAATGCAGCTAGGGGACCAACATTATGACTAAGCGCTTGCATGGCAATCAGTCGGCCGTTTGCTTTCGTTGAATTTGTGAAAACTGGTCACAGCGCTCACCCAATACGATCCTATGGTTACGAAATTGGCTTTGTGCATTTGGTCTGTATTTGTATCAAAATTTACACTTTGATAACTATCTAAGTAGATGAACACATTTCCAAATTTAATCCCGTTCAAGGCCACTTTGAAACGGTACTGAAAGATTGTTCCAGTGCTGCGAAATCATTTAAATCTAATATTTTTCGATGAGTGTAAAAAGTGCGATTAGGCGATTACTAATTCAGTGGTGAATTACTTCTCCAATAGGGCAAAGCTGTGTTGATTTTTAGCCATTTATTGATATGATCCAAGTCTGCTGTGGCTATTGCAAGCAAAATTTTATCTGGAAACTTTAACTAGCTCCGTTTAGATGTCCACTCCAATATTCTAATCATCAATCTTCGTGACTAGAAATCGTCAGATACTCCTTCATTGTTAAATAATGTCCACTTAGCTCCAAACAAAGTCGGACAGTGCAGGTTAAGACAGTAAAACATTTTAAACCAAAAGTTTAGTGGTTGCTACACTAGCACGAAGCAATACTGCTACCCGTATTTGGCTCAATGGCTTGCCCAAGTTTTTACAAACCGCTGTTTTTAACAACACGTTAGCTATAACTGACTCCGCTTCGGCAATTATTTTATTCGAATTCGGACATTTCCATTTTCTTTTGTCGTCAGCTCACAACAAACCTCAATTCTTGATCTAATTCAAGCACATAATGACCACTAGGTTGTAGTCACGTGATATCGATTTTGGAAAGTACATTGTCATACAAAACTCCTTTTCGCAATTATTTCACCTTTTCCAATGTTCGACGTATTCACTATTAATTAAAATGAGATATGAAAATGCATGAAATTTTCGCATGACTAACGTTTTTCGTCCCAAACGGTTTCTAGTCTTTCACTTGAGCTGAAGTGCGGTTGCAAAGACGTGTTTGTGCGTTTTGCAGCCGTTTAGTTTCTGTGGTTTTTCCATTTTAGGGCAAATCTATGTGCGTATTCTGACTACCTTTTGGAGTTGAATGCTTGTACTCAGAATATCCTGCTGAATGAAGCTGCTAAAATGATAGTGTACTATTTTAAATAAATGAACTTGGCAAAGAAATTCTTGCGGGTCCGTCAAGGACACATCTCTCAGTGAATTTACTGCGTTATTTAGTACAGTGGGAATTTGAAATATGCGGGATATTGCTTGGATTTTCGCCAGTTTTGAGCCAATTGCAGGTTTTTAATATTTGAGTGGTTTTTGAACACAAAAAGTCGATTCCCAGCATGGGCGAGGTGGGAGAGAATTCGCATTAATTTAATAAGACCCAGGTTAAACGATGCTTGGCAAGCATTATCGATCTGTGTGGTGGCTGGCCAGATGATATTTGTGCCTTTTCATCAGACGCTGCTTGTCTGGATTCAGCTATATCTAACGGAAAAGGCGTTGGTTGGTGAAGCGTACTAAGGGCTTTCTGCCACGTTTCCTCCCACGGTATTCGAAAACTACTTGATGAGGAATGCAATGTATCCACGTCATCTTTTGGCCAAACCACTCTTAGTCCGATTTTGTCCTTTTGCTGGTTCAGTGTAAAGTTATTCCCATCCGCACTTCTTGCTTTATTACAATAGTTCTCTAGAGTAGAATCAACGATATCGTTCGTAATATGAAAGCCAATTTGAACTATTCGGTAGTGTGTAAGTTCTTAAATTCCCGAAATCTGTGAAGGCGAAATTCACATTTGATATCTTTAAAATTTAATAAGGTACATATCGGTCATGATATAAAGTTCAAAACTGACAATACTCAAACTTCGATTTTTCAGGCAATATAAGGAACCCGACCCAGATGCATTGCCATTAGTACATCAAGTCAAAAGGGCTCTGTGCCCTTATAGCTACTGCAAACGCTATTTTGATTATCCATTCAGACTTTTGACCTTTGGCATATTTCTGCATAGAAATAACGCAAAACAATTCTTGGCATAGTTGATGAAGCATTTGTAAATAAAGACAATAAGATTCAATTATTGTTTGTTTTGCTCGAATTTAGTTTGTTCTTCAGTGAATCAAGTAGCACCTACAGAACATTCTGCAAACACACTTTCCAAAAAACTTTTATTGTTCTCATATCGAAAGTAACACACAAACTCGATTAAGGGTGCTTAAACCAGAAATCCTCTCTCACTCCTCGGTATTCATCCCGAAGGTCTCGTCAGAATCGAACCAGGAGGAAGAAGACGACGGGTTGGTAGCGCCGGCGGTCACTACAGCGGTGGCATTGTCGTTTAGTATCGTCCCTTTTGCTCTGGTCAGTCTTGAAGAATGGCGGGAATTCGTCGGAGGTCCACGACTAGCAGCGCCCGATCCCGGAGTTTTCCGGACATTAGCGCTCTTAATTGAAAACAAATTGATCAGAATGAAGCAACATTAATTCAAAGCTCATTTGCTCCTACAATTGCTTCCTCTTTTCTTACCGAACTAGACAACCCTTCAGAAGTTTTCTAGGTCTCTGTCGAATTTCGCTGACTGGTTTCACCAATAACGATTCTGCTACAAGCCCTTTCTATTATGTTGAGAGTTAATAATAGACAGGATTGTCTATCGAACGTACACGCGATTGCGGTGTGCTCTTCGCATTCGGAGTGCGTGGAGGCGGAGGAGGAGCAATAACAGGATTGTGGGACTCTGTGTCACTGTCACTGTCTGTGATCGTCGAGGCATTTGGATCTTCTGTATCATTTTGTCTTCTTATTGACTCAGAATTGGTGTCTTTGGCGGCAGCGTTAGTACTGTGATCGATGGAGTTTTCCTTCTCGGGAGAAATTACCATAACACGGCGCCTCTTGCACTCAGAGCCGGGCTGCTTCAGGATACTCTTGGGAGTCTTCTGAGGTGTCTTCATCAGAACCTGGAAACATGTCATTCGATTCCATTAAGAAGATATGAAAAAGTGAGGATAACATGAAATAAGGTTGAAACGTGGAAATGTGATTAATATTGCATTTTGTATGTGGTCTTAATTTGCCAATTTTTCGTCTTGATGATAAATCACTGAAGATTTTCCTTTATATTACCGGTCCAATTTCCTAGACGTATTGCTACACGGTAGCTTTGAAAGAATGTGACGACTTTTGAATTCTAGAATGTCTACATATGCCTATCTCGATAACTCTAACCCAAGATTTCGAAAGTTCGGTCGCGTAAATTATTTCGAAGTGTACAATCATAGTTTTGTGGAGGCAATTAACAACTTCCGTAAATGTTGTTGACGAAATTAGGCTTTTGCCGCTTCTTACCATGTGGTTGAACTTCTCTGAGAGGAAAGGTGAACGTGGGGTCTTCTGTAACTCTAGTTCGATTGCTTTGGGCAACTGCGAGGAGCAAGGAGGCGAGTTATCGATCATGGAGCGCTTGAGATCCTCATACTCTGCTTCCACGCGGAGAAGGCGCTCGATTTCGGCTGATTTGGTGCTCAACTGGGAGACGAGTTTCTCTCTTTCGCTACAGGCACTTGCCAACTTGCTGTCCAGATCGTCCACTTTGCTTTCCATTTCCGTTATTAACGTTTGCTGAAAATTAAAAAGTACAGTTTTAAATCCATCTCTACGGTGGCTTTTAGGTAATAATGAACATATTTCCTAGTTATATTAGCTATATATTATCTCAAATGTTGCCTCAAAATTAGTACCTGAGAATTACATTAGCTTTTCATAATCCCTTTATTAAATTTGCCCATTCGAATTGAGTTGAATGTGCTTCTGAAACCTCCAACGACGAGTTGCTAGTCCCGCAATTCGAATTAATGCCCATTCGGCCAATTACAAGCGTTTTAATGAGCACTTGCAGAATATTACAAGGTACTATTTAGTCTTTTTCAAATATAATTCCTTCATAAGCCTATGTTATTTACCAAGTGGAGCCTTTACTAATTTTCTACGAATATGCTGCTCAATCTTTGAATGTGAGGGATAATTCTCTAACATGAAGGAGTAAAGCCGGGTGCGATCTACTGATGGTTCGCTTCAAAAAATCCCATGACCATAATTAGGGCAGTACCCATGTATCACATAGCGGTAGCTCGGTATATATCAGGTATATGCTTCCTTCCACTTAAGCAAATTCTCAGTACACAGTGGGTATCCAGAGTACTTAAACTACCTGACATCAACTGAAACCCACAACCCATGGCACAATAAGCATAGTAGTAACTTCTCTTGCATTCCCAATTGGCACCTAGCCAAATACAGCTTACCTTTTCATCAAGCTCCTTCTCAAGCTTAATCATATTCTGCTTGCTAGTTGTCAGCTGCTTCGAGAGTTCCTTCTGTCAGACAGGAGAGAGAGAAGTTTTACCCAAATCAAGGAGTTTATTGGGTATGTAATGAACTTCATACCTTCTCTTGGACACTGTCTTTCAGCTGCTCTCTCAACTTCTCCACTTGCGCTGCATTATCAATCAGCTTCCTTTCCTTCAAAGAGAACAACAAAATCATAGCTAATAAAGACGTTGGAGGCTCCTATAATCTTGTCGTTTTCAAACTCAACTTGGCAACACTTATGATGCCAGACTTTGAACTAACACGATGCAATGAAGCATAGCAAATTCCTCTTTGTGGTACCAAAACCTTTCTAGCAGTCTAATGCACTCTTGAAATTCTACAATTCGGGGACTGTGTAGTTATACTGCTCGGAATATACCTACTTTGTTCTTTCAATGGGTTCCAATAATACACTCTAGTCATTATGAACCTGGTTTATCTATTTCTTTGGGAGAATAGTTATTTTTTATTTATTAATGGATTTCCCTTCTCAGAGTAAACACAGACCGTCTCCAAAATAAAATAGCAGTGCTTCCAATCACACCGCTCAAGATCTTTGACTCGTAATAAAATAAGCAGCTCATCATCCACTCAAAACTAGTGGATTAGGAGGTATAGAACTCACAATACGCTTGGAGCTCTTGCCGCTTTCCTTCTGGAGGTCGGAGAGGGTTTCTTGGAGACTGGCGATGTGCTGCTCCTTCTGGCGGAGGGCCTGGTCGGCCTCGAGCTGGTGCTGCTCGAGTGCTGCCAGCAGCTCCTTTCGAACCTCCTCACAGCGCCTTGCCGCTTCGGCCTCCGCCTCACTCGCCCGTGTCTCCAGTCGCACTATCTGCGTGTTCTTCAGCTGCAAGGCAACCACATAGCGGTAATAATAAAATTCCTCTTTTAAGCGACTGACCATGATGTCAATTGATAGCAGTAGCTGACAGGTGAAGCAAGTAACCTACTGGTACCAAAGCTCACACTGTTTATTCTAAAATACATCGATATTGTCTTTTAATAAGAGAACGCACAAGTTCTTGAGACTAATAGCAGCCTATTTCTACTAAGTTGAAGCCGTTGTCTATAGGAATGAATCGAATAAACATATCCTGCTGTAATTTGGAAATTAAATCTTTGTATTTAATAGACATGCCACTCACCTCAATACATCTATTCATCTCTTGGTTTTTACTATTTAGTCTGTTTTGATCAAGCTCTAGGTTTTGGACCTTAACGATAAGCTGCTCAATTTCATCCTTCTGTTTCGTTGTGAAGCCCCTGAAATTGAAATATGACTCAATTCATCGAATGGCTAATTTCAAATACGATCTTCAATTTATCGAAGCGACTGGAACCTCAGCTGTTCAATTTCCTGATTCTTGATTTCCTCCCGTTTTTGAAGCTCCACGAGTTTGCTCTCCACTTCTGTACGAGATTTCTGAGAGTGGTGATGAAAATAAGTGTGTAGCGAAATTACCATTTCGTCCGTCAAGTTTTGGGCTATAGACTTATTTGCTTCTTGTAAGTCGTTGCATACAGCCTCTCGCTTCTCTAACTCCATCTTTAGAGCCTCCAAATTTTTCTAAAAGGGAAAAGGCTTGAGTTTCAAAATTTAGTTTGATTTTGTTTGTTAGTAATCGGCACTTGTAATACCGAAGATTTAAAAGACAAATTATAGATCATTTTCATGATAGGACTGTAAAGATTCAATAAGGTACCGGAACCTTCGTTTATGCGTCAAATGGTGAACCTACCACATATTCATCTTCTGAAGATTTCATCGTTTGTATTAAAGTTTCTTTCTCCACCAGTTGCTTCTTCTGTTCCTCATTCTGATCGCGAATTTCTCTTTCTCTTGATCTCAATCGAGTCTAATCACACAATCAACACAGCGTAAATGGCTTACACAAGAAATAGTTGAGAAATTGGTGACTTTGAAATATTTAGTAGAAAGGCGAAACACATGTATGCATTTAAAGATCCATGCTTTAAGTAATCAAATCGCCTCACCAGTTCATCTTCAACAGAGTCCTTCACCTGCTTCAGGTTGGCTAAAGGCATTCATAACGTAAATAAATTTATTTCCTACCTTTTTCTTCATCCAGTAGCTTTAGCAGCTCATCCTTTTCACAAATTCTGAAAAAGGTGTTAATTGAGATCAAAACTTGAAATTTACAGGGCATTTAAGTTCGATGCAGACTCATCCAGACTTTCTCTAAGTCGTTTGAGTTCGATTTCTTTTCGTTGCATATCTGTCTCATAGGCCGCATCATTCTACAAAATATATATGGATCGTTCCGGGACTCACCTTAAGTAACTCTTCTTGTAAACGAACTTTGTGGTCATTCAAACGTTCAATTTCCATTTCTAAAGTCGTGATTCTTTGTCCCTTCTCCAGACAACTTTTTTCTGAATTCTGTAGCAAGCTGTAAACTTTTGAGAGGTCACCGGATAGCCTAGTACACTTCTCCATCATCTCTGCTAACTCCGATTCTTTGGTTTTTATGGATGATCTCAGCTGTGACAATTCGAACTGAAATGCCAGGAATTCAATGCTTGAATGCGTTAATGATTTAAAAATTAAAGGTTTTTTGACCCACGTCTGATTTTTTCAGTTCCGCTTCTAGGCTTTGCTTTTCGTTAAAAGTTAGCTGCAGCATATATTCCAGCTCTTCGTATGCAGATCGAATTTTGGTAATATTTCCTTTAAGATTTTCTTCACAATTCGCCATTAAAGTGGTAAGGCGTGACTTTTCTGAATTAGCTTCCTCAAGCTCCTTCTGAAGATTACCAGTGCAGGTATTAAGACGTTCAATTTCCTTCGAATGGTCGTCTTTCATCTTCCCTTGAATCTCAACTATTATAAAAAAAACTTATACAAATCTTCAGTTGACCTACCAAGACTGTCGTTCCTTTCCTTACTTTTCTCTAGATCGATGCTTAGATTCTTAAAATCTTGGAAAGCTTTTTCCAAAAGAACTTCAAGGGACTTCTGTACAGTTGCCGTTTTGAAGCAGGTTTGCATAGCTGAACGGTGGAAATGTCAAAATACATGCATAAATTGTGCAACTTCAAAGTATTGGGTATAATAAAGGGATTGAGAATTTTCAAACACTTACTAGAGGTGCAGGTTGATTTGACAAGATCTATTTTCGTTTTAAGGGCTTCGCATAGGTCTCGAGTACCAGATATTCTGAAAAATGTCAAATTTCTTAGTAATGTTGTCGTTACTTCTTTTCAGTTGCAAGTCTCTTGTCGATTTCGTCTTTGACTTTGAGACTTGCGTTTTCCCGGTCCATCTGTAGCTCCAAATTTGATTTTCGGAGATTGGCCACTAAGTTATTTGCTTCGGTCAATTTTTCCTCCTGAGGGATGTGATTTAAATAATACAAGACCTACGTTTCTTGACAATTTTTTTATCATCTCGTTTTTCCAACTTTCGAGTTTACTAGCCTCATTTTTCAACTTCATGTGAAGAAATGACAACCTGAAAATGAAATAAGAAAATGAAGCATTAATAAAACCAACTTTTCAGATCCATTGGAATCCGGGGGTTCAGATCCCTCGAAATCGTCAATGGGATCCTTGTGAGAGGAGACAGCAGGTGAATTCCTTGCTTTTTCGGGAACAGCGACTGGGAAATGCTGTATTTCTTGGTGTCGATCCTCATCTTCACTCTGATCCAGGTCAATCGTAGATGCTTCAAGACTTGGCGGAGGTTCCATAAACGAATCTCTCGGTTTTTCATCTCTCTCACTTAATTGTCTTACTTTTGGTGACATAACAGATGTTGTGCTTGAGGCAACTCCATCACGGTCAGGAAGGTCAATTTCCAGTGGTGTCAAAGGCGACTTGAGAGCTGGCGACTTGCCAAACTTAGGAGTGTATCGAAAACTCATTGATGGTGATGAAGGAGGTTTAGAATTTAATTTTGAAAATGAAGACGGTGTTGGGAGTTGTTTAGTGTCAGATTGGTTGGAAGATTTCACAGTATTATGTGGCATAAGAAAGTTAGTCTTCCATTTGTTTGTACTAGCAGTAGTAATTGCTGATGGACGTGACTTCTCAGAGTGCATTTGAAGAGGAGAATTTTGCTTCTCTGAGCAAGGAGAGAGTAAACTTGAGCGACTGAAGAACAAATCAGTTGAATCGTCAAGATCACTTGAAGTATTGAACTCGCAAAGGGTGTCCCACATGACAGACTGAGGATCTGATTTGGTTCGTGCACATTCACGCGATTCTAAACAATCAAATTCTCTCCTTATTTGAGAACCATTCGTAGGATTGCTACTTGTAGATTTCTTGAAAAAGCCATTGCCAAAAAAACTGGCCATGGCTTCCCCAAGTTAGCTAAAAATTAAAAAAATAGTGATTATACCTGTCCAAAGTGGTAGTTAAGCATCCCCACAGTAATGATAGCTTCTTCAGATAAGTTATTCTACGTATACTATAATTATGATGGAAGATTACAACCAATTCTCCACGAAACATGAAGTTTTGAAAATAAACAAAAATTTAAAAAATTACTAATTACAGAATCAGTCATCTTACGTTTTATAACAAGTATTTTCAGATTCCTTAGTCAGTACTTTTAGGTATAATAAATACATTTGCTCTATTGATATACAAAAAACAAGGTATCTTGTGAATTTTGGCACAACGAACAAATACGATAACTCACAGAACTATAAAAAAGCGAAAGAGCACCGCTGTAATAGAGTATATGTATTATCGTGGTCACGGAGACAAACAAGAGATCTATATGCTAGTATCCATTTTTATCATTTAAAATAGCCCGTCAAGATAAATGTTATTTAAAATTAATTTTCCTGGGTTAAAGTGGTCGTACTCCTCTCTATAAATTGAGTGATACCAGTACAAGATAGTCTGGCTATCTGTGTTGATTGTAAAAGCCAAAAATTTCGCAATAAGGGGCTAATTGTTTCATTTCATTAGTGAATCCATTTGCTCACGTGTTTATGTTATTCACATATATATCCAATATAACTACCATTGACCTTGCGCGTTAACCAGTTAATAACTTGATTATAGTTTTCTAAAATCCATCTGCTTGAGATAAGCCTAGTTTTTAATTATATCTATTCACATGGGTCGTGCTAAAGAATCCTGTAAGTGCGATCTCAACTAGTTGAAGAAGACGGTAATATTTAAGACGAAAATGAATTTATGCTCTAAGTCCATTTCATTATATGTATCTCTTCTACGGTTTAACTAATGGGTTTTCATGAGGCGTTATTAATGACGGAATATGTTCACTTTCCTGGTGCAAAAATACTTCGACTAGTATATAAGTTAGGTGGTGCAGTATATAGTACACGTAATTGGAAGGCTTTAGATCCCTTCATGAGTTTAATTAAACCTTATAAAAAACCTAAATATTTTTTTGTGGGAGACAGGCTTATCTAAAGATGATACCGAATTTTTACTCAGCCCTGGCTAAGGGAAAATAGGCTATCTAAGGTCATAAATTGGTGTCAGTTAATTAAATTTATCAAATTGCAAAATCAGTATCATATCATTCCCTTCATTACGTCTTCGGATAACGATATATCGAAGTCCCTCATTTTTACTCGAATGCATGATATTATCATTTAAAATGATTACTCAGTGCATAGAGACTTGATCTTGCATACAAAGTTTTTTTTAAGTGTTATTCCTGACTTCGTTTTTCCTACATATACATAATTTAAAATAAGTTTTTAAATATCATTTTACGATCAACGTTATTAGTGTTATTTTCTTCAATGAAAAGCGCCATAAAAGCAGTAACATATACCCGTGGAACAATGATTTAATTCAGATATGCATGTATACTTTCCACAACCGCAATACTTAGACAGGTGAGCAGTATTTCAGTATATTTGGGGATAAAATTACATCTAAGTGGCTAGAGTGGCCATGCCATTGACAATTGCGGCTTCCACTCCAGTCTGGTCATCGGAATTTCCGCTTTCCTCTTCCGTATTGAAGGCATCTGGAATCCGATCCAGAGTTGCTTCAGCTACTCCCCCTAGATTCTTTAATATAGGAAGAAAAGGAGAGTTAGCATGCATAGCTTAAGTAGAATTACAAAACAAGTTAATTGTGCCTGAAGTTCGACACAAATCAAGAAATGTAATATCTTTAATAAGGCAAATTTATGTCCACTACAGAGCCCTACATTTAGTTATGCAATTTTCTTCATAATCAAAAAGCAACTTTTTATCGGAACTGAGAAGAAATAGGTTCTATTTAAATATACTTTAGTAATATAGAAGTAAAGGACTCCAAAACAAATGCTTATGAAATAGCAAAGTGGTTTAAAGTTCCACGATGTCATACTGCTTGTGATTTACTTACCTCTAGGTTAGGAAATCGATTAGAAATCTCCCTTAGGAGTTTCTTAAGCGCTGGTAAATCGTCCACGATTGCCTCTAAAATTCCATCTAAAAGGAATTCAGGAACACCCTTAATTCCGCCCCTCCCTCTCTCTAATACAAAGCTTTTAGCCTACCGTTTGCCATGACAACCTCGAGAATGTTGACAAGGAGGACAAGCATTCGATTGTTGTCTCGATGCATTTGATAGGCCTTGAATATCAGCGCCACAATTCCGCGCTCACAGATCTTCATCTTTGGTGGTCGCACAAATCGCAAAACTTGCTCGGCTGCGGAAGTTAAATTAATGAAAGAAACGTTTTAATATCTTAATTTTAACACATTCAACGACCATTCTTGAGATGTTGGGCGTTGCTTCCTGGTTGAATTTTGTCGAAATTTGGCAACATGCAGTCGAAAGTCGTAACTTTACAATATACGTTACTAATAGCTCTTAGTTTTTCTGATAAAAGTGAACATTTAAAAGATTTATGTAATTTCTCATTGGCGCAATTTCAAATAGACAATTTCATTTCCCTGGACACTTAAAAGTTATCAATTTGCAATCCCGTTCTGTTAATAACGTGATTGCTAATTCGCTTTTGGGTTGAAATATGATTAAAATGGGAAAAAATCACATTTTTTATTGAGAAAATGTATTTTCTATTTGGTCTTAAATTTGCCCAAACTTAAAACTGCCTTTTATATTTTTGACTGATCCCGAAACAAATGTACTAAATATTCTTAAATGTAGCTGCAGCATGCGTTTACCTTTCAGATTATTTATACCAAACGGCGAATTAGCATAAAAGTATTTCCTAACTTACGCTCACAAAATTTAGGGGAGATATTATATTTTAAAGATCTATGTAACAATGGATAGTCACTTTGTGACTGGTGAGTAGTAATCGATAAAGAGTTATCATGACTGTTACGATATTTGTATGAGCATCGATTAATCGCACAAAGGATTCTGAAATCCCTGTCTTGTCTTATCATCTAAAAACCCAAGAGAATCACATAACCCTACAGCCCCGAAACTGTTGGTTTCATTACCTGATCGGTTGAGGATCATCATGACTGCGTAAAATAGGTTGTAGCAGATGTCAGTGTAGCCGCAAAATGCGTAAATCGAGTCCAAGAGCAGTTTTAGAATATCGTACTTTTCCAGGGTCTCCTCGGAGATTGATTCTAGAAAATGGGACAGAACAATCACAAACTTGAGAGTGAATTTGATTTTTGCTGAATGGTAAAATAAAGCTTAAATACAAAACAGAACCAAAAGCCACGTTATTTGAAACGGTTTTCTTTGGCAAAAGCTTATTTGCCACATTTCGGGTCAATAATCGATAATCTTCCACTTGTGAAAATTAGCGCGTGACTAACTCGTCGGATAAATCGATTGGTGACATTAAAAACTATTTGAAAGCTTTTGGGAGTGATTTTCATTGATTTTTGCGCTAAAGTACGCCTCATATGTGCAATTTCTGACCTAAACTGGTTTAGACACCAGCAATTCACACATTTCGACAATACCAACTATACCTTGAAATATTTTTGACTTCCATGCAACACATACATACCTGCAAAATATTCCATCGATGGATGTAAATAAGTTTAAGTTTAGACGATTCTATAAACTTTATGCATTGTTGGAATGCATCCTGCAGGATACAAAATAACCAAATTTTCCAAGGCACCATCAATATTGATTCGATTCACACACTCACTGTGAGAAGCCAAAGCAGCCAGACACAAGGCGCCTTGATCGATAATCCCGGGGTGTTGGGGGAAGAAAAACATGGTCTCATAGACCAATCGGAAGGCATCTCGACTCACAAAACTCTTCACATTATTATCTAATTTCGGGCTTAAAAAACCAATCGATTTCTTACGATCGATACACAGTTTCCACATCACAGATAGGGCAATCCTCAATATGGTCGCATAGCCATCATGTACCCGCATCAGGGCTTTCGCAATGATTTCCGGAAAGTCCATTTTACACACCTCTCTCATGCCTGGTCCATAGCGCGACCAATAAGCTAACTGGGCTTCTAGGGTGAGGTCGTTAACGCTCAGTGGACAAAATATTGCCTCCAGGAGGACTAAGACCTTCTCATGCACCTTCAGGTCCTCCACATGCCTCTTGGCAAGGTCATTGACGAACTGCAGGCTCTTTTCATTCCAACAGGTGCTGTTATCGATCAGGGTGTCGTAGAACTGGGCCGATGTGTGATCGGCGTTACCTTCCTCAACGCTGATTGGTCGAGATGCCTGCAGCCGCATTTCACCTACACTGGTGCAGTGAGCGAGGATTTCAAAGCCGTTTCGGACGATTGAGGGGTTCTCCTGGTGCACGAGGAAGACCCTCCACACGTGCAGGGGTAACAGGGGGTTCGTGGATGCTCCATTTTTGCAGTGCGTGGAAGCTATCCATGAAAAAGCTGCTTCGACACAATTTTCGTTTTCTAATTCGTCTCCAAGGTAATGAAGAACGGCTGATAGACCATGTTCGTAGGGGATAGGACCTTATAGAAGTTGAAATGGGGAGTTTGAGGCAAAATCCACCACGATAAATCAAATTCCAGAGGCTAGAATGGAAGCTTAATATTGTTGAAGATGGTAGTGATCGATTACACAGGATTTGAAGAACCTACATTCACAAGCCTGCTTTTCTTGTCGTTTTCTCCTAAGTTTTCTCTGGGCATCGTATTTATCCAAGAGATGTTGCACATAATCACTCTGAAATGCTTCTCTGATGAGAAATTTTGAGAAAAAGATAAGCTTACGTGATGCCGAGCCGTTCCTTTGGATCAAGAACTATCATCTTTTTCACTAATTCAATAAGTTCTTTGGGATAATTCTAGGAGATGAGAGTGAAAAATGATGGGGATTTGCATTGTTTCCAATAACATTTACAGCATTACTCACAAAACGTATACAGTTAAAAAAATTTGCAAATACAATTTGCAAGAGAGAGTTTAAATGCAATTTTTCTGGATATTTGATCAGGAAACGAAGACTTTCGAACATGCATATAAAATGAAAGGACATCTTTTTTTGGCGAAGGTTAATGCTAGTTTCTCTTAAAAAGCTGTGTAATTGAAAGTGATTGGTTAAAAAATTTTAAATCAATGTCCTAACACAACTAAAGTACTTTTCTTTAAGTTAGACATCGGGATCAATAGAGCGATCGATAATTTTGAGGTCAGGAGAAACGTAACTATCTTGTTCAGAGGATCAATGAATCCGCACGTGAAACAAAACAAATCGATCAGATCTCCAAACGTAAAAAATCCCTGACTTCTGAATGGGAAACTTCAAAAAATGCGTTTTTTAAATTCTTTAACAACATCTCCCAATAAATGAGAAATTTCATCAAAAATTCAAGTTAAGAAATTTACTAACACGCTTTAGAACATCCTGCATTTCATTGGTGATTTCTCCGGTGTTTCGGATTTCTTCCATGATTTCAGAGCCTTCCGACTCATCATAGGATCCGCAGTACATCATCTTAAGAATGACGCATCCGAGAGACCAGGCATCACTCAAGTCTGGCATATGCCCACATTCCTTCGCCTCTGTTGGTAGCCAGTTGAAACTCTCATCTAAAAGACGAAAAAATAATAAATACATATTGAGAAACTCAAAATTTTAACAAATTTCGTTTGTTTCTGTTCATTTACCTACATTCTTCTTTGACGAGCTCCAGAGGTAACTGATGATGGACGGAGCGCCAGCATCGTTTATTCGAACCTTTGTCCCATCAGTGAAGATGTTTCCAGGGTGTATTGCTCGATGCAAGAGACCACTTTCTTTCATGTCATTTAACAAACGCAGTGTTGAGATTAAAACCAATTCGATCATCTAAGAAAACATTGAATGGTACTATATACAAGCTTACATCCAACGGTATAATCTCAGTTCCCTCGTATTTGTTTATTACGGTTGCCAAACTAGGCATTTTTACATAATCCTTGACTACGTAGATGTAAAAAGTGGTGAGCTATAGGAATAAAATAAGACTGAATTCAGGAACCTACATCCGGATCCCAGTGAATGAAAACACTTTTAATTTCTGTTAACATTTCGTGGTGGAAATTTTTCAAAAGAACATACTGAAAGTCTACACTGTTATCATCTTATACCTCATCGAAAGCTTTGTTAGCATGCTGCTCATCATCACATTCAACTCTTTTCAATATCAAAGTTTCTCCGGAAAATCTGTGCTCAACAATTTGAGACTGAGAATGCGTTCCAGAGTCCAAATCATTTTTCACCTAAACGTTAAATATAACAAATACATTTTTAACGTGCATCATATATCTTGTCAATTCGCATTTTCGAGATTTTAATTAGTGTGCTTAAAATGTAACTTTCGTTGTCAATAGCAACATTTGAAAAGTGGCAATGGGTCAAGGTCGCGTTCAACATGGTATTTGTTATTAAACCGGCTTTGCTGTTTATCAACAAAACTTATGAACAGAAAAATCTAGTATCAAGGAATTCTAATACAAGTAAATAATTACTATTCTAATATCTATAGTTATAATAAATCTATTTTCTCATCCTTAATAATAATTTTTCGGAAATGCCTTGAATTATTTAAGATCGACTTTGAGGGTTGCATAAAAAGATTCTATTTAGCTGAAGTTCTTGTTTTTATAGAAAAAAAATAGATAAACCCATGTGCAAAACTAAGCCAATTGAAATCTGCTCATTCTAAGGGCGTCAAAGGTGTTGCACATCAATTGTTCGAACAAAAGTAAGTCGAAATTAGTACGCTTAACTTGTTGAATGCTTGCGCGTCTTCCATAGGCTAGAAATGTTTGGACAAAAGCCATTAACTTTTATTGTTTGTTATACGCTCGAATGCTTATATTTAATTAGGTGCGGTATCTTCGTAGCTGGCTGGTAGTACAGCACAAATGCGGTGTCAAACTAAAAAAGCTGAATGACACATGAAAAGTTCAATTGCAGGAACTGGGTGTCAAATACGTTGATGCATTCTTGAATTTTAATGAGATATGAAACCCTGCACACCCTTTTTTCGGTTTTGGTTGCATCTTGCCTAAATTTGAAATACGAGCATTCATTAGTAACTCTAAACCACGATTTGTTTAAATCAAACGTCGAGTTTTGATCCCAATGATTAAATATTCAGTTTGAATTAGCGTTCGAATTTATACATGATTTAGGAAAATCACACACTTTCTGCTAAACAGCAGGTTATTTACAGATGTTTAAAATAAACGGAAACAAGGACTTTTCTACCAATTTGAAACTCATCTTATTTGAAGCTTCAAAAGTTTGACAGCATATTAAATTACATTTAATTATCAAAAATAAGAACATTAGATATGCCAAACAAATTATTTTAAAATCAGATGCAAAATGAATGATTTTTCCAAAATTTATACATTATGCTAACTTACATCGAATTTACGTCGTACTTAGGTCAAATCCATCCACCTAAAAGTGGCCTTGCGGTGGTGTGTACAGAACTTCAATAATTGTGAAGGCCTTTTTATCGCGAGCCATAAGTTCGGATTACGTTGGTTGTTTCGTCAATTCTGATCCCCGACGCGCAACATTTCACTAATTTGATTTTATTTCTTCTCTTTCTTAAAATCAACTCGAGTATCTTATATTTTGAACCAAAATGAACGAGTCCAAACGACATGGAACAAGGTATGACAAAATTATCCCTAATTTACTTTCTTCATAGGATTTTCAAAAAGTCAACTCCTAATGGAAAGGTGGGTTCACATTGCCATTGTGACACCGCATTCTAGGTGACTGTCTACCTCGGAAAACGTGATTTCATTGACCATCTCACCCACGTTGACCCTATTGGTGATTCTCGGCCTATATTATATACGTTTGTATTTGCAAATCTGAACAAGAGTTTTAAAGTCTTTGCTTAATTTTGTAGAAGGGGTGGTACTTGTCGATCCGGAATACGTCAAGGGCCGCAAGGTCTTCATCCATCTGCTTTGCGCGTTTCGGCATGGACGTGATGGAGACGAGTTTCATGGAATAAATTGGCACAGGGATTTGTTTCTCAACATGAAGCAAGTCTACCCGCCTCCCGGTCTTGCAGATGACACCTCCCAATCTCGAATTTCCCGCCTTCAAGAGCGTCTTGTTCGCAAACTCGGCCCCGACAGTTACCCCTTCACCTTCAAGGTGAGTTTGTGTACATCTCTACCAAGTATTTGCGCACGCTACCTAGTGGTCTTTGTAACGATTGAAGATCAAACAGAGTGCCCCGTAGTATTTACCCATTCCTATTCTCTCTTTGTGTTTAACGGTCAGAACGCGCTAGTGTGTGTGTGTGTGTGTGAACTATGCTTCTTTGTGGGGTTCTGCTCCCTTTTGTGTGTGTAGGTGAACTTGGTCCACCGCACAAGTGCGCTTGTGGCACTGGTTTTTGGGGTTTTGAACAGCTGCAGTTGTGTACACAGGTGTCATTTGCACTTTTGTTATTTCAGTCTTGGAGTGGGAACATTTTCAACCCGATTCACTCGTGGGTTTGGTTTCAGAACTCCAAAAATGATTATTGATGTTCAAATTTTTACTTATCGGCATTGCCCACGTGTTTGTACCTCTGAGATATTCGTGGGATAATTTATCATACCAAATGCGTTATTTACTTGTTTTGAGTAAATTTGAAGACTTTTTCGTGAAAATCTGGTTTCATCCTCACCTTTTAGTACCTTCTCTGTTGTATAAGTCTGCGGTTGCTTGTACCTTTGTAATTAATATGAATCCGAATGTTTGTTCAACTTATATTCTGGCATGCTTCCTCTACTCTATTTCTGTTTCACATATGAATTGCACAACTGTTTGTGGTATACTCGGTGGATTCGCATTTTTTTACATTTCGATGTCAAGATACGCTTGAAAGTTGTCTTTTATTTTGGTGTTTATCGGAGTAATTCAAATACCGATTTCTATGCGAATTTGGCAAATAAATACGCCTTTTAGTTTGAGCACTAAGTAAAGCGTTTTGCCTCCTTTTCCAACAAGAAAAAATGTACCGAAATTTTGTTTTTATGTCATTCTAATATTTGCGTCGATCCTAGAAACTTTTCGGTTAAATTTTGTGAATTCTAAATGGATTGCTTGAACGCTGCGTATTTTTGTGCTAAAAATGTTTCACCAAAGTTTTCCGTTTAAATTCGAATTGCCGAAAATTCGCTCCCACCAACGAAAACCCGGATACAGACCAGAGCCTTCGGTGAAGTGAACACGAAAAAACTGATCTTATCACACACACCCCTCATCCAATAACCGTTTAACAGTGGGCTCGGCCAAACCCGAAGAAATACTCTTTCTAATGCAAAAAAAAATGTATCCAGGAAAAAAATCGCAGTGGCAAAATTTGTGCGTTTTTTCCTCAGGTCTGCAGTCCTCATCCGAAACAACTTATTTAAACGCATATTTTAGCGTTCTGTTTGCTGAAAACTACATTTTCAAATTCTAAAAAAAGCTTAGGATATACCTAAATAATTAAAATTGTGAACCGTTCACTACAGCAATCGAAGTATCATTTTAGGAATTAAATCAATTTCACTGGTTTGTTACATTTCGGTGACTCGTGACTTAATTGAGAACCCAGACAACCTCCTCTTCTTAATGCTCTGTTGCACTCGCCTTTGTACCTTTCCAGTCACGCGACACACTATTTTCTCTATCATGTATTCGAGACAGTCTGGGCATTGGGAGTCCTCCTTCAATAAATCTACTTCTCATAGAAACACAACCCATCAATTTTTCACAGTCTATAAGTTTCTCAAGTCTCAGTTCGATTTACAAAACCCCAGCAGTTCCGCATTCGTCACAGGCATAAAGTCCGTCCTTCAAAGTACTCTAACGGTGACGATGATGATCCGGCATTTTTATTGGACCTTTTAACTGGCATTTGGTGCGGGGGGGGGTGATTTCGTGTCCCCTCTCGGGAGTCGGATGACTCATCTATCATCCCCTCGTCTCGACCACACACGCAGACGCTGGTAGAGGGCTGAAAGGGGAGTCGTGTGGGAAAAACACGGAGGAAGTGACGTCCTCTCTCGTCTGGGCCACTGACTGACTGACTGACGTGTGTTCTGTGGCCAGGCGTCTGACGGAATTCACGTCTAGCGATTAAAACCCCCAATATGCCACGGAGACTAGGGTAGGAGTACGGTTCCTCTCTCTCTCTACTCTCCTTTCCTAGGTAAAAAACGCGAGAGAACTTCGGTTTCGGTGGGGTTTGGATACATGATTGTGGCGTGGGTGTGATTCATAACTTCTGTGTGTGTGTGTATGTGTGCAAAAAGCACAGTTTTTCGCACTGGATATCCATCTGGTGGCAGCCAAAAAATAACATGCACAGGTGCAAGTCTCATTTCACCCAAAGTCACTCTATCGCACCACTTGGTGGATGTCTTGGCAACAGGCCAGTTGTGGTGGGCTCGTTGAATGAGGCCTTTTCAGACGTTTGGTGGGCGATTTTTGCAACAGATAGCTAATCCATGATAAATTTGACGTTCTTATCAGCAGCTTGAGAGAACTTAAATAAACGAAGAATGGGTCCAGAAAATGGTAGTATAGTAGTATCTCTCCCTCGATGACAACGCTCAACCATGTGTTTTGGTCTATTGGCGGCTAAACATTTGGGGATGGGTGTTGTCCTCTTAAAAATTCGCCGGCGACAACCATTTTGAGGTGTGCTTCCCTGTTTCGGTCATTGTGGTGGGGTCCTTCCTCCTCTGGTAAAGGTCCGAGGTGTGAGGGGTCCACTGAAACAATGAGAAACTGCGTCAGACCCAAGGGCACTCACTGAGGCTCAGTACTAGGGCCCTCCTCTCACGTAACGCCATCTGTTTTGCACTTCCGAGTTGGCAATTCATCGTAGCCATGATCATACCAGATTTCACCAACTCGAAAGCCACTGAATGGAATCGCTCGATATGCCGAAGTAGCCAACCTCAAGGACTTCTCAGAGAAAACAAAATACTTTAGCCTAGGTTCTCCGTTACAAGTCTTACCAGAAGTAACATACACAACCTTCATGTGCCTGTTCATTTCCTTCACCGTGGAAAAATACGCCGACAATTTGGATCAAGACAGATGGATGAAGTGCACATCCAGGATGAATCTGGTGACGGTTCCCGAAGAGGAGGAACACCTCTAGCTCATCTGGAAAAATGGTTGATTATTCCGTTGAAAGTATCCCGACCAGCCTCTATTTGTGTAGTCGTTGATTTGTGTTTGTGTTCCTTGAAAATAAAGCACACCAGGTTCGGAGGATAGCCATTTCGCAGAGGGAGGAGGTTTCCTCAATTTGTGAGATGTAGGTCTATCGACAAAAACCACAATCGTTTTGGAAGCGCACTTGGCTCAACACCTTTTTTGGAGCCTTTTGGAGGGGAGTTTAATTGTGAAGTCGGGGTGAACTTTCGCAGGTTTGACCACCACCACCGCCACGACCAAGTTTGGCATTGGCTGTTATTATTG
Organism: Anomotaenia brevis; assembly: GCA_030710315.1. Taxonomy (NCBI): domain Eukaryota; kingdom Metazoa; phylum Platyhelminthes; class Cestoda; order Cyclophyllidea; family Dilepididae; genus Anomotaenia; species Anomotaenia brevis. The sequence continues at coordinate 237,414 of JAUOZQ010000050.1, forward strand.
CCAGTAGACGCTGGGCCCTCGAATCAACAATCCACTCAGATTGTGCACATACGAGCAAGAAGGGGTTGGGGTTCTGGCATCAGTGTTGGACAAACACACTAAGTAAAGTGACTAAGTCACTTATGCTAATTGTGCGAGCTAAAGCTAGTGCCTTTTTTTGTGAACACACGCACTTGAGGGAATTCAAGACATCTTTATTTGCCATCACCGAATTTTTTCTCAAGTACCCTAATCTCCATGGCCACCCAGCTGAATTAGGTTGTCCCTTAAGTTCTGTCCCAAATTGTAACCTTTTTAAATTGAACAACTTTAAGGACATCTATTATGTCTAATAGAGCTAAATATTGTTTTAAGAAGTATTTAAACTGTCATACAGATTAATAGACTTAAAATTTGATTAAAACCCTGCTAACATGGAAGCATTCAAGAATCGTTTTAGACACATCGTGTTTTGTGAAAACTCCGCAACCGACGAAGCTGTGTGCATGAATGTTCGAATGAATTGCTGCCACCTAATGCAACATTAATTAATGCTTAAATCTACTTTCAGCAATTGGGGCGTTTGAAACAAGATTTGAGGAGCTCTAGTGAATTAGAAAATGTGATGTTTTATCATGACGACAATGCAGCACGACCCCGCAGAGCATGAATACCGTCACAAATGATCCAGTGACCCGATTGGGAGAAAATTCCTCATCCACCACCTTAGTCTACCGATCTTGATTCTTCTGACTACCATGTGTGTATTGTAAATTAACAGAATCATTTAGAAGACGTTGAAACTGACGGGGGAAAAAGTACATTCGGTGGCGTTTTATTTAATCAAAATTCGGACACAACTTATGGGATGATTCGAAACTACCGCCGACTAATTGTTGTCAATATCTTCACGTTCCCTGATCCCCATGGCCACCCAGACTAAGTCAGGGTCCTCATTGTGAAGATGTCTAGGGAGTCAATACCTCCCCTTCCCCTTGGTCTAGTGCTGCACTTGGCACATGTTGTGTCATTAGTGACACCAGAGGCTCGCCCTCTCCCTCCCCGCCACTTCAAATGCCACTGCTCCTCGTACCCTCTGCCAAATGTCACACTGACAGTAGCAGCAGCAGCAGCAGCAGCGGGGTGCCATATCTACCCCCGGGACGTTCATTCATGGCCTCTGAAATGTCGGTTACTCAGCGGACAGCTGTGGGTTGTCTGCGACGCTAGACTGTCTAGTCGATATAAAGTGGGTCTAGGGAGGGGGGGCTTCTGTCAAGACCACTGGGTGTCAACCAATGATTGGCAACCACAGCTCGGGAACAGCACCATCTGTGCTTTTTAACTTAGCAACTGTAGTTCTGGGATTGCGATGCTGATTCTGCCTAAACCCGGCGATATAGGACGTACAGGATATAGATCTGGAGATTGTGCTGGCCAGATGAGATGTTCAACTTCATTAGAATGTTGTTCCTCGTGCCATCGCTATCAGCTTGAAAGATGGCTGCGTTCCCTTTCGGAAACCACAGTTCTTGGACATCCATAGGTGGACTTGGTGGTCCGAAATTTCTAAGTGGTCTCGGGTGTTAATTCTCCTTCTTTTGGCCCAGCGGTTAATTTGCAAGACGTACCACCCGAGGTCATCATCACAGAACCCACGCTGTCTTGTTTCACGGTTGGGAGAAGGCAACAGTCTGGATTAAATGCTTCTTTCGATTGTCCCCAAACGTACGTATGGCCGGAGGTCGGAAATACGGTAGTAAACGATTATTCGTTAGAGAAAATCGCTTTTATCCACTGCTGGAGGTTTCTACTTCACCACTCTGGACGCTCTGAAACGCGTCTTCGTATTCTGGTCTTGCGACCCTTTCTAGGAATTCGATTTATAGTCCGACTGACGGTCTCTCTCGGCCAAAAAACTGCGACTTTCGGTGGTCAGACCTGATTTGCTCAGGACGACGTTTTTCCTTCTCTTTCTCTCTTGAGACACTGTCTCTTGAAACGCTAAGCCAAGCATTCGTGGGCAGTTTCTGTTACACTAGCTCTAGCATGCCATACGAGCGCCTATAATTTGACTTCCAATTTTTAAATATCTGAAACAGTTTTTGATATAATAAGTATGTCAAACAATAAAACCACAAGGCAATAAACATCAAAGTATCAAATTTTGATTGGTTATAACATGTTCAAAAATTATGATGTTAAAATGCTGGCTGTTTCCGCTATTTTGTCCCATACCTGTGCATCCTGGTGGGAATTAATTCGACTGCGTATTTGATGATGCCCATGGTGGATGATGAGACGGAGTGATTTGTAAAAGTGGAGCGCTCAGATGGACAGGGGTGATCGTAAGTTGCCGCAGCCTAATGTGTCGGCCAATGAGTCACCAATCGTGCTTGTTAGTGTGTCTGAATCGCCTTTCAAACAGCAATGGACGGTTATAATAGACCCAACATCCCAATGTGCTGAAGTAGAGGAGACAGTGATTTTCACAGCTAGAAGGGAAACCTTATTCGAATTTAAAGGCTTTTTTTATTAATTATAATGCAAAGACCCTGTAGGCTCTAACATCCATCTGGGACCCTCTTACCCACCAATACCAAAGACTCTGTTGGCCATAAATATTTAGAGTCAGTGGGTAGGTGGTATTGTCAGTCTTGCGGCAATATTATTTAAGCTACTTTTGTCTGAGGTGATGGTACTGATGCTTTTGTGAGTAGTAGCCAGTCGTCATCAAACAGCTTGCCAACTCGAAAGGGCACAAAGCGTAAATGAGTGAAATGGCAAAGAATTTGAAGGCAGATAAATCGTAAACAAGCTCGTGCTAAAAGTAGGTTAATCTAGGTGGAAGAAACTGAAAAAAAAACGCAAAAAACGGATGAATTTCTAGTGGTCACACACATTTAATCGAACCTCCATTCCTATTGGCCCGTTTTTTTTTCTAATGACACTTTTAATCATTACATCAATTGTCGAGTCGGAGCAAATGCCGAAAAGCTGTCAGTTGCACCACAGACCTCACAGAACCAGGGAGTAAACCTGAACTCTAAATTTTATATTTTACATTAGTGCTTTTGCTCTAAATATGGTACTCACTGAATGCTATAAAGTAAGAGAAATTTCTCCTCTCTAAAGTAATTGTTAGCGTAAACAGCTGTAAGACCAGTGCTCATCATCTACTAACAGATGTTTCATACTTACAAGTGAAAGTACAAAAAATGCATATGATTGTAAGGAGATATTGCGAGAGAGAGCATGCATTACCGTGCTCTGATTGGTTACTCGAGGTTATTTAATGCCTCGTCTAATTGGAGGAAAATTACCTAATTTTTTGTATTTTAATGGATATGGAAATGCATCTGTCCACAATTTGTGGTGTAAAGGCCTCCACAACTTTTCTTAAACGGCTTAGGCCATCGATGCTAAATAAGGCGTGATCACAAACTGAGGCGTACGCTGTTAAATGTTCAGTCGCTCCGCAGCGAAACTATTTTATCGGCTAATTAGGCACACTGTTTCATACGGAATCTGTTGAATGCGTTTATTCGACCTCTTAAAGCCCTCGCTGTACTGTTATACCCTGCCCGTCACAGTACAGTATGCTATCCCGAAAATACCAATAGCTCTTGTTGGGAAGTAGCGGGGAATTGCAGTATTCGTTTCTGTTTGATCGATAAGTGTTTATTTCCTCACTCCTTTTGATTCAGTATCTCCATTTGCGTTTTTTTCTCTTAGGTTACCTTGTCTAGACATAAGGAACCCCCACTAAGTGGTATCCAACTCCTTGCCAAACAGTTGGTCGCAGTACCAACTGTGCATGCTTTTTGTTGATGCTGTTATCGCAAGCTGCGTAAACTTTGGCCGGCCCAATTCCCCACTCCAGTGATGCGTACCTCTGTCCATTTATTGCTGTTTTTTGCTCTTCGTTCTGTGTCCATTTTCGGACGATTCTGGGAGTCATTATGAAGCTTTATTGTCACTGTTCAAAAGCTTGGTAGAGGTATTTTCTGACGAAAAGATTTCTCTGTCCTTTGATCTGTCTAATACGAGGAAGAAACAGATTCAATTTCACCCCAAACCACCCAGCGGAAAAAAAGTGTAAAACATCCCAGTTCACTTTCTGGAAGCCCGAACCCCAGAATTGGGATCTTCCCTGGTCGTCCGATTTCTGTTGCGCGAGAAATGGCCAACCTGGGTCCCACTTTGCACTCTCCAATTCTCAGTAACATCTTCTTCTTCTTCCCATCACAACACGGCGTAGAAATGACCTCACTTCCAGCACGTCCTCCAAAATTGCCCTGGATTAAGGCCTCTAATTATCCAAATTATCACTGAAGTGCCGAGCTTTCATGTTGTTTTTATTGTGCACGGAGGCAAAGTACATGGTAGTTATTGTTTGGCATTGTGTGGAAGAGAGAAACACTGCCAGTGAATACAAGGCCCACCCCCCAATCGATAACAGCGGAGCTAATTAATTTGGACAATGCCAATGACAATGCCAGTTTTATTTTCGAAAGGAACTCAAGACTTTCTACAGCTTTAACAAGATCTCAGCCTCTTTGGATTAAAACTACTGAGTTCCTGGTTGTAGTTGAGTTGTAGTTTTGAAAGCTGGCGAGTGGACACTAGGATGATGACTAATGGGGATTGTTGAAATGCTCCAACAGTTCACCTCTCGGATTCAAACTGACATAGTGAAAGATGGGCATCACTAGCAGGGCTCACTGCGTCAAGGCGTGTACAGAGCAAGTTATGCAGTAGTCTTTTGTTTGGCGCCGAATCTAAGAGAGGAATGCTGCCAATGACTGCAAGGTCCCCGATTCTCGGTACCAAAGAGACTAAGTAATTAATGAATAACACTTCAACTGCTCCCTTTTGATGTTGAAAAAGGAATCGAAGATCTTCAATGCCCCAAGTTTATCTCAGCAAGTTACTGTCACATTTTTAGAATTGGTGCACCTCGTTATTTCATTTCACGAAATTGTCCTTCCCTAATCCCAGTTGAGCTAAACAAATGAAATTTTTCCTGAGGCGAGATTGAAATATTAATCTATCTATCTATCCATCTATCTACAGGTTAAACAAGATCTCTGCTTTTTTGCATTGACACTAGTGAATTTAGCCCACTCATTTTTAAGTAAACGCCAAAAGATGCAAACGCTCTGCAGTTTTAAAAGGTGGGTAGAGTTCCCACACAAGTCGGCTAATGGGAGTTGTTAGCCATACACCAACGAAACGCCTCTGAGATTGGAAATGACACGGCGTTCGTTCTTTTCCGCCTTGAGAAGTGAAAGAGGGGAAAGCAGCCACCGTGCTCTTAAGTGCGGAACTCACCGCATTCGGTGGCTGGTTGCAGAAGATGGTTGGAAGTAGTTAGTTGTACGAGTGCAAATCCAAAAGTTCGAGGGCACTTTTGATAGTAGTAGTAGTACAAATATCCAGTGTGCACATGCTGGAGCACTTTAGTAGGTGCCCATCTTACCCTCAATTGCCTGCAGTGAGACCCTCTTAAAGCAAAGCCTCTTCTTAGAAGACCATGGCAAATAAGTGCTTTTTCATAAGGTGGAAGAATGTTGCATTCTTGGGACAACTCGACTGGAAAGGAATACTGATCATTGGGGCTTTGGAGAGGAAGTTCAAGAAACTCGTGGTCTAGTCTAAAAGACAAGAGTCTCTAAGTGGGTATAGTAGCTAGCACAAAATACCGTAAACACTGGCCATACTCATAACTTAAAAAGATAGGCGATGGAAGGTACAGATGCCATCAATGCTTCATGATACGTATAATTCGGGCCGAATAGGTTAGCTTTCAGAGCCAAGATGGGCCCCAAAAGTGTTGGACCCCAAAGGTGGCATGGCCAGCAGAATCATCTTCGAGGTGACATTTGCTTAACGCTACTGAACGAAACCATGGTCAGGATTCCAGGAACACTAGTTGAAGACTAGGAAAACGAGAGTTCCTAACTGGTCCAATTGATTGGATAGGAGAATTCAGAAGCACTTATTATACCACATTTCTGGGCTGCACGACCAGTTGCTGCTGTTGTGATCCAGCCACAAGGGTTTTGTCAAAATATTATCGTCCGCCCTCCCCCCATCATCTCCTTTTACTGTCCAAGGCCGTAGGTTGTCTGATTTAATTACCGTCAGGGTCAGATGTGGCTCTCAGAGGGTGCCAGAAGAGGTGGCAGCAAGACCACGACGACAGCGACAAATCTGCCCCACTGGACCAACTCTCCAGGGCAGCTGTGACGAGTTAAAAAATATCCCTTTTGAGTAGAAAAAGGGAACGCGATCCAATCCTTGTCGTATGTTCCTGTTTGAGTTCAAGTGGGACCTAGTGGATGCTAGACGAGTTTCTATCGATTTCTCTGATACCGCCCTTCGAGTGAACAACTTTCTTTTCTTCTCTGGCTCAGCTCTAGTATGATTAACAGAAGTAGCATCCTATTGTCAAGTAATTTTATGGGTGTCCTGCTGTGTAGAAACCAATTTAGTGGAACTGCTAGGTTTGCAAACAGTTTATGAAACATTTGACAGTGTTTGAGCTATTTGTCAACTAATCTATCTTGACAGCTGTCCTAACTTCTCTCCTCCAACAATTTCGTCAGCGCCAATCGTTCAAAACGTCCGGTTTCCCTTTTTTTCATTACAGTTAGCGAAATATTTTCCGAAATCAGCCTCCCATTCATAAAAGTCATGCAATGGAGTCGAATTCTATGTAATAAAAATGTTTCTACTCATCAGAAATTCGACCATTTACCTCACAAAAAGTCTATATTCCCTTGCATCATAGATTTTTAAGCTTAAAGTTCACAATCGAACATGTTTTATTAGCGAAAGTGGTCATTATTCTCCTCCTCCTCCTCCTCCTCCTACTCCTCTTCCTAATGTGTTAGATGCACTGGTTGGTGACAGCGGAAAGTAGCTTTTAGAGCTCAAGGGATTTTAGACCAATGACATTGCTTGTGTGTTTTGATTGGTTGATTGTGATATCCAATTGAGAAGCCAATCGATTTTAATTCTGAGCCTTTTGGTGCCTTTTGGCTTTTTCGTTCTTGGTCGATAAAGTTAGTCGATAATATTCTACGAGCTGTCAACTCGGTAAAAATCCCATGAATACTCCAAACTTGTGCTGATTTTCTCGAAAGATGTTCCCCCCCCCTTTTAACATCCACAACTTTCTAGTCACACAATCACGTGCTCCTGCCGAATAGTTGGCATTCTTCCAGGGTTCCCCCGCTAGTCACGTGGAAGGAGGCATGGCAGAGTCAAGTGAAAATCCCCCTCTTTTGCACAGCGAAAGCGCCAATCTTAAAATTCGCCCAAGTAAGGTGGGCAATACTACATGACCTGGCGTGACCCCCTAACCGGAGTCAATCTCCACTGAGGACGTGGGTGTTTTCTTAAGAAAGCCCGTTTATCTGAACCCTCTTCAAGACACCCTGAACTTCACTTTATGGAGCCACAGAAGTTTTGCCTGCTTGGGCATTCTTTGCTCCTGCAAAATGGGTTTTTCCAAATTCACTAGTGATTTCGCAGTTAAGGGTGATGCTTAAGAGTTGTTAATTTCCATGCGTGAAGTACTTTTAGTGAGCCGTATTAATTGAATCACTTTTTTTCCGTTGTCATAGTCGTAAAACGCTTTGATAGCATTCTTATGCTACTCCAATTCCAGCATTGTTTTGAAGCGGATTTTCGGCTCGTTTTTTGGTTTTTGTGAGAAATTTTTAAGAACAGCTAGAAGCTCAAAGAATTTTCTCCACTAAATGTAGAGGAAAATCCCTCTCAATGAATGGTAATCGTTTTATTTACAGGTAACAACTGTTGCTACTACCCTTTTTAAAACTTCCAAATTAATACTGACTCGAGAAATCGGGTTCTTGCATTCTTAATTCATCTTGAATCCTTAAGTCGTTTTTATTTTGCCAGTAAAGTTGATGTTTTGTTTTCGTAATTCAATATAAATTGGAATTAAGATCGTCATTTAATTGAGGGACTTAAGTGCATTCTCCTACCCAGAATTGTTTTGAAGTGGTGCTTAAGAGCTTATTGGAAATTTTATGATGACCATTTTTTTATGAAATGAAAGGTCATAAAACCTCCGTCGGATTTTAATGGAATTTCAAAAAAAAAGTATTTTGAGGAAAGATGCCATACTGTGTTTTAGGACCGAAAATGAAACATTTCCTTCCCAACAGTATCGCACTACTTCGAATCGGATTTTAAGTGCTTTTATTATTAATATTTTGGTTAAATTTCAAGACCTTTGAAAGCTCGTAAAACCTTCACCGACCACATTTCAGGGGTCTAGATCTATTTTTTGTTTGATCAAGTCGATGTAGTAGATCTGAGATCTGATCTTGAATGATTTTTGCTATATATCGAGATAAACCTTGACTTTTAATGGTAATGGTAGATTGTTTATTCAAAAATTTAGTGTTGAATGTACTGTTTTTGGAATAAATTTTCGCTGTCATTAGACTAGTGCTGACGCTCTCAACTTATCTTGATTCCTTAAAAGCAGAAGGAATATGCCATTTCTTACTAAGGCTTAATATAATGTGGAATTAAGAATATTATTATTATAAATTAATAATCGTAACTTATTCCGTTTCCATTATTATCTGTTAATAATTTCCTACTGTCTTCTGAGTGCATTCCCATACCCATCAAGTTTTAAGTGTTTTTTGAGATTTTGTAGTGAATTTTTAAGACCATGTTTTATGAACTAAAAGTTCGAAAAATTGTCACCGAAACTTCGTAAAAGAACAAGATCCATTTTGAGGGTCAAATCCCAAAGGATGCTTTCCTTAAACTTAGAGGTAATCCTGGACCTTGAATATCAAATAGTCGACCTTACTCAAAAAGAAGTTGCCTTCGATAAATAGCAGTCCTTGATACGAATTTTTAAAATATTATCTAGTAGTAATTTTTACTGTTTCGAATAACTGCGTTCTTAGGCTTAAATTGGTTTTGTCTTAACAATTGTCGAATATTCGGGAGAGTACGATTTGGTGACTTATTGCTAAAATTTTTCCCCAGATTTTGTGGTGAATTTCTACAACCATGTTTTTTTTTGAAATACATGCAGCTATTTTTCACTGAAAAACAGGAATTTTTCTGCTTTTTAGGATCAAATATGAAGCGATTTCTCACTTCCAGTGATGCACGTGTTTTCGCTAAATATACACGTAAACCTTGACTTTGATTGTTAATGATAGACTATATTCTCAAAAAGTTTTACCTTCGGTGACTATAATTTTTTTAATGTCTTTTTCGTGTGCTAATACTGTCTCGGGCACTCGGGTTCTTACGCTCTAAACTCATCTTGGATTTTTCGAGTTTTTTTTAACGAATATGCAGTTAAGATGGTCATGTTTTTTTGGATATTAAGCATTTTAAATATTAACATTTACAATGCTTGTATAATTTAATATAATGTGGAATTGGGTTGATAAATACTTGACTTGATGGCTTACTCCATTCCTGTATTGTCCTCTCAACTTCCTCTTGTCTTCTGAGTGCATTCCCAGCATTGTTTTGAAGTGGATTTTAATTTTTTGCATTCTCGTGATGCGTTTTCAAGACCGTGTGCTATGATCTCAGATCTTGTAACAACATCACCCGGTTTATACGATTTAATCCTAAGTAATTACTTTAGCTTAATGCAGAGATGAACATTCACCTATACTGGTGTTAGTAGTGTTAACTCCAAAAAAAAACGGTTGCTATTGTTTTTAATTTAATTTTATTTTCTGTGGACTAATGCTGTCTCGAGGAATCGGGTTCCCACTCTCATATCTTGAATCCTTTGTTTTTTTTTACTCGTACAATAAAGTAGAACGAGTACTTGGCTGGTGGCTTTCTCCTTCCTCATATTATCCTCTCAACTTCTCTAAGTCCGTTGTTGATTCCCCTTCAACCGCTAAGGTCCCATCATTGTTTTGAAAGAGATTATAAGTGATGAATTTTTATGACAATGTCTTGCGAATTGAAAGCTTGTAAAACTCCGACCGGATCTTCGCCGAATGTAGTCGTAAACCCTGTCATTTTTTTTAAATAAATTTCCTTATCGTAGACTAATACTGTCTCAAGCAATCGGGTCCTTAGACTTCCAATTTGTGCTGGTTCCTTAGTTTGTATTCCTTTTTTGAGGAGTAAAGTAGAACGATTGTTTGAACGTGGAATTAAGTCGATCATGAAGCGGGTTTTCTAATCTGTGATTTGGGGAACGATTGATTCATTGGACGCGGAATATCTTACCTATTTTGTGTATTTCTTTTTCCCTTCAGCTTCCCACGTACACACCTGCCTCTGTGAGCCTACTACTCAACACCTCCGATACTGGAAAGGTGAGTTCATCATCCTCTCCTCTCCCACCCAACCTTCTAACTGGTTTCCCACTTTCCTTAAATCAATTACCTCATCTGAAGTCACCTTGAATGGGCTATTTGAAAGCCACCTGAAAACTCTGCCAAGGCGTGATTAAAAGGAATGTCAAGCACATTTTCTAACGATTGACGAAACGGGATAAGTATTCAGCTGTGTTGCCTAGCTAGTGTGTGTGTGTGTGTGGGTGCCTCAGGTAAATTGTCATACGTACGTCGTGAGAATGCTTTGGGATTCCCGGTTTTGATGGTAAAAGCAGTATGGGTTAAAATATTGAATGAAACGTGAAGCACCCTCTTACCGCCTTGGGGAATCCAGTCACCCACGCCATTGTGTCCTACACTGTCACTACTGGTTTTCCCTTCCCTAAGTCAATTACTTTATCTGAACCCACCCAAATTGAGCTAGCGTACCCTAATGGAGCAGCAGAGATGAATCTACAGATAGTGAGTAAGGAGCTATTTACATGTCAACGGCTGGTTTCTTGAATGGAAAAATCTCCACTCAAAGGCTTTGCTAAAGGGCTACCAATTGCCTTTTTTAATGATTGACGGAACGGGTTGCGTGTCTAGTCACCTATTTATACTCAATTGAGCAAAGACAAAGTGTTTAAATGCTCGCAGGAAACACGCTCACGACGTGCGAATGTTTTGGCATTGAAGTGCGACTTTGAAGTGTGGGTAAGGGTGTAGAGAATGTTGGATGAAGCGTGAAGCAGTCTCTTTACCCCCTGGGAAACTCGACCACCCACATTTATGCGTCTTACACTGTCTGGAAAATCCCACAAATCCCCATCCTCTACGTCAATTACCTCGTCTGAAGTCACCCAGATTGAGGCGGTACACAACGATAAATCTGGTACTAGTGGGTAAGAAGATGAAATCTGGCTGAATTTAGCTGCGGTCATAGAAGCTGCTTATCTAGGCTTGACGGCAGGACTGAAAGGGCTACCAAGCACCTTCTCATATGATTAACCTAACTAAGTAAGTAGGTAGTCTTTGAGAATAATGTGCGATTGGCAGGACGGGGCATGTGCTTACTTATACTTATGCTTCCAGAAAACAAACTCTTGACGTGGTATTTACGGACTTCATTTATTTGGATTGCTGGATAGTTGTTCTTCTCTATAGAAAAATTAATCATGCGCAGGCTCTATTCAGCATCCATTCTCATCGTTGTCACAAAAGCGTCACTATACTGTTACCTCGCCCGCCTCGAGCGTCTCGACTTTCTTTTATGCAACTTGGTCGAAATAGGCCTTTGTCTACGACATCTCTTCAATCTCACAACCTCTACCCACGGCAACAATAGGAAATAGGAGTATCTTTTGCAGTTGAATACTGGCTTTTTTGAAGGCGGAAACAAAAATCGTTATGGCCTTTGAGGATATTCAGTTCCTGTGAAATCCTCGAAAGTGAATTTTGTTAGGATTTTGCATACGATTTACGCCGGCGACTTCAGCACCAATAAAAAAGTCGTCAATCATGGAAAAATACTAAAAGTTGTTGGTGAATACGATAATTTAATGTGTTTAAAATAAGTCTAATCTAAACTGTTGCTTCGTTGTTGTTTTTTTCGTCGATTAACCGGGGTTTTTGTGAAACAGGCAACACTTCGGTTGTATGGGTAGTAGCGAGGGTTTTCGCTGATTGATACAAGCTTCAAATATCTGATAAACCTCCTGTTGATACAGTCCAATCCCATCAATTACGGTGGTGACTGAATTTAAGGTGATAAATTGAGGTTTTCTTGATAGATAAGTCCTTGAAGACGCTGTCTTACTCTACGTATGGTAGTATGCCCCCCATGAAGCTTTGTCCCTCGTGTAGAAGGGTCCCACGACAGGGTTTGACCTGCTAGACAGTGTGACAAGGCTCTCGGGTCATCTAGAGATGTCCCTTATTAAACGGAGCTATGATACTCCCACGTCATCACAGGTTAACCGAGGCCACTACATTTAAGGTCATTTTTTCCAATGATGTCACGGAACTCTAGAGCCTAAGGTAGAGTTGTGACCATGAGGAGAGAAAGCTAGTTGATGATAAGGCGCCAGAATCGATAAGTCTTCCCTAAGAATGACTCATTGGGTGAAGTGAAGTGTGTTTGTGTGTGGTTTCCGTGAATTGCAGGCCTTATCGTATTTCCGCCTTCGTCGGTGGTTTTAGTGACTCACAATCATGGATTGTGGGGCCTCGCTAACTTGTTCCATTTTTCGATGGGGATTTGTTGTAAATTAATTTAGACTCCCCATTCGGTCACCGAAATTAGGCTTCTGAGCTGGATAGATTATCGTCTGCCTCGTTTACAAATCCAAGATCAGAATAGGTTTCTAAGACCGTCCTCAATGAAGAATTCTGGATTCTAGAGGCCACACAGTGTTTCGCTTCTTCAGTATCATTAAAAGGGATTTCTCTGAGCTTTGGTAAAAGGAGGAAGTTTGATTAAGCTAAATCGGAACTATACTCGTGTGATGCGTGAGTAGAAAACACTTCCCAACCATAGACATTCTCTGAAGACATCTTGCTGCTCAACCCTCAGAGAATGCGCTGGTGTATTGTCATGATGACATAACCGGGTCTTCTTCCATTTTCAATTTAAGCTTTCTTAAAGCCCTATCAGCACAGCAAACGCCTACTACTGTTCTTAGATTTTTAGGGTAATCTGTCATTGTCACTCGACTCATTCCAGTTTCATCTCCACTGATAAGTTCCACGTGCAAAAATCGATCTCATCTCTTCAATCATCGGTTACTAGCAAACTCAAATCATGAAGAACTTAATTTTTTGTCCTCCTATGAGTGACAGTTACTTTCTGCGTTTTTTCTTTCGATTCCATTTTGAGCAGCTCCGACGATTTTTCATCACTTTTGGGGCGTTTCCTGGTCTTCTTCAAAATCATCATCTCTTCCTTCTTTGAATAGCAGTTGAATCCACTTGCCACAGACTGTAGTCTTTATTGGAGCACGAGTTTCGTAAACTTCCTGTCCAAAGCCCCAATAATTTGCGTTTCTTTACATTCCTGTTGTGCCAAGAATGTCGTCTTCGACTATATCAACGCCACAAACTTGCGGTTAAATGCAGCCGCTTTGCCTGTAATTAACATGAGCTGTCTAAAGGTTTTTACCTCACTAATTTTCCTTGTCAAGACCAATCGCTTTTCTTGGGTGATATATCCCAAATCACTCGAGCGAATCGTACTGTATGCCTGACATCTCTGTTCTTCCATCGTTCAATACATAATTCATGAGCAGTAACTGGTGACAAGGTAGATGCCTTCTAACATTTTATCAACGCCTGCAGTCCTGGCTTATCTAAATCAGTCTCGTTTTGGCTGATTTTTCTTTGTGCTCGAAGCTGTTTAATTAATCAAGTCATTGCAAAAGTTCTGTCCAAGTTTTACGTTCTTTAAATTGAAAGAAATTGAGTAGTATTTTTTATGCTCAGGTGTATTTAAAAGGAGCAAATTTTAAGGGTACCGAAGAATCATTTGAGGCACATAAAGGAAACTCAGCAGCCGACGACGAAGCGGAGAGAAATGCCTGTTTCAAAGCGTTCAAAATCATTTGGGAGAAGAGGTTGAAACTGTTTTTTTGTGAGTTCTTCGAATCAAACCCAAAAGAATTCCACAATATTAAGGGTGTGAATAAACTTGTTAATAAATGGAAGTAGGTCATAGGTAGTCAGGGTCACTTGTTTTATTTATCCAATATCCGGACACAACTTATGGAACGCCGTTCACTCAACCAGTCAGTGTGGTGTTGGTCCTACCCTTTCCTTTTCCCCAGATCACGTGTCCGCTGCCAGTAATGTTGGCGCGTGCACGAACAGTTGTCGGCTCACTAGTTTTTGTCAGTATTATTAATGTGTACGTGTGTGTAACCCGCTAAATTGCCCAAGGAATTCACCTACACACCCATACTAGGAAAAGCAGGCAAGTGCTGATGATTGCTCCACGAGAAGTGCCAACTCCTGCAGGGGAAACGGTAGTAATTACTCTTGACACCATTAATTAGCCGGTAAAATAAACGAAACTTAAGATCTTTCCCAGCACAAAAGTCCTTTATTTGTACTTAAACTAAGGACGAAATAATTGAACTAATTATGAGGAAGAACAGTTGTTTGGAACATACCAGAACTTAAGTATTCTTAAAAGAGGTGGATCAGTAGTTTGGGTAATTTTAATTAAGGAGAAGATGCACATGCACTTATTCGACCTGATTTGTGCTATTTGCTAGCGATCTTGTTGGGTTGCATTTTTTCAACAGACTCAATGTTTTTTTTCTCGATTTTTCGAGGTGGTTATCGACAAATAGCTGCCGAATCCACCTGTGGAGTGTCGTCTTTTGTTGGACAAAATACTGGAAACACCTAGCATTTTGGCACCATAGCTGTTTTTAAAGATGTTTAAATAATTAGTTATAACCTCTCGAACATTCAAAGAGACCCTAATCGTTGGTGCTCGTATGGCAGCAGGTGTTAGTGTAACAGAAATTAACTGGAATGCTTGGCGGCGTTTCGAAAGGTACTATCTTAAGAGTAGTGACTCCCGGCCAAATGACGAAGTAGTTGGCTCCTAAAATCACTGCGTAGCTCCTCAGTGAACATCTACATAACCCAGTCTCCATAAAACACTTCTTCTTCTGTGTTTAGAAAGCCTCTGTCCTCAGAGACAAGTGCTTCAAGGCGTTTGGAGTGGTTGAGTAAAAACCTCCAGAATTGAGGAGTGGAAGAACTTGATTTCCTCTGACGAAACACCGAAGGAAGCATTCAATCCAAACTCTGTCTGGGGTGCTATTTCTTGGCGTGATTCCCTTCCTTTCGTGAAAGAATTAACAGCCGAGACCATTTGGGAATTTCGGCGTTGGTGGCCGAGCTCATCCTATGCACCCATCCATACTGCAGCTAGAATTGTTAAAGAATGGCACTAGGAGGAATATTCCAAGTTGAGCATCTCACCATCTGGTCACCACAATACCCAGACTCCAACCCCATTATTGAGGAGCATTTATCGTAGTCGATTTTAGTGACTCAAGTACGAAGTCGATTTCCATCGTCTTCAAAAGAATCGGAGGGTGTTTTAGCTGAAGAATGGAGGCTGTAATTTCCCACACCAAATCATTGTATGTATTTTGTTGATTTTCCATGGTGTTTCCATTATTTAGTCCACCCTCTTAGAGGGTCTGAAAATGTCAATGCTTGCATGGAATTTGAAGCAAAGCAAACACCCGAAAGATGTGCTATGACATGTTTCAACGTGCTTGGGCTTGAATATATTACTGTTTACAAAAAGAATTCCTCGAAGTCTTTGATTCAACGGGTAGAGGCCTTCTTATACTTCGCGTTCCTCACTGAGACACCTTGATCCACATTTCTGGTCTCATTTTTACATGCTTCGCTGGTTGGTGTTGGGTATTATGCAATTTTTAATGAAACTGAAACTGAGAAATGTATCGATTGGGCATTGTTTGAGCTGAAATTCAAGGAAAATCGAAGTCCCTGAGAGATTAGCCCATTAGAACGGGAATGAATGCACACAACACCGTACGACGGTGTGCCGTCAACACCTCATCCGTCCTGTGCTAGTCCGTTTCTCCTAACACAGGTTTATACTTCCATCCTGGGTCTTCTCTTACCAGGAGCCTATTTGGAAGTCCTTTGAAGTGACAACCACTTTAGGGTCTTCATCCTACCTTCGCTAGCTTGGTTTGTTTCTATCCATGGATTTAATCTCCCTAATTGTGGTTTTCACAAATTCTCCTTAGCCAGGACTTCGTTATAGAGTTTGGCTGTCAAACTCGGATTCCTATTGAATAAGCACAAAATGCCAGAGATGATAAAAGAAATACACCCATAGAACTTTAATCTGTATTCATTTTGCTCTACTTTCTTCCAACAAGGTGCTTTTAAACCTCTAAAAAACACGACCTGCACCTTAAAATGCGTAAATTTGATCCGAGGGGTTGTAATCATCAGCAATCTGATCAGTACTTGCTCGAAATGACTTTCATTTCTGGTTGGTGAAGGGATTTATGATAGGAGAGAAGGCGATGTGAAGTGTCTGATGGGTCATCGTCTTGGCAGTGCACCAAATGGTCCTGGAACTATTGTTCTTCAAGCAATTGTTTTGGGGGTTTAATGGTATTTTTGTGGGTTTTTTAGTTCTTTCGGTGCAATCTGATACAGCGCGAGTCTGGTGCGCATCTATCTACCTCTCCTTGGAGGAGAGAATAAAAAAAATAATAATAATAAATTGCGATTTTTTCGTGATCGGATGTAATCCAGATTCTGACCATGCGATCCGCCGCGCACGATAGCAGTCGTATTAAATTTGGTATTTCGGTAAAAATTGCAAAAAATGCCTCTCCGTAGGTCAAAATCATCGATGCCCCTGTCAGAGTCAATTACTTCACCTTACCGTGATCCATTAATTTTTAATGTAGCCTAACTTGGGGAAAAAGTACTAAGTTATCATACAAATTTATATAGTTTTAACGAAGAGAAATGGCACTTTCACACAGCAAATCGGGGTGGTGGTGCTGGTGGTGTTATTTGGTACATTTTTTTTTCAAATAAAACATCTATTCAGTGATTCAGTGTTAGTGGTTTTCTGAGGTGCGCGCGTATCCAGGGTGTCCGATTTCAGGTGATAAAAAACAGTGCCCTTTCGAAAGCCCCAGTCTCCATAGTTGGGGCAGTTTTTAATTAAATTTAGTCGAAGAATCGGATTCGAAAACTAGAACCATATCCGCAATCAAGTATGCAATGCTCAACGACTTTAAGGGTATCTAATCGATTCAAGTTGAGATTGTTCACATGAGAAGGTGGGTGTCAAAATAAGCGGTAGAAATTTGTCTACAGACTAGCATCGATTAGGAAGACAGTCGAGGTGTTTTTATGAACATTTTGTCGACAGCGTACTTCTTCTAGATTCAACGCTAACCAGGGCAACCCTCTAACTTAAGCTGTGCTGGCCTTAATCCTCTGGTCTCAAACAGGCGCCTCCTAAAAGGGTAAAAGCCTCCCCATTTTTCCAGGCAAGCTTTTTGTTCCCAAACTCGGCGTCACTAGCAACGCTTTTGTGAGGCCGCTGGTCTTCGCAGTTTCGGTTTTCGCTGTGGCCTTAGAAATGCGTCTATGCAAATTTGCTCCTTCATCGCACTCACACATACACTCACATACAAATAGAGAGGCGCGCTCATTCGTTTTGCGAAAGCCGTCTCCCTCTGACGCTATCCACTAATCGCTCAGTGATTACCGTATCTTTCTCCTCCCTGTGTTTGCAGCCCTGTCGCGTGGACTACGAACTCAAAGTCTTTGTGGTGGATGAGGACGGCTCGCGAGCTCAGAAACGGTGAGTCCTGGTTTCCCTTCCTCCTACACTCGGGGTTATTACATCCAGTTTCTACAACGTACTCTCTGGCTAACCCCAGAGCTCTTGCTAATCCACAACTAAAGATTCAGGCGCCCAGAGAGCAGCTCTTTCACAGAGCATCAATGACCCGAGACCACACAGCGAAGTTGCCTTTGAGTTCAGGAAAGGAAACTCAGCTAGAAACACTCACAGTGGATGAAAGAACCTGTTGAAGTGTCGATTTCAACTTCTACGAAGGCCGGACGACCTCCAGTTGAGTTTGACGATAAACTGGCTGCTTTCTCCGCTGAGGAATCGGCAATTCAGCTTAGTTCAAACCGTGCAGTTTTTTGCATCGCTGCCATAGTCAAAAACTTGACGACTTTGTGGAAACACTCCTAAATCTCGAGTTGAAGACATCCACTCTTCTCTCCTCCATTTTCGTTGACTTTATCGAAATGCAAAGCATCGTCGCCAGTAGCCATGGGTAATTAGAAATAGCGCATTGTTGATTGAATCTTATGGGATGAGCTACCACGAGCATTTTACTCCAATAACCCGCTCCAATGCCCTTCCATTATAATCTATCTCCTCCTTTCTAGCTTGCGTGATCAGCACCAAATTGCCAACACTTTGCTCGGTCCTACCCTCGCTCGAGGGAGGAATTGGGTTGGGGTGAGCGATAAATCACTCTCCGCTCTTAGGAAAAGTTCTCTCCGCCTCCGATTGAGCGAAAGCTGTCTTTTCTCCCTCTCTCTCTCCCGGTCCAAATTGCCACACAAATTTAAAAGCTTTCTCATTTTTCAGTGTGTGTTGAGTCGCTAAACTTGTGTCCACAGTTTATTGTATTAGCCCAACAACAACAACCAATCGTGAAACCGCTCAGTGTGTTTACGCGAAGTCATTCGAGTGGAAAAAGTGCAAACGCAACACCTCAGATGGCCAAAAATTATTTGCTAGAAATTGGTGTGTTGAAGGTGACGTGGATCAATAAAGCGAGTAGACCAAAATTATCAATTCTGGCGAGACAATATATGGCCGGGGATTATGGGGTGCCTCTCCTTCTTCAGTAATGGCTGATTTTATCATCCCAAAGCCAGTGACCACATCATTGATGACCATTCACTCAATTTCGTGGTTTTAAGCTCTGTACAGGTAAAAAAAGGATGCTATAAAATGTGACGATGAGCAGGTTTATGTCAATAAAGTGTGGCCATAGTGATGTCTCGATACTTTACGGACGTTATTCCGTAAAAATTGCCCTCATTATTCCAGGTTTTAAAAGTTCAAAGTCGAAATCTTATTTGAATCCCCAAAATGGACCATAAGAATGCTCCTTAATAATGAGATTGAGGTGGCCAATTGGTGAGATGCTCAACTTCATTAGAATGTTCCTCCTCGTGCCGCCATTCTTACAAAACGCAACGTGGTTACTCAAAATTCCTAAAAATAATCTCGGCTATTTATTGGTCTTCCACGAAGGGAAATCATTAATTGGCCGAGAAATAGCACCCCAGATCATATTGGTAGAACTCTCTCCATGCTTTGCGGTTGGGAGAAGGCAGCAATCCAGGCTTAGTGCTTCTTGCGGATGTCTCCAGACGTTCACTCGGTCGGAAGTCGGAAACAAGGTGGTAAACGACGAGTCTTTAGAAAAAATCTCATTTTTCCACTGCTCAGGGGAGAGACCAATACACGAGCTGGATCCCAGTGGGGATGGAGGTCACTAGACTCGATAAGGACGGTGGTTTTATTGCT
This sequence comes from Anomotaenia brevis, assembly GCA_030710315.1. Taxonomy (NCBI): domain Eukaryota; kingdom Metazoa; phylum Platyhelminthes; class Cestoda; order Cyclophyllidea; family Dilepididae; genus Anomotaenia; species Anomotaenia brevis. Next base: position 256,893 of record JAUOZQ010000050.1, read on the forward strand.
CGAAGTCGCCATATTTCTGCTCAGCCGAGGGTCAGTCTGTAGACAGCTACCAACTGCCCTTTTTTCCATTTCAATTCATAGGAACTCGGTGAGAATGATAGTACGAAAACTGACGTTCGCTCCCGATGAAGCGGGCCCTCAGCCGACGACGGAGGTGGTTCGCGACTTCCTCATGAGTCTCGGCAGTCTGCGAGTCGAGGCTTCTCTCGATAAACAGGTGCGTCTGCCCACCTCCCTTCAACAACCATTGGTTTTCTTGTCTCCATTGAACCTCTCTTCGGGCCTATTTAAGGCTGTTTAGAAAATGCAATCCACTTTGAGTTATTTCTACTTAATGCGGCAACAGTCAATGCTCAAATCTGCAGTCAGGGTGGAACAAAGACTTGCTCTAGTGAATCACGTCAATTAAGGCCGAAGAAGAACTTGTTTGAGGGCGAATTCCTCACCAATCTTGCTCTGCCGACCTTGCTCCTTCGTAGAGTACAATATCAATCGAACAAAACAGCTTTTGCATCGCCGCTAGAAGAGACAGAAAGTTATACTTGTTCGTTCTTGAAATTTTTAACGTGTGGTGGGTTCTAATGAACTTGTTAAGTAAGGGAGGGAACTGATGATTGAATCCTTAATTAAATGCAACATTTGGTCATTTGTTTATTCAAGATTCCGTTAGAACTTTTGGGCATACCCTTGTGGTATCGGATAAATTCACTGATGAGAAGTTTGTGGATGAAAAAAATGTTCTTGTAAGGGTGAGGCGGTGTTTGCGCTAAGCCCCGCATCATCCACGAACCGGATTTCTAGTAAACAAACTCCTGCAAGGTGATTTAAAGGACTACTATTATAGCCGAACTTTTTCGTACCACAAGAATACCAGTTTATTTTCTACAAGAGTGGTGATTCATTTTCAAAATACCAGAAGCTGCATGCATTGTTCAAAAAAATCGGAAAATTTTAGTCATAACAAGATGTTTATCGCATGGGTAATAAACTGTCTGGATGGTGGTTGTTTTTTATTGATTGTCTATTCAACCAACTCATTGAAAACACTTAATAAACAAGCCAAAACCTAGGAAACAATGAACTATTCAACCAATCCTTACGTTCTCAGAAGGACTCAACTCATCACGCACCTCTTCTCTCAGGTCAGACAGACCAATCGACTCACATCGGTCCGTTTATTAGCTAACAATTATCAGAACTTTGGCATTTCATTAACATAAAAAAATTGAGCCTAAAAATGGGTGGATTTGATCACGTTGGGTTTGAAAGCCCTCTCTAGCTAACCAAAATAGGATTCCTTCCACACAGTAAAAGATTAAGTCATGTAGAATGAAAATTTCACCCTTTTATTTCAAGCAAAATAAAGTACTAAAAACGGTCCTTGTCAGTTCCTAAAAGAGGCTTCATCTGCTCAAATATGTGAGGTGCCTAAAAGATTAGCATTACCCAAAGGTCCTCGAGATCCAACATTTTTATACCACTTCTGTGACGACCGAAAGGTAGACTCGTTCTTCTAGACACAGAGGAGTTACAAGAGAGCGTTTTGTGTACAGGATGCGTGTGAAAGCAGCGTAAAAAGCCCTGTTTTTATCATGAAATGAGAGGTGTTGAACTCTAACCGAACATCTGTGAATGATCGAGATGATGATCGATCAGCGTTAAGGTGATGAGCAATCGTCTGATGTTGAGATCTGAGCCTTTCATAAGGCCTCAATTCGATTCTTTTCAAGGCATTAATCTAATAGGGGAATCACCGTTCTCCTGCTCCGGTCCCAGCAAAATGAAGATGCTCAACCAACAGACTTGCCTCTTTTCGCTTCCTCCCATTCTCTTCACGACAAAAACGGAACGAGTTGGTCCACCTAGGACAGAGAATAAAAAGGATTGCAATTTAATTAACTCCATAACACAGTCTGTCAATTCACATCGAAAAACAACGGCTCAACCCAACCGAATGCATCATTGCGAAAAAACAAATGAATAGGAAGAAGAGTGTGTAAGAATCACCTGATTCCCCAATTTCCGTTGAACAGTGTGCCAATCAGTGTCCAATGTTAAGATCTTGCAATATCAATCGAAATACTTTGATATCTCTGCAATTACGTGATTAAATTTATCTAGGCTTAAGAAAACGAATTCCCAGTTATGGGTAATACAGCTAATGATAATGCTAAAAACATTGACAGTTAGTGGATTCCCTAAATGGTTTCAATTTAAAACAGCGGTAGAATTGCATACACTCCTTCAATTGGACCGTGTATTCTGGGTGCATTCAACAAGTACTTTACCTTGTGTGGTTTCCTGTCGATCTCTTACAAGATTTCTTAAAGGGGACACAGTCGCTCCCACACGCAGTAGAGTCACGTCTTATTGCAAGGTCTTCCAGTTTTTAGAGAAGGCTTTTTTAAAAATTGGGACTGCACGTTTCCTAATGATTTTTGGTCTCACCTTAGAAGTAGGATTAGTATATAGCCACTCACTGCAAGTTAGACACTGCTGGACAATGAGCTAGGCTTCCATTGCATTTGCGGTTCTGGTTCAGGAGCAGAAATAGCTGCCTTTTTCCCTATTCTGTGCCGGGTCAATTTTCGCCGACATTCTCTCTCTTTTTTGCTGAAAAATGTTATTCCTTGCGTGCAAATTTTTGTTTCCCATCTTGTCTTTCTCCAATCTGATTTTTTTAATTTGCCTTGGTTGAGTTAATGTGAGGGGGGGGGGTATTAAACTGGTAACGTGGATTTATGTTGTTGAATTTGAGGGATTCTGCTGACATTTAAATCGTTAACTAAATCCACCATTCAGTAATAAATGACCAATGGGATTCCTACTCACCGTTTCAAGGTCTTTGGGTCACATGCAATGCTGTAACCTTGACTTCAAGGCTACAAAAAGGTGGTGGAGCAAATCCACTGATAAGCTCATCAGAAAAATAATTGCGCGGCTTTGTGGGTTTTCAAACAGGTTGTCGCATAAATTCTCTCTGAGTTTTAGCCATTTATTTAAATTGAAGAATAATTTAAAGAGTATTTTATTTGAGTGGTATTTTTAAATTCAGATAATTTAAACTCGTTAGATTTTGGTTTGCAGAGCACTGAAGTTAAAATTAGCTTTATTTGACCCTGCTAACATAGCGGTACAGCTGTTCGTGGTCATCTTAAAAAATTGGAAAAGTTTCTGAACCTGTCTGAAAACTCTCTGAAGTGGAAGTCTGCTCCTCCCTCCGTTCTTGCCAACTTGGCTAGACTGGTGGTGAAAATGGATCTTTTATGGAAACGTTACGCGTCGTAGACGTCGTTACCACCTAATGTAACAAAAACTAATGCTCTCAACATTAATTAGGACGGCGTTTGAAGCAAGCTGTGAGTGGGAAAAAGACCTGCTCTATTAAACGTAATAGCGGTGATGATTCATCAGGACAATGCAAGAATCACGACCCCACAAAAGATGGAAAAACTTCGTTGGGAGAGCAACTGCCTCCGGACTACAGCTGTAGCACCAAACTATCAGCTGTAGCTGTCCATCGGTGGTGACCTAACTATGTCGTGAAAGTGGGCTGACCACCACCTTTTCTCTGGTTAGTTAGCTTCTGCGACAATTTTATGAGTAATAGCGAAGATCCTCTTAATTAAGACCCAAAATTTAGTGCCAGCATCTTCCAACACTTGTTTCTGTAGATTTTCGAATTTACTAGGAAAAAACGGTATTCGAAAGGGCTTCAGAGGAACCTAAAAAAATCAGAAACTGGTCGAATCAATTAGCGAGATGAAGAGGTTTTCAAAATGCATAAAACCATTACTTAAACTTCCCTAATGCGGATTTTCGCAAAGCTCCAACGCTCCGTCAACGGGTAACCGTTTGTCTATTTTGATTAATTTCGCTCTCTTTTTTTGTTTTTTAGAAATACTTTCACGGTGAGAACATTGTTGTCAACGTCCTGGTGGATAATAACTCAACCAAAACCGTCAAAAAGATCAAGCTTGTTGGTAAGCCCTTGCCCTTACCTCTGCCCCTGCTTGTTTGTTTGTTTGTTTGTTTGTTTGCTTGTTGACATATAAACGATACGCTTTTACGCAGTAGCTTAAGTGGATGGGTATAACAAGGGAAGGATTGATTAAGTGAGTTTTGAGGAGGAAGAGGAGGTGGAACAGCAAATTCTCAAAGGTTTGGTGAAACCAATCGATGAGAGACAGGTCGCCTTTGTGATGTTTTAGCTCATGTGAATGAATTTCTCACGAAATGGGTCTATTAAGATGATGGCGGTTGACCTCAGAAGGGGGTCTGGGCCCTTTCTCTTTCTGAGGTCACAAAATTAATGAGTCTCAACTTAGTTTGTCTAAGAAGAGCTAGGTAGGGGAAGGACTATCGATAGCATTAGGAAAAGCCAAAGGCATACTTGGCCCACGATAAGTAGTGTTAATCCATTAGGTCTCTGTAAAGCGTAATGATACTTCCAACTGCCTAATTGCCCTTAAAAAGGAATAAAAAGTGCTATTATATTTTTCAAATTTACCCTCAAGATTTTGAAAGCAACTTATCAGATCAGATTTTGCCTTTTTTGAATTAATTGAGCATTTTAGAATGTCTAATGGTGCTGAACGTCATTTTAATATTCGTTGTTTTATAGCCCCAAATTTGGAAACAGAAAAGTCCCTTTAAAAAAAAATTGTCGGTGATCTCGTTTTCTGAGCTGGAGAGGTTCAATTTTATTTCAGTCAGTTTTAGAATCTTTTTTCCTATTTCCTGTTTAGTTCGCCAATACACAGTCATCTGCCTTCCCAACGCCAGTCACTACAAATGCAATGTGGCTGAAATCAACTCTGAGTAAGTTTATTTTTTCCTCTCTAAAATATCAAAATCTGTCTATCTCGGAACTATTGAGCCATGAAAACTTGTTACCCCAGCTGTGGTCACTTTCATGAACTTGCTCAAATTTCGCTTTTAAAACAATTGTTTTTTTTTTCTGGAGCATTTGTCAATTTCTTACATTGTTTTTTTTACCAGTTAAGAAATATTTAATTTATGCTTTAACCACGAAAACCGAATTTTGCCTCCCCAGGTACAGCTTATGAAAAATCGATACGGGCGACCAATCAGAATCCAAATCTATTTCCACTCAAATTCTTTTACTTGGAGCTCAAATTCTTTCTAACATTAACCTTCTGATCCAAACAGGAAGAGGAGACATTTCGTATGTGGCGTCACGCCTTTTCTGTCGCCAATGGTGACAACTCAGGAGATTCCGTGTCGTTCTTTTTGTCAACCCTGACAACAACCAGAAAACTGTGCAGAAAACCACTCAACGAATTTTGAGTAGATCTTAGTATTTCATTCTAGCAGCGCTTCAAAGGGCGGCCATTTTCCCAACCAACTGCGGGGCAAAAAACAGACGCTCTTGACTTATCAACAGCCTTGTTTCTGTTTTTTTTTGTGTCGTGAGCTCAAGGCTACTGCTAGATTGTCAAGGTGACCGCCTTACATGTGACTCCAGTGGCCTTGAATGGCTTGGGGGGGTAATCTCATTAAGCAGTCATGTCTTTCATCCTGCCTTTCTGTGAGATTTGAGCAAAAAAAGGGGCTTATAATTTGGTGATTTAAAAGAAAATAAAGTGGTGGTAGGATTTTCTGTCAGAGAAAGACGTTCCCATGCGTCCCAGATTGACGTGCGATGCTCTCCTTGTTGACTGTGGCTATTAGCATAAGTTCAGTGTTTATTTTTCAGCTAACAACAATTCTTGCATTAATTATCCATATTTCCAAACATCTGTTCTACAATCTAATGGACAATTACACTGATAACCAGCTGTGTTAGCTCATAAAAATAATTTTACCCTTTCTCCTTTTATTGAAGTATCATGAAATTGAGGTTTTAATAAAAGCCGCTTGAGTTTCGGCTCATGAGCTGAACGCTGTTTCAGTTTCAAGGCATTGTTTTTAACAAGGAATCACTAGTTTATTGCTAATTTTTAAGGGTTAGTTTCTTGCATACTAGGGTCAATTATCGGTGTATTTAACAATATATTCATTGTCTAAGTCCTTCTTTGGTTGTAGAGACGAAATTGACCAGAATAAGGTCGAATTCATCCATAAAAAGACATGAGCACGTAATGTAGTCCATTTGATCCTTTTTGTTAAGAGACTTATGTGGATTTCGTAGAAATTGGCGTCTTACAAGCGTTTTTGAATTCCCTCTGAGGTATAGCAGCGAGCCGGGGCTGTTGCTGGCATACATAGGGCTAATTGCCATTGTTTGCCAACGTTATCATCCAGCGCTTAACTGCGGTGGTCAACCCAAATTCCCCAGCCTCTCTAACAGATCGGATTCACTGCTTTTATAAACCTGATTTACTCTAGCCAAGGCCGCCTCGTGGTCTTAATTGTCGTTGGATTGTTGTTTTCAAAGTGTTACTCAGGGCCGGTGCAATCAATCGGGATAAAATTGATCTTTTTTCCCGCATAAATTCGACATATTTCCAAACTTCTGTTCTATAAAATAAAATGTCTTTTTTATTGCCGCATTCCTCTCCTGCAATTTTTAATGGACGAATTGCACGGATTACTAGTTGTGCTGCCCTGAAGAATTTCCCATTTATTCGTTTTCTCCTAACAAAAGAATATCAGGAGATTTGGAGCTAAGAGTTTGATGTGAGTTTAAAGCACTGTTTTCATCATCACGGCAACTTTTGTTTGAGTGGTAACATATGGTATTTCTAGAAGGGACAGAGTCAATTTCTAACGTGTTGAACAAGTTGTCAGTCTCTTTTTTAATTTAATCATTTACTTCCTAACCGTATTTTGGGACTTAGGGATGAATTCGCACACAATTTCTTCGTATTTATCGGTAAAACGGCATGAAAAAATCGCAGCGCCTTTTTCGACCTTTTTGTTGAGTGCGTAAAACCAAACTTTTCGGTGGATTTAAAAGCAATTCCATAGTAGATTAAATTAGTATTAAAGAGCTTTACTCAAAATAATCACAGCGTCTCTTGCAGCCTTATTCTGTCGTCGATTATCTGGAGAGGGTTCTTGTAGTACTGGCGACACTGCGGCGTGATTATTGTCTAGACATAATGACTGCTTGTCTCGGGAGATTACGGCATAGACCTCACACAAGATTTCCCGATGGCAGATTTTGATTCTGAGGTGATTAAAAAATCACTTGATGACAATTCAAACCATCTCAATTTAAATAAAATGCAAAATTCTGACAGAGCCCAAGGAAATTGAACTGATTAGTTGTTTTAATCGACCCGAATTTGCGGCGGTTCGCTGTGTGTTCCAATGGCAAAGGTTCTTTTCCATTTTTTTCCCAGAGAGGGTTTCCCAATATGGCCGAGCCAGACGGGGTGGTGCAAGGTGTACCGCCTGTGTCCCCTGTTGGCAGACAATCGCGACAAGTCCGGTCTGGCATTGGATGGGGACCTCAAAAATGAGGACACTAACCTCGCCTCCTCCACTATGTGAGTCGTGGACATTGATAGAACCAATCACAGATTCTACCCACCCAGAATGCATGATTAAATTAAAGGAATGGCTGAATGAAAGTGTCACCAGTTGGTTTATTCATAGCCATGACTCCACCGTCTTGCCTCTAGATAAATCGGACCTCATAAGCTCAAAGTTTCAAAGAGGTTGCCTTATCTTGGTACGGATCGTTAGCTCAGTCCCAGAATGAATTTTGATACGCCAATAGGTATTCTTGGCTGTACTGAGTCGTTACACCAGCGACTATTATACATACAATCATAGGTGCAACCGATAGCGACATATCGATTCAAGTCCATTCCATTTTCATCTTCTTTTTGCCTTCAGCGTTCCACCCAACTCCTCGAGGGAGGCCCTGGGCATCGTGGTGCAGTACAAGGTCAAAATCCGTCTTGTTCTCGGTTTCGGACTGAGGTACGTCCAATTTCCCCCTCCTAGGAGTTAATCTGTTCCTATTCGACACTGATCAATACACTGTTCTGTGGAAATTGGGGAACCCAGCGTGGTTCTCTTTTATGTGATTCCAATTATTCTCTTATTTCCACTGCCGCGCATTCAGGTGGGTTGGCTTTTTGTGATTTGGCGCGGTCTGTGTGTATCGCGGAGTTAATTAAATTGCATTCTCGTTCCCCTGGGTGGACAGACTAATCCCGTTTTTGTTGAGGAAGAGGAGGAAGTGAAAAAAGATTGGTCCACCGGTTGGGTACCTTCATGAGAATCGATTGAGTAGTCTCGGACAGAAGTGCAGTAATTCCCACATCAGATCGATATATATTTGGACCTTTCGAAACTACCAAGAGTCCATAACCGGTGATTGCTAATCCCCAATCGATCACCGTCTTAACTCGACCGATCACGAGGCATCTACGGTTTTAGTGGTTTAATTTGAAATAAAAGGGCCCATTTTACACTTTATAGGGTTTAATTTTTTACCGTGTGAAAGGATATTTATTTTAGCTAACCAGAAAGCGGGTTTTCAACTCCATCGTGACGAAATTCCCAAATTTTACTGGTCCACTTTGTGTGAAATGAAATGCTGAAGTTCTAAGCCTGTCACAATTGATCGATTGAGGGAAAGGGTGAAAGATGAGTTATCCCGAGAACTCAAGATTTGCTCGATTAATTGATTTTTCCCTAAATTACATCACTTCTGTCTCCCTGTCATAAAGTGTTGTAATTAACGCGTTTGGTTACTAGACAAATAATAAAAAAGCATTTGTTATCCAGTCAATTTATTACTGTCTGATAGAGGTGTTTACTCGACTGAAAATGCTATCATGTGTGGTCGGTAGGGTGGTGACAGAGCGCATACTTTCATGCTAACAACATGGGCTTGGAACTGTCACCAAGCCTCGGTGCCAACTGTTCAACTGCCTAACTAATGTAGACTGGAGGCACCTCACTTTACTCCTGGCCTCAATTCGACAGATGGCGAAAACAGATCTTGAAGAGAGTCATTTCTGACAAAGATCAAATGCGGAGACGCGCCTAATGGATTTAATGTGTTCCCATCTGTTGTGCTACTAAACTACTTATTGTGCTTAGAAGGTGTGTGCTATTATTCTTATGGTCAAATTATTCCTTCTGCCTGAGAGCTGGAGTTACTTCGTTAGGACTAGCTACCGTGTAGGAAGGGACGAATGACAGCCATCGAAAGTGACCAATGAGAGCGCCGTATTTTGATTACAATCGCAAGGCTAATGCCAGTTATTAGCACGAAGAGGACACATTTTTATAACCCTCCAGACTCCGAGCCAAATAGGCCACGTGTGAATCACCACACACTACCCCGTTCAATTAGTGTCTAAGAGTTTAAATTAATGCCACTTCTACTGAACGTTGAATTGAATTGACTCTATTTTGTGTCCAAAAGTTTATTTATTTGTTAAACATAAGCATAGACTGATCCCTCCAAAATGTAATTGTACTTAGGATAAACAAACTATGCCTCTGTTTAGGGTGCAACCCACCTTTTGCCTCCCATTCCCAAAGCACTTTTATTTTATATTTTAAATCTTCAAAATCACCTGCTGGGAGAGAATTTCCAAAACGATCACCGTGCAGCTAATTACTTGTTTATGGCTATTTTATTGCGCTAACAAACAGTTTTATTTTCAATAAAGTATTCACTAAATTTCCTTGGTTTTTGTCGTCTTTTCGCTCATTGGATTCTTTGATATTTTCAAGTTGATTAATAAATCGATTTCACTTAATTTTTGCCCAGCCTAAAAATCGCTGCAAAACTTGCTTCAATCATCGGCGTAAGCTTAGTAGGGAAAATCGGTACAAATCTGCAGTACGCAAAAGTTATTTTATGAGAGATCGATAGCAGATATGGACGCGTGCTGCTTACAAAATGCGTGGTTGGTCGATATTAATTAATTGATTTATAGAGCTAATTAAGGTCTCTTAGGTCTAAATGTCACGCCCCAATTCTTGCCCGCTTTTAGGATTATTCAGTTAATTAAACGCCTGCATTTTCGCATCGTAATTACCCTTAGTGCGAATGCATTAGTTAGTCGTCGGTTTTTTTTCGAGAGGGACATTTCATTACATTGTAGAGCTGTGTTCCCGAACTTACTTTAACACCCCGTTGTCGAGGGCTTACGCGTTCGTGCAATTTTAATTAGTTTGGGGAGCTTTTCCATCCCAATCGCGTAATTAACTAGATCTCCTACCTTCGTCGCCCTGTTGCAGCAACGGAATGGGAACAAAAGTTGACACTTTTTGCGCGCATTCAAAAGACATTTTTCTCGAAGGAAGTATCGACTGTTTTCACCACTGTAATAGTCATATAGAATTAGTAGTGGATACATACCTAAAAATTGAGTCTATTTCCCCAAATCTGGCTAAACATCGACATTGCTTTTCCATTGTATTAAATGACCTTGAATAACCAATCAAGTGTCGGCATTTATGCCCTCACGATTTCGAGTATTTTTTGCTTTCACACGTGTATGAAACATCCAATAACAGATGGTGAACTGTGGTCTTACTCGGAGTTCCCTAGTAATTATCTGAGAGGGGACGTTTTTCATAGTTAAATTCGACTTTTAGTAGTCATAAGTCACTTCGTTAAAGCTATATTTAGGTCTGATATAGCGGTGTACTTATATGACAAATTTAGGGGTAATTTGATTTATTTTCCGTTGCTCCAGCTCGGCAATCAATATATTGATTAAATATTCACTTCGAAACACTGACCAATAGGAACCGAGTATCGCTCAAATGCGTATATGCACTTGAAATCCGCCTATTTGTTCGCTATTTTTCAGTTTTTATATTTAAAATCACCAACATTAGAAGTGATTAATCTGTTTTTTACGTGTACTTACTTTTACACCACCCGCCTTCATGTGGAATGCAATTTCGTCGGTTTTTTAAGTGACGTCTGCCTCGAACTGCCCTTTATCCTCACCCACCCGAATCCGGGGGACTCAACAAACCCCTCTGGAGGGGACAACGGTCTCCTGGACGACTTCCACTTCACCGAGGCCGGTCGAGCCGGCGATGACAGCTCCGGTGGTGAAGGCGGCGGTGGTGGTGGTGGTGGAGACATTGCGTCCCTCGCACCAGCTGCCGCCACCCCGGCTCCCACCAACTCCCTCCCACCCCCCTCTGCGTCGCCTTCCGCTCTCCCTATCGTTCCCCTTCACGCCCAGTCAAACGGTGGCGGTGGGAATCCCACCCGACCGCAAATGGGTGTTTTGGCGAAGCGGAGTGGCGCTCAGGCCAGAAAGGTGAGTGGATGAGGGTTTGTCGATATTCCTGAAATCACCGAGACAGTCTGTTTACCATATTGATTTTTTTGTCTTCCCAAACAGCCCTCTCCACCGCACATCGCGGAGTTTTTGCGTGCCTCTGAAATGCCCGACGGAATGGCGGCATTTGCCGATTCCCCGAAGGGCGTCGTCAAACCCGCCAAAGAGGCTGTGGACGCTCTGGAGAGCTTCCTAGGCCTCACAGAGACTCCCCGACCCTCCAGTAGCAACGGGTAGGTCCGCCGGTTTGACCCGAACCCCCATTCCCGTCATTGGAGCGATTCATTGCACCGCCTCATTTCCTAGACATACCAACGGCCAGTGTGTCGTCGAATTTCGCCCGCAGGCCGCCTCAGCTACCGCGTCTCCAGCGCTGTGCAGCGGAATGGCTAGCAGTTCCATCAAACTCCGAAGTCCGCGACTCAACCACCTGGTTGGGTCGACAGTGACCTCGAAGTCCGCCCAGCAAATGGACGCCGACGACCTGATATTCGAGGACTTTGCGCGGCTGCGTTTGCAGCAGCAACATCATCAGAACAGACAGCAGCAGCAGCAGCAGCCGTCTCTGGCCCCCTGATTTTTGTTCTGTTTGTGTGTGTGTGCGGTTGCGTGTCTACCTTCTTTCACTCCCCTCCACTACTACCTCAGTACTACTACCCAACGACGTGACGATGGGCGACAATCAAGTTTGCGTGTGTATATATTTGTAACGGCTACTGAAAAGAAATGAGTAGAGTGTCTTATTATTTAGCTTGCGTGTGTGTGCGTGTCATTGCTTCCTTCTTGCCCCAAAACACCCCCAATCCGCACAATCAATGACGAGTGCTTGTGTGTAGATGACCGAAATAAAGGAAATCAGCATTTTGCGACTTATTTTGGGTGCTCCAGGTTGAAGGAGGGGAGGGCTATGTTTACTATTGGGGTTTAAGTCCATATTTGGCGTGAGGAATTCGTGAATCGGGGAAGTGTACGCTGTGACAAGACTCTCGGGTCACCCATGATGAGTTTATGACCACAGTGAGATCCCCACCTACGGTTTTCATGCACTGAGCTAGCAAAATCCCGAGGTGCATAGTTTTGACTGCTGAGTGGCTCAATTTCCACTGACCGAAGTTGACGTGTCTGACTTTTACTCTGTGACTGATACATTGACATTGAGAATCTCTCAATTAATGTTCAAATATTTCCGTAAAAGATCCTCTTTGAGTTAGAGATCGCACTTTTTGCATTTGTGTCTACTAGAGTCCACACACACGAGCGTATTTCTATCAATATGCTACCTGAAAATGAAAATTCAAAACTTTTTAGGGGAAATCAAAGGAATTCTCCGCCACCATCTTCAAAGCCAACCAATTCATCCCGGTCTACATTCCCACCGAGTTCCCATTTGAGTGAGAGGAATGTGGTTCCCTTGCTTTCTGAGAGATCAAGTGTTGGTGCAGGAACGCCCTGGAAAACACTGGAGGTGGGATCATCAGGTTTTGCATCGTCGTCGTCTTCGACGACATCCGGGGATTCATCAGTGGAATCCAATGGTGTAGAACCATCTAGCTCAGTTAATTCGTTTACTCACAAAAAGTGTCCGGATGAATTCTTCCTAACTCCATATATCGGGGTTTCCACAACAGAATCGATGGTTACCAACAACAGGCCTCCCATCTTTGCGCTGAATGCACCAAAACCTGTCCCAGATTCAGCAAATTTCTGCGTTTCAACGGCATTCAAAAGCAGTGACAAAGCGACACCAACCATTGTCATTCTTCCTGAATGTTTCGTGCTTGAAACACCACCGTCGTCTTCTTAGTCGTGGTGCAGTGGAGTTGACTTAATGGAACCACGGATGCCTTGTCTATGACCTTCAAATTCATAAAGTACATTTTGTTTTTCTATTCCATAAATCAATAAAGCCTTCAAGCGTTTGCAGCGTTTTAGCTAATTTCATGACTTTTGACAATCTAAAATACTCTAGGTGGTGAAATCCAAGCAGGCATTTTTACCGTGTAATCCAAACAGCGGTCCTGCATTCTTGCTCAAGTTTGCAATTTTTTAAATATTTGCAAGTCAGTCAAGAAAATTTTTGCTGCAGTGAAATTAGGATCCTAGTACAAACTCCTTTCCATAACCTCGTGAAATGCTACTCATTACATACCAAGCAGATAAACCCTTATGCTTTAACACAATTTTTATATCTTCAGAAAATCATATTTATAATTTTCCGATTACCTTGAAATATAATATGCTTATATTTCTTCTTTATTTTTGTAATATGTACAGCTGTTTAAGTCATTAATACGAGGAATTGCACTTCGTCGAATAAACTTTGGAGTTAACACGCGTCCCGTTTCTTGTGGCCGTCTAGAAATCGGACTATTTCAAGTAGCATAACATCACGCACCTTACAAAAACAATACATTTTTAGCCAAAAATCACTTTGCTGAGGTTTCACGAATACCATTAATGCATGAAATTTCCTTAGGTTTATCGACTCACCTGTTAGAAATAATTTGTTTGAGGCTTAAAATGCCAAATATTTTCCGATCTCCTGTATGCCGAAGTACTGACGACTCTAAAATTGAAATACTCATAAATTTAACTAAACGTGAAATCAGTTAGAGTTCAACTTAAATCTTCGTGTTTAAGAGATGAATTCTGATTAGGTAATCAGCGGTGAATAAATACTGCAGCATTATAATGCTCAAATTTTTATTTAACCAAGAAATTACTTTAATAAATAACTAATGAAGCTAGTTATTAGCTATTTTGACTTCAATTGAATTCCCTTAAGGTGATCGGTGATCTCGACTCAATTTAAAGCCTCTTACAATGCAAAACCAAATGAAAAAAATATACCTTACCACATTTCGACGATTTAAACATTAAGTGAATTTGAATTAAGTGGCATGGATTCAGTTATTTTGTCATCACACTCCTAAAGAATCGTGTTGCAGACATTCCATTTCCGACACTGATCCGACGCTTCACTGTGATTTTAGATTCGCTTTTTATGACCACGAGCATACTTGCATATGTCTCCAGTTAAAACAAGTTTTTAGTTAAAAATTATAACAAATTCATCTCAAATGCAGGTAAAATCATAAAAATAGGTGTGGTATCAGTGCTTACGAAAGTAAACACAAAAACAAGCTTAATTTAACAGGTAGAAAAACTATTTTGATTTGATAGTATCTTATAGAATTCCAACCAGTGCTCGCTAACGTTCACATTCACACATTTTTAGTTTTCGTTTTCCATTGAAAATACTTGAAGAATAAGACCGTCAGTAACTCCTCAATTGAAATAAAAACACAAAACAACTTTTGAGATATGACCACATTAACTTACCTAAAAGACAGTAAATCTCTAGAAAAAATATCTTAAAATATATACGGAATTTCTCTTTATGCTCTGAAAATTTCCAAAATACGGCATATATCTTTAGGGCCTATTGTGAAATTAGGCGTTACGCATGACTATATTTGAATATATATATATGTGATCAATTTGTAATGTTAATGTGATTAAGGTTTTAAAGGACGCTATAGACAAGGAAAATAAAATACAAATGAAATAAAACTCAAAAGAAAGCTTAAATGCGGCTCTTCCTTTTTTTTGTAACTATAGGGTGAACTAACCTACTATGCTCATATTAAATGATCATTAATTTTTCGATGTCGAGCAAATTAATGAAATGTTTAATGGGGATTCGTAGATACCCAGTATATGGCATGGAGAATGTTTACATTTACCAATCAAAATTACACAATTTAGCTTAAAGTCTATGAAGTTTTTTAAGGAACGAGCATACTTCATATAGGTCTTATCTTTCATGGAACTGAAGAAAACACAAATAAGACCGTTTCAAAAACAGATACTTTTGGCTCTAGAGCAACTTATTGTTTACTGACACAAACCCCCTTGTAGTTCAACACAATCGTCATATTTTCCCTACATATTCACAACGACGATGACGATGATGACGACGATTATGAGGAGGATGAAGATGCTGCTCCCTTGTGTGCATGTGAGTGTTATGTGCTGTTCATTAGTGGTAAATTATCAGGACATGGGGGAGGAGGTTGGAGGAGGAGGAGGAGGAGAGATGTCGTTGTGGTGTGTTGGTATTTCGCGATGATGTGACTTTGAGTAAAGCTGTAAAAGATGCGTTTAAAGACGGCACTCTCGAGATCCTAGTTTGAAAGGGTGGTGGTGTTCATGTCTCACTCGTGGAATAAGGAGACGACCAAAGAAACTCCCCATAGGTCTGAGAAGGGAGCGGAAATGACCCCATAGGTCTCAAATACTACCAAAGTGATATAAGGCGTGGAGGCTTTGTGAGACTCGATACTCGTTAAGCTACTCATATTTAAAGCAATATATTTACAAACCACGAGCAGTTTAATGCAGCAACATCAGAAAAAGGTTGGGTTGGTTGGGGTAGACACCGGTGAGCAATTTCATGAAAGCACAAATCTGGTGACAATTACACTCTACTTAATTCATACGAGTAGACAATCTCGAAACATAATTAGAATAATGTGTCTCGATTCTACCGTTAGAAATCTCCACGGAACCGCGTGGAAAGAACTTAAAAAGCATAAATGAAGTAAACTAAACTGTTCTTATTACTGACTGATCGACTGATTGGTTAATAAAATAGGCACTTGGAAGATCTACATTTTCATCACCTGCTGGTTACTCCAGGTATCACATCGCCCCATAAGTTCCACCCTAATTTAACATTCTCGTACTTAGAGACCTTTAAGGAATACTTTGCAGCATCCAATATTTACATTATCTAGTGTAATCACGCATTTTACTGGTCAATTTCAATTTACCGAGCAGTAAATTTAACATTTACCTGATTAAACCCCTGACAACAGGCAAGACTCAAGAATCATTAGAGGCACGTAGAGATTAGTAATTCCTTTTCAGTTAAAATCTTCACGTCTGAGTGATGAATTCTGTTCAGGTAATCAGCTGCTAATAAATCACCACAGCTGACATTGGGAAATGCTCATAATTTTATTCAAAAAAGAAATTATTTTTTCAATAATTAACGAAGGTATTTTGACTTCACTTGATTTCCGTTAGAGTGATCAGTGGTCTCGACTCCATTTCAAGCCTGTTACAGTGCATAACCAAATGAAAATGCATTCTCTACCACATCGCAAACACTCTCCCTTCATCTGGGGTTTTCGTCCAATTGGGAGGAGTAACGTACCCCTCGTCGGGAGTCCCGCACGCCCAGACTCCCATGACAATCAACTACGTCTCATGCAGGTGACAAGCGGAAGCGGCAAAGTCGCGGCTGAGTACTGCCCACGACTGGCTCAGTCTCGGATGGAGTGGCTGCAAACGTACTGGCCTCATTTGTGCTAATACCTTCGCAGCTCTTAACACCGACTGTGAGTGTGCTCAGCTTATCTAGGTGGTATGCCAATTTCAGGCCAATAAATCTCACATATCTGTTTGTTTGCTGAATCGAATTCGCAGTCTCACTGCGCACATGTACACGCAGTTAGAAGTTAAAGGATTTTTTAGGCAAAGATCTACTGATAACAGTCACCGATCACGATTTGGACTTCATAATACCCAGAAGTACCCAGGAATCATTTGAGCCGCATAATAGTTCCTTGGTTGAAGAATGGTGAAACCCAGCAATGTACTAAGCGCCAAGAAACACTCACTCACTCACTCACTGAGTTTATTCAGATGAATGTGTAAATGCAAGAAGTGGCGATTCCACCCTCCACAAAGATGGAGCAGATGGAAGTCCACGTCCTGTGAAGTCTGATAAGCCGATTCTTGAAGCAGTCCTTGTGGAAGCCTATTCAGCTTTATCAGTTGAGTTCCAATTGGCTATTAAACTTAGCTCTATGTGAAATGCATGAAAACAGCCCCACTTTCGAGTTGACATCTGCTCTTTCCTACCCATTCTCACCATAACCACAGTCGAGAAGGAGACTGGCGAATTCATGGGAGCTCCGTGATTCATTTGCCGCCATCCAACAGGTAATTCTCGAATCTGCCGTTTCCTAGCAATCAGGACATTTGAATTGAAGAGCATTGCGTTTCCTCTAGGCATGGCACCATCACTCGAGAATGGGTGGTGGTGCCTTGCCACAAATTTTGCAACACTCCGGATTTCCTCGGTATCAAAAAAACCCAAAAACGAGCCCAAACCAACAGATTAAAACAGACACTCGATTCTCGAACAATCTATTCCATTCTAACCGAGACCTAATGGGTTTCTACACACAGAAATCTAGTTGTTGGTGATGTTCAATCCATCCGAGGCATCTTATAAGGTATTCCACTTTCCTCAGACTTTCTCCACACGCTCCAACATGACGACGACGACGACGACGACGAGGAAGACGACAAGGAAGACGACGGCGATGATAACGACGGTGTTGTTGTTGTTGTGGGTGAGAGCTGTATCAAATCCGAATGGACTGATTGGTGGTGGTGATAGTGGCGATGGTGGCGATAATTGCGCAAGATCCATCCTACATTCAGGGCACAAAATCATCGTTGACCACGCCGAGTTGAGGCTGTCTCCACGCGACGATGAAGTGGAGGAACCCCCAGAATCTCCATTGGCAGTGAGATCAGTGAAAGCAGATGACGCACGACTGCCACTTGAGTCTGCCGATTCTGACATGGCGGACATCAGAGTCGAGTCATCGTGAGAGTTTGGACTGTTAGATGGCTCAAAGAGTCTCGATGACGCAGAGGAGCGTGAAGAAAGTCCGCTGACGTCTCGTGTCCACTCAGCGAAAGGCGACAAAGTCCTGGACGAAGCCACATCCTCCGGTGAAGGGAATCGGGAAATAGTCAAAGGGCTGACAGAACTCCCATCAGAGTGCATGGAGGATGGAGATCCCGATTCACTGCTGGCACCCCACGGAAGGTTAGTGGAATCCGTGGCTAAAGGGAAATGGTAGAATCTTGGTGACGGGAAAACTGTTTCCCACTTACTTCGGAAAATGGGCAAACTCGTGGGTCGAGGTAGAGTGGGTGGCGGTGTTGATGATGACGATGATGATGATGATGCCTGACTTCCACTCCAAGAGGTCTGTGAGTCCGCGCTATCAGAGAACATCGTAGTGCGTGAGGCGTTGAGAGTGAGACTGGAAACGAGAGAGTGAGACTGGTCGCTGGTAGCGGGCGTTTTTATACGAAGCCTCTAGCGTTATAATTGAGGGGTTTGCTCAGGCATTGGGGTTAATTGGACAGGTTCGTCACCAATGAAATGGAATTGACCCGGACAAATGAGCCCCAAAATACGGTTCGGCAATTTGTTTAGTCTACAATTATCGAGTCCACACTAGGTGACCTCTTTTAGGTGATGGTGAGGTAATGGATGCTCTCATGCTGCCTTCAGGGGAACCTCCTTTATTCTACGACCGTTCCGAATTGTGAAAAAAACTAATGCAAGTGATAACGCCTTCCACTCAACCGAGGCTTCAATCACTGATATACGCTCTCCTATTAATACTTCCTCTCTGAAGGGTGAATTCTCCACTTCTGGATTCCGTGAACCATCTTCTGCACTAACCCAATTCCATTCACGCATTCCCCTCCATCAACTGAGTGATGGCCGCTGCTGCTGCTGCTGCTGAGTTTGCTTTCTTGAACTCATGAAACATATTGTGTGCCTCATCAAATGATTCTTCGATTACGTCTATGTTAGCAGGGTGTTAGGCATGCAAATTGTAGTTTATTGGTTTGTAAAATAAAATTTGTTCACTTAAATGGATCTCAAAGCAGAAATAATGCTCATTTCCACTTTTACTGTAGATACCCCTTTACCTTCTTTTAATTGGTACAATTAAAGGTGGGACTGAACTTATCGGGTTACGTGATAATTGCGGGGTCCTGTCGTGTCCAATTAATCCAACCTGTTTTCTAATAACATACTTATATCGTATAAATTACTTCACATCTACGAAACCCTTCCAAAAATAGCTATAACCTTCAATTAATTCGAATTTTAGGCGGGTCCTTCATTAGCATTATCGGATTCCTTGGATAAGAGTTGATTTAAATTGTGCTTGTTAGCGTCGAAGTAGTAATTTTAACCTGATTTGCGGAAATAACAATCTCTATTCAATTGAAACCCTACCACAGCTTAAATCTCCTTCTAGCCGAATATTGAGAGGGAATTGCTAGACTCCTCCATGCACAGAAACCATCTCCTACTCCGCATAAGAGTGGGATTAAAGCACAGCCATCTGTGGTTGTCGGAGATAGACCAAATCCAAAAGAGAATTACATTGGGTTTGTGCTCTGCGTGCTTCTCGGCTATTCCTCACAGCTGCGTGGCCCTGGCTAGTGTCTCAGAACCGGTGTTCTCGTGTGCATAAGTCGCTCAACAAAATCCAGAAGCCACCGTATTCATCGCCACTAATCACCACGCTTTTTTCCCAAATTTATGCTCAATGAGAACCTGGGAATACAACATGAGGGCTGATGGGACGACCAAGGTGAAGCTAATACTAGAAGGTTGACAATCGCCAATCGGTTTTCAAATATTCCTCTCCATTTTAGATGAAAGTTCACAATTTCAAACTTCCCTCCCTCAAGTATTTACCCCACCAGGTTTTCCCTTATTAAATCTAATTTATGCTGAACGACTTTTCAAAGGCTGACGAGGCCAGATTCATGTCACAAATCTCTGTAGCAGTCGTCTTCTCAACTCTTCACGACATTCCATAGACGGAATTCACGAGGCATCAAGAATGACTTTCATCAGGGTCAAACGATGTTATACAAAGAATAGCATTTCACGACTCGACAGGCAAAAATCGCTCTTGAGATTGTGAATTCAGTGGGCAAACTGTTGTTTTTGGTGTTAAAGTAACCTAATTCGTTCATTGAAGGGGAGGAATTGATTACCACGTTCCTAACCACGATGAACACGCATGGCCTCATTCCAGCGTGCTTCAATTACTTATTGGAAACAAGTAGCATGTACTTGACGGAATCGCGACTTAGGAGTATATTCAGTAATTTAGATTTAAACGTGCATGCTTGTGTTCTAAGAATAAGGGTAGGACGTTTTTTCCGGATATACTTTATATTGAAGTCTCCACATTTGCCTTTTTGATTCATTTGCACTGAATTTGTTCATTTTCCACAAATGTTACTATCATCAAAATGTTGGCGTGGCAGAGAGTGTGGAAATGATTTAAGTGACTTCTGATTCGTCAAGCGGTACCACACATTCTGTTGTTATAGAAGCGAAGGTTAATTTGGTAGTTAAGAGAAATCCAAGTGGGATCTCCATCTTCGAGGCTGAAATCTCTACCTCTGATTCTCACAAACTAACTTCTTCATACAAATTAATTAATTCACGCATTCCCTTCCACGAAATGAGTGAATATTTCCAGCCGCTTTTGTCGGTTGATGAGTTTCCCTTCTTAAGCTTGCAAGCCATGAAATACCTCAAACGATTCCAAGGTCATCGAAGTTGTAATCAAGCAAATCAAAGTTTATTGCTTTAAAAAACCAGATTTGGTCAGTTTTCACCCACGTTAGACACTTTAAAATACCCTTTAGTTTTCCTTAGTTTTAAAAAGTAAAATTCGAGTAGAACTAGTGGGATCAACGGATTCTTTAACTATAAATATGATAGGTGTTTTAATCGATTGAATAATTGATGAGCGCAGCGTTGGGCAATTGGTGGATGCATGCCAACACGCCGGATGCACACGCCCACTCACCCTAAATCTGAGACTCCTTAAATTGTATCGATGTTCTCCCCTGACTCTTCTTTATCTTCTGTTGAATTGATGGGTCATTAAGGGAAGATCGGAATTCTCATCAATAAACATCACAACTATGCATGAGTCATTACAAGCTATCTCAAATAAAATAAGGTCAAATATTGCCAGCCTTCGAAGTGGTTTGTTACTTGAATCTTTCTGTTAATTAGGCAAGGGAAATCACTGATCCCTAACTGGAGCACTAGTGCATGCCTTTGAAAGTCTGGGAGCCTACGAAATTTCTTAGGATAAGCGGAAGTTTGACAAAATATAATCCTTGAACACCTTTTAAACCAATAGAACTTGATATATTTAATATTTTGAGTTATTTCTTGCCATTCGATGTATTTATGAATATGGCAGACCAAGTGCTGGGCGTTTCGAGTGTTGCAGCGTCAGAATTAATGACTACAGCCTTCGAAACTCGCAGTTGTTGGCTGAGAGAGAGAGAGACCATCGGACTCTAAATGGAGGTTTGCAAGACCACGGTTCTTAAAATCACCGCAGAGCTCCTCAATGGAAAGCTACAGAGCTCGAATTCCACAAAAACTGTTCCTCTTAGGGAGCCGCACACGAGAAGTGAATTCCATCACGAAAGAGCTGGAATTAGAACACTTCTGCTCCCAAGAAATCGATTTTCGATGTTTCCATTGTCTCTAAAAGGACTTAAGTGTGTTTTAACTGAAAAACGGACTAAAATTTCTTCGGAAATTCACAATACATACGAATCAATACCTCGGTGAATTTAAGGTGACACTTCCGCCAAAGGTCTACCTTTACCATTTTAAAGTATTTATTTTGTTGAATTCTCAAGGTTTTTCTACCAAGTATAAATACCCAAACTATTAAATTATACATAGATGATTTTGTTTTCTGTTGATATAGCATAAACACTGTCCTTTTTAGTCAAACATAGAATTAATTCTCCTGCGTTTAGCCTGAGTGCTTCTGTAATCGGAGTGAAAATCACACAACCACTCATGAAAGTGACGCCAGTCATTGTCAAGTCCGTAGGAGACATGCAGCGTCCACTTCATCGGGAGGTCCAATAGCCACGCGTTGTCCGGTCGCACACTCATGGCGTATATTCTTCGCCAGAGGGACGCCATCTCCACTGACGACTTTCTCTGGAATCGCACTCTGATGCTCAACATTTGGCAGGGCGTCAGGAGTGACGCTGTGGCTCTGACGGCACTCCAAAAGTACCTCTCGTGTCTCTCGATGGTCGCATACATGAAGCTTAGCTCAACCACGTGGCTCCCTTGAATGGTCGCCAGGTTGACTCTTCTCCACTCCGAATCATTCACGAAGTCTGCTTCGTTTGAATTGATCTGTCCAATTGAAACTACCGAAAAGACGACCTTGCTAGGATGATACTCTTCAGAGTCTTCTTGAATGGAATTCGAAAGGATTGAGCCACGCAGCCTTCTCTTGTGACTCTCAACTCCTCTCCGCTCCTTATCTTCCTCTGAAGGTGGCAACTCGGCTACCAGGCTTGTGACAACGGTTTCTGCTTGCACCCAGCTGGGCAATGACTTCTTGAAGGCACTGTAGTCGTCGTTTCTCTGCTGAACATACTCGGCAGCACTTTTTAACTGCTGGAAATCGAGGCTTTGAGGATTGTCAGAAGACGAGAGCACCTGCAGGAGGTTGGCATCGATCCAGAGTGATTCCGCGATATAGGCGACAAGGTTATCACGGAATTTTTTGTCCACCTCAAAAGCACAGCAATTTTCGCTGTTCTCCACATCCTCGGCACTTGTGAAGGTCCCAGGACTTGTCAATTCTGCAGGTGACGGTTCATCCACACTCATCGGTTCTGGAGAAATCTACAAACAGATTCATGCATAAGTCGAACAAAAAAATACTCGAGCTTTCAATGTTTTTTATAACAGGAAAGATGAATAACACCATAGAAGTAGACACAGATGAAGAGAGCGTACATTCGACAGCATGGTCAACGATGGAATGGCTGAGGCGTGCGTGTTGAGGTATCGTTATTCCCGCGGGGTTAATGGCTTGTTTAAACAAAAGGGTCTTATCTAACTGACCTCAAAGTTAAGCGCTAATTACCGCGTTTTAATAGTGACTCATCCCAGCAACACCATGGCGGTGATAAAGGTGAAATTTTCAGAGGTCAATTTATCGCGTTTGTAAAATGGCGATAGCCACATTAAAATGGATTATAAAGATCGTTGTCAGGGCATGCGTATGAGCCTGGTAAGGTTGGACGACGACTAAGAATTAGAAGGAAGAACGGCAGTGATTGGTGAAGCGTTGGCACCGCTCTCAAATGTGGTAGAAACACAGGAATTGACGAAGTCTTGGAGAGGATTTGAGGCATTCATAGATGTGAAAACAACGGTACACGGAGTCGGAAAGAATTCATCGGAACATTCACTGATAGGAGCTGAATAAAAGGAAATGGGTGGTTTTGAAAAGATAGGAGCTGGTTCGCTGCCTGGGTGTACCAGATTATTCCTCGGAAGATAAGGATCAAATTTGAGGGCGATCTGATGGCCCATTAGTGGTGAACTCTGCTGTTGGCATAGGAAAAGCATTCCTTTCACTCGAATGGAATCTGGGTGAACTTGGCTTTGGTGGAAATTTCCCCTGACTTCCTCTTGGGGTTCAATTACCTTTACCACCAAGTTTGCTTATCTCGTTTGCACAATCGCAATAGGCAAAGTAAATCGATGGAGCTCAACTGATAACTAATGTGGACCTGATTTAAATTACTTAATGTAGACATGAGTCACGATTAAACATCATCGTCGCATTTTATTTAGTACTCTTGCTACTTCCCTTTTCGTAAATAATAAATTTATTTTGTTTTTAAGTCGCTGAAATAAATTTCACTTACTCGTATTTTTTACAAAATTACACTTCAATATTTCTGTATTTACAGACTAAAACACTTAAAAACACACCGATTTATGGGATAAGAAGTCAGGCTTTTTTGTTCTACTAGCTGTCAATTTTTCGACAATCAGATTATTTGAATTTAACTAGCTTGTTTAAGTCTTTCATTAATTTATATATGCGCACAACTCAATAGAATTGAGGCCCATACAGACTGGCTCATTAAAACACGGTGTTGAATCAAAGTCAACTTTATTTATCTAACGGATCACGACACAAATGTTTCATTAATAAAACTCTTTTGAATTATGTTGTATTACATTTTTAATTTGGTAGATGAATTCGCAAAGATAATTCAAAAGGAAAAATGTAGTTTTCACACGCATTCCAGATCTCTTGTTGAGCAAGAAGAAAAGTGCCTTTCTTTTACTTATATTTCATTTAAAATGTGCGATATTTATTTTATATTATCTGTACCACGCTTTTCCAATTCCAGATCACTTCCGCCATGTTTTACGGTTGCTTAAACATTTATTTTAGCTGTCTCCAAACGACGAGGGACCATTAAAAAAGGAGGTATCTACTCAGCCACTCTAAACGCTTTGGAGCATTTGCTGACTTTGGGAGCAGAAGTGTTTTGATTCCAGCTCTTTCGTGATGGAATTCACTTCTCGTGTGCAGCCCCCTAAGAGGGACAGTTTTTGTGGAATTCAGGCTCTGTAGCTTTCCATTGAGGAGCTCTGCGGTGATTTTAAGAACCGTGGTCTTGCAGACCTCCATTTAGAGTCCGATGGTCTCTCTCTCTCTCAGCCAACAACTGCGAGTTTCGAAGGCTGTAGTCATTAATTCTGACGCTGCAACACTCGAAACGCCCAGCACTTGGTCTGCCATATTCATAAATACATCAAATGTCAAGAAATAACTCAAAATATTAAATATATCAAGTTCTGATGGTTTAAAAGGTGTTCAAGGATTATATTTTGTCAAACTTCCGCTTATCCTAAGAAATTTCGTAGGCTCCCAGACTTTCAAAGGCATGCACTAGTGCTCCAGTTAGGGATCAGTGATTTCCCTTGCCTAATTAACAGAAAGATTCAAGTAACAAACCACTTCGAAGGCTGGCAATATTTGACCTTATTTTATTTGAGATAGCGTGTAATGACTCATGCATAGTTGTGATGTTTACTGATGAGAATTCCGATCTCCCCTTAATGAAATGACCCTCCATTCAACAGAAGATAAAGAAGAGTCAGGGGAGGACATCGATACAATTTAAGGAGTCTCAGATTTAGGGTGAGTGGGCGTGTGCATCCGGCGTGCTGGCATGCGTCCACCAATTGCCCAACACCGCGCTCAGCAATTATTCAATCGATTAAAACACCTATCATATTTATAGTTAAAGAATCCGTTGATCCCACCAGTTCTACTCGAATTTTACTTTTTAAAACTAAGGAAAACTAAAGGGTATTTTAATGTGTCTAATGGAGATGAAAACCGGCCAAATCTGGTTTTACAAAGCAATAAACTTTGATTTGCTTGATTACAACTTCGATGACCTTGGAATCGTTTGAGGTATTTCATGGCTTGCAAGCCTAAGAAGGGATACTCATGAACCGACAAAAGCGGCTAGAAATATTCACTCATTTCGTGGAAGGGAATGCGTGAATTAATTAATTTGTATGAAGAAGTTAGTTTGAGAGAATAAGAGGTAGAGATTTCAACCTCGAAGATAGAGATCCCACTTGGATTTCTCTTAACTACCAAATTAACCTTCGCTTCTATAACAACAGAATGTTTGGTACCGCTTGACGAATCAGAAGTCACTTAAATCATTTCCGCACTCTCTGCCACGCCATCATTCTGATAATAGAAACATTTGTGGAAAATGTACAAATCCAGTGCGAATGAATCAAAAGAGCTGAAAGTGGAAAGAGACTTCAATATAAAGTCTATCCGGAAAAAACGTCTTATCCCTATTCTTAGAACACAAGCATGCACGTTTAAATCTAAATTACTGATTCTGTCAAGTAGGTGCTACTTGCTTCCAATAAGTAATTGAAACACTCTGGAATGAGGCCATGCGTGTTCTTCGTGGTTAGGAAAGTGGTCATCAATTACTCCCCTTTCAATGAACAAATTAAATAACTTTAACACCAAAAAACAGCAGTTTTCCCACTGAATTTGTAATCCTAAGAGCGGTTTCTACATCTTTATATTGCCAAAATGCTCCCGTTTCCGATTGCACAAGAGCCTATCGAATAAGTTGTAAATGTGTTCTCGCGAGTCGTGAAATGCTATTCTTTGTATAACATCGTTTGACCTTGATGAAAGTCATTCTTGATGCCTCGTGAATTACATCTATCGAATGTCGTGAAGGGTTGAGAAGACGACTGCTACAGAGATTTGTGACATGAATCTGGCCTCGTCAGCCTTTCAAAAGTCGTTCAGCATTAATTAGATTTAATAAAATATCCTGATGGGGTAAATACTTGAGAGAGAGAAGTTTGAAATTGTGAAATTTTATCTAAAATGGAGAGGAATATTTGAGAACCGAATGGCGATTGTCAACCTTCTAGTATTAGCTTCATCTTCGTCGTCCCATCAGGTTTCATAGTGTATTCCCAGGTTCTCATTGAGCATAAATTTGGGAAAAAAGCGTGGTGATTAGTGGCGATGAATACGGTGGCTTCTGGATTTTGTTGAGCGACTTATGCACACGGGAACACCAGTTCTGAGGCACTCACCAGCGCCACGCAGCTGTGAGGAATAGCCGAGAAGCACGCAGAGCACAAACCCAATGTAATTCTCTTTTGGATTTGGTCTATCTCCGACAACCACAGATGGCTGTGCTTTAATCCCACTCTTATGCGGAGTAGGAGATGGTTTCTGTGCATGGAGGAGTCTAGCAATTCCCTCCCAATATTCGGCTAGAAGGAGATTTAAGCTGTGGTAGGGTTTCAATTGAATAGAGATTGTTATTTTCGCAAATCAGGTTAAAATTACTACTTCGACGCTAACAGGCACAATTTAAATCAACTCCTTTCCAAGGAATCCGATAATGCTAATGAAGGACCCGCCTAAAATTCGAATTAATTGAAGGTTATAGCTATTTTTGGAAGGGTTTCGTAGATGTGAAGTAATTTATACGATATAAGTATGTTATTAGAAAACAGGTTGGATTAATTGGACACGACAGGACCCCGCAATTATCACGTAACCCGATAAGTTCAGTCCAAACTTTTAATTGTACCAATTAAAAGAAGGTAAAGGGGTATCTACAGTAAAAGTGGAAATGAGCATTATTTCTGCTTTGAGATCCATTTAAGTGAACAAATTTTATGTTATTCAAAAATCATTTGATGAGGCACACAATATGTTTCATGAGTTCAAGAAAGCAAACTCAGCAGCAGCAGCAGCAGCGGCCATCACTCAGTTGATGGAGGGGAATGCGTGAGTGGAATTGGGTTAGTGCAGACGATGGTTCACGGAATCCAGAAGTGGAGAATTCACCCTTCAGAGAGGAAGTATTAATCGGAGAGCGTTTATCAGTGATTGAAGCCTCGGTTGAGTGGAAGGCGTCACCACTTGCATTCGTTTTTTTCACAATTCGGAATGGTCGTAGAATAAAGGAGGTTCTCCAGAAGGCAGCATGAGAGCATCCATTACCTCACCATCACCTAAAAGAGGTCACCTAGTGTGGACTCGATAATTGTAGACTAGACAACTTGCCGAACCGTATTTTGGGGCTCATTTGTCCGGGTCAATTCCATTTCATTGGTGACGAACCTGTCCAATTAACCCCAATGCCTGAGCAAACCCCTCAATTATAACGCTAGAGGCTACGTATAAAAACGCCCGCTACCTGCGACCAGTCTCACTCTCTCGTTTCCAGTCTCACTCTCAACGCCTCACGCACTACGATGTTCTCTGATAGCGCGGACTCACAGACCTCTTGGAGTGGAAGTCAGGCATCATCATCATCATCATCATCATCATCAACACTGCCACCCACTCTACCTCGACCCACGAGTTTGCCCATTTTCCGAAGTAAGTGGGAAACAGTTTTCCCGTCACCAAGATTCTACCATTTCCCTTTAGCCACGGATTCCACTAACCTTCCGTGGGGTGCCAGCAGTGAATCGGGATCTCCATCCTCCATGCACTCTGATGGGAGTTCTGTCAGCCCTTTGACTATTTCCCGATTCCCTTCACCGGAGGATGTGGCTTCGTCCAGGACTTTGTCGCCTTTCGCTGAGTGGACACGAGACGTCAGCGGACTTTCTTCACGCTCCTCTGCGTCATCGAGACTCTTTGAGCCATCCAACAGTCCAAACTCTCACGATGACTCGACTCTGATGTCCGCCATGTCAGAATCGAGAAACTCAAGTGGCAGCCGTGCGTCATCTGCTTTCACTGATCTCACTGCCAATGGAGATTCTGGGGGTTCCTCCACTTCATCGTCGCGTGAAGGCAGCCTCAACTCGGCGTGGTCAACGATGATTTTGTGCCCTGAATGTAGGATGGATCTTGCGCAATTATCGCCACCATCGCCACTATCACCACCACCAATCAGTCCATTCGGATTTGATACAGCCTCATCCTCACCCACAACAGCAACAACACCGTCGTTATCATCGCCGTCGTCTTCCTTGTCGTCTTCCTCGTCGTCGTCGTCGTCGTCGTCATGTTGGAGCGTGTGGAGAAAGTCTGAGGAAAGTGGAATACCTTATAAGATGCCTCGGATGGGTTGAACATCACCAACAACTAGATTTCTGTGTGTAGAAACCCATTAGGTCTCGATTAGAATGGAATAGACTGTTCGAGAATCGAGTGTCTGTTTTAATCTGTTGGTTTGGGCTCGTTTTTGGGTTTTTTTGATACCGAGGAAATCCAGAGTGTTACGAAATTTGTGGCAAGGTACCAAATCTCTACGTGCCTCTAATGATTCTTGAGTCTTGCCTGTTGTCAGGGGTTTAATCAGGTAAATGTTAAA
The DNA here is from genome assembly GCA_030710315.1 of Anomotaenia brevis. Classification (NCBI taxonomy): domain Eukaryota; kingdom Metazoa; phylum Platyhelminthes; class Cestoda; order Cyclophyllidea; family Dilepididae; genus Anomotaenia; species Anomotaenia brevis. The sequence continues at coordinate 285,761 of JAUOZQ010000050.1, forward strand.
TTTACTGCTCGGTAAAATGAAACTGACCAGTAAAATGCGTGATTACACTAGATAATGTAAATATTGGATACTGCAAAATATTCCTTAAAGGTCTCTAAGTACGAAAATGTTAAAGTAGGACGAAAGTTATGGGGCGATGTGATACCTGGAGTAACCAGCAGGTGATGAAAATGTAGATCTTCCAAGTGCATATTTAATCAACCATTCAATCAGTCAGTCATAAAATAGTTTAATGCACTTCATTTATTCTTTTTAAGTTCTTTCCACGGGGTTCCGTGGAGATTTCTAACGGTAGACTCGAGACACATTATTCTAATTATGTTTCGAGATTGTCTACTCGTATGAATTAGGTAAAGTGTGATTGCCATCAGATTTGTGCTTTCCTGAAAATGTGCTCACCGGTGTCTACCCCAACCAACCCAACCATTTTCTGGTGTTGCTGCATTAAACTGCTCGTGGTTTGTAACTATAGTGCTTTAAATGTGAGTGGCTTAACGATTATCGCGTCTCACAAAGCCTCCACGCCTTATATCACTTTGGTAGTATTTGAGACCTATAGGATCATTTCCGCTCCCTTCTCAGACCTGTGGGGAGTTTCTTTGGTCGTCTCCTTATTCCACGAGTTAGGCATGAATACCACCACCCTTCCACCCTAGGATCTCGAGAGTGCCGTCTTTAAACGCATCACATCACATCACCTCGAAATATCACACACACCACAACGACATCTCTCCTCCTCCTCCTCCTCCTCCATGTCCTGACAATTTACCACTAATGAACAGCATATAGCACGCACATGCACACTAGGGAGCAGCAGCTTCATCCTCCTCATCATCATCGTTATCGTTGTAGTAAATGTAGGGAAAATATGACGAAAGTGGAGTTCCTTGTAAGAAGCCTCGGTTGTGCTGAACTACAACGGGGTTTGTGTGAGTAGAACCGATTTAAGTTCTGATTAGCAGATAATAAGTTGCTCTAGGGCTAAAGGTATCTGTTTCTGAAACGATCTTATTTGTGTTTTCTTCAGTTCCATGAAAGATAAGACCTTTATGAAGTATGCTCGTTCCTTAAAAAACTTCATAGACTTTAAGCTAAATTGTGCAACTTTGATTGGTAAATGCGAACATTCTCCCTGCCATATACTGGGAATCTACGAATCTCCATCAAACTTTTGAATAAATGCTTGACATCGAAAAATTATTATTCATTTAGTACGAGCATAGTAGGTTTAGTTCATCTTATAGTCACAGATTCGATGTTACCAATTGTAATATCAAAAAATAAGAGCCACGTTTAAGCTTTCTTTTGAGTTTTATTTTATTTTCTTTGTCCATAGCTTCCTTTAAACACACTAATCACACTGCCATTACAAATTAATTACATATATGTATTTAAATATAGTCATGTGTGACGCCTAATTTCCCAATAGGCTTTAAAGATATATGCCGGATTTTGGAAATTTTCAAAGCAAAAATAGAAATTCCGTATATATTCGAAGATATTTTTTTTATAAATTTTTCCTTAATAAGTCAATGTGGTTATATCTCAAAAGTTGTTTTGTGTTTTTATTTCAATTGAGGAGTTACTGACGTTCTTATTCTTCAAGTGTTTTCATTGGAAAACACTGGATAGTATTCTAAAAGATACTACCTAATCAAAACAGTTTTTCTTCTACTTGTTAAATTAAGCTTGTTTTTGTGTTTACTTTCGTAAGCACTGATACCACACCTATTTTTATGATTTTACCTGCATTTGAGATGAATTTGTTATAATTTTTAACTAAAAACTTGTTTTAACTGGAGACATATGCAAGTATGCTCGTGGTCATAAAAAGCGAATCTGAAAACAAAGTGAATGGAATGTCTGCAACACGATTCTTTAGGAGTATGATAACGAAATAACTGAATCCATGCCACTTAATTCAAATTCACTTAATTTTTAAATCGTCGGTTAGCAACAAGGCAGACCTTCGAACCAAGCCTTTAGGATGATAGACGACCTGCTCCAGTGATTCCAAAAGTGATTGTTTCATCAGTACAATCTGAATGCACTTCTTCGATAGCATTCAGATAACCTATTCTCTTGTATTCTTTGCGATAGTCTCACCTCAAAGTGTGCTTTCTCAAAACCACTAAGGGTTTCTCTGTGCCCCCTTTGTTCCATGAATGATTTTCCTTCATGTTAGAATTATTAGACGAGACTATTAAGCCAATAAGTTCACCCTGTTTTTTAAGAACTGTTTCCGGTGGGAAACGCAGCCATCTTCCAAGATGATAATACATCACCAACCCACACACCATCTGGCCATTACAATCCTCCAGACTACCTCAACCTCATTAGTGAGGAGCGTTTATGGTCGTCGTCTCTAAAAGAACTGGGTGGTTCAACCGAAGAACACGGAGGCTAAAATCCCTTTGAAACCATCAACTCACAATTTGTACGAGTCAATACTCCCTGACAATTTACTGATTAACAATGCATAACACACACATGCACACTCGGGAGTGAATTAGAAAGGAACAGAAGACGGAGAGGGGGACGTCATTGCTTCTTTTCAGCGTTAATTCCCACCGACTCAGACGTCGGAATGCGTTGGAAGAAGACACTCACTCCCAGAGTGGCTAACGACCCGATTGTGAAGGCCACGTAGGGTCCGACTAACCACAGGAGGGCACCGATCAAACTGGGGCCCACCGAACGAGCCAGGCCGCCGAGGGAACGGAAGATGCCCATTATTTGACCCTGTTCCCATTTAAAAATATAAAAATCGAGTTAGAAACCAAGTTGAGATTTCGCAGGCTGGTGGATTGGATGAACGGACCTGGTATTGGGGACCAACGGAGAGAGAAGTCAAGCCGCTGAATGCTGGGACGAAACAGGCAGAAGCGATGCTGTAGAAGACCAATCCGGCATAGAAAACCAGTTCATTTGGCGCGAAGCCAACAATCAGATAGGCGATAGCCTGGAAATACATTGCCTGTAGGCAAGAAAATGCACAACTTAATTATAACCTACTTAATTGATATGAGTAGACAAACGCGAAGAAAATCGAAAATTACAGCAATGGAGGTTTTGGCCTCGCGACCACCCTTGAAACGCTTCACGAAACCGCCTGAAAACGAAAAAAAAGGATTAATAAATTGGTTTAGAATGTCGAATACGCTAATCTGAATGAATATGTAACCTTACTTTGGACAGTGAGCATCGTAAGTCCAGTGATCAGGAAGATGCGGCCTTGATCACGACTAAAAATGGAAAGACGATTTCTTTTAAATAAACCCAGCACAGAGAAGGTTCAAAATATGGGTCTATCAATCCACAATATTGCACCTAAATAAGACTAATAAACGTCTCATTTTGATTGGTTGGAAATGAGCCAATAAAAAGTCACCTTTTAATCGAATATGCGAGTGGGTTAACTACATTACTTTTCTCCAAACGTAAAAGGCCTTTCGGTGTGCAGTACAAGCACCGCTTACAACCGGCTGCAACATAAACGAATCCTAGCTTGATTACAGGCGTAAATTTTCACATCCCGACCTACAAACCGGCTTGGTTGTCTAAGATTGTTGGCCTGTCTTCACCTTAAACACACTAGCCAATCAGCGATCGCCACGATGCGCCAACAACGGACTGGACTAAAGTTTACAGATTCGTGTTAGATTCACATCTTGGTTAGAATTGAACTTATTTTTAAGCTGCTAAACTCTTCAGCTAGGTTCCAGGGCAAGACGGTGTTGCAAAAAGTTGCACAAAGGGGTTGGACAAAAAAGTGGAAACACCTTGAAAATTCAACAAAACACATTTTGGGCAATTTCAGCCTCCATTCCCCGAGATATTAATTTATACAAGTTGCGATTTCCTTCCAGAGGAATTTTAACCCAATCTTCGGTTAAAACGCCCTCCAGTTCTTCAATAATGAGGTTGAGGTGGTCTTGGGATTGTGGGTTGCAGTCAGATGATAAGACGCTCAACTTCACTAGAGTGCATTTCTTTAACAATTCTAGCTGCTGTATGGTTTGGTGCTGCATTATCATCGTCTTGAAAGATGGCGACGTTTTTCCTTCTCTGCTTCAAAGGCAGCTGCAGTCATGACCTATCGAAGTACCAAGCATTCGTCGAGGGGCTAGTTTCCGTTACACCAGTGCCCACCACCGGGAGGTCTGGCATTTGTAAAAACATTTACTTTAAATAAACATAACATATATAACAAAGACAACAATCAAAAAGCCTTAAAATATTTCATCTTCCGATTGTTCATAACATGTGCAAAGATTACGAAGTCATCCAACTCCCGTGCTACCTGTAATACTACTGATAAGAGACGGTGTGTTTTCGCGTACCCCGTGTAGCCGAATCGGAGTTGAGCGAGGAAGAGGAGCGAGCACTCGAGACCTGAGTAGAGAACCATGTGGAGGAAGAAGACCTGTGCCATCTTCTGCAGTTTCAATCGAACTAAAACCATCAGGCAAATCGATGAGGAAGGAGCAGAAGTACACGAGGGAAGAGGGTTTTTATACGTTCAAATACGCATTAAGTTTGACGGTTTCAGAATCTGTCTACTACCACGATAAACGAGGGACTTCTACGCTTGTCTGGGAGAAAAAAAAAGTTATTTATCGGTCTTATTAAAGGGACTCAAAGGTTGACTTGAGTGAGACCTCTTGATGATGACAATGTGAATTATTACTTTATTTAATTTCTTTGAATTTTAATAAATTTTGGGGACACTAACCACCTCAACATTCACAAGAAAAAGCTCCCAAAACGCAGGTTCTAGCCCCCACCTTTGTGCTTCTCTTGAAAGACGAATAATATAGTAAAATTAGCGACTCACCATCTGATTCGACGATGCTCTGGAATCGGAAGAGCTCGAACGGATTCATCAGTTTCAAGGAGCCCCAGAATGTGCGCTTGGGCCTGGCCTAACAAAGATGAAATCAACTGTAGAAATTTGCCGACTCACCTGGGAACTGATGACCAAATAAAAGAACAAGGAATCGCCCTTTTGTAATCGGTGTGTTGGTGAAAATGTAGAGTCACCTTTTCTTCAACGACCATGGTCTTTGCTACGGCCGAATTTCGGACATTTCCAAGACTCGACAAGAGTGTTCTCACGAAAGTCGATTTCGTGACTACGTGATCTCACTTTCTGGTTCACGAGGCATTCGTAACATCATCTCTTTCTCTAACATTGATACACTACACCCTTCCTAGTTGGCTATTTCTTGGGGCACAATAGATGTATTTACCATGCTCGTTTGACAAAAAACTGCCAACGAATTAGAAACGCAAGGAGCCAGTCTCCAATCGTGGCCTGTAAGACCAAACAAGTTGTTGTATCTCCGGAAAATTATATTATTATTTTCTGGAGATACAACACTCCTCCCCTGTTAAGATTTCGTGTACGTCTTTTCCTTTGGATCGACTTGAAGTCGTTGTGGTGCTTGTCGGATCCTTCCTGATCTTCGGAGGGTTGGTGTCTGTTCTGATTGAGTGTGACACGGAACCGGGTTGGGTAAATTGAAGGTATCCAACAACAGGAGTCCCTGAGATTCTGTTGGCGAGGTCGTAGATGACTCTTGTGTCTTGTCAACGTTTCGCCATCAGCACCCACCTCGTAAATTACCTTTCCCTTTCGATCTTTGATTACAGCCGGTGTCCAGCTATGGCCGTTCCGGAAATCTCGTGCATACACACGATCTCCAATGTTAAATCCACTCCTTAAAGCTCTTTTTACCCGGGGAGCGCATGTTCTAGGTAACAAAGCCGAATGAGTAGTTCGAAGGTTTCGGCCCATAAGCGCTTCCTCCGGAGATTTTCCCCCAAGTATTGGAAGCGGGGTTGTTCAGTAAGCCAACAAGAAACGTTGTAGAATCCCGTCAGTCGTCCCTTCCCCCTTTGCTTTGAAAAGAGCTCGTTTTAGGGCGTCGACGAAGCGTTCTGCTTGTCCATTTGATTGAGCTGACGTGAATTGTGTGCCGTTGTCAGACACTATTGTTTCTGGAATTCCATGTGTCACGAAGATTCGATCTAGCGAAGTCATGGTAGTGGTCTGATAGGTATGCGTTTCGTTCGATAACGGCCACAAGAGACGGGACGCGTCGTAACTCCAAAGTTTATTTAACATAGTGCACGGCGTCGTAGTAATGACTTAAACAATAGTACATATTATACAGGCAATAATACAGTTCAAGATAATCAGAAAATAATAATATAATTTTCTGGAGATATAATACAAGTACACAGACAGTCGTCTTTGACGTTGGGTTAATCTTAAAGCACCCAGCCACGGCAGTGACCGACCTAGTGACCCAACGTCCCTGACACCTTAGCATGTGGCCTGACTCGTGCTACACAAACAAGCCAGGACACACATATATTCACTACTACACACACGAAAAAGAGAGTGTCCCAACTCACCGATTTCGGCGTTCCCTCATCCTTCATCCCAGCTCCAGCGGCCGTCTCAGGGAAGGAGCAGAGGAAGATGTAGTCCAGGAAGGCCAAAGCAGCGGCAGCCAGTCCAATGTGCGGTCCGAGGACACTGACGCCGCCGCCGCCGCCGCCGCCGCTTTCGCCAGGGGTGAAGAGAAGGCGGCCGAAGAGCCACGCAGAGGCGGGCGGCCCGACGAGGAAGGCGACGGAATAGGCGGCGCCCACAGTGGCCATGCCGCGGGTCCGCGTCTCCCGATCCGAGATGTCCGACATCATGGCGGAGAGCACGCCGACGTTGGCCCGCGACACACCGAGCAGCACTCGCGCCAACAGGAACCACACAAAGGAGGCGCCTGAGGCTGCCCAGAGGAAGTAGGAGACCACCGCCAGGGTCCGTAATACCAAGGGGGAGGAAGAGCGGAATTGATTTATCCCATCGAGATTCGAGGCACTCATTTCTCAAGTTTGTGAATACGATATCGATTAAGTAAATCACCAACGCCAGCCAAAAGTCCTACCCCCACTATTTTTGGATCTACGGTACGTGGGCAGCAAAGACCTTCAGAAATAGCTTCATAAGGAGAGAGCAGGGTGAATTCCACACCCTCCGACATGATCTGTAGAGACTGAGAACTTATCGCCATGAAATACAGTGTGTTCATTTATCCAGAGTTCGGAGTGCAGCCCCTTTTGGGGTATTTGACCGAAGCTGGCAAAATGATTACAAAAAAGACGTCCTTTTTAGTGGGAAGACGGAGGAGACTTTTAAGGAGCCAGGGCAAAACTTTAGTTGTATCCCCTCGTTGGGTGCTCCAATCGATAGAATTGGTCAGTCAAAGAAAATAAGAGTCAAGAACCCGACAGAATCCGGTTGCCCTCAGCTAACGATAAGCAGGCAATCGATAAGCCTCCCTTGTCAAGAGCTTAATCTATGTCCAAACATTACAAGAACTTCCAATCCGTGTAAGGCGAGCATTGTCGGGCTTTCCAACGACGTGACCTTTCCTGACACAAGATCGATAGTTCTGCTGAGAAAAGTAACCCCATATCCTCCCAAGCGAACCTTGGGTCACTTGGCCAGCTCGAAGTTTGCTACAGAGGATTATTTCAGGAGTTCCAGAATAACACTAGTGATGCCAAATTCAATAGCTCATATCAGGAGCTCAAGCAACAAGCCCAACAAACAATGATTCCAGCAGTCCTTCTGGTGTCCGTTAAGCATCACCGTTTCTGCGAAGTATGCAGTACTGGTTTAAGACAGACCCCGGCTTATTACAGGAAACCTTTTTGAAGAAACCGCCCTCATACGTCGAAGGTATCCCTGTGAAAGATCCCAATTTCCTGGAGCTACCCGCTTTGGCAAAATTGGCTGACCTCAACTTCCCAAGTAGCCAAAGTCTCTAAAGACCCAACGCCCGTTTAATGGAAGTGGAGGAAATGTTCGCACGCCTAACGATTCAGCCTAGCGGGCCTAGATCACCTCGTAAAAAGGGCTATGTGCAACTCCAAGAAAGGTTGGTCCTACTACCATCGACGTTTTGGCCCAACCCTCTCATTGGAGTAGACTACATAGTTGATATTAAGTTTCTCTTTGATAGACAAACGACAAATCTTGAGGGGTGAGGACGTCTTCAATGAGTAAAACATATCCAATGAAGACAAACTAGTGAGCTAGAACGCGATAGCTCAATTGCATTAACCAAATGATTAACGTGAGAGACTACCCTAGTGTGTTTAGAGAATATTTTCACCCAAGGGATTGAAAAATTAGATCTTTAACACAGTAAATAGGTAAAATAAAAACATTATTATTAGGCTTGAAATACCACTCAGACGTGGGTATCAATGGTAATGCCAATCTACTCTCTCATGTATTTCAGATAGACACCGTTACGACCAATCAACGTCACCGCTTTGCAACTAATTTGACTGTTTTATCACATCCTGCATTAATAGATGGCGGGTGAAATAAGAAAAAAAAGCTTACATGAAGAGTGATGAGAACAGGTTTCCGTCCTAAGAAATCGGACATGGCACCAGAAGTGGACGACGAGATATATTGAGCCAGAGACATAAGAGAGCTGGAGATACCTATGAAAGTTGAAAGTACTTATTGAGGATTTGAAAAACCCACTTCCGATAAAGGAAGCGTCACGAGAAGACATCTCTTGATCATCAGGAACACCCAAGACTTTTGTGTGAACGAACCGTCTGATTGCCATAAGACCCATCTGCAAATAAATGGTGCATTTAATCGGAAGCAGAAAGAAAAAAATTAAGTGAGCTGGTGATAACCGAACTAACGTCTTTCTCACACATCTCCTTGATGATTGTGGGAAGCCATGGCAGCATAATTGTGGATGCCATCAAATCGATGAGAAGGTAACAAAACATCATGAGAACGAGTGACTTGTCCATTTTCTGCTAGGATGAAATAGTAATTTAAAAATTTTCAGGTAGTCACAGAAAAGAGATGAAACAGGTCGAATGCAACTGAGAGTGAAAAACAGCAGTAACAAATTGGTGTTAGATATGTTCAGTAAATTGCATAAGAGTGATAAAATACTAATGCAACAAAATTTAATTTATGAATGAGTAGTTATCATAGGACCAAAAAACTACAATATAAGTTAACAAACCAAAATACCTAGTATGACGTAAAAAAACAACTTTCAATGGTTCGCACAGAAAAAGGAACCTTGACCATGACCCTATACTTTAAGAAATGTTTCCATAACTACTTCAGAATAAAATAAGCTTTTACGTCTCTCACTAATAAAATAAGTGTTTTTTAAGATTCATTAATTAATTATAACTGATATCTTGTTTTGTTTCATTTATGGAAATGTTCTTATATATACATGGTGATACATTTTTAACCAGGAGAGTACGATGCATTTTATAGAACTAGATATAAATTGTATTTCATCCATTAGTAAAACTTTAACTGTTTGCCCTCGTATCAATCACCATGTATGAATAATCTAACTGAAAATACCATTTGTACTTCAATGGATCCTTGCTTGTGTTTCACAAGAGCATGCCATTTAATTGATTTCCTTTCTTAATTGCTCTAGTCTGTGTAAACTGATTTACTAATCCTATCACACATTTTCCTAAGCCTCCTAATTAGTGACTCTTCTTTAGATATAGATTTAAAATATGCTCTGGCCCTAACACCATACTGTTGCACCGTCTTGGTTTATTCCATCCTACTAGAGGTTCAGTTTATCGATCACTGCGGAACCGACATAACCTTCTGTGGTAACCCCACTTTAAAGGGGAAAAGTAACTGCAAAATTAGAAGCAAACTCTCTCACAGGGATCTCTTGATCAATAGATTACTCGATGGTAGGAAAGTGTGCAATTTATCGTTAGATTTTCCATCTAGGTTTCATATGATTTATGTAATGGCTATTATATCGGGTCTATTTAAATGGAGGAAAAATGCAGAACTATCTCTATTAAAGTTTACAGCAAGTGCGCAGTGAAGGTGCGTAGATTTCTCTTTTCTACGCAGTTTCTACGAAGTTATATTAGAAACAAATCGATCACCCGGAGATTTTAACTGCGCAGTTGTATGGTGTATATATACCTGATGCCCGAGGCGATAATCTGGCAGTGGATTTGTGAATTCAATTGTTAAGTTGCCCGAAAATTCCAAGAATATAACCAACGACCTTATTTGGGGCAAGCTTAACCGCCTGCATGTGATGGATAATACTACAGAAATCAATTGAAGTGTTTCGTTGGCGAGCTGAGAGGTTGCAGGTAAAAAAAGGAAGGTTTATTTGTCTTAAGAAATGCACCGCTTTTACAAGAAAAAGTAATCCCTTGTAGTGGACTTTTATCCTTATGCCTGCCAGAAAGGGAGATATTCAAAACCATCGTATTGCATCCATTGAAGAAACAATCATGCACCGAACACCATAAAAATGAGGGTAGACTGATTTGTTTTAAGGATGCAGAAAGATCACTCCTGAACAACTTTCAATACCGAGATGAAGAATGAATAATTTCGAAAGAATATATGCAAATAATTATTCACTCAATTTTGACTTCTGCAAATATCTGGAAGTTCTAAGCAAAACTCGATTTTGCACAACTGACCCCACCGGAAAATTTTAGAAATAGCAGACACATTTTAATTGCGAATGTATTGAAATTCATTCAAGGAGATGATTTCTTATTTTGAAGATCGAAGTTGCCAACAATCGCAACTTCGCTGAAGTATGATTTAGAATCCTGCAAGTAGATCCACTTAACAGCACCCAGGGCGCGCTCAAAATACCACAAAGGATAAGCAATTTAAAAATTACAGCAATTGAAAATCTCGTATTTGCGGTTTTTCGATGCTCATATTTTAGTTTTTAGTTTCTCTTGTGGCACTTTGCTGAGCGAAGAAATCAGGAGCAAATGTAATTGCAGCCAGATTCGAATGGTTCGATCCCTAAGACTGGTCCTGGAATCTCATTGGTTGGTAGATGGAGACCTACCTCCATTTCTATTGGTTGGAGCTTAATAGTTACCGGCTTAGATGAGCATCGCTAAACTGCAAGAACACGCTAGGTGAGTGCCTGATAAAACTTAAACTAACCTATTTCATTCTTTTCGAAGTGACGTGCCCGGTAAATCCAACTGATATCTGCTGAGGCCGGCGTGATGGAAGTGGGAAGAAGGACTCTTCATTTACTCACAACGAAAAGGGAAAATTGCTGGTTTTATTTTAGGGAGGTTTCCTTAGATATTATTAAACAAAGGCCATTTTCCAATTCCGTTAAGCACTAGCTACCGCTCGCGACGACTGGACACTAAAGGATTAATAACAGGGCATTCTTAGAAAACAAGGCATTTAAAGTTTGTTTATTTTAAATAGACAGAAAATACATAAGTAAGACGACCAGAGACACGGACAAAATTGTGGGATGCAGGCACTGCCACACCCCAGACTGGCCGAGATAAGGAATTTTTTAATTTCAAATTTTCTAGGAGTTATAAAAACAGTTCACAGAAGAATTGAAGAAATGTTATACGAAATCATCCCAAAGGCAGCTCTCTGGCTGGCTACTGATTGAGCCATTCTTCTAGGGACAATGTTTCTTCTACGGAAATCGCTATCAAGAGAAATATTTCCTGTAGCTACTTAAAAGAACCACAAATGCGTTTCTCCTTTTCATGGCCGAATTTAGCTGTGGATTGCATTTACAAGAAGAAATAGTGTAGTATACTGGAGTTGATCAAGCATGTTGGTATTGCAGTAGGATGATGCATGATTCTACGAATCAAACGTCAAATCGCCAGCAGATTAGCGGACGTATTTGCCGTCAACTTCCGTAAGCAACATCACTATTCCGTGGCCGTCGGCCTAGATGTGCGAAATCCAACCAGGACCCAACAGTTCTCAGGTGGGTGCCTTCCCAGTGTCCTTATTGAAATCCTCCTCCTTATATGTTAAAAATAATCTAAAAAATCTATTCCAGCTCAAAGAGAAGCGCCTCCGAAGGCATTAGAGCCCAATTAAGAAATGCAGTAAAAAGGAGAGCGAAGACATTCGTTCACGATTCTGTCACGACCTCAATACCATTTGTGAGCAGTTGATTAAAACAGGACATTTAATATTACAAATACGAACCCAAGATAGTATTTACTCGAAATAAGATACAGAATTTTAATAGGAAAATCAAGACCCGCAGATAGAATGACAATTTGACGCGCACCGAATATCCAGGAGCCCAGAGAACATTTTAGTGTCAAAGTAATCATGGCCTCAACTGTGGATTCGATCAAGCCAAACCCATCCTACAGAAACGCAGTTCCAGCTAACGTGGACCTGCCTCAATCAAAATGTGTTCCATCACTATCGACCTTGAGGTTCAAACATCGATCACAGCCAAACACTACGCAAGTGTACGCCTTCCCGACACATCCATTAATCTCCTCCCCTTCTCAAAATACGACTGGAATACCAAAGGAGCATTCGCAAACAACGCCCAAAAGATTATGAAAAAAAGTGAGTGTCGGTGTGAGTTCACTTCCTATTGACGTTCTCTCGTGAAGCTGCCGACTGGGAGAAGGCGGTGGTGGCGTCGGCGGTCTTGGTCACAAGTTTCCGCGCCTCCGCCAACAGTCCCTCCATCTCCGCTTCCAGCTGGGTGGCCTTCGCCTCAATCTCCTCCACGCAACGCTCCATTCGTGCGTCTTCCATTCGCCTTCGCTGAGCCTTCAACTCCAGGTGTTTCTGTGGAGCAAGAAGAAGAAAAAAAGACAATTCCTCAGCATTGTGGCCTAGTTAAGCCTAATCCCCATCACTGGCTGGCACATACTCACAAACCCTGTCAATCAAATTCCTTTGTCCTCACACCCCACTGAATCCGTAGTCAAATAATTATTACCAATCAAGCATTGGACACTCACAATGAGGATCTTCAGGAACTCGGTCACTTCGCTCCTAAAGTTCGTGTAGAAGGCGTGAGTATCCCGGTTCAGCTTCCGGTACGTCTCGTATTCCTTCTGCAAGACATCAGTTATTGTAACAAAATCTTCTACTTAATTAAATTCAGTAAAACCTCTCCCCACAACCCACCTGAGCCTTGTCGACGTCGGTCTGCAGCTGCTTCATGTACTGCTGTCGCGACTCAATTGCCTGTCGCGCCTCCGCAATCGCCACGGACGTCTCAGTAACCCACTTCTCCAGCTCCTCCTTCTTGGCCGTCACGTTGCGCTCCAGTTCCTCCGAGGTGCGCTGCAATCGGGCCACCTTTTGTTCCATGTTGCTGCGCTCCGTGGTCTACACAAAAGACGAGTTCAAGAGGAACACCTAACAGTTTGGCGCCTTTGGACATGTTATCAAAGAACAATCATAACTTCACATATTTTAGTGCCTTTTTGTTATTTTATATGTCTATTTAGAATAAGTGTTTTAGAAGTGCTAGAAAATTGGTTATAAACTTGTAAAAATGGCAAGACTCTTGGACCTTCAACTATGGCCCCTCAATAGGCACTGTCTCAGACGTAATGATTGCCGCTGCCTTTGAAGCAGAGAAGGATAAACGCCGTCCTCCTAGCACAGGCAGACCTGTCCAGAAGTAGTTGACTGAGAGGGACCGTCGGGGACCTTTGGAACCAACAATTCCCACACAATAGGCATGAATCAATACCTCGGAGAATCGAAGCTCTAATTGCCGCTTAAGTTGGAACGACCTACACCAACCATATTAACAAATATTTTGTTGACTTTCAAAGGTGTTCAAGCCCTGTATGTCTAAAGCAAGTTTAGGTCAAACTTCTTCCACACACGAGGCCTCACAGAAATCAATGACACTCACTTCCGGAAGCCTTCAAGCAGGTATCAATCGGTTTTTTATGACTAGGTAAAGAAGAGATCAAGCAACCCCTGCCACTCCTTCACCTTCACTCACCTTCTTCTCGATGTCGGCTTTGATGCTGCGCAAGTGGGCCTGTTTCCGGGCCTCTTCGCTCTGCAGGGAGTCGAGGGCCTCCTTCAACTTGGTGTGCACCACGGCGAGTTTGTCGCAGATCATGGGGATCTCTTTAAGCGGGTCGATGTTGTACAGGTAGGAGTGCATCTCCAGCTTCGGCAGCGAGGGATCCGTCTACATACATCAACAGTTGCATGATGATCCCAAGACTGCTTTCAATAAGAGACCAACTGCAAAACCACAAGCCCTAAAACCCTGCTCGCAACCGCTATGTGCGGTAAGACTGCTGCCTACACTGGGGATTCGGGTTATTTCCAAGCAAATTCAAAAACAAATTGTTATCCATACAGGTGGAGGAGAATGGATGATGGCTGGAACACCCCCCCCCCCAAAAAAAAACGATTTATCATGGGGAAATTAACCTGTAGCACCATGATGACGAATCGAGCAGTTCTTGACCAAACCATGGAAATTGTGGTTTTTTCTTCAGGTTTCCGAAACGGCTGTGGTTAGAAGTTGACAACATTAACATTTCCTTCTGGAACAGCTGTAAAGAGTGCTGCAGAAGAACCCTCGCAGCATCGAAATCCGGGCTTTGTTTACAACCCGGAAGGCCACCTTCAACAAGCGTCAAACCCTTCCACACCTCAAGGAGAAGTCAAAATGGCTGTCATTTGGCAGTATCCCCAAATGTTTGGCCTCAACGTTTGTTGAACTTCTCCACGATGACCATCTTAATTCGAAAATGGACAACTGATGTGTGAATGGGCATTGTTGTCGAAAAACACTAAAACTGGGCAGTTCTTGAAAGGCCGTTTGCCAAAGAAAACGTAAAATCTGCTCGCTAACTCGCGATTGAGGCCTAAAAGGGGAAACAGCAGCAAAAGAGTGAGCCATTGTCTTGAGACTGATGTCAAATGCCAAATTCCATAAAATCCCACTCCCTATGGCCAATCTGCGGCTTAGAGAGTGCGTTAAGATAAATTTTACACAGCATCATCTCTCCTTTTCCGTGTTTTAGAGATGTTAACACGAACCACGCCTTCTGCAAGTTTAAATCCCTTTTCGTCTTTCGTGGAGATGATGAAAATCAGGAGAATGGATGATGCTGATGATGATGATGATGAATGGGACCACCCAACTGAAGAAAGTGACTCAGTCTCAAGTCCCTGCTCCGTGCTCCTCAATGCACTCGCACACCAATAGATTTTCTCGTCTAAAATCAGCCATAAAAATGCTTTCTGATGTTTACGAAGAATTCTTGACGAAAACCCCAGGCAAACCATGGTTGATAATGAGAGTAGCCGCCAATGTTAAACCTCAGACAAAAGCCAAAGTGCTTCTCATTAGCCAAATGCTACATCGAACTGTCGCAATCACAACCACCAGATGGACTACCTGTCAGCACTTCAACAGCCGCCCAGTTGATGGAAGACGGGAATTAACGGATCGGCAGTTCTCGAGTAGACCCCCCTCCACCCAACAAGTCCCTGTCCATTTCCCTGATCGTTGGAAACTAGTACTCGCAATTTTGACAAGGCAGAAATTGGGTTTCCACGGCTATCAATCGAGGGAGGCAGTGATTGACATTTGATGCCCAATCCTTCACAATATGATTTATCTGCTATTGGAAATAAACACATGGGCCAACTTTTAAATGACGCTGTGCTGTTACAAGGTCCTGTTTCGTGTTGGAAAGAGGTTTGTCATCGCTGAGAAGACTTGGGATAAAAAGTAAAACATAGGAACTGCTGACCACTGCGTTTAAAACCCCGCACTTCAGGTGAAAGTTGGAAATGCCCAGATCTTAGGCCTCCAATGGGTGAAAATAAATTGCTGGGAGTAGCGTCAGTCCTACAAAAGCTGCCCAGTCGATGAACGGCAGAATCAAAGTGTCGGTTTTAGAGGATTTACGTCCCTAGTGACGCCAGATGGAGGCTGAAGGCGACGGTTATTTTGAGTCCAACTCTTCGTCGACAATAGTGAAACTTCCTTGTCTGTAAAAGCCTTTCCTACCGAAGGCTTTTGGCACCAGGAGATACGAAAGGCATGGCCTGAGTCTCCTGATCCTTCCTCATTAACAAGCGTAGAACTCGCAATAGATTTTTGGGTTAGAAATTTATTGAGGCACATTGGACAAGCATAGCCTCCAGAGATATCCCTTGATACTTTGCGGATGCTATTTCTCAAAAATTCGCCTTGTTATTTAAGAAATAGCGAACAGTACTGAAAAGGGTAGTGACTTATTAAGAGGGTTTCGCAAGTTCAAATAGATACCGTAAAACCAGTTTTTGTTCTTAGGGGTTTGTTAAAACAATAAACGAGACCAAACGGAGCTCCATTTTAGAAGCCACTAAATTAATAACTTCCCTCAAAAGTAGCAGTATTAGTTGTCGTATACTTGAAAATTTCAGGACACTGCTCGATTTGCATCATACGACATGTTACTTGATTCACAAGGCTTCAAGTGAGCAGCTACTACCAAATGCCTGTTCATTTCCTTGACCGTCACAAACCGAAACTCTAGTACGGACCCACCGAACAGAAAACCTATCTCTCATCAAATCCTGGGATTTCACGGTGCCTTTCGTCTCCGGTAACAGCTATCTGACATTTCATTTTGGCGTATCGTATCAAATCCACGTAGCTTGATAAAAATCCCACTAACGATACCTTCGCACCGACTACTGTGCGTAAAAAGATGACCTCAGGATTGGCCTGATACCCCCAGACACCTCCTTCTACTCAAAGTTAATTCAAACAGACCTAGGCAGAGCTACCTCAAATCTGTATCGTTTAGAGTTAAATTTCCCACTTCCACCTTTTACCTAGAGCTGGATAAAGACCAGAGGCATAGGGCAAATTGATGCGTACCGATTGCGAAGTGCCTGTAGGTTGTAAAATCAAAACCTTCTGGCTTTCAGCCTATTTGTTTAAAAAGTGACAACGTTTGGAAAAGATCTTTAGTTAGGAATTCATTCCCCCAAGTATCCCATCAATGTTTCCAGCATTTTGACTAAACCAAACATGTGGCCAGCTGTTACATTTAAGTGACGATTCTTTGATGGGGTCGTATCGATGAAACCCCCTCTAGATTCACTAATTGCTGTCTTCAGTGGATTTGTGCATTAACTGTCGCTGAGTTCGGTGGCAAAAACCAAAGAGGAATATTCCTTGGCAATCACACCTAATAAATTGAAGGACTTCTTTCCACAAGGTTCTCTTCTCGCTGAGGTCTTTGGCTGAGGTCTTTCCCCTTCACAAGGAATCCACTTTCTACGACGTCTAACGGCATTTCGATGACAGATCCATTTGTCCTCGCTGGTCACAAGTGAAACAAGTTGGTGGCAAGAATAGAGGAGAGAAGAGCAGATGTCGTAAGCTCGAGATTTGGGACCATTTTCAGGCAGTTTTAGAAGATTGTCAAAGTTCTTAAAATTGGTACAGAACATATGCTGAGAGGTTTGAACTAAGCTCAATTGCCGCTAATTCTAACATAAGTGATGAAGCAGGGTAAGCTTCTTCAATCAATAAATTTAACTCATACAATTCGTTGCACCCAAAATGCATTCCTACAGTTTTCGCCGAAGCTACCTCGAACCTGTATCGTATACCTCCCCAGCCACTGTTTACCACAGCTAGACTTCTGCCTCAACGCACCAAACGGACAGCGAGAGAATTGTAGTCGTCGAGGGCGGGGGCGATGAGGTGGTTCATGCGAGCCAACTCAATGTTGAGCTCGCTTAGCTCTTGTGCCAGGTCGTCGAGAACGTGTTCGCACTCCCGCACATGCCCCACTAAGTGGTGGTAGGTATTCACTATGCTCTCATATCTGCGGAGAGAAAGATGAAAATACCAATCCACGGGCCAAAAAACGAGGACTTTTGCACCTCTGGCAGGTCCACATCGAATGAGAGGG
Source organism: Anomotaenia brevis (assembly GCA_030710315.1). Classification (NCBI taxonomy): domain Eukaryota; kingdom Metazoa; phylum Platyhelminthes; class Cestoda; order Cyclophyllidea; family Dilepididae; genus Anomotaenia; species Anomotaenia brevis. The sequence goes on from JAUOZQ010000050.1 coordinate 303,557, forward strand.
GGAAGGGGGTAGACCGATGACTCACTGATTGTGTGGCAATAAGAGAAGGCTATCAAGACTCTTCACCTGGGAGGCAACCTCGCCAATCTGAACGCGAATCTTTCCCACTCGCTACGAAGCCGCGGTTGCTTTTGCCTAATAAGAAAACAGGAGGCAAAAGGAGACAGGGAGAAGCTTTTGCTGGGCTACAAAGGGCTTAGTTGCTTGTAATAGTAAATGCCATCAGTTTCGGACAGATGCACAACACCGCTTGGATTCAAAAGAATAGGATATTTGGGATAAACTTTGCAAAAGTACCTGATTTTCGACGGTTATGAACAAGCACACGGCGCCTCATCCTTCATAATTTTCGCAGATAATAACAATAACAAAGGATGAATGAAATACCCAACTGATGCATCACGCAAAAGGAGAATAGCTTCTGACACTATGGGGACTCTAGTGCATATTTCAGTAGGAAACCTTCACTAGGTTACTCCAAGACTCTGCCATACAGTCGCTATTCATATCCCACTCTACATCGAGCACATTTCTTGTAAGATATTTCATCCCAGAAGGCAGACTCACCTCGGCCTCGGGTAGGGAAGAGAGGATGTGGGTGAGACGGTCGCTCTGCTCGGCGATTTCGCGCTCTGCCGTGGCCAAACGGGCGCGCAGGTCGCGCTCCTGCGCCATCAGGTTGTCCGCCGACGGCTGGTTCTCCTGCTCCTGCAGCTGCGCCTCCAGAGCCTCGAGATCTTCCTTGCGGCAGCCCATCTGCACCTCGCATTCGCCCCTCAGCTCCTGCAATCTCACAGGGAAAAAGAAAAGGTGTCTCAGTGAAGGGAAACTTGACTGCTTTACGCTGAAACTAGACACCCTCCTTCTGGAGCAGACACCTACTTCGTGGGTGTTATTTCTTAAAAACTTAATCATCATTCTAATACTTCCCCCACCCCATATTATCTACGACTTCCATCCAGCTAGTAACAAGCCTACAAATACCGTCACTACCGTAAAATCCCATCGGTTTCGGTTCAGAGAACTCACAAATGTCACTTTAAACCTCTTTCTCTGGAGTTGTAAAAGCTGGAAGCAACGAAACAAGTTACAGTTTGAAGGAGGAGCAAGGTAGGAAGGAGAATTAGGTTTGAGATGAGGAATTTTCTCCCAACCAGGTTCTTCCTTAGATATGTAGTGACCCTAGCGTAAGTTGAGTAGATCACTTAACCGCTAACCAGGGACACACAATAGGTGGTACTTGCCCTGAAGTACTCCCAGGAACTGAGAGCATTAACCTAAATGCAATGAGCCCACACACATACACTTTAGCAAACATTCTTCTAATAAACACTCGGGCATGGACGTGTGGCGATGTGACGCTGGCTAAGCAGTCCAGACATCTAGTCGATATCATGTTCTCAGGCTCACACAAAGCCTGCCCAAACCAGACACCCCGAAGCCAATCCGAATGTGTGAGTCATGTCCCTCTGTTTCTATATCGCAGTCGCGAGTCCACTACTCACAAAGACATGCTTTTAATAAGCCCTTTGGGAGTGGGACCACCCTAAACGGGGTAGTAAATCCAGTGTAGCCTCTCTCCGCTACAGACGGCTTCCCCTAAACCTACCAGGTCTGCGTCTTAAAGCTGTTTCCTCTATTCAGTGATTTAATAAGCTCCGAAGCTACAAACAAATGGTAATCTGAATGACCAAGAATGAGGAATTTCTACCCAAACGAGTACCTATTCGATCTTTTTGACGTGATTCTTGCTCTGTAGGGGTCGCGCATTGTCCTAGTGAAACACCTCTAGATCAGATCTTCTTTCTACCTTCAAGCTTGCTTCAAACGCCCTAATTACTGACAGTGACGGTTTAGAACTGTCCAAGAATCCCAGGGATATCGAGATTGCTCATTGAATTCCCCCGGGTTGACTTAAGCACAATGAAATGCTCGGCTTATCGTTTAAACTACACACATCCTACAATCTCAACGATTGTTAAACCAAAATTCCGTTGAAATGAAATGAAATAAACGAACCTCTTCCAACTCGTCGGAAGGTTCTCTGGTACCCATTTCGATGCATTTGAGGACGAAATCGCAACCCAATTTGCCTGCAGAATTGGTTTCATTGTCACTGAAGACCTCCGTTTTCTGAAACAACAAAGGAGCGATTTCATTGTGTGAAGAATGAGAGATATGCAGTAAAGAGCCTCGACACGAACAGTGGCTGACGTTGAGAGCTCGTTCCGAAGCCAATCCAACGCAGCAAGAACCTGAGAGGCCGAGTGCGGAGCCCCAGGGTTGGTAATAGTACTGCGCTTTAGTAGAACCGGATAACCGAAGGCTTTGTAGGTGCTAGCAGAAAGGGAATATATTATTCATTCAATAAATAAATGCATTAAGCCACCATATTAAGCATTTTACGTGATAAAGCACTCCTCGAGAGCAGCTTTGTCTTCAGGGACAGTCCAGAGGGGGATAAAATGATTGAGAATATGTCGAAAAATCGAGAACACGAGCTTCTGACTAGGACATTGGAGTTCCTTCATAGAAACTGGACTGTCGTAGTAGGTATCCGTGAGAAACTTCAAAAAAGAAAGACATTAGTTCGTGGTTATAACAAGCGAAGTAAAGGGCTCGTGGAATATGAACTTTACCTCTACTATATTTTGCACACTAGCATTGTATGCAGCCTTTGGCTTGATTCTCGAGGGGATAGCAGCTGAAGGTCGGGCGCTAAATTCATTACAATAGTCAGTAAAATGTGATGAAATGATACATAACGTATGAGATATGCATACACTTGTGAAGGTGCAGCCACAGAATTCCGGTCTGGTTGCGCGGCGATAGATGCATGTTGACGCTTTGGCGCCACTGAAAAACGATTCCCCTATGTTATGTAAAAACATCCATTACATGAGATGAATACCCTTGAAAATCAAGAGGACGGACCTACACATCACCGATCAGGTAACTAGATTATTTGCATTAAAACTTGATTTGATGCAACAATTATACGGATCGCGGCATTCAATTACTAATATATGCCAAGTTATAAGCAGATTCACTTACTCCCCACCCAGTGACTCGCTTCGACATTACAACCTAAATGTTATCAAATCGCTGATGTGCCTTATAATCGATAGAACCAAACAAAAGGCGACACTGAAGATCCGAAAACAAGTCGTAATCGATTTTCACGAACGGCCGTTCCAAGCATTAAAATGTATTATTATTGAATTACGGATATAAAAAATATTCATATGATTTCAGTAAATACTGCTGCAGAATAGAATTAATGGGATAAGTGGTCATAGGTATTTGCTTCACAGGACAATATAACAATTAAAAAATCATAACTTTTCTAGTTTAAAAATCTAAGAACAAATTAGATTTTATTTTTCTTTGCATAGGTTCTGTTTATACCCAGTATTGCAGCTTCACAGTTATAGCAATGTAACATGCTAGGCTATTTAATTGGTTTACAGCTGCATAGATAGCCCATTATATGTACTTTATTATGCTATGAATGTTTAATTCACAATGACTTTAGGAAAAGATATTCACATAAATATGTTGAGGTGGTGATATAGGCAGAGAAATTAGATAAGCTTTTAGGCTAAATAAGTATACCTATTAGTGAAAGCGCCTCTGCTTTAGCTGATTCCACATAGGATTAAGAGTGTCATCATTAAAGGGCTAATACTTTGGAACATCGGTTTGTGAGACCGAAAGACAAAGGCGTAAAAACGCGAAAAATATACAAGGTTTAATTACATATTTGAATGGTTTAAGAGTCCCCTTCATTTTCACGATTTAGAATTTGCAACTAAACACCTGAATTCTCACCAAAATATCTACTGTGACTTTCAATATCGGTTCTTAATTTTAATGACAATTCATTAAACATTTTACGCCTCATAAAATGAAGGCTGAGAAAATTAAAAATAATTTCACATCTAGATAAATTTGATGTTTATATTTCCGAAGTTTATAATACAATTAGTAAATTGATTTTCTTATTGTGCTTTTGTTTTTCGAAGTTCTTAAAATTAATGCCTTTGTTTTATGGTAGCCATGTGTACTGTGCAGATTTCATTTATTGCCTTGGTGTACGCTATGGCTCTTGAGATCGAGGTTGATCTGTATGAATATCTCGGAATTTCCATCGATAGTTCTAGTCAAGAAATTAAGAAGGCGTATAAAATCAAAGCAAAGGAACTTCATCCCGACAAAAATAAGGATGACCCCAAAGCAAGTAAGTTAACCAGTTTACCACAAATGACTGTTTTCTTTAGAGGAACGTTTTCAAAAACTCAAGGAGTACTGTGATATACTTCTTGATCCCGTACAAAAAAAGCAATATGATTGTAAGATAAAGGCTAAAATAGCCGCTGCAAAGCGTCACTCGGAGTTGACTGGTGAAAGGCGCCGGTTAAGGGAGGTACTAGAGGCCCGCGAAAGAGAGGCGGCTGAGAGAAGGAAAAAGGCCAACGAGATGGCTGAAAAGGAAAGAGTTGCTGCTCGTATCCGACGAGAGTGGGAAGAAGCCCAGGAGGCTGCTAGACGAGCTAATGTTGCCCAACAGAAAGCTGAGGCAGAATTCCTCTCCAAAACTCGGTTCCCTGTAGTTGTGAGTTGCAGTTGATAAGTTTTAATTGTTAATTTGATTCACTGTTCTTGAGCTTTTACCCTTAACTTTCCTATTTAGTTAAAATGGGATAAAAGTGATGACATATTTGGCTACACTCGCGACTTCTTAATGTCGTGCCTACGCGAGTTTGGGGTTGTTGAAAGTCTCGTTGCACGTAATCGCACAGCTTTGGCGGAATTTTCAACCTGGCTGGCGGCCGTAAGTGGAATGCTTCTTTTGAAAATGTTGAATTTATTTTTTCCTTTACTAACTTCCTCCCTTTTTACAGGACAGCGCCCTTAAGGCCTCAAAGCTAGGGAAAATCGGATACCCGGACAATCCCCTTAAAGTCTCCTTGCCCAAGGGTTACCAGCCCCCAGTTTTCGAAGCTTGCTCTCCGCACACTTCCTCATTTACGGCTAAACGTGCTCATTCTCCAAGCCCACTACCTACAGTCGAGATTCCTGGAAATGTGAGTTATCCCTATTTGTTTTATCGGTCTACTTTCCTAATGATTTATTCACATTTTACCTTCGTTTCGTTGCAGATGTCTTTTGAAAGCTTCGAGGCAGACATTCTGGCCAAAATGACAAGGTTTCAGTGAGCTGTTGTAAATAGCGGCTAGATTGTACATATCCTGTACCTTAAGTATACGCCTATTTTGCCTCTTTCAAGTGTTTTTTCCCGACTACTTCTTGGTTTGTTATTGTGCATTTCAGTACCACAAATAGTGGTGATGAGTGTGCGTGATGAGGTCTGGATTCTTACGTACATTATTGTAAACGTTGAGAGCAACACGTGTAGCTTTCATTCGTTGGCTTAATTTGAGCAGACTCCGTAGCTTCGACTGTATTTCTAATAGCGTTTTCGAATTCCGTAAAATTTAGCTGCATTCTCGGGAATTTGTCGAACAGATTCGTTGGTTGTGTTGTAGGGACTTAGTAATCGATGACAATATCCATAATTATCAAAGCTGATTTAATCAAACGGGCAGTTATGCAAATGTTTGCGATCGCAAAAGGATCAGTTCACGAAGAAGCGAGCAGGGGTAATTCGGCGAAGTTGCACAATGTGGCCCCCATTTGCATGAGAGGAATCGGTAATTCACAGCGCTAAGGTGAACTAAGCAAGGTGATTGCAACGGTACTTTCTAGAAAAATGGCGTGACAGGATGTTCAATCGGCAAAAAAGACGATAAGTCACCAGGTGGGTCACTTTCGCTCAGTGCAAATTACCCCGTGCGTGTTTTTGGTGTCAATCGATGAGTCTTGGGTGTTTCTTCACACAACCCCCCCCCCCTCCCCCCCCGAGTAGATTCTAAGACTCAGCGTGGGCGTTTTCTACTTAATGTAAAGTACGGAGTTGCTATGCTACCTAAAGCGATCTAATTAATATGCGTTATGTTCGATAACGGCCACAAAAGACGGAACATATCGTAGCTCCAAAGTTTATTCAACAAAGTGCAAGGCGTCAAAGTAACGACTTAAACACTAATACATTTATACAGATAATAACGAAAGGTAAATAAATTACAATTCTAGATAATTAGAAAATTATAAATACAATTTTCTAAAGATACAAAACTACTGCAACCCATTTGGGGGAAAGGGGTGATATAAAAGGCTCTCAGCTATGGTAATCAGGAATATACATGTTGAAAAAGACCATTGAATAGTGGAAACTTGACCGGTTTTGGAAGTGTCCACAAAAAGAAAGGTCCCAAATATGTTTAAGTATCAGTCGACTGTAGCTTTGACTTTAAAAACAGCAATCAGAATTTCCAGGTTTGCATTAGTCGAATGCATTGATTTATTGATATTTTTTACCTTTAGGTGCCACCTCTAAGCAAGAGGAGGATAGTTTTATCAATAAGATTTTAAATAAAATAGAATACAACGCAGATATACTCAAAATTAATCAGTAGAAGTGTGTGCGTAATATGACCTAAGGAATCTACTCGGGCATGTAATAGGGTAGTGACATTCCAGAATGTTATGCACTATAATTGCTCGATCTGTGCGCCATTTGGAGCGTGAACGCGTGAGTGCTTCAGCGATCGAGGAAAGTAGGAAGAAGATTGAAAAAGACGCAGACAGACGGTACTGGTACTGCCGATTGTGGTACTGCTTTCGAAGGAGCATTTGATGAAATGAAGGTTCCAGATATCAGGTGGTTCCTCCATATTTCGGAGATTTTTGTGAAACATTCAAAGCAATTTTGACTGGCCAATAATCTAATAGAATTTTCAGGTTCGAATTGGTTAAACGTATTCGCTGGTGTTCATGAATGCGTTTGTTTGTGAAGCATCGAAGCTTTTTAAAAGAGAGATTGGAATAAGAGCACTAATTTACTCAACACAACTCAGAAGCATACAATTTGATAGGTGTGGGATATTTATTGCTCTGTTATGAACCTGGAAAGCTACCAAGGCTCGTGATTGAGTTAGAACATTCTAGAAAACGGACCTGCTAAAGTAAATTCGATCAGCTCGTTAGATTTTTGAAAAGTCTGTGAATCAACAGGTAAGTCACTTTCGGTAGGAGCAGATGACCAGTAATCGGTAAGGCTGGAGCCTTCTGTCAGATGCAATCATTACTCCTCCCTTCCAACTAAGACCCAAGGCTGTTAAGAAGCGCTTGAGGCAAGAGTAGTTTCTGTGGATGGACTGTGAGTGGTTTTAGGGGGTATAGTTGTAAGTATTGCTTTTCAAGGAGTGTTTGGAGAAAGGAAGACCCCAAATCTGTTTGAGAACCAGTTTACTGAAGTTTTAATTGGCATAAAAACGAGCCGAATTTTCGCATTAGAATTACTCGAACTTATTCATTGGTGCTGTTCAAAATGTATTGATTTATCGATAGTCGTCACCTCTGAACCAGAAGACGCTAAAGTGACGACATTCTCCCTTGGCGACTCCTTTAAATGGCTACATGTGTGGTTGGATGTTTTTCCGTTGAAGAAAGCAAGGAGTTCTGTATCGAATGCCGTATATTAGACATGATCACAACAAAGAGCATTCTAAATCATTTAAGAATTTCTGATTTCAGAGGAACTTTTTAGAGAAAGAGTGGAATACCCGGGATACCGAGAGATCGTGGATATATTTGTGAGCCCGATGTTGAGACTGGTTTCAAGCGATCGTTGCTGACTACATCCTCCGTACCCTCTTAGTCTGTAGAGAAAGTCTTGTCGATACATTTCAAAATGTTATGTGAACTGCCACATGTTGGATAGAGGGCATTATAATTGCTTCAACTATCACAAATACACCGGCTAAACACAATAGTTTAAACACCTCAAAAAATTAACAAAATATAATATAAAGGTTATAATTAATAATTAAAATATATAATTATATATTATAATACATTTATTTATAATATTAACATAATATTTAGAATAATATATTAGAATATAATATTATAATAAAATATAATATTATATACTCATATTTCATATTCAAATTCTCCAGAATGTTCCTCATGTCGCCATTCTTACAAAACAATTCCAGCCACTGCGTTCTTTATCAACCATAGGTTTATGAACTTGGTCGCCCCCAAAATTCCCATATACTCGCGACTGTTAATTCTTCTGCCACAAATACTTCTTCTGGCTGTCAGAGAAAACCACATTTTTCCTCTGCTCGAGAGACAGACCAATTCCGTGGGTTTCTACTCCACCACTCTAAATGCTTTGAAACATTTGGCGTCTTTGAGAGCCGAGGTCTTCTGATTACAGCTCTCCCGGGGTGGAATCCATATTTGTGCAGCTCTCAACGGTGAAAAGTTTTTGTGAAAGCTGGCTTCTATTCTGGATGTCACTGAGCTCTGCACTGATTTTATGAGCCTGGCCTTGCGATGCTCTCTTCAACGAATCGATTTAGAGAACAACGAGTTATACTTATAAGGTCAAGGTCATTCTAATTCCACATATAATCTAAAATTAATAAGCAAAAACACTAAAATATATCAAGCATTGTTTCTTTTAGTATATTCAAAGATTGTGCTGACACAATACTAGGTTTTTCAACAATTCTGTCCAATCCTTCTATGGCTGCCTAATATTGGCTAACCTCGTTATCATACGGTTACAGTGGTTAGAAATCTCAAACAAAATCTTGGGGCAGTTTGAAAAAAGTCTACATGACTCGAGCGTCCTTTGGACTTAATGTGGTTATCGCTTTAAAGGACTTCCAAATACGTTCCAGGTAAGAGAAGACCCAGGATGGAAGTACAAACTTGTATTAGGTGAAACGGACTAGCACAGGACAGATGAGGTGTTGACAGCACGCCGTCGTACGGCGTTGTCTACACCAATTATCGTGACAGGGCACAAATTGTGACTACGCGATCTGTGATTGGTTCGTTCGTGTCCTTGTCCTTGAAATCAGTATCCGCATCAGCACGACGCATAAACACTACAGACTGAGTGCAAACCATCTGTTATTCTGTGTGTGCTGTATCTTTGACCTTGCCCAAAGCTTTTCTCATTGGAAGAAGGATCAAAGGATTTTCCTTGAATTTCCCCAGACTATTTTCGAAGTTTGCATCAGTGGTAGAAAGGGACTCCATTGAGTGCTAAAATTCAAGTTGCAACAAAACTCGAATTTTGGTCCTTTTAAGTGAATTTTTTAAATTTTTCATGAAGCACCAACAACTGTCTGCTGTATTATTTCTCAAAGTTGCAGTTTCCAGTCAGTATCAGATAGGAATTACGACTTGAAGTGCAAAATTCACATGGACAAGGCGAAAACAAATATTCAGACATCCAAATTTTCTTGTGAAGTACTTGCATGTGAAATGGCATCCAGAAGAGGCAATTTCCGACCAATTTGACGCACAAAATGGTGGCTTATCCGTTTGACGGGAACTTTAACACTGGATAGAGAGAACCTGCTGGCACATTCAACTTGGTTCCAGAGGGCTTTGTTATAGGAAACGTCACAGAAAATTGTTCCGGTATAAGAGATGAGGTTCACACTCCATCCTTTTTTTACTGGTTCTTGCAAAGAAGCTTTAAGCAAAAGTGCCAAAGGGTTGTGATCCAGGTGTTCCAAGAGGTGAAAACTGTCGGATGTCGAAAAAATCTAGCAAAATCCGTGGCTACAGTTACTCACTAGTTATTAGCTTCCTCGAGAGGACTAAAATAGGCTGCTAACTTCCGTTTCTCATTGATTTACTGTTGCACAAATTAAGTACTTAATAGTCTTGCGTCACTGTGGAAAGTATAGCGGAACTTTCTGAATGAGGAAATTTTTGATTAGGCGAACATTTTCCGATTGCTATTTTGTCAATGTGAAACAGACTTTTGGCTGCCAAAGAAGTTCCATTGGAGTCAAACAGATTTCAGCACATTTTGTGATGATGCGCGAGTAGCTATAAGCTGAGTTTTGGCGACACGATTAGGAAAATCAAGGACAGGAGCTACTTTCTTTTAAAGAAATGGAGAAAATACAATCTTAACTAACTGGAAAGATCATGAAATTAAGAAGGATTTGGCTTAAATTCACATTTACTGCCCCTAGAATTATCAACAAAGATTTCTATTCAATTTATACTTCCTCTGGGGTTTTGTAGATCCCAGTTGGTTGGAGCCAAGCCCCCAAAGGCTTATCCTAAAATTAAATAGGGAAGTTTCGAAAGCACATCCACATGTCGAGAAATGTTTTTGAACAACGCCGTTTTAAATATTTAACGTGTTCGTTAGATTAGGAACAAACTGTTATTTTCTTGAGGAACGACAAATTAGAATTCTTTCTCTACCTAATTTTTGTCTTCTCTATTTATATGTAAATTAGGAATAATAAATTGACAATTAACTATGTAATTAGTCCAAGGTATGCGCATAAGCCAACGCCAATCACAAATCGCAAACTTGAAACCTTAGCGTATACCAATGCCAACCTATTAATTAGTGCTATTATTTTTGATTTTATTGGAAAAAGAATACTATTGTGACAATTGACTTGTTGTTTCAGCAAAATATAAAGACCTTGATCACTCGTTTGTAGTATGTGGAAGCTTGTGTGCGATTTAAAAATAGACTATTGCTCAAGCTTCCGCAATGGATGCGGATGGGATAAACTATCTCACTAAAGCACAGGATTCGCTTTTTGATTTGTACAGTAAGAATGAGCTAACTGATGTCACTTGGGTTATTGGTACTGACAGTGGAAATGAAGAATACGTCTCTGCACATTCCTCAATATGTTCACTTTCAAACCGTCTCAAAGAACTCTTGTTAAGTAATCCTGGCGGTGATGATAAGAAACGATTTATAAAAATTCCCAAAAACCTCACAAATTCTCTGGAAGATTTTCGATGCCTGCTTCATTTTATTTACACGGGTGCATGCCAAGAAAACACACCTTTGGAAAAATACATTAACCTCTGCGAAACTTTTGATATGCCCCTAGGACTAGAACTTTGTCATGATGCGTTAAGGATTAATTTGGAGTCCCTGCTAATATCTGAGTCGATCGATGCGAGCACAGAGTCTTCTTTGCGGCAGTTTTTTATTACATCATTTGATCAATTTAAAGTCAAGACCTTCAGCGAACTAATGCTAAATTTTTTCCGCATACGGCCCCTCTTATTCAACGGTATGTTTGTTTAGAATTGTTTTGATTCTATTTTCTAGCTGAAGAGTGTCTAAGGAGAGTTCCCACCGAGTGGTTAACAGAAGTTGTTAATTCTGGCAGACTTTGGATGCAAGACGCAACTGGCTACGTATTCTTTGGTGGAGCGTATATAAGGAGAGTGGAAGAGGTAAGCTTTTCATAAATACTCACTCCATTTTCCCTTATAGTTTCTTGAACTTTTCTACAAATCGAACCAGCAAGAGAAGAATCCTCGATTAGAAAGTTGTCTCTCCATGTGTGGTAGGCTCTCGACTTGATATTTCTTATTTTTATGTAGCTCCACTTACTACCTCTCCCTATTCGCCGCACAAATTCGGATCCCACAACCGGTATACTTACAAGTAATTTTGCAATAAGATATAACCCACATGATGAATAGCTTTCGAGCCATAGAAGGCTCTGTGAGCACATTCACGAAATATCCTCCGAACCAATGGAAACTGAGTTCCATAACGGGCTACGTAGCCAAGGACTGGGACGGACGCAGAATACTAGCGGGTTGGTTAGCAATAGTTCCTAACAAGGTAAACCAACAGGCATGGACTTGTCTTACACAAACTTTTACACGCGTCAAACGGAAACTGAGGCCTGGGCATACGGTAATGAAGTCTACTGTACAAAGTAAGTTTGTCGAACAAGTTGGCCCTAACCTACCTTCGGCAGGATGGTCGTCGAAATACCCGAAGACGACGTGGTTGTTGGAATTGACGTCCACAGTGGTTGGATGGTGGATCGTTTGGAATTGAGGACACTGAAGGGGGTCAGTCTGCCCCCGCTCGGGACTTCCGAGGGTGGGGATCCCACTTCGATTGCGGGAAAGGATCTCATAACACCGGAACGTCCCAATGAGGTGCCCGTGGCGTTGCATGGCTTTTCCTACGTGAACATTAAATCAAAGGGCAACGTGTTCTGGAACAAGGTGAAGCCCCATTTCTCCGTGATCGATTTGGAGGCTTTCAAAGCCCTCAACCCCAGCGATGACAAAGTTTTAAGTTACCTTGCCAATAAACGTTTTGTTCTGTAAAAGCCGTTTCTTGAGCTCCTGTCAAGGGGATATTCTGGAGAAGTAAATGAGAAGTATCTTCATTTGATTGAATTTTAAGTGAAAACAATTTGGCTTTTAATACTCTTTGATTTAAACCTCATCATTGGCTGACACACTCGTCTCCGTCACCCAATCAGAACGCAGGTCATCGAACCCGTTTGTCGATTATTGGTTAACGCGCCAGTCTGTGGATGAGTCCATCTAATTAACGCTAAGAAGGTTTTTTGAGAATATAGAATGAGAAATTTTATTGCAACCAGCTTAAACTGAACCCATTGAAGAATACTGAGATGACCAAAACGTAAAAGAGTGGTTGATAACACAGATTTTTATCCGAGAGTTTGTACTGATCGACTGAGGTTTGTCGACAAATCTGACCAATCAATATTCCCTGTTTTACATTCCGTCATGTTAAATTCAATCACAGTAGTAGAAAATTTGATTTCAAACATTAAAATAATTTTTTCCTTAATTCGAGTTCTAGGAGGTTTTAAATTGAATCGATTTTTAAGTCAGGTTGGTGGAAAGCTCTATTATGAAATCTTTGTCCTATTTCATGCTGTAGATATAGTTATTCTGCCAACTGAGGAATACAGAGTGTGTCTAACCAATCAATTTACTAAATGATTTTTTTCCTCAAGACAGAACTCTGTCTGGTGGGAAAAATTTGTGTTCTCTTCTGTATATTTTTTGTTCACCTAGTTAAATTTTTTTAAATAAGAATGAAATGTGAATAACAGGTTTGGTTTTGTGAGTTGAAGGCTCCATAAAAGTTCACGCCTATACTCAATGCCCAAAAAATTTGGCGTCTTATATCGATTCTTATGAGTGAATAAGTTGCACCATTATCGTTCTATTGCTATTGTTTTTTTTAAATTGAGTTGGAGTTGAGATGACTAACCAATCTATCAGTTACCGAAGAAAAACAGTGCTATCAATTGTGAAGAAACCGATACATATTCACTCTTTATAAAAACCCACGAACCACTGCTAGGTACCACGCAAACCTAAAATAGTTACCTTTATCCAAACTCTTCCTCGAGCTAGCAAAGTCGTTTGTCAGCAGTGCATAGGAAATGTCTCCACAGAGCAAAAAAATACCAGGTTATCCCGCAAGTTCTGTCAGAATTTCGATTAAATAAGACAAGTGGAAATACTGCATTCAATTAAACATTTAGTTACTAATTTGCTCTTCCTGATCATCTCTGCATTAACGGAGAAGAAGTTCTACCCATGAAGTTGCCTTCTCGGCTGTAGCTGGAGTCCTTCCTTAATATTTCAGTAAAAGAGCACTTTCACAAGTCTATCCAGTGAAAATGGTGAAACAAATTGATGATAATGGAGGAGAGATGTGCAGATTTCGTCAGCTCGAGAATTATTGGTTATGTTAGGAGATTCTAACATTAATAAGGGGATCTCAACTACCGGTCGACGACAACAACGCGATCTCCAAAAGTCCATCACGTTCGTTGAAATGACGGATGGATCTTTCAGGCATCCCCTGAGCAATAACACAACAGTTATGCTCCTTTTTGGTATAAGTTAATTATTCGTTTTATCCCTGGATCTAATCTTGTCCATTGCCGATGTTTCACCATTGAATCGTTTTGTCATCTATTCATTTTTCTCACATTCTAATGCTTATATTATAGCTGTATTATTTGTTAAATTTACACTTTTTCTAATTCTGCTGCACTAGAAATTTGTCAATGAGTTGTCGATTTTTATATGAAACAGTGGAAAACCACAATAGCGAAATAGAAGGTTCTCGACTACCAATTGATAGTAATCTAGCAACTCTCTAAACACCAGTCACATAATTGCCACTTGCCACTAACAGAACAGAACACTCTTCGTATTGAATACAACAACAGATTTACACCGTCAGCTGAGAGTGATTGGTCCCAGAATTAGTCTAAATCCAACTATTTGAGACTTAAGACTCGAGATAAACGCTGGTCCAAGCTCCATTATCAGAAAACACTGTCGCATTACCATCAAGACTCCAAATAACGGAGCTACCACATATTATTCCATTTTATATTATCTATTCTATTTCCTTTTTCTAATGTATTCTTTAGTGCATTTAGTGTCAACAACGTGGTGTTTGTTCCACCAGGCGTTCCAGCAAAAATGGGGATCTAAAACAGGCGCGCTTGGTGTTCCCTTAATACAAGACTTTATTAGAGTTTTCTTCTGTCTTGCGTTCTTCCTAAGATTAATAATTCATAATAGTAATTACTTTGCTTTACTATTTCATCTAGCTTTTGCGTCACCACATATTTATTACTATAGAATACGTTGCTAATAATTTGTAGTTTTCGTATCTTTACACTGAAGGGTTACCTTAAAACTGATTCAAGAATAACCCATTCTATCAAATTAAATAGAGTACTCCACATAACAGTTTAATATTAATAATTAAGTTATTTCACCATCTTCTGGAATCCATGCTTGAATCTGAAATTAATTCATTGTGAGATCAACAGATGTAATATTATTAATGTCAAAATTCATCAAAATTGTAATCTACAGTCCTTCCTTCTTCAGTGAACTACTGAAAAGTAAGCTTTATACCGCATACATATGGGATATAGAAACGCATGAACTGAAAAGTCAGATGTACTAAACATTCGACTCTAGATAATTGTTTAATTTCAATTATAGACTTGATTTGCTAACGGAATTTTGTGACAAGCTTATTTTGTTGAAATATGTTTGAACTATTAACAAGCTTGAAGTGTGGTATTACTGACTGATCTAACTCTCTTAGGTCGTACCCTCACATAAAGAAAAAGATTTTCGGATGAAAAATATGGAATTTTAATTTGAAATCACAAAACGGAGATGTTTCTGAAAGCAACTTAAGGATAAGCATGTGAGGTGATACGATATAATAGTCACTGCCCAATGATCTAAATTGCAAAAAAACTTAAACATGTTGCAAAAAAGGCATTCAGTAGCACAAAGTCACATGTGATCGAAAATAATAGATTCAGTATGACATGTAGTAAATGTGCAATTAGGCAAAAGCAACCACACAGGCCAATAAATCTGATTTCTTACAACTTAATAGTATCATTATTAACAATAAATACATTTAA
Organism: Anomotaenia brevis; assembly: GCA_030710315.1. NCBI lineage: Eukaryota > Metazoa > Platyhelminthes > Cestoda > Cyclophyllidea > Dilepididae > Anomotaenia > Anomotaenia brevis. Next base: position 318,958 of record JAUOZQ010000050.1, read on the forward strand.
CAAAACTGCGAGACCTTGACCACTCGTTTTTGACCTCTGGAAGCTTGTGGCAAATTTAAGAGGCGACTATTTCGCGATCATACATAACGGCATTCGGTGGATAAAGAAAAAGACGATCTGTTAACAGATGTCATCTGGGTTGCAAATAGTGATATTGAAGGATACATTTCCGCGCACTCATCAATATGTATGCTCTCAAACCGTCTAAAGGCGCTCTTGAAAGCGTAGCCTAGTATAGATAAAAAAGAATAATAAAATTCCCTGGTGACCTCACAACCTCCCCAGAGGATTTTCGACGACTACTTCGCCTGACCCACACAGGTGAAAATTAGAGACGGCGCATCTTTTGAAAAATACATAGTTCTCTGTGAAAAATTTGATATGCCTATTGGACTAGACCTTTGCTACGGCGCCTTAGAGATTAATATGAAGGGTTTGCTAGCAACTAATTCCATCGATAAGAATAAACAGTCCTTCCCGCAAAAATTCCTTATCACAAGATTTTCCGTGACCTCATGTTGGCTTCTTCTCTTCAACAGCATACTTCTTTAAAATTACTGGCTAATTTTTCTAGTTAAGGAATGTCTAGGGAGAATATCCCTTGACTGGTTAGCAGAAATGGCAACGTATTCCATGGTGGAATGTATATGAAGAGGCTTCGACATTATCTTGTAAGTGTTTACAGAGCTAACACGAAGGAGGCTCCGAGTCTCAATCTAGAACCGCGTCGTTCGATGTGTGGTAGGCTCCCTGATTCGTGACGGTATAAAATTTGTGTAGCTCCCATTACCATCGGCTCCGCTCTCATAGATGAACACAGATGCCACAGCTCATACGCAAACAAGTAAGTGTGTAATTATGGAATCACGTAGTGATAAGTATTAGGTACGCATGTAATTGCGAATTCACGTTCATCAAGTATCCGCCCGACCAGTGGAAGTTAAGGTCCTTAACCGGCGGACGTCAAGTGCTTGCGGGTAAGACTTAAAATTTTACTCTAAGTCACATGCAGACATGGACGTGACTTACGCAAACTTTTTCACTGGCAAATCTGAGACGAAAGCCTGGTCCCATAGTGATGAATCATACTACACTAAGTAATTCAACTTTGCATTTCTCAAATAGCTCAAGGGAAGCACTCTGCCGCAATTGGGGAATTTTGATTGTGCAAACCATTTCTCATTTAATAGGATTGACTTAAACTCAACCAATCGCCTGACGAAGGTATAGCTTGTAGCATTACATGGTTTTAAGTGCAAGAATATAACTTCACATGGTCACATGTTTTAGAACAGATTCAGTTTCTGCTTCTCCATTATCGACGAATCTACCCTCAAAAGGCTTAATCCTTCCTATGAAGATGTCTTATACTACACAACTAATAGAGATGTAGTCGTTTAAACCGTTTTCTATTCCTAATTGCGTCACTCTTTGCATATCCAAAAGAGAGACTAATTCAAAGGCTGGATGTTCCGTTAACTCATGCTGGAATTTTTGCGAATACGGCCTCTTCTCTTCAACAGTAAGCTGTATTTAAATTACTAGCTAATTGTTCCAGATCAGGAATGTCTAAGTCGAGTACCCCTTGACTAGTTAGCAGAAGTTGTTGATTCTGGACCCCTTTGGATGCAAAACTAAAATGGCATAGTATTCTTTAGTCGACGGTTTATAAAGAAACTGGTGGATTTCGTCGAAAAGTCCGCAGAGCCCAGCTCTTGAATGCCTTAATCAATCTCATGAAGTTATTTTCGATTACATCACGAACAAATATATTGTACTTTAAAAGGCTTATCGTGTTAAATGAAAAGAACTATGTTCTACAATAAGCTGGCACATTTAATAGCCAAGTTATTTAATTTCGTCAGTATTTTAGTTTGATTTAAAGCGCATCGGTTTACTTCCAATTCCATTTCCATTTTGTTTCCTTTTACAGGAGAGCCAGGAAAGTGGTATTCGTCTCGGACAAGGTGTTTTGATTTCAATCTCTGCTTTTAGGTAGTGATGAAAGGCACAACGCGAATTCTTCTCTGTCCTTATAGATTTCTTCCAGAACATTTTCTTTAAGCATATTGATTTCACCTGAAATAATAACTCATAAACTAGGCGGAAATACTAAGAAGCTACTCAATTACACAAAGTTCTACTCTCATTTATACTACGTTAAGAGATGGGCATATCCTAGCACTGATTTCATATGGAAATAAATGCAATAGACCAATAATCACTAAAAATAGCAAGCAAATATAAAAGTTAAAAGGAATACCAATTATCTAGGTAATAACAGCATAATTCCGTAGGGGGAATGGCGAAACCTTGACCTCTATTTTGTGACCTCTGAGAGTTTGTGGCAAATTTAAAAATAGACTCGCAATCGTATTGCAACTACTTTAGATAAATGTATAAAAATAAGGTTTTATCACTAAAGATCAGGATTTACTTTTCGAAAACTACAATAAAGTTCTGTTGACGGATGTCACCTGGGTGATAAATAGTGATGATGAAAAGGAAGAATCCATTTCAGGGAATTCACAAATCTGTTTGCTCACGAACCATCTAAAAGCCCTCTAGCTAGATCATCCTAGCAATAAATGAGAATAAAATCCCTAGTGACCTCATAACGACCCTAAGTGACTTTTGACGCCTACTTCAACTGGCCTACACAGATGAAAGAAAACATATCTTTGGAAAAATACACCACCTTTTGTGAAGCTTCTGATATTTTCCTCTTGGACTAGGGCTTTGTCACGACGCTCTTAAGACGAATTTGGAGGCGTTGTTGGTCTCTGAGTCCATCGATGAGAACACATAGTCTTCCCTCAACGTTTTTTTTATCGATACCTTTGGCAAATACAAAAGCAAAATGTTCCGGGAACTTGTGTTATACTTTTTGCGAATACGGCCTGTTCTCCTTAACGGTGTGCTTCCTTAAAATTACCACTTAATTGTTCCTGATCAGGCGAGTATCCCTTGACCGATGAGCAAAAGCTGTCGATTCTAGACGGCTTAGGATGCAAGACGTAAAAGGCATGGTAGAATGCATATAAGGAAACTGCAAGAGTTTCTTGAGAGTGTCTACAGGGCGCACATTAAAGAGGCCCTGATTCTCAATCTAGAACCGCGTCGTTCGACGGTTTGATATTTCTTAAGCTCCACTTATCATGGCACTGCTTTTACTGGGGAATCCACATTTCCCCGCAATACGATTTCGAGCAAGGTTGGAAGTGAGGGTTCAAGCGCCGTACAGCTTTAGGAATTTGGGTAATGCTCAACGCACTTTCACAAAACACCCTCCAAATCAGTGAAAGTTAAAAGCCATTACTAGCTCTCACGAGAGATTGGGACGATCGACAAGTACTAGTAGATGAGTCCATGGTAATCTTAACACATCTACCCACAGGCATGGAACTAACCTACACAAGTTTCTACGCGGGCCAAGCTGAAACGAAGGCTTGGCTTCACGACGACAAAGGCACCTAACGAAAAAATTAATTCCTGATAGAACGGCTGAAATACCGGACAACGTGGTCGTGGGATTCGATTCGCACAGCGGCTGGATGCCAGATCACCTGTTACTGAAAACACTCAAGGGAATAACTCTGCCCCCCCTGAGGAATCCCAGTGGAGGAAGGAACTTTTTGTTTGAGAACAAGACACCAACCATCCGAAGCATCACAGAGAAATCCGGGTTGCATTGCATGGTTTTAGATACAGAAAGATTAATTCAGAGGGTTTTGTATTTTACAACAAAGTTAGGTCCTGCTTTTCGATCACTGCTGAAACTACCCTGGAAAGCCTGAACCCCTCCCATAGAAACGTTTCAGAATACAGGACTAACGAAAGCATGGCCCCTTAAATCTATTAGATACACCTCAAATAACAGCGGACAATAAACACACAGGTAAATCTAATCCGAAAATTTATTGGATTTACTTTTTCTCCACAGTCTTGCGCTTGTTGCTTTGAAGAACAGCACTGGCCTTGCGAAGGGCAAGCTAAATATACATAACAAAAACGTGTACATTTATAACCTACCATCTTGAGTTCACGCCTGTATTTCATGCGGCAAACGAAGTTGCGGATCTTCTTCAAAGTTCGGCGGTTTCCTCGCACAAACTTAGTGCGGACAATGGCTTTTGTTGGCCTGTGGTCGTGTCCAGCCTTTTTAGTAAGGAAATAGATACCTTTGCCGTTCTTCTCAGCCTTAATTCCCATGGCCTTGTTGTGAACTAATCCACAGTACTTGAAGCAATTCTTGCCTTTCAAGTTCAAAGGGTCGCGGCTGAATTGCTGACCATTGCGTTTCATAAGAAAGCAATGAGTGTTCTTAATAAGCATCCAGTTCAGATGAGAAGCCATTGCGTTAAGAGCTCACGAACGCCAGCAAAAGAGCCGCCAGATCTGACAGCTAAAACACAGATAATCAAAAAGGTTATTCCCCGGATATATCCATTAAATAGCATTTAAAGAACCAATATAAAGTACACTATTTTGTTTATATGATTGCTAATTTATTAATGCCTTAAAAATAATAAATTATCGATTAAATTATGGGTAGACTCCATACAGTTTTTCCTTGGTTTGACACCAAAATCTAGAATTATCGTATTCACAATTTTTGATACATATTATTTTTGGTTCTTAGCAAAAACATTTTAAATGTTTAAGTGTATTAATTTATAACAGTAATTTTTATGTCCAAATGTAAATATTTTGAATTCTTTAAAGCAGGGGTATTTAATGCTTGTTTTAGTGCATCAGTTTGTGTTTAGGTAATTCATTTCAGTTTCATTGTTGTCGCTATACGGAATGGCTATTGCGTCGCAGGCTGCTCTACTGGATGAGCTTCTTGGCAAAAATAGAGATGCACTGGATAGTGATGCGGCGAGGGGTTCGCATTGGTCCGACGAAGACGTGTGCAAGTATTTTTTGTGTGGATTTTGCCCGCACGACTTGTTTGTAAACACCAAGACGGACTTGGGGCCTTGTGATAAAACGCATGATGAACGACTCCGAGAAAATTACAAGAAGAGTAGCAGGTTCGAGAAGATGGGTTATGAAGATGAGTTCTATCGTTTCCTCACATACCTCTTGGAGGATGTTGATAAGCGCATCCGTCGCGGCCATGAACGTCTTGCTGTAAGCAAATCCAGTGCTCCAGCAGATCCTGAGGCGGCTGCTGAAAAAGCAGATAAAATTGCTTCTTTAACTAGCCGAATAAACGATCTCATTGCTCAAGCGGAGAAGCTTGGTAGCGAAGGAAATATTGATCAGGCACAAGGAGTCTTAAAATTATGCGAACAACTAAAATTCGAAAGGTCTCAGTTGGAAGGGGATACTCGTCCTGGAGCCGGCCAGGTAATTTCAATTTCTTGCAGTTATTAATTTAGTCAAAGGAATTGGAGGTGTGCGAAATATGCGGCGCATTCCGGATTAAAGACGACGCTCCACAGAGAGTAGAAGAGCATCTTGCTGGAAAAATGCATCTCGGGTATGCGAAAATTCGTGATTACGTAAGGGAATACGGTGAAAAGCTTCTGAGAGAAAGAGAGAGGGAGCGGGAGGCAAGGGCCTCTCGACAACGCGATCATCATCGTAGCCGTGACAGGAGCAGAGACAGTCGGTAAGTAGTCCCTTTATTTTTTCATCAAAATGCAACAGAATTGCTGCTGGATGATAATTATCGTCTTCGGGCTGCCAGGTATTTCTGTTAGTACGGTTTTGTTCACTAGTGCTTTTTTCTCGATCCAGCAAGTGGGACGTCGCTTTTGTAACACACTCTCAAGGTACCCTTACTTATTTAAACGAACATGTCATTTTAAAATTAGCTTAATACCGTTACACATGAGGTCTCCAGAGATTTCAAGCTTTGTAAAATCAGCAGTGCGGTCGTAGTAGTCTGGACAGCCTGGAAGGTAACTCTATCTTGGCACACTTGCTTTGCTTAGTGAGGGTGAGCATAGTCGTGCCCTTGTTACTTTTGCCTCTCTTCAGTTCTTCCAGGCACAGGGATCGTCACCAACATAGTGGATCCCATCACCACTCAAGTCACAGTGAGAGAAGACGTCGTGATCGTTCGAGGTCTAGATCCCGCTCTAGGAAGCATGAGCGCCACGATCGTCATCGTGTCGAGCGCGGTGGACAAAAGGTACCAAAGCGAACCGTTTCTCCTTTTAGTGCTTCCCGCAGACCGCCGGAGGGCGCTGAGGACTATTAGATGTAATTCTTCGCACCCGTGTGTATATAAAGAGTATCTGTTGGTGTTTGATCTTGACCTCTTAATGCCTCTTAACTCAAATTAAGCTTAAGCATTTCAATAAAGAATTATTTTACTAGGGTTGTTCTTTTCTTGAAGCTCTTTTGGTTTCCGTTGTGGTGAGAGTCTTTTTTGATTACTTTGCTGTAGTTTGGTTACTGGGCTTACTAATTTTTCGAATTTATTTTGCATATGATGGTGCAAGAGTTTATCGAATGTACGTGGTTGGAATTCCATTTAGCCAATTGCGCTAAGGCGTTAACTTTTACCGAATTAAGCTAAGTTAGTTTCCTGGGTCGTCTTGCGATTTGTGTTGGTACTAGTCCAGGTGATTATTCCACTGACCTCCGTATTACTCCTGACTGAGTCATGCTGTTGCGACAATAAAAATGAACTCGTGGGTCCATCTGGCCCGACATGGCGCGAACACAAATACACTAATTACTGTGTGTCGCTCTCAACGACTTAAAGCTACGGATTTCTTGTTCGCACTGATGTTTTCCAGTCCGCGAACACTAGAGACTCCAGACGTTGAACTTATTTTATTCATAAATCTTCAAATAAAAAGACCAGTCCACACTGCTGCGGTGTACAACGCAATTCGACGAGCGGGGATACACAGCCTCAAGAAAGAAGGTAACAAGGACACTGCAAGGCGGGGTCACTATCGACTGAAGACCTTGCCGGCCAAGAGTCGGCGCTCCTGCTCGCGGCACTCGCGACTGATGCGCTGCAGGTTCGCCAGCTCCTTGGCCACGCAGCCAGCCATAGTGTCGGGGGCTAGTTCACGCACTCGCACAAAGTCCGCCTCAGCCAGTTTCACGTCCGACGTCGCCGCGTAGGCCTGTCCGCGCCGGAACAGCGCCTTCACGTTCTCCTTGTCGCGTGCCAGCGCCTCTGTGGTGCTTCTTATCGACCCGTAGTAGTCCTGAGCAGTCAGCAGAGTCGAGTCAATTTTTCATGGTCAGACTCGTGGGCTCTCTTTTAGAGCTGCTGATCAGCCCAATTAGAGACATTCTAACTGCTCGGAGCGCTCGTCTAACAATACTATTTGGTTGCTTTTTAGTTGATTCTTTCCTGCTGTGTTATTGGTGTTCGCGCACGCTACCATTCACTAATTTGTTTGAACACTTTTTTGGCTGATCATGGGAGGTGATGGTAACGAAGGAAATGGATAACGAAAGCAAACTTTATCAACGTTTCCCTCGAAGAATTACAGTGCAAACTATTAAGAAAACGCAACTTATTAACGAAATTACGCTCGAAATGCACGTAGGCAATTGCCGATTGGTCACTGTAGCAATTAAGCCCCCGGACGATAACGAGGGTAGTCATTTGCAGCAACTACACTTTTTCCCCAATTTCTGGCCTCCACCAAACTCCCCAGATTATCTTAACCCTCCGATGGGCAACTATTATTTGTGGTCGCCGCCGTGGAAGTGAAAAACCGACCTCTTTCAGATTTATTGGTGGCAGCTGCTGAATTGCAGCAAGTATTTTGAATAAAACGCTTTGACAACAATGGTGTAGTCACACACCCACTTCTTCTTTTCCCAATGCCACTGCCAAATTCACCACGAATACCCTGAACGGATGCCGATGCCTTTGACAGACGAGTTTCCGATCGAGATTAATAGACCGCCTGAGAATTCATCCCCCTCAGTTCCCAACCACGAGACTCCCTTTTCCAGTACCCAACCAGCTTTAAGGGAGGCTGACTGCTGGAATACATTTCGAGTGGTTGCACGTTTCCCATCACATGCCATGTGAGCACATGAAAACCCCTAGATTTTATTCTCGTGAATAAAAGCCCTCACCAGTAGTTACACGTGGTGCCGTGTTGTCAATCAAAAATTCCATTCAGTTAAATGCGACTCACAACACAATTATGGTGACTAAAATACGGAATCTCCCATGCACTTTCTAGTTTTCATGTGAGAAAGAAGCAATTTCCTAGCATCACGAGACCTTTTCCAAACTACCCAGGATTACCCACTAACAATCCCTAGTACTCACAACATAAAAGTAGCACTTATTTTTCACCTTCAGTTTGAACTGGCACTGAGCCATGTTGACGTAGAAGGGCACTCGCATGGTGTCCAAACGCACAAATTCGGGCTCTCCGGGTTTCTCACAGAGCACCAGCTGCTCAATCAGATTCAGCGCCTCCTCGTACTTGGCGGCGGCATCGAACCACCGCTCCTGACGGTACAATTCGTTCCCTTCTTGCCGCAATCTTGGAATAGCCTCCACCTTCTCTTCTGGGGTCATTATCCACGTTTCTTTGGGTGCTTCATTAGGCAACAAGACTCTGTAAAAGAAAATAAGGTGTAAACACGATTATTAAGGATGTTTGAAAGTCGATCAATGGTAGGAGGTAATTAATCCACACGATTCTATGGTCTCTCTTTCTCCTATGAGTCTTGCGTTGAATCGGGCCTCCAGCGATTTAAAGATGCAGTTGTAACCAGGGCAACTTTCGACTACCACATCCCCAAAAAAACAAGGGCAATGTCACACAACACCTCGTGTGATGGTCTGTTTGATGAGTGGTTCTTGAGCTGGGTAAATCCTACGTTTGTCCACTGGGTTCCAAAAAAATATGCAACCCGAAAGGTCACTCAGAATCACGGTGCACGAGTACTTGTTCGCGAAAGGTGTACGCACGAGGGCAGACCATAAAATTCGAGGAACGTATTTGGAACATTTACTGGGTGTGTACCTTGGTTTTAGTGACCTTGAATCAGTTTTATGCAAACACCTACAGGGGCTTGGACAACGTAGTGGAAACACCTTAAAAAATCAACAAAATTTGTTTTAATAGGGCGTAGATCGACCGCCTTTTGTGGCAGTTACATGCAAATTGAGTGCGAATTGTTTCCAAGAGAATTTTATCCCACTCTTCAGATAAAAGACCCTCCAGTTCATCTAGAGACGATGGCGGTTGAGGCGGAAATCGACTTCTCACTCGAATCTCTAAAATCTATGACCACAAATGCTCCTCAATAATGAGTTTGAGGTGGTCTGGTGATAGTGGTGGTAGCCAGGTGAGATGCAATCCAAGCGCTTGTATGCAGCTCCCAAAGAGCAATTTCTGTTTAAACTGGCTTACTGAGCGTTCATTGAGGAGTTCTGCAGCGATTTTAGGAGTCATAGCCTCGCTATTCTCTCTAAAACTTCGATTTGAGGGAGCCCTCGGGCAATAACTTGGACTTTCGGCCCGACCTGTACTTTTCCAAGGAGGCGACCTTGAAAGTCCGAGAGGCCGGCCAATTTCACAAGGCAATAACCACCTTTTTATATACCTCTAAAACAGTTACCTTAAATAAGAATAACGGATAAAAACATGATAATCGAAAAACATTAAACTACGTCCAGTTGCGATTATCTATAAGGTGTTCAGAGATTATGATGCCAAAATGTTAGGTGTTTCCATTATTTTGTCCAACGATAACTCAATTTTTCAACAAGCCTGAAAAAACTGATAGGGCTTCGAGATGAGGTCGAATACGATCGATTTTTGTCGTGAAACTAAAATTAAAATGAATAGGAGATTTGCAAAGTTTCCGGAAGTCGTAATCCAAGAGGATTCAAGGAGGGGACGTCTCTGGACACGAATCCCGCTGAAATCTCAGAAAAAAAGATGAAGAATTCGATTGAAAAAGATGGTCGTCAAATCGTGACTGCCAATGAGACGGTTGCGCCCAAGGGTCGGCAAATGGGACAATTCTACATGATGACAATTTGGGCTGAGCACACTTGAAGTAGCAGGAGATGAAGAGCACTCCCTACTGGTGAGATCAGAACTTGGATTTATCAAAAACAGTAAAAGCAACGGCTCTCACGTGAAGTTGATTGACCTGACTGACAACTGCGTTTGGAAATAAGCTTATGAATCAACCCCTCCTATAAGTTCTGTCCGAATTTAACCTTCTTAAATAAAACCAGGGTTTTAGAAATGACTAATGAGGCTTAACATCAGTGATGTTATTTTTAGATGCGTTTAAACCGATCGCAATCTGTTTAGCATGGAAGTGCCCAAGAATCACTTGAGTTGGATGATAAGTTGCTTCGTGAAGCAGCCCAATTATACAACTGTTCATTTCAGACAATCGGAAAAGGTCCTACATTTCGGTAAATGGGCGCATGGAATCAACTCAAATCTCCGGATGAGAAGTGCTCTTTGCTCCATTCCCGCAAAATTGACTTGTGACTGGCAAAAAATGGAAAAGTGGAACTTCACCCCGACCAAGATCCACAGAAAGAATTTGTGGACAGAATTTATGGAATGCTCTGATATACACACTGCACTGGAACCAAACATCAAGGGGTAAGAACAATGAGGCAGGCGACTCACGAGTGTAGATCGAAGATGAACTCGAGGATGCGTGGGCGCTTGACAAGGTCGTCGAGGTCAGGGTAGCCCAGACCGCCCTGTGCCTGCAGACTCATGAAGGCACAGGAGTGCTTGGCCGGATTGGCCGCATCCGCTTCGGTGCGGTCGAGCATGTAGTCGCGCAACTTCTTGTTCACCACCGGAAAAGCCGTCAGCTGGCGTGGCGGAACCATGAAGGAGGACACTTCACCCACCATCATCGTCTGCAGGCAGTACTCCCAGAACTAAACCGACAGAAGGGACGGAGGGAAGAGAGAAGCGTTACTGGAGGTTTTCGGTCCACCGTTCCTCTTTCGAGCTCGCCCTCAGACTCCTCGCTCATTTGTGATTCAGTCCCAAGAGGGACATACAGATTATGGACAAAATAATGGAAACACCTGGCATTCTGGTAACATAATCCTTGAACATGCTATAAACAATCAAAACTTGACATGTTGTAATGTTTTTTGTTTATTACCAAAATATCTACTTTTTTTACAGATATTTACCACTAATTTTCATCATAACTTAACCCAGTGGGTAACATTTATTTCAAACGTGTTTTGTCGAAATGGTCGTTTGTGTCGTTCTTTTTCAGTAGCCCATGAGTTCAGTCGTTGTTGAAGAGCCAAAATTGAATCTCAAGAAACCCAAGATACACCGAACTGACTTACCTAAGTTATAGAGGGTTTTTAAAGGATTGATAATATCGACTGGCCGTAGATATATCTAAAATATAGCTTGTACAGCCATTTCTCAATACATACTTAGGCATTTTGGATGAGAGGAACTCATGAGACTGATTAGATGTGAACAATCCTGAGTCGTTGGAGGGGAGTTTTTCTTCATCTGAACTCTGATCTCAAAGATTCCCCCTGTTTCTGTCTGCCGGTCTGTCATGCTGCCATCGTGTCTCGACGATGTCGCTTTGATTCCCACCCCACCACCTGCCTTAGACCACCACATTCCTTCTTCCACTCCACTCCTTCCAATAAAAGAGTTGATTTGCTGTCGGCCATAGTCTCTGTCTTCTTATCGATTACTTTGACTGTCTGCAAGCCAAATTTTCAATGAAACTTTTCGTTTAACCATTGAGTGATATCCTTCGCACACGCTTACCACTATTTTGTGAATAATAAGTAGACTACATATGGGTGTCTAGTTTCGTCATTCGAGCGTATTTACTTGATAAAATTTTATTCTAGTAGAATGAAAACCACTGCTGTTTTCTACGACATTGTCGTTGGTTTTTCTACGCAGATCTGGCCTTGGAATTGATCAAGTTATTCCCCATCACCTGATGAAAAACCCAAATGCTTCTAGTCTGAATAAATAATTCAGTAGTCAACTACTTTAAGCGTTTGTTTCCGGTTGAAATGATCGTTTTTGACCGTTTTTTTCTAGAAAATAAAATCGGCAGCCCCCCTAGGAGCCAACATGTCCGAGGGACAAAGCCTACAAGAAGGGTTGATACATAAACGTGGCAAGGAATAATTGTATCCGCCCAATACCGGTTCCGTTCCCCTTACCTATATCAGCGAGCTGGTAATTTCTTAGGGCAACTCTCTGGCTTACAAGCAAAGCACCTCGATGCTCGCACATCTTTAAATTGTTCGTTTGCCGAAATGTAAATAGCATATCAATCGAGAGAAATGTGTATACAATAGGACACTCCTATTGGCGTCAATCTTCCCCCCATGAACACTAGAGGCGAGTAGAGATAGAGCACAGGTAGATTTGACCAAACCACAATAATAGATTGTAGAGCTCTTACCCAATACACCTATGCATTCCGGAGGAGATGAACACAGGACACTGATTAGATGTGAACGAACTCGTCAAGCCAGCTTCAACGATAGGCTTATTGGCTGACCGACAGTGAATAGTAACTACTGGTGATAAGCGTAGGGTGACTACGCAGTAAAATGACAACCTTGGTGGAGGGCAGGGTGGCTCAAAGGTCAGCGCCTTCCCTCAATCGATAATTTAATCCAAGATAGTCTCACCTTTTTGTGTATACGAGTTTTTCTTTGCCTAATCGGTACATTGCAAAGAAATTGTTGGAGGCAAATTTCCCCGATTGCCCTGCGTAGTCACATCTAAGTTTCCGAGTTGATATGATAGCTGGCCTGGCCACGATGGTCAAATACCATGGTTGTCCCTCTTGCCCTAAGGAATTGCTACTTTTGAAGGGCGCAGTGAATCACTGTTGGGAGATAGACACATGAGCAAAACCAGTACCGGGGCGTATTGGTGAGAGGTAGGAGAAGACGTCCGTCCCAGCGTGTGCATTAAAAACATGTGTGCGTGTGATATGTAAGTGTGTACAGGTTTTAGTGTTTGGTTGAGCTTAATAATCGACACGGTGATTCAGGTGTTCCTTATTAGTGCTCACCGTAGAGCAACTACAGATAAGTATTCAGGCCTTGACGATACAGATAACCCTAAGTCCGAGATGAATGTCTTTGGCCAGCCACTGGAGTTATGCCATATGCGCTACCTCGACACATGCAGGTTTTGGACAAAATAATGGAAACACATAAAATTTTGCCATCATAATCTTCTAACATGTAATAAACAATCAAATCTTGATATATCTTACTGTTTGATGGGTTTACTTAAGCTATTTTTAAAAATATCTAAAAATTAGTCATAATTTTGCAAAAATATCAGACCTCTCGGACTTTCAAAGGGGCCATAAACCTTTTATAAGCGTTACTTCCTCCTCTATCGAGTTCCCTTTCTTGATAAAATCGCGAAATTTTTCACAAAAACCTAGTAGAACAAAGCTGGAGCGAGAGATATTAATGATGTAAAGGCTGCAGACAGTTTTTCTGGCCCCTTGATGTTAGTTGGCAGGGCTAAATTCCATGCTTGTTCAACTCCGAAAGGGAATTGCTAAGTAGTTTTACGTCAATCACCAGTACTTAGTGTCAGGATGTTCGTACATCAATGAAATCACTACTAGAATGTTGTCTGTTTCATCAACCCAGGCTACCTTTTGAAGATACCAGATGTATAATGCACCTTCCGAGGTATAACTGCTAATCAAAAGTGTATAAACAATAAACAGTAGTGTACGCAGTCGCTAGTGGAAACTTGAAGCCTGAGAAATGACCTAAAACTCAGTAGCTGACGCAAAATCCACTGTACCCAATCAAGTGACTCACCATCTCCTCCGCCCAATCAGCACGCAGATCATCGAACCTGCTAGTCGAGCATTGGCTAACGCACCTAACCAATCAGCGTTCTGGAAACTTGTCAACAATACGAATTGAGTAATTATTATTACAAAGAGCTTAATCAGGACGCCTCGAAGAATAACGAAGTGATCAAAATCGAAAAGAGTGACGAAAGTCAAGGATTCCAATCGATTCGCTAATGTCACTCGACTAACTTTCTTATTCTCAATTATATTACCAGTTAAAATTTAAGTCCTTTATTTAGTCATGTTAAAGTCCAAACTAGCAACAAGGGGATGATTTAACTAGAAACCTCAAGAATTTATTTCCTGCTTGAATTGAGTTCTTTAATTAAACCATAAATATTCGTTTTTTTCCTGTCCCGATGGTAGAGAAGTGCATTGAAAATCATAATTCTTTGTTTCTTGAAAGTAAGCTCCTTCTGGGAGAATTTCGACTCATTGGAGATGAAAACCTATTGCAGGCCTGTAGTCAGAGCTACTCGATCGCTCAAGGAATTAAATTTTTTATTTGAGTTAAATTTCCACAGTCAAGTGCCTGTTGATGATGATGATGGAAAAGGACGTTTTCTACACCGTGATTTTGCATCCCAACCTTCACATTTGCAATTTAAAAAGCACTTTGTTAGCATTGCCTAATGCACTACATTGTCGCCCAAAGTGAGTCACTTCACCTCACGTAACATGTCTCTGCAGACATATCGTTCAAACCGACACCACCACTTTTGGAAACTGTTTGAAAAGCAATAGCCAATGTCGTCCACATTGGAAGTCAGTAGTATTTTGGTAAAAGAGCGAATGTTCAGTTACTCCGAGGCTTCTTTCAGTTGCTGGAAGATCCAGCAACTAACTAACTAACTAACCGTGATCTATCCAGACATGTGTGGTGATGTGGTGATGAAGGAGCGAACTAGGGATAGGTTGACTCGACCTCATGACAAGGCGCCAACCGCTCGGAGGAGATTGGATGGATCAACCACAGATTCCAGAGTCCAGAGCATGACCAGAAAATGCAGCAAAATGCAGCGTTTGTGACAATTCCAGTCAATCCCTGAGTACCCCAACTCATTCATAATCCAATAGAATTACTTGAGGCATCCTGATGATTGGCGACGCTAGTCGCTTCTCCTCATGAACTGGAGGCCACTGTGGTGGGGGAAAGGCGTTTGCGACATAATAGCAGCTTTCCTTCTCGAAAATTCACAATAGACGGGTGCAGGAGGACCCTGACAGCATCGGGAGTTGTGATTTTTCACCGCCTGTATTGCACGAAGATTGCAGGACCCCATCACCACAATCACCTGCTCACTTTTACGACAGATCATCCTAACCCGGAGATGGACAACTATTCCGTATGGTGGAGAAAGACACTCATCGCCACGATTAATTTTTAGCTCAATTAATTAATTAATTAATTAATTAAAGGATTAAAGCAGCAGTTTTTGAGATATTCCTTCCTTCCTTCCTCCCAAGGAAAGTGGTGGATAGTCGGCTTGCTCCAGCCTAACCTCAGGCTGAGCCATTCGTTAATTAGTTTGATAGAGCTCTCATTACCGAAACCCGAGGCGCCAGTAGCTGCTGCTAACACTAATAGCGAATTCTAGAATGTGGACTCCCTCTGACCACACATTTCTGAGGAAACTATAATGGTTGGAGCTAATCACTCGAGTGGTGAAACCAAATGGTTTACGACCTCAAACCAGACAGCCTAATTGATCGACGACCCTGTGTTCACATCCCAGAGGGTCTAGTGTTTCCTCCTCCTCTTCTCAATCTAGGTGGACACTTCTAGCAGGATTGGTGTGTTCCATTAAAACTCATGAGTGCGATCCGGACGGGGGAATACACTAATAGATGATTGAGGAGATTAAGAGACAATAGCTTACTGTCTGAGTTGTAGTCATTAAAGACAAAGGAGCCTAAAGAAATCAACCAGGTGATTTTCTTAGTAGGTAACTAAAAAAAGAATTAAATTTGAACGAGGTTTCTCTCCCGTTTTTAAAATAGGTTCAATTGGAAGAGTTCAATAACCCCCAAACACGAGAGACGGATCCACTAAAGTTCGATTCTACGACAACTCCAGTCATTCCGACGTCTGGATCTTAACCACAATGGACGGTTTGGCTGCCATAAAACACGAGAGACGGATCCACTAAAATCGGAATTTTCACGACCTGATCAATGTGAGCATTTTCATTATTACTCAAACTAGTGCACTTAAAACTACTCAAATGCCAATTTCGGCTCAAAACCTCATTCGACCGATTGAAATCTCAAGCAAAATTCAGTTTTCAGTATAGAGGAAGATATGAATTAATTTGTAAAAGAGCAATATTAAGTTTTCAGGGGTCCAAGTTAGACGAACAGGCCTCACCTCAATCTGGAAGGCCTTTCCACTGTACAACTCCATGCGCTTGCCGTACTTCTTGGTGTCATCCAGAAAGTCATCCGGTTGATCCGGATCCCTAATCCGATAGTCGAAGACGAATTTGCTCTGCTCCGGGTAGGCAATGCCCCCTCCGGGGGCCGTACACCCATTGGGCATTCGGCTGGCATTCCCGGTGTGTAGGATGCGTTTCTTGATGTTGTGCGAGGCCAGGTACTGCGAAGCCGCCGACAGCGGGAGGTTTTTGTTGCCACTGGAAGGGTGACCGTCGGAGCGGGCCTTACGAAGCGCCTCGGTCATTCGGGAGATGAGGCGTTGGCTCTCCTCCCTTCCACCGTCACAACCACCGTCGTCGAAGTGGTCGTGGTTATGGGTTGCGGACTTGGTGGAAGGTGCGGTGGTGTCGGTGGTGGTGGACTCGGAGACATCGGCGGTGGAAGTGGTGGTGGTGGTAGTAGAGTTGTTTTCAGCAGTGGAGGAGTTTTCCGACTTGGGTTTCTGAGGAGAGAAAAGATTCTTCAAATTAATACTGTAAAAACCCAGGAGGCCCTCCCTTCCCAGATTAAGAACCGAGGGGTGAAGCCTAGTAGGGCTGATAGATAAACAAAGCAAGGAAAACTGCTTTAGTCCAAAGGCACTAACTTAGGCCAACACCTGATTTGAGCGCACCTAACGTCCCATAACGATGATTCAACATGCCCTTCCAAGGTGGCGATTCCCTAGGGCAAAGTGGACAACCATAACGTCTCCAGCTAGCTAGCACCTGTTCGATGCCCCAGATCAGTTTTCACACCAACTCGGAAGTTGAGAATGGCACTGCTCCACCAACCAGCAAGCAGATCGATCAAGTTGGATGAGCACAACTCCCCTCGCACGACTCAAAATGCTCACTTCTAACCTGTGTCTTGAGTTAATCTCGTGTACAAGAAATGGCTTAGCGTTTTCCTTCAGTAATCTTGCGACAAAGAGAATACCGATACAAATTGGAGAATAACGTCGACCAGTCATTAGATAAAAGCCCTCTACAACTTAGTTAAACTAGAAGTTTAAAGGGCACTGACTCACTTTCTCCTTGTTTGGGGTGTTCCTGGGCTTTATTGGAATCGGCTTTGGCTCCTCAACGAGCGGCAGAACTCATGGCCTAGAAAATCGACAATTTCAATAAAACACATTATTTGCCATGCAAATCAGTAGTTCATACAAAGTAGAAGCAGTTGGGTATTTATTAGCAATTTATGGAAAAAAGACCTTGAGCAACTTTAAGGCTAACTGAATTGAAGGCAGGGCATGATTTATCGAAACGAAAAGGCCAAACGAATTGCCAAATAAATACAGTAGACAAAACCGTTCAAATGTGCCTCAAATTTGACAGGCAAATGTCCGAACTAGCCTATGCTCATTTAAAACTAGTCTAGTTGTTTAAAAATCTGGCTTTAGACTACTTAATATCCCGAAATTAGTGCCAAGCGCGGTTAAACAAAAAAAAAAAACTCTATTGAAAATTGAGCAAACAGACAGGCAAAATAGCCGGTGAGAAGACAGAGACTATGGCCCGGCAACAAATCAATCTTTTATTGATCCATTAATCACGTTGGGAGTGGAAGAAGGTATGTGGTCAAGGATAGGTAGTGGGTGGGTGGGGAATCAAGGCGACATCGTCGAGACAAGATCGATACGGAGCAGTCCCTTCACCAGCAGCAGTGGCAGCATGACAGACAAGCAGAGAGAAAGAGAGGGAGAGAGAGGGATGAGTGAGTTCTCAGAGTTTCTGGACCAGGCGATCTGATTGGCTCGGAACCTGCGAATCCGCCTGTTTACTGGCCTTTGATTCGAGGTCGTTGAGACGACGAAATACCTCCTCCATCTGCGTCATCACTGTCTGGCGAATCTCGTTCAAACTCGAGGAGAGAGTGCACACATCTATAGGAGAGGCACAAAAGACCCACTTTAGCCTTTCCAACAGAGGCAGGTACTACCACCGTGTCTGACAATAACCCATTCTCGATTTCCAGTTGCAAAATCCCAAACCCGGACTAGACGTGTCAATTTAAGCTACCCTAAGCAAAATCACAACCATGGGTATGACTCCGTGAAAGAAGGCAGCTTTCGAGGGTAAGAAAGTAATCCAAATGGTTTGCTACTTAAAATCTACCAAAATATGTGGTCTTTTCAAAGGGAACAGCCTGTTTAGAGTCCGATCAAAGAATACAGGTTTCGTGTTTTCTCTAGAACCAATAGGGCAAAATTCTAAAAGCCAGATTCACAAATATACGTTCCTCTCATCGATTTGAGATATCTAGCCTTGGTTTCTAATTTTAAAGACGTCAACACCAATCCAGAACAAATCAAGCAATCTTCCAACTACCATGAACTTGAACGTCCCCTTCGATGGATTGGATCTTTTACCACAGAAGAGGACTCGATACTTTGAGCAAAACCGCCTCCTCCATTAATTTGATCGTATAAATCTGACCAAATTCAAATGGCACAAATGCGCTGTTAAAAAGTTCGGACCGACTATCTACACAACAGATCTCCACTTTCGAGGCAAGCCCTATTCTGCTGCGTATTTCTCTTCTACTGATTAATGAATGGCGGTATTTGCTGATCCACCAAGCGTACTATCATGCCGCCATTTGGCTCAGTAATAATAGTGATAACAATGATGTTTTGTGGTTAGCTTTGTTGGATTGCTAAAGTGTCACTAGTATTTTATCTAGTCTTTCCTGCCTCCAATGGTTCGGTTTCAGTGAATCGATTTCTGGTAGTCTCAGAGATGTGCTTCGGATTTATCTGCATATTTCTGATAATAAAGTACTCCAAGGTACCTCAAGGTTCGTTTGGAGGTATCTCTCTTATTGCTTCGCACTTTCTAGACCAACAACTTCTGTTAATCTGTTGGAGACAATAAAACGATTATTTTTCCGTTTCGGCAAAATCAAAACTTTGTGGCTTCAAAAGGGCTAAATTTGGCCACCTTATTGTTAAACAAACGTGAGTATGAATCGGTGAAAAGTCTAGAATTTTAGCATCCGTTGGCTATTGAGAGTCATTTAAAATTTCCTAACACAAATGTGTGATTTTTTTAGCTCGCGTAGTGAAGGAAGAAGTCCGAGGCTATTTATAGTAGGTTATGACAGCTTAGTACTCCTCTAATACCGACCACAGAGTACGGGTTTGGTTTCGACTCGGGTAACGAGTAGGACAAGATCCCAGGAAGCGAGATTGTGGCACCGGTTTACGACTATAAGCCCAGTTCATCGATTCGCAATGTCTGGCTCTTGTTGCTAGGTGCAAAGACCTCAACCTCAACTCAGACGAGCCAGTTCTACGAAATGGTCCCCTTTTTAGAGCTTCAATCCATCACGACTTGATAAGCTGTTCCTTGTGCGACAAGACAAGACAAGACGAGATCCTGAAATGAAGATTTTGACTCCTAGTTCATTGATTCTCGCCGATATCTAGCCCCGTTTGCTCGGACAAAAACCTCAATCTAAACTTAGGTGAAGCATAAATAGACGCACTGGTCCTATGGACTGATCTTCACTTAAAGTTTTCCTCCTTTAAGTTTGTCTAATAAGTCAAATCGTTTCCATTTCCCAAAATGAGTGGTCACGGAGTTTTGAATGACTATCTGTGACCACTTGTACTTCGAGCACTACTCTGTTGCGTGCTATTGGTAATTGACTGCATCACTTCGGGATTAATTGCGGATATGCAAGGCGTAATAATGGAAATAATAATAATAGTAATAATAATATAATTCCGCCATTTAGGTCACGATAACGTTAACAACCGCGGTAATATTTCTAATGTGCCCGTATGACCTTGGAAAACTGCAATTACGTTTGGTGGCTTGCTGGTGGATTGTCAAGGCGTGATTAGTGAGTTATCTAGTCGTTCTTACCACGGAGTGACGCTTAAGTGGATGAATGATTCAGTTTCGTTGAATCGCTCTCTGTTAGTCAACTGTCCGAACCAGTCATTAGCGAATTTAAGGTAATTGATTGCCGGTGGCTAGTAGGAATTGCTTACCCACAAAACGTGTAATTATACAGGTAATTGGCTTCTCATAAATAACAAGAACATTGACACAAGACCCATGAGTCCAGTACCGGTGATTCCTGCTCTCAGTGTTGGCCAACCACCAAGCAGGTCTTTGAAGCCGGCTGTCTCAAGAACGCTCATATCTAATCAGTGTTCCCCGAGTTCATCACTTCCAGAGTGTTGTGTAGGGGTAGAGTGTTGTAGCAACCTTGGAAAAGGGCCAAACACACTCACCTGCGTAAAAGAGAACAGAACTCACTTTCCACTAAACCCGACATTACCTAGTTACCGGACTTCCCACTCCAGCCCGACCGTCCACTCTTCCTGCACGCTAGGGGCAGTTCATCATATCCTCCCAGGAATACTCGTAACACACCTGGGCAAGATCTTAGTGCTGTGGATTCGCCTAGCAATAGCATCTAAGGGTAGGCCAGTCCGCAAAAAGTACATTGGGAGAGGCCAGAACATTGGGCGTGGACACGTCGAGGTCGATGTCAACCTAGTCCACTTGGTATTGTTCAGAGTGGATTTGTACAAATAGGAGGGTATTGACTGTCAGTCGATTGGTGCTACTATCCTAAAATGGCCTTGTAATGAGTTGAGGAAATCGTGAATCTATTACTGTTATTAGAATGTAATGAGGATTCATTGGTTGATTAGTCAGTCAGTGGGTACCACATGCTTCGTCCCAACCCTTCTTCTCCTTAGTGGCACTCCGGATCGCACTCATGAGTTTTAATGGAACACACCAATCCTGCTAGAAGTGGCCACCTAGATTGAGAAGAGGAGTAGGAAACACTAGACCCTCTGGGATGAGAACACAGGGCCGTCGATCAATTAGGCTGTCTGGTTTGAGGTCGTAAACCATTTGGTTTCACCACTCGAGTGATTAGCTCCAACCATTATAGTTTCCTCAGAAATGTGTGGTCAGAGGGAGTCCACATTCTAGAATTCGCTATTAGTGTTAGCAGCAGCTACTGGCGCCTCGGGTTTCGGTAATGAGAGCTCTATCAAACTAATTAACTTCTCAAAAACTGCTGCTTTAATCCTTTAATTAATTGAGCTAAAAATAAATCGTGGCGATGAGTGTCTTTCTCCATCATACGGAATAGTTGTCCATCCCCGGGTTAGGATGATCTGTCGTAAAAGTGAGCTGGTGATTGTGGTGATGGAGTCCTGCAATCTTCGTGCAATACAGGAGGTGAAAAATCACAACTCCCGATGCTGTCAGGGTCCTCGTGCACCAGTTTATTGTGAATTTTCGAGAAGGAAAGCTGCTATTATGTCGCAAACTCCTTTCCCCCACCACAGTGGCCTCCAGTTCATGAGGAGAAGCGACTACCGTCGCCAATCATCAGGATGCCTCAAGTAATTCTATTGGATTATGAATGAGTTGGGGTACTCTGGGATTGACTGGAATTATCACAAACGCTGCATTTTGCTGCATTTTCTGGTCATGCACTAGACTCTGGAATCTGTGGTTGATCCATCCAATCTCCTCCGAGCGGTTGGCGCCTTGTCATGAGGTCGAGTCAACCTATCCCTAGTTCGCTCCTTCATCACCACATCACCACACATGTCTGGTTAGATCACGGTTAGTTAGTTAGTTAGTTGCTAGATCGTCCAGAAACTGAAAGTAGCCCTGAAACAACTCATAGACTGCTTAGACTGAACATTCGCTCTCCTACCAAAATACTACTGACTTCCAATGTGGACGACATTGGCTGTTGCTTTTCAAACAGTTTCCAAAAGTGGTGGTGTCGGTTTGAACGATATGTCTGCAGAGACATGTTACGTGAGGTGAAGTGACTCTCTTTGGGCGACAATGTAGTGCATTAGGCAATGCTAACAAAGTGCTTTTTAAATTGCAAATGTGAAGGTTGGGATGCAAAATCACGGTGTAGAAAACGTCCTTTTCCATCATCATCAACAGGCACTTGACTGTAAATTTAACTCAAATAAAAAATGTAATTCCTTGTGCGCTCGAGTAGCCCTGACTACAGGCCTGAAGTAGAAAGAGCTTTCTTTTAAGAAACAATAAATTCTGGTTTTACCCCAGACTGAGCAATGCACTTTTTTACCAACACAAATGGTAGAAAACGATTATTAATGGTTTTAACTGAACACAAAATGTGTTGAACTCGAATTAATCAAGAAGTAGTATTTATTAAGCACTGTATTAAAGATTGGAACGAACTTTAGCGTTGAATTTGAGGTGAATAAAGGACGTGGATACAGAGGAGGAGGGGATATTAAGTACGCAGATCGTGATTGGCTTGTTTTATCGATTATTTGAAACCACATGGATAATCGATACAACTATGAGCCTGCCACCACTCCCAAAGTGTCTAGATGAATCTTTTCTATAAAAGAGTACTTTATCACATCTAATTAGTAATTCGTCAAAGGGGTGGATTCTCTCCAGGTCAGAGGTATCAAAAGACGCAATTAAAAGCCGAGCTCCTCTTTGATCTCGAACACTTCTCAGCCCTATGAATGTACTTATGTTGAAAGGACAGAGGTGAAGCAGGAAGCCCGGGGGAGGAACATTTATTCCTCAAATTGTTGTTATGTCGCCTTCCCCTTACTCATCTACCAATCAACGCTAGACACGGTTTACCATGCAATTTGCCCCTCCATTCACAAGGATTCACTTAAAAGCCCAACATTTATGTGACAATATAAATCTGCAATAAATGCACATCTGCACCAGTATTTACTGACTGGTTTAGTGGAGATCCAATCAAATTGGATTTTAGAGTTTCATATGGGTAAAATCTGGTCTTTTGGCGTTCCATCATCCCAGGAGGCAGAGTTGTGAAAATTTTTTTTCCCGAATTCTTTAAATTTCATTAAAATCAGAGAATATAAAACTTTGTTGGGCATTTTTCTGAAGACAGCACTCCTTACACGACACATCTAATCAATGTCCTAAGTCAATCTCTTGCAAAACATGCAAGTATTGCGTGATAACTTTCGATACTCAGAGAGAAGAAGATTCGACTTGGACTGAACAAGTTTTCAACCAGGAAAAGTCTGATATGAACTCCCCACTGGTAGTGTGGTCCCTTTGACTGCGGGGCACTTTGCAAAACTAAAGGTACTCCCAGACGTACTCGGCAACAGTTCAAACAACCATCTGGAACACTCATGGATCCAATGGACTCAGGGAAATAGTCATCTCAACTTCCACTCTGAGAAGGGGAGTGGTTGTCACAGTATTCCCCTCTTTCTGCTTGTCCGGGCACGTAAGATTAACGGGCTAAATGCCTCGATTCACATATCCAGTCCAGCCTACGGTCATCCTGCGTTTTCGAGGTGAAAAATTGCGGTGCCTAATCACTCATATCGTGATTTTGGAGACACTGGAACTCTAAATAGACTAAGACTCAAAATACGCAATTATGTGGTAACGCCCATATGAGGATGATTCCATTAGCCCCCCAAAAAACCCTAGTGACAGGTAAAAAGGGGGGATAATTTGGGGCAAGACCACAAAATCTTGTCTGCAAAAACGGGATTAGACCCCTCACACGATATTGATATGGAAACAACGCTTCTAAATACCATTTTTGTTTGTAAAAAAGTGTAGCGGTGACGACTGTGACACGCTTGGGAGAGGCGATCAATTTCCTCAAATTCTCGACAGAGATGGGAGCTTTACGATATGATCGATTGTAAATAAATGGAAGATGAAAAAATCAGCAGTTTGTATTTTCTGTTCCACGTCCATGCTGCAGTAACTAACGAAGAAACAACTTTATAGGTTTTTTTAAATAGGAGATAAGGAGAGAGCGCAGATTCACTCAAGTTGACGAATGCCCAGTATTTACAACATGAAATCCCAGGAAGACTAATAAGAATTCTGTTGAGGTTTTGGGCTTCAATGAGGTCCCAACAATTATTCCTCAGATACTTTAACCCTGTATGCTTCAAATCCATGGTAACTTCATCATCCGAAATTAAAAGTGCATTTATGGATGCTAATGGACTTTTGGACGCGCGATATTAAAATAAAATAAACAAATAGGCTGTCACCAGTTAATGCTTTGTGATAATTATCTTTGTTAGCACCCACGTTATTCACACCACTATGGTAAGGTCTTCTTTCATTCCTGGACCAGTAACACTGGAAAACATCTACAAGGAGGGGATATTGAACTCAATGAAGGATTACGCAGCACGTCCCCAAATAATTTTTTCCACACGACAGCAGGAAAAACAAGTTAGAAAAGAGAAATCCAAGTAATTGGTACCGGAACTGAATTGGTAAGTCTACCGTTTAACATGGTTATAAACTGTCTTCGATAAACAAAGAAAAGGATTAGTTCAGCAATAAGAAACAGAAACGAACACTCGTCTATTCACCAACGCCGATTGGACAGGAACATTTGAGAGTGCTGCGTGAACTTATGTTCGTCTTGTGTTCTGACTAGACCACGAACACTGAGGTCTCAACAACTCTGCCTAGCTTCCATCCCACGCTGACTACACCTTCCAGGGTAGATATTAAGTTTTAGGGTGTAACTGTAAATGACTGTATATGCTAATGGCATTTTAGTAGTGCATTTCGGCAAGAGACACTAAAAAGGTCACAAAAAGCAATCATCGGCAACTGATATGTCATAATCATCTTACTTAATGGAGTAACAAGAGTGCTTCTCTTTTTGCCCCATCGCACATTATTGACAGTTTTTGTATCAAACTTGAGCGCTAAAATCTCAAGGTTTTCTGACCAGGTTTTCTGAGAAGTCCTGTTGCATTTGCGTTGTGTAAGTGGATTCGGGGAATAAATAGAATCGACATCAGGTCGCAGTTTGCTAATGGAGTTGACTCAAAATGTGGGCATGCGAAACTGCATTTTAGGAGCCGAATTTTTATCTGAATGGGGATAAACAGCTTACTACCTCCTGCTTTGATCGCAGTCTTTTGATAATTCAGTACCATATAATTCATGTACTATGTACCAAGGAATTTCGCAACTGATTAAATCACTTTTCCGGACTACTTAGAATCTGGGTTACACTTAAAAAACATGAATATACCATTATGGACTAAGGGTGGACTTGCTCCTCTCTACCGAAATCCGTGTTAAAAAAGCAACATTTTAAAAAGTTCCTACGATTTCTAACCAGCCAATCAAGTGTTTTTATTTACGGGGTTTTCCACCAATGAAATCGCGCTAATTGATCGATTAAAAGAAAATCGATGGATACGATCAACTAGTTGAAATCGTCACTCACACAAAAATCGATTAACCTAAATACCTTCAGCTAAAATTCTTCGCGTCTTCAAAAATCGATAGAACGTATCGATCGATGAAGAGAAGATACTAAGCACTCACTGATGGCCATTCCACAGTCCTCCGGACGACAATAGGCAGTCGGCAAAGAAGCCGAGGTACTCGACGACGCCGCGATGGAAGCCGCGGAGTTGAAGGACGAAGAGGCCGGCGAGGTGAGCGCCAAAGGCCCCTGGGAGTGTGAACATGAGGGGGTTCCCTCCTCGGCCTCGCGTTGTTGTCGCACTGCGGCAGCCTCAAACACAGCGCGCAGGTGCTGGAGCAGGTCCTGTGTCTGTGGCGGCTGGTTCAAGGTCGACAGAGGCGTGCCGGGGTTGCCCAGGGAGAGTTGGACTAGACTGGCGAAGAGACAGGTGGCCTGCAATTTTGAGGGAGACGTTAGTATTGATGAGCTTATCCCGGCGGCGTGCGAATGTCACGGTCGGGGAAACGTGATTGCACGAAAGTGTCAACTCTTCATGGAAAAAGCACTGAGATAGGACTGGGTGTTTTTAGGTTAGTATGAAAAGACATTTTACGGCTCCAACAAATTAAAGCAACAAAACACATTTAAAAAGCATTTTGCGGTAAAATGGTCAGATCTCAATCACTCATTCTCTTTCCCATCTTCGCATTTCTCTTCCCAAAAACCTGAGCTCTCCAAGACAATCTCGGAGGAGGAAGAAGATGTCACTATTCCCTATGGGGAGGAAGAGGAGAGCGAAATTGGTGGTGGGAAGAAGTAGCAGCAGAAGCCGAGAAAACGAAAAAAGAAAAATCCGTCAGTAGCCACAAATAACCACAGGCCTGAGATTACAACTCCTTTATTGGGCGATGCATTAATCAACCAACATGCATTCAAGACCTAGAAAATGCACTCGCAAGGCGTCATGAACGAGGATCTTTGACATTATGATAGGTTCTTGTTTTTTTCCTAAGAAGGAACACTAATCCTCTTGTGTAGACGGCAAATCTTTGAGATTTAGTAAATAGGAATTTACGGAGACCAGCAGACTGGGCAATGCAATTCGAAAATACCAGGTCGCCCCAAATGTTGGCATTTGTCAAATCGAAGGGAGGTTAAAGAGATTTTTTAAATATCTAAGACCACCATAGGCTGAAGAAACCGCATTTGTCGCCCGAATAATCAAAATCAGAAGAATTTCACTAAGCTTGTTAAAAGATTTATTCCAAATTCGGGTAGAAGGCATACTTTTTCACTTATTTCTCTTACTTGCACACGGATATCGAAAAGTGGATCTTCCAATGATATTTTTACTCTCCATTAAAATTATAGAAATTTAATAATAGTGCAGAGGTGATTGTTAAATTGAAAACATAGCCCTATAGATCAGAAATTTAGACGACTTATACTACTTATAGCACGTTTTCGAGGGATGAACGAACTCAGCTGTGATATGGTAAAGATGCGAGGCACCATTGAAACTTTATTTGATAAAAGCAACTTCGTGGGAGCATGATTTTTTTCACTCAAAAAACTCACTCACTGAAATATGCACAGATACCACAGATTTTTTTCGTTACTAGGCGGTTTAGCGTCCAGTGCTGTCTAGTTCTGGTTGCAGTGCACAAAACCCATTGAGATGCGAATGTCAATCAATGTCAGGATCCTTAGAGCCTGTCCCTGCATTCCACTTTTTTCCGCAAAAAAAGGCTTTTTTTTGCGCTACCGCCTCAACCCACATATTCCAGACAAAAGAAGAGATGATGTTTCATCGGAGCAATGCAGTACGAACCCAGTCATCGAGAATCAAGTCACAAAAGATTGGGGATGCATTTGGGTGGGAGAAAATTCATCCTCACCCGCCTTATTCTCCTTCTTCGGTAGAAAGTTTTCGCAATGCCGCACAGAGAGCTTGAAACCGACATTCGTAAGTTCTTTGAATCAAAACGGCAAGAATTTTAAGGCAATGAAGGTTGTTTATAGGTAGAAGGGAACTACGGATAATGGGAGAAAGTAACAATGGTGATTCATTCATTAATTACACGAAACATTTGGTCGCTTGTTTCATTTAATCGAAACTCGGACATAACTTATGGGATGAAGTGATATTGGAAATTGGTATGACCTTGAGACGTCACTAGCCAGACAGCTAAGGTTTCGATACGATTTCCGAATGCGATTTGAGCGGGTTTCAAGGCACCGTTTTCAACAAAAGTACTTTTAATTTATTGAAAAATTTAGTGTGACACCATATGGTACTGCTGGGGTTAAGGGATAACCAAAGCACCGCGTTGATTGATGCTATAAAACTTCCATTTAAAGCGTCCGTGGCCAAAGGAGAGAGATGCTTGATGCGTAGGCAGCAAGCAGATGCTCTACGCTAATTCACAGCTGTTGGCAGCTAACAAATTGCCCGCTCGGAAGGACATTGCGAACCATTGTTACGCATAACGTCAGTACTCAGTGATAAAAGCTGAAGTACCCTCTTCATATGAGGGAAAACAGACCTTTTTCCTTACTCTCCTCTACATAGACTAAAAAAGGCCATAAAAGAAAAATCTTTCATCCTTTTTGTGTGATTTACACATAAACAGACTTAAAAGTGAGTTTTTGTTGCAAAAACTACGCGTTTAAATGTTCTAAAATTGTTTCAACTCCACACCATCTGGCGTCTGATAGATTCAGTCGGAATGGCATTCAAATATTCCAAAAATAAGACATATATGTGTATATTTCTCAAAATGAACTTTTAAGTATCACTTCGGGGTGAAAATGACCTTTTTACGGATCTGTTTGCAAAAAAAAACGGAGAATGCGGGAATATGATTGCTTAATCTACCATAGATTCCTACCAACTAGAATGTATATTTTGAATCAAATGAACTAAATTTCATCTCTAGCTGTCACGGACGCTAAAAAGGTCAAATACCGGATTTTTTGGGGTGAAACTCTCAAGGGAAGCAACACTAATCGACGAGGCTTTGGAAAAAAGTTTATGAAACTCGTGCTCCAAAAAAGACGAGTATCTACAGGAGCATTTGGCACCCTGAAAGACCCGGAACATCAAAAAAATGATGAAAACATCGTCAAGACTGCTCGAAATTCAATTGAAATGGATCGTCGTGGCGTAGTTATCAGTCAGAAAGAGACTTCACATAGTGATCGGCAAAAACAATTCTCTACAAGATTGAGCACGATGGGACCCGAAAGCGCTGCAGCGGCCTGATTAACAGATTCTTCAAAGTGATCTCTCTCTCTCTCTCTCCTTAAAGTCATTAAACGAAATTGAAGAAACAAAAAGGTAGTGCAATTTCTGACGGCGGAAATTACTGGCAGAGAGGAAACTAGGATTTGCCAGTTCAAGTAATGACGACGTACGATAAAATTAACGAACTACAGCTTCCAAACTCATCACCACTGTGTTTATCGATTCTAGTTCATCACAAATAAACAAAGCTAAAATAAACTTTTGGGCTCACTCCACAGGTGATTGAACTATTCTGTCTGTTTCAACCATCATAGAGTCATCGACCTCCTTTCGAATTTTGCACATCATTTGTCGCCTGTCTCAAAACCTGACGAATTCTTTCCCGAGATACGGTATTAGGTATGACTCCCCCTAGAGAATAATTATTGATTTCGGACTTATATTTAAAAAGGTACCAAAAATAAGCCCCTAGGTATTTGTAACCGATCAAAATATATTCAATGAGATGTTTGAGCGGCTTTGAAGACGACACTCGCTTGCATGGTAGACCAGACACTTCAGTCTAGTCTAGAATTGGTGGTGAGCAAACTTTCAGCTTTCACGACAGCATTATTCAACAAAGTAGGCCTCGAAAAATTTCTGACGGCGGAAATTATCACCGGAGATGATATTTGGATATACAAAATATCCAAATGTACTTTCTAATCGCATGCCTTTGATAGGACACCGGATTATGGTTCCCTCTCCATCTTAAAAAAATACCTAAAACAGACATTAATTTGACTGTAGACACCCATCATAATCATTCAATCAGGTACTTAAGCGATTCTACTCTTATTTTTAGTGGCCCTGTGTAATTCTATGGTGAAATGACAGTACCATCGCACTGCTAGCGAGGGACACCCACTAAACACTCTTCTCCCTCTGATATCCGGACTAATCAAACTATCTAGAGTAGTGAACCCGCATTTTCGATTAATCTTTGGGTTCAATGCACCGAATTTCCTACCTACCATTGATTCCAGTCTTTCAGAACCGATTCAAGATCTCAAATTCCCCTCTGTCCGATTCTCACTCCTTCCCCCATCACGAATTCATCGGCATTCTTCCGAGTTTCCAATCTATCAATTTAAATCAACACACACTAAATTTCTCCAATGGCTCTCGAGTGACCCTCCAAACTTGAAGCTACGACTCTAGAGGGATCGAATTTCACCCTTCCCAATCAATTTATTTCCGCACACCACCATCTCAACCGACCCCAAATTTTCAATCCTCTGACCCCAGAGAGGGATCGAATTTTTCCTCTGCCCACTCACAAAATCCCGAGAGTGTTCATTCCAGCACACCGCCTGATAATGCCACTCTCATTAGGTAAGTAAACGATTCTACCTACTTCACCCATCACAATTCAAATCCTCCACAATCCGAGTCACTTTGTGACCGACTATCTATACCAACACACGTCTCTGAGTCAAACTCACAGAATTTCTATTTCAGCTTTCTCGCAAGCCTCCGACTCAAGAGAGAGAGAGAGATCGAATTCCCCCCTTCCCACTCACCGTTCGTTTCCAAAACTCCACCGAGTGTTCATTCCCGCACACCGCCGAGAGGAACACCCCACAGAGGCTCTGCAGAGTCTCTCCTCCCTTCCCACAGCCACCGCCTCCTCGTGCCCGAGCTATCTCGGCCGACATCACTGCGGGGGAGCTGGCGGATTTGCCGCGCGTCGGAGTGGCCTCGTCGCCTTCCTTCTCCTCCGCCACCTCCAAGCCAGCCCTATCGATTTTCTGAGTGCGCTGGGAGACCATCACTGAGGCGGGGTCGACGAGAGTCGAGCGCGAGAAGAGAAGATTAGAGTGTCGCAGCAGCGTCTGACCTTGAGAGGAGCGGGATATGGGGTTCATGGAGAGAGAGGAGGTGGAGCCAGCGGCGGCGGCGGCGGAGGGCATTGGTATGACGCTGCCGAGGAAGGAGGAGAGCTTAGTGACTTCATGGGTGTGCGACTCAGTCTCCGCGGAGAGCCGGGGGTCCCCGGATTCGCCCACATCCCCACCGGAAGTCGAGACGGGGCAGACGGTGTACACTCCGATGTGCTGGATCACTACCGACTCTGATTGGGGAGCTTCGGCGAACTGAAAAGGGAGATGGGATGGGGGGGGGGCAAATAAATGATTACTAAGATAGGGGGGAAGGAATAATTATGATTTATGCATTTCTACTGAATTAGCAACTCCAAAAGTCGACTATATCAAGTCATTCCATAAGTTCTGTCCAAACGTTGGATAAATGGACAGTTGTGTGGTTCGGCCTAAGCTTAATTGCCACCCACTCCTCAACTGATAAAGCAGGATAAGCCTCTTCAACCTCCAATTCTGAATTTCTTCCATTCATGCATTCCTCTCCATAGGCTGAGTGAATGCCTGACTTTAGCCTCTTCGGCTGCTGCAATGTACCCCTAATGATTCTTGATTCTAGTAGGGTTTTAATCCAGTCTAACTGTTCAACTTCATCAGAAATAATGAAATACTCTTTAAATTAGTTGTTTCTTCCTCTACTAACGATCTTGTTTTCCAGACAAATTCCAACTCTTGTCCCACTCAAGTATGCGTTCTAGTCAGGTGGTTGTCGCAGTTCTTGCACACACTGGTTTTCAATTATTTATACACCATTTTATAAAAAATCCATTTGTTGTTGCAACTATGGATAGCGAAGTCGGAAAAGAGCAAAATGGACCCGTGTTTCGACAACCAAATGAAGTCGACTTCTCAAAGATTTCAGGAGCTCATTCATTCACTACAATAAAATGCAGTTACTCAAAACATGGCAAGGGTTTCAACAAAACAGAACGATTAACCAAGTAACCATTCATACTATTGATAGTTGAGTAAACTGAGATGGAATTTAAATTGGCCATAGGAAGACCTCTGCACGTTAGCAACGAAAAGATCCCCCGAATTCATCGAAATTGAGCGTTTTCGTATCAGCAAATCTTCAAATTTTCTGAAACAGAGCCTACATACACCATTAAAACCTTCTCAATGCAAACAATAGACTCTAAAATTGCAATTTTATGTCCCAAGCTCAAAAGAAACTCCATAGGAACATGGAGCTAGAGAATCATCGAATCCTTATCGCGTAACCTTAGCAGACCAAACGTTTTCGATATCTTTCCGGTCATGAAGAAGTGAAGTTGCCTTAGGAGCAAATGCCTAGGGACATACAGACTTTGGTCAAAATATTGGAAACACTTGATATTTTGGCATCGTGACCTTAGAACATGTCATATAGCAATCAAAACTTGACATATTTCAATGTTGTTTGCATATTAGTTATGTTATTAAATGTGTTTATCATAGAAAGCTGTTTTTTACTGGTATTTACAAACAGAAAGTGGCAGACCTCTCGGACGTTCAGAAGCCAAATTGTTGGTGCTCGTATTGCGTCAGGCGCAAGACCACGCCTGCTAAAATCGCTAGAGGGCTCAATGAACACCCAGAACCGAACAGAGTTTCCACAAAAAACTCTTCGTCGTGGAGCTGAATTCAGAAAACCTCTGCTCTCAAGAACGACAAATGTTTCAACGCGACGTTTAGAGTGGTGGAGCAGAAACCCCCTTTTGTATTGGAAAAATGTGATTTATTTCAACGAATCATTGTTGATCACCTTATTTTCGACCTCTAACCGAGTGAATCACGTTTGGAGACAGATGAAAGAATAATTTAATCCAGTTATCTGCTGTTATCTCATAATCGCAAGACATTGGGGTGTCTATTTCTTGGTGCTATTTCTTGAAAATCAAGAACTATTTAGGCATTTTGGGTGACCAAGTTTCTTATCCTCCTCTGGTTGTTCAAGAACCGCGGTTTTTTGGAGGGTAACGCCGTCATCTTTCAAAATGACAATACAACACCAATCCATACAACTGCTAGAACTGCGTTTTGTGAGAATGGCGGCACGAGGAGGAACATTCTAATGAAGTTGAGTATCTCATCAACCTCATTATTGAGGAGCATCATCTTGTCTAAAAGAACTGGGTGCTATTTTAACTGAATAATCGGTGGCTAAAATCCCCTTGGAAGTGTTTCCACTACTTTGTCCAGGCCTTGTTTCCACCTAATAAACAAGTAATCATGAAGCCAAGATGGAATTTCCATTAATCACAGGAAGATCTCCGCTAGAGTCTCACTGAAATTCAAGCTATCGAAAAATTTCTCAAAATTTATTTGTTTTTATCAAAAAAATTTAGAGTCGCATGCCCACAACGGAACATTAAACTATTCTCAATGCAAACAATACACTCTTAAATTACAATTTCAAGTCTCAGATAGTTTAATAAATCATCTTAGAAATGGCTGCCGATTTCCACGAGAACAAAGAAACGCAAGCCGCCGAGTAAGAAATCACGATTACCGTCTTATCAAAAGGAAAAGTTAATCAAACCGAAATTACGAAATGAGTACCTTTAAATTGGAGTACAAAAGTGGCATGGCCGAACAAGATATTTTCAAATTAAATCCAGCCAACTTTGTTCGACCACCTGGCATCAGACAGAAGTCCACCACCTGCAGGAGCTGTCACTACCCCCTCAGACTCCAAAATGACATTTACTCTCGCTCTAGACCAGACAAAGGAGATTCACCCACCCACACCTCCTTCTGTCAGACAAATAGAGAGAGCTTCTGCTACTCAGCTTAATCTACTTTCTCTATCAGACATTCTGTGGGTTAGAGAATACCAGGAGAAATGACAGTAGTAAAAGAAAAATCGATAATTCTGAGGGATTTACTTGAGTACCGCAAATAAACCAATCAGAAATCGAGTGATATTCCCATTGAGTCTTAGGATTTTTTTAACATAAAACCAATGTTAGTGGAGTCAACAGACTCATCTTTTATCAGTCGGTTCCCGAGAACAAAGAGCACCCCTACGGGACGAATACCCCAGAGAAGATTCACCGCCGATGTCAACACAAAAAACCACGGCATTTTGGTGCTTTGTATAGAGGACAATTGCGCTTTCGGCAAAGAATTCGTTGCATTCATTTAGAAATTTAGATTATCAACATTTTAGCATCGTTAATTCATCTCGAAAAGCAGTATTCGAAACAATTTATCGATGGGAGGTGCCCTTTTGCGTAACCATAGATGTAAAAACAATGAGGGAACTCATGCGAATCGAGAAGAGGACCAAAACAGACCAATCTTAGCAACCGGACACATTGTTAAACAGAAAGAGAACACTCCTGTTATTCAACCGTTAAGAGAAATTACCTACGGGAAAATGGACTTTTAACAACCGATTCAAAGGACGTTACTAGAGTAAAATCAAATCAAGACTACCATTTCCCTTATAGCACATGTATGATTATAACTTTGAGGTGAAAATCGATAATTGCAATCGATTATCACCAGCGCCGAAAATCAACCAATCACAATCTAGTAGGAGTTTATCTCAAAAATTAGAGCGTTTTATCCAACCAAACTCAGTCAGAAGTGAGTCTTTTTACGAAAGCATTGCAACTGGAGGGAAACGTGGTAACTCAATCTTCAAACGCAGTGCCAGATTCCCACAAACTAGTAGCTAATTGAAACAGATTAGTTTATTTGGATTAGCTTCTGTGTGGCCTAGGCAGATGTGAAAAAAAAAACACAAACACCTCGCCGTAAACTTGAGAAGAATTCCCCTTGATCTAAACACTTCGCCAAAAAAAAGCAATAAAGCTGAGAGACAGTGAACGATAGTAAACAAAGGCCAGCTTCAAAGGTGAGACGGGGAGAGAATGTAGTAAGTGCGTCTACGAAAGCAAACAGCAAAACCACTTTCTATTTATAACCTTATAGAAATAGTGAACCTTGAGGACTTTCTGAGATGCCAAACCTCAGGTGCTAGTGTACCAGAAACTGCCGGTTGGCGTTCCAAGAGGTACCGTTTAAAAAGTAATGGCTGCCTTTTGAAAGGAAGGAAACAGGTCCTCAGAAAAGCACAGGTCTGGCAGAAAGTCCAAAATATCTGAAAGAGAACGTCTAACTCTTACATCGAATTGTTGGAGATGACCTCAAGACCACGGCTCCTAAGAGCACTGCAGAGATCCTCAATGAACACCTACAGAACGCACTTCCCTTGGAGCAAGTGTTTTCGGCCCTCTAAGAGTTGTGTCTCCCCTTCCAATATGGTTGATGGAAGAACCAGACTGATTTCCATCCATGAAGGAATCTGAAGAGACGCAGCGGCGGTAATAGTGGCCTAGTGGGTCGATAAACTGTTACAAGTTACAGAAAAATAAATCTTGCGGTTTCGAGATGAGATATCCTAATAGAGTACAATTTGACCCCTCATAGAGGTAGCATATGGTGACACTCAAATTGCCTCGTTTAAAGCTGTAGCAGACAACTTCCGAGACAGCGAGGAATAACAAAATACTGTCCATTTCTACCTTGTCTTCGTAGATAACCCGTAATTTCTCAAATCCACCGGTTAATCCAATCTCCTTCCATTATCTACAAAGGCCTCCAGTGAAACACTGTTGGTGTGGTGTTGGTAATTATTATGTTTAACATCTTGGCACAAAATACACAGGCAAATGGGTGCTCTGTCACATCCTCGGTGGTCCAACTAACCAGCAACTGGTTGAGGTCTTACCCACAAGAAATTGATGAGAATGTCTTGCGCCTCACAGACACTAATGGAAATTTGTTGAAAAATTCTCCCAGCAAAACTTTAGGGTTAAACAAGCCAGTCAAAAAACGAACAATTTCCCAGAGTGACAGCAAAACCACTGGACTACCACAGTCTAAAGTAGGTGGCGCCATGGAAAATTGGAATGACATTCAAAATTACAACAATATACGTATATATTAATTTCGACCTTAAGGAGTTTTGTCTCCCGTTCCTTCTCCATCAAAACAATAAATGAAACTAAAATCCTGAATTTTATTGCTAATTTTATCAATCGATATTTTCTATCGATTTTAAAGTTACAAAGTAATGTAGACGAAGTTGTTTCGGTTAGTCGGTCGCGTTTGAGCAGCTATTCGAATCACTTATCGATCGATTTTTTTCCACTCGATCAATGAGCCGAATTTCATTGGTAGAAAAGGCAATTAATAAAAGCGTTTTATTGGCAGATTTGAAATGATTAATAATTTGAAAATTAGTGGAAAATGAGACATATTAACACCGATTTTAGTTCACAGGTATAGGTTCAGAATAGAATTAAGTCGGTAAATTTCGATGCCTTTTAAGAAACGACAAAAATACCCATGCAATGTGGGAAAAATGCGACGACTCCTAAAATCGAATTAGGAAATTCCATGACACAGGCTAGGGGCGTTACACGGAGAAAAACGGACACCGGATACCAAAGCATCAGCCGACTTCATTCAACTACGTGTTTATTTACAGGGTGGTCGAAATAGTTCAAGTCAAAATAGGAGGCGATAAGTTACAAAGTACGCAACATATCAGCATTTAGATTAAAAATGATGCTACCAAAATGCATTCCCCCACGTCCAACTTTTGAGCCGCATCCATTACATGCAGGGTTAACAAACTGTCACCTGAAAAAATCCTCAACATGGTCGTTTTTGTTTAGTCTCCGAATCCACACACGCACATCAAATACACCACAGGTGTCTGGCCAAGTCGACTTCTCAAACGTTCGGGTCACGAAATCCCACAACTGCACCACACCGACTTCTAGATTAGCCGTGGACAGCTTGTTCCATGTCTAGTTTGTCAAGTAATAAAATAAATAACGTAGGTGCTAACGGATAAGTACTGCTACTCTCCCAATAATTAGGGGAGAGCATTAGCCAATGATAGGATTTGCGTCTACTTTAGTATTGCAAGACAAAAATTTCCATCCACATGAAAAACACTTGGCTCTGTCCCGTCCCTTCTAGTGCTAGTAAATGGGCTTCTTTTTAACTTAGGGGAGAGAGTTTAGGAATGGTTAAATAAACAGATCAACCGGTGAGCGTAATCATCCCTTCTAAGTGACGGAGCTCTCTGCTAAGTACCTAGTTTCCAACCTGTTTTCATGCATCAAAATGCTGACTTTTGACCATTTCATAAAGCGAAATCTTTCAGGAATTTTAAGATTACCCAGAGGATACTACCACTAAAACTAGTCCAGCTGAAAAAGCCCACTCGATTCAGTTCTCACAGCTCTTATAAGGCTTTATAAAGCGTTCAACTCTCCATCCCTAACTGTGACTAAGTGATCATTGGTTGGATTCTCAGTCTAATTCACCGAACCACCCTCCTGCTACGTTTCGGAGTTATTTCACCATAATTTCATGAATATATTTAAGCTGCTTTATCAGGAGGTGTGTTACGGTAAAATATGCTTGTAAGCAAAAGATTTTTTGTATTCCAAATAAACATAATACACAACGTATACTTTCAAGCATTGTCTCTAAGAGACGTTTTTGATAATTTATTAAGAATACACTGGCAGCGATCAAACAAGCCACCGATTCTACTCCAGAAGTAGCAAAAACTGCAGAGGCCGCTCGGAATAATTTCAAGTGGTAACAGATGAATCCTAAGTTGATGAGTGCCCTAAAATTGCAACACCAAGACTTTAAAGAGTTTCGCAAATCGATTGGACGTCAATCACCTTCTACTGACAACTAGCTTCCTTAAATTACAGTATTTCTGCGTTGAGGGCTGGACACGTTCTAGACCTATCGAGTGCGCTTCAAAAAATGGTGATAGTAACAGTAACGGGAGAAAACCATGTTGCTCCAAAGGAAAAAGGACCTTTTGATTTAATAACGGAAAGGGGAGCAGCTTCATGTTGGGGTCCTGATCTTCACTCCGATTCAGCTCTACCAGACCTCTTCCTTTATTTCCCCAAAACCTCAAAGAAGCCCATTTTATGAACGTCATAGACGAAGGAGCAAAACACTCGAGAATTCCACTTTCGAATCTGGAAACATTGACTAGAAAAGCGCATTCAACGGAGTGGCAAATACCTTGAGAAATAGGCTCTGTACAGAACTGTATTTGCACGAAAGCAAGTCGCAGGCTCTCTGGTGAATTAGTCTCCTTGGGGTGAGGAGATCGACCAACTAACCGACTGTCAAATCCTAAAACACACCTCAGCCGGGGTTAAAAGGTGGGATCAACTTGTCAAGATAAAAATGGCAAGGAAGTTTCGCTTCTAAAAAAACGAGGGACGTTTTCTACCCACGGAATAAGCTCACATTCTACCACCAATTTAATTAGCCTTCTGTATCCCAGCCAATTTTCAAGCAGAAAAATTTTGAGACATCTGATTGGCTAGAATAGAGAAATGCTTGGAAAGTGTGACATAACGGATGAAGGGAATAAGCTGAGCACCGACATTACACTCAACCTCTCCTCCGAAATCTCAAGGAAACTTCCAAAATAAGTTCAAACCAAGATCGACGACATCTCACCGGTGACGAAATACCTCTTTCAAGTTTCAGTGAAGAGACTGATGCATTTTATGTAGATCAACCACCAAAATTGAATTCAGCACATCAAGCATTGACTACTCACCATAAGAACCCACTCAGATGAAATTCCAGAACTTTTCAGGTATCTTAGAATCAGTAAAACCTTGGCACTACTATACACTCTCATTGATACCTCGGGTGCATTCACCCAATAGAAAATCACCACGGAACTCTCTGCCAAAAACGTAGATTTCTTACTCTTCACCTGTTTTCCTGCGCGGAAATGCTGACATTTGATCACCTTTGGTGAGCGAAAGATGGGAAGTACCCACATCCCGCTTAATTCCACGATAATCTCAATCGATTAAAATACCGCACACTCATTTTTTGTTTCTTGGTGAAATGCCCCTTTCCGAGAAATGACTCCACCAAACCACAGGTCTACGCAGATTACACCACAGTACTACCATCATTCACACAACTGACCGGTTAGAAGCTCTCATACTTTCTACGATCGACGTTAAAAATTGAAGTCAGCCTGCTGAACATCGACTACTCACCCCAAGAACTCACTCCAAAGAAGTAAATCCTAAAAATTTTCGGGTGTTTAAGGATTACCCGATGGGACTAAGATCGATCCTTGGAAAAGATTGGCAGAAATAGTAAGATCGAATTTGAACGGAAGCAACAAAAAACCTGCATTCTTTACAATCTCCTCCAAAATTTATAGGAAATTCCATGACAACTCAAGCTGTGACAGTATCAGGACCTGCGATCAATCTTACACTAGTGGATCCCTCTGCTGAATACCTAGATTTCTTCCTCCTAACCTCTTTTCCGGTACGAAAATGTCGCCCGTAAGGTGGTAGTACTTTAAACTCGTACCACGAATTGCCCTCTCTCTCCCCTTCGGTGAATCAATGAACTGTCAATCCCTTACATTGGCAGATACATCAAGAATAGCCAACTCACGCCCTGCAAGCTCATACCGAAAAAAATGTGCCCTATTCCTTAGGGAATTAAGTCTTTAGGCCAACTAACAGGTAATCAAATCCCGAAGCACCCACCAATAGCCTCTCTTCCACTGACGCTTAAATTCGAATTTAACTCGTGAAGAACCACCAACTCACCCTGAGAACCAACTCCTTATGCGGCGACAGCCTGCCGGAGGAGCAGCGGAACAACTTGCTGGTCGACTGTGCCACGGGAACACCCTCGATGCGCGCCAGCGTCTCGCCGTATCGATCGACCAGATCGATGTGGGGCGCGGAGGTGATGAGGACGAGTTGAACGATGCGCATCGGCCGGTGTGTGGAGAGGCGGATAAGGATGCAGCAGGGACCCGCGGAACTCACCTCTGGGTGGAGGTAGGGCTGCAGGATCACCGGCTTCGAGGCGAACTCTGCCGAGGCGTCCTCACCTGCCAGGTCGTTTCTGGGTTAGAGAGGGGGGTAAAGAAGGCTCACTCTCAGTCTTCTGGAACATCTCCTAAGCTTCCACATCCTACAAAACCCTAGTACGGTGTCAGATGGGGACAATCACAGATATTACAGAGATCGGTCAATAATCCAACAAAATTGTCCCTTCAACGCGGTGGATCCCTAGTTTTCTTAAGCCCAACTCGGAAATGTTGACACTTGATTGGATTGTATCGATTTCCACTTCCAACTTAGTGGACTTGAAGCTAGTAGGAGTAATCGGAACGCTCGTCTTTCCATTAACCAGTCGTCGCGTCTACGCGGGCCATCTTCGAGCCTAGGCTCTAGAATGTGGCAATTTCTCTGGGGCTGACACATGAAGGGTAAAAATGCGTCTTCCACCCACAAAAGCACTCATTCAAGCTCTTCACTCCGAGTGGCAGTCTTGTACAATTCACGCATTTCCCTCAAGTAAGCACTCATGCAAGACGGAACTGCGGTTCCGAATGTACTTCAAAATTTGTAGTTTCTTAGGACACAGAGGACAACTATAGCACTTGCACATGGATAAAAAAAACAACGTAAAAACGTCATGCAGCCCTGCGTGCGCTTCAGACCAACTCCATCTCTGACCACCTTGAAACAGTCTTACAGAGTGCGACTGCCAATCTTTAGTAAAAGCGCTATGGATACTACATTTCCCCTACAACGCTGGGGCTTAGACATAGCTCTAAACTTCGACTCAGGAGATGCACATAAAACGCAAATGAAAAAAGCGTATTTTGAAAAGACTCAATAAAAGTTATCGATGACCTGCTTAAAGCTAGATTATCTACCTCATTAAGACTCTTGCAGTTTTGCCAGTGCAAGCATAAATTAATCAACCACTACAAGTAACGATGCTGTGCTTTATCAACATACAGAGGAGAGAATGAAGATCGCACTGGGCGTCTAAGCACCATTCTCGAAGTTTTCAGCTCCTAAACTTTCAGACGAATTATCGAGCTTCAAATAGTACATTTAAATGGACTCAATAAGCCACTCAAAACCAGATTATCTCCCTAGTAAAAACAATTTCTGTTTTGTCCACTGAGGCCAACTGAAGGGTTGACGCATAAACGAAGAAAAGGAAGACTGCATCAGCCCAAAGGCACTCAGTTTGGCCCACACCTGATTCGAACGCAGTTAACGTCCCAACACTAGTTTCCGTCACATGCCTACCTCTTACATAACGGCACCTGTTTAACGCAACCATGGTGCATTGTGGCCTTCCGAGTTGGAGATTTATTAGGGCATAGCAGACAACCATAGCACGTGCATCTCTCCAGCTTGCACCTCGATGCCCGTTCATCTCGGTAGGACACGTGATGTGAATTACATTCATCATTCAGCCAATAAGAATAGCAGGTAACCACCAAACCGACAAGATTTTAACATAGCCTATTTGGATTTCTTAATTTAAGGTGGAATAAATGGGTTATGTGCACTTGGATAAATTGGTGTCTGGCTCGTGTGAGAGATGACTTCAAGACACCAACACGTCTGTTGCCTAGCTCACTTTAGACAGGATCAAATGTCTACTTTTTCGCTGCATATGATTTTTGACCGAAATGAAGCCACGTCCTTCACCACCAGTAGACGCACGTGAGAGTAAACAAAACTAGTCATGTTGCCAACGCTAAACACAACAGAGCTATAGCTACTTGATGATCAAGGTACAAAGTATGTATTTAAAGGGGGCTAAGATCAATGGCAATTAATCTTTTTTTAAAAATAGTTGAAAAAACCCCAGTAATGTGCCCTCCTAAGGCGCCAGAGGTCAAAAGATCGGAGGAAAACGATTTGATACTAATATTTAGATTTAAAAGAAGTATATTCGATCATGCCATAAGTTCTGTCCGACTTTTGAATAAAAAGAACGTGACCAAAAACGTTGAATTTAATTAAAGATTCAATCGTCAACGAACTGACCCTGACTATTTTTGACTGTCTGTCATCTATTACTGTAAAATTCTTTTGGTTTTGATTAGGCGAACTCACAAATGTCGGTTTCAACCTCTACGTGCGGCGTTGCAAAAGCCGTTTCTCCCGAATGATTTTGCAAACTAGGAAACAAGAGTCTCATCATCAAACTCATCTACCTTCTCCGAGTTCTTTCATTCATTCATTTCACTGGATAAACTGAGTGAAGAACGTTTCTAGCCGCTTCGTGGGCTATTGAGTTTACTTCCTATCTCAAACTCAAAACACCATATGGCTCAAACGATTCGTGGCCACTTCCAATAAAGCAAGTGGATGCCACACTTACTTGTACAAGGACAATAATATATTTCACCGGTAGTTTCAGCAAGTTGAGGTGATACAAGCAGCTGCAAAGGCACTATGGATAACGGGCCTACTTTCAAGAACAAGGCTACCAGCATTCAGGCGCCAACGAGGGTTAATTTATTCGGAAGGAGTGGGAGACTCACGGCTTGCCGTCTTCGCCACCATCACAGGTGAGTTCCTCGACCTTGACGAGGCGAATGAGAAGGATGTCGGAGAGTTTCCTCCTACCCTGGAGTTCCCAAGATGACGACAACTCAATCATTGGTGCGAAACACTCTGCACAATAGGCGAAATGACAGCAGATTAAAGTAGGCATTTCGGTAGTAGGCGACTTCACGTAGGCGAGGGAATCGCCAATGGACTTTCTTATAGGAAAATCTTAATTTCAACTTCAGGAGGGAAAAAATGATCAGCCTATCAACAACCGATGG
This sequence comes from Anomotaenia brevis, assembly GCA_030710315.1. NCBI lineage: Eukaryota > Metazoa > Platyhelminthes > Cestoda > Cyclophyllidea > Dilepididae > Anomotaenia > Anomotaenia brevis. The sequence continues at coordinate 361,280 of JAUOZQ010000050.1, forward strand.
GGGACGGATTTAAGTAGGCAGTGCAAAATATTCAGGATATTTTTTCCGAAGCTCAAAAACGACTGACTGCTCAAGATTACGTTGGTTGCTGTGTGCTTAGCCCGTTCAATTTTGGACTGCCGAATTCAGTAACCACTTTATTTTCTAAAGGGATGATGACCAGTCAATAAATAACCGATCGGGACCTGATTTAAGTAGGTATTTCAGTAGTACGCGGTGCAAAAGATTCAGAACAAGGTTTTTTCTAGAAATTGAAATTGCCAAGACGTTGCCAACACCATGTGCTTAGTCCCTATCATTTTTCTACCGTTGAATTTACCAATCATCTCTTCACTTACTGAGAGGAAAGTGTCCAGTCAATAACCAATCAAACGGGGCGCGATTTAAGTAGATATTTAAGTAGTATGTGGTGCAAAAGATTCAGGATTACTGTATTAAAAAAGGGGGAAATTTTTTCGAAGCTTAAGCAAGACTGGTCGATTGATTGTCGCCTTTTAAGAATATTTTGCCTGACTGATTTGCTCAAGCAGGACTCTATGCAAATGGTAACCACATCCACGCCTTGTGACCACACAAAAGCGGCATATTCACGTGGCTCAAATTTGGTTTATTCGACCGGAAATTCAATCTAGCCTTTCCTCCTCCTCCTCCTCCTCCTCCTCCTCCTCCTCCTCCTTCTCCTGCCCCTCAGCGACCAAGGAAAGTGTTTTGCCCGAGGCAGAGTGCAGCTAGCAAAGAAATACCCACCGGGTGAAAATATAACCTCCACAAGATGGGGACAAATTAGCCCCTAGGCTTCCTGACCACAGAGAGGGGGACACAGAAGTGCGACTAGGTCGAAGGGGGCGGGGACAGAGGACATTTCAGGACAAGGCTGAAACTTGAAAGCCTCAGCTCACTACCGACTCGCGATGGCCAAATTTGGTTACTAGATAGATACTCATCCTACCGCAGAATACTACTAATTCCTTACGTTCCGGATGTGTCAAGAGTTGTGTTCAGCCACAATGCAGGGCCTTATTCAACCACTAAGTGATTCATCAGGAGAGAGACGACCAATTATAATTCGAGCCGAAAAATGGATGGCAAATAGGATGAGCAATACTCCCAAGCAAAAAGACAATGAGATGTGAGACGAAGTTTTAGAGTGTAGAGATGTAATTTATTTGCAGATGAGGGTTGGAAATAAGTATACCACAAATATGTCGAAAATAATCGATAGAAGACAAATCAAACGCAGAGGTATTGATCGAAATCTGTCTTTGGTTCGAGACACTACCCAACTCCCGAAGATGACCGAAACCATAGAGACTCAAAAACCCAAAAAAGACTGAGTAGTCTAGTCTAGTCTCAGAAATATCTGCTACCGTGATAAACGAGACTAAAGTTAGGGAACCCACTACAATACCACCAACACGATTTTAATCACACAAAATCAAAGTGGGTTTCACGATCGCGTGAGTAAAAGCTGATAGCAAAGAGGGACATGCAGTAGACTCATTAATCAACAGAGCATAAAATGCAAAAGGCAAAAAGTCAAGACAGACTATAAATGAGGGAAAATAGCCGTGTCAAGAGACGTCATTTATCACTTCACAAGGCAGGTTTAGAAGAAAATTAGTGGATCTATAAAGGTTTGAGAACAGAGAAGAGATATACCCGGTCGATTGATCGTGTCCTGTCGAGCGATTGCTGTTGTAAATTCTTGCTTTTGATTCGACTATTCACACTAGGGTTAATAAAAGTTCAGTAACAACTACTCATTTGACATGAAAGACAGGGTGAAATCGGCAACTTTTTCATGCGGGCCTGCACGTCATATCCTTGCTTTTTATCTACAAAGCCTGACATATTTTCCGACTACTTTACTCTCAAAAATTGACAACTGGATACTGTTTATATATGTGTGTGTGATACCTAGTGTTTGCCCAATCTGACAGCAGCCGTCCGAAACGTCAATCGAGGCCAAGAAACGACGCCTCGTGGACAAATCACTGCGGAGCTCAAAAACTTCCACGCTCAAGAAACCACCTCGTGTATTGGTCCTTCGTTTGGACTTTCATCACATTAAAACATATTTTGTTGATCTTTCAAGGTGTTTGCAGTATTTTGGCCAACACTTGAAGGTCACAGAAAAGACCAAAACCCGAGATAGGTCAAATTTGTTTTCAACCCACAGATCTTAACCAACAGGTAGACTAACAAATCGTCCGCTACTTCTACAAAAGTCCAGTTGATGATGACTGAATTAAGTCAGCAATTACTTCGAGGTGACCATGTCCTCAAGGATTGAGGTCAAATTTACTTGCCAATTTAATTTCGTATAAATCTACTACACATTCTAGTTAGGACATTTATCCTGTCAAGGTTAAATTTACTCCGAAAACCACTTTAGCTAGATGATAAAATCTACCGAAAAAAGAAGAAGCACTTTTCACATGAGCAGCCTCGGACCGACGGTAGAAAGCAGCGGTTTGTTGACACTAATTTTTTCGTAAATTTGCGTAAATCGAAAGAGGAACTATAAACGGCTGAACTCCCCAACGTTTTATCACCCCGCATTGCGTCAGGCGCAAGACCACTTCTGCTAAAATCACTAGAAGGCTCAAAGAACACCCAGAATTGAACTGAGTTTCCACAAAAAGCTAAGACTAAGAAACCTCCCATTGACTCAAGAGCAGCTAATTCTTTAGAGATCAGAAAAAAACATTTCACGAACGAATAACAGTTCTTCTACGTCACTTTAACAAACACTTTTCTAATCTAAGCGGCAAGGAAACGGAGGCGCCAGGTTTGAGGGCTGTGTACTTTAAAACGGAACGCGATCAAAGTCCATCCTCAAACAAAAAACACGGCTACGATGCCACACAGGCATATTTCAGTGTTTGTGAGGTGAACTTTAGCCATGCGGTAAAAAAAGAAACAGATAAGGGGCTTTTCGAATCTGCTGAGTCGCTTGGAAACCCTCAACATAATCGATGACGCGCAAGCACTGAAGTGCTCTGTGGCCGAACCACTTAGAGACCATCAAACACTCTTTTCGGGCTTCCTTCATGGATGAACTCAATACCCGGGCTCTATTGTTTAGATACCTCATTTAAGTCGATTTGACTTCGATTTCCCGGATTTAGACAAGCTGCTACAACTCCCATTACTACATGATAACTGGCAGATTTTGATAATTAGACCAACAAAAACTTTTTGAAAATTTTCTGTCAAAACACTTCAAGGCGTGAGGTTTAGGTCATATGGATCGATAATTGATATTGATTTTCAAGACGAGTGAGTCCGTTGGTTTAAAAAAGTGGATTATTTGACTATACGCAGGTGGAGATTTCTACAACTCAGTGTGTGTAGCTTTATTGATCGATACTATCTATCGATTTGTGGGGCGAAATTTCAATGGAGGAAAAGGAACATAATCGAGTGCATTTTATTGGTTAATTTTTAATTGAAAATTAATGGAAAATATTAATTTTTAAGCACAGATTTCAGCACAGAGGGACATTACCCTTCCATTACATTTATAACGTGAAAGATTTCAATCCGGAGATTGAACAACATTGAGAGATTGCTGACATACGAAACCGTAAAACTGGTGATGTCGTAAGGCCGGACAGTGGGTTGTGAAAAAAAAAATAAAATAAAACGAATCAAGCCCAGGGGACGGGGGAGACTTGTGACCTTACGAAACCCGTTCCCTTTGACCTCAAACATTGATTGTAAAGAGGGCAGTGGGACGATTGTAAATAGACCGTGGAATTTGACAAAAAGGACTAAAAAGCGCGTCAACAGCAAGGTTGCTATGGTGCGAGCAGATTACGATGAGTATCGTGATACGACAGTTTATGGAATCAGCGGTATTGTTTCATTCCAAGGCACCAGAATGTAACTAACTTGTGCTCTTAAAGTCAAATAGCGGTTAGTAGCTCTAGCAATTTGGGCAATTTTCGACGGCCCAACTTGTTGGTAGGTTTACAGGGATAGATATATGTATTTTTCGTACACATTTATGCTATTACGTGTCTACAAAACAACAATCTGACATTCTATCACAATGCGGGAACAACACTAGGTGGTTGAAGGGAATAAACATCTTGATGGCGAGGATAAAACAGCATTCCAGCGCGCAGGGTGCTTTCTTAACACACAAAAACCCCGGCCGCAGAAGTAAAGAAAACTCATGGGTGGTTTTCAACGTCAAATTCAGTCACGAAGCCTTAAAACATTGCCTTCTTCAAACAAGTATTTACAACCTTCTAGGGAGTGCAGGAGATGGTCTGAACCACTTAAGAGTTTATAAGTGACTCAAAAGCCCATGAAGAAGGTGGTTAATAGATCCAAACGGTAACCCCACGGCCGTGTTCTAGAACATCAGATTACAATGGAATCAACAGATTTAACAGCACAAAAAACCTAGAACGGTTTCTGTAGGGGCGACTTCACGACAGCAACCTTGAAATTAATTGGAGATTAACTTATTTAGTAATTTGAAAAGGATAGTAATGCGCGTAGGGAGATGAGATAAAGTTCCATCTGTCTGAATGTCAAGCGGCCTGACCGAGTCATGTCAATTTCGCATTGAAAATAGTACCTAACTTATTTTTGTCAACGGACCTATTTCGAGAAGACCAAACAGTGCTCCAATGCAGCTTTCCCATTGGACAATTCAAATGACAGTTCCTCGCTTACATAAATCGATAGAGTTGTCGCCCAGTCAATCAATTGTGAACTCCGGCAAAGCTTCATTGCAGATAAAACCTTAGTTCTCCCATTATGAATTGCAGATAAAAGGCGGGATTTAGTGATGATTTGGGTTCCAATTTCGCAGAAAACGTTGCTTATGACACGCGATCGTGTCAGTTTCCGATTGGAACAATAGGTGAAGGTAAAGCCAAAAAATGCTAAAACAACACTTAGGTAAATATCCAAAGTGGTGCTGTCACTCTCTTTGTTGGACAATTCAGAAGACAAACGGATGTTCGGAATATATGCATTTTTTTCAGAACACAACTTCACTCAGACGACTCAAGGTTGTTCACGTCTAATCAGTGTCATCCCAGAACGTATAAATTCCTAAAATTCCTTTGGAACCTCGGAGAATTGGGTCTGCAATTGCCACAAAAGGCGGAACTACACCTTATTAAAGTATTCCTTGTTGATTTTTCAAAGTGTTTCTACTACTTAAGAGGAAAAATCGGGGTGTCAATTGCGGAAACGCTAATTAAATCGCTAAATAATTAGCTGAGTGCTCTATGCTGTAATTAATTAAAAATACATGGGGGAAATAGCGGTACATCCAATTACACCCTGTCATTTCCCATTTGGACAACTCAATTTACGGGTTCTCAGAGCTACAAACAGCACTATACAAAAGTTGAGAGTCAAAACCACGTCTTCCATTCTCGGTTGTGACTTGGGTATTTCCTCTTGACGAAGTCACTGTCTACGACACTTAACGTCTCCAGTCACAAGTCTACTCAGCAAAATAGGCGCAAAGAGTTGGCGGGAAGGAGAGAGAGAGGGAAGAGCAGATGTCAAATGGAGATTTGAGATTGTTTTCAAACAACAATCCATGGGTAGGCATCCATTTTCAGAGTTTTTTGAAAATGACGAAGATGAGCTGTTGTATGGTTTGAACTAAGCTTAATTGCCAATTACAACTCAACTGGTTTTAATCAAACCGACTTTAATTTTATTGTTATCTAAAACAGAATTTGATCCGCTTAACAATATTAAACGCTAATAGACATCACAAATTACTCTTTAAATTCCGTTCAATTTAAAGTGAATAAGTTAAGCAACCCTGTAATTCCACAGCACGATTTTGTGCTTTGAGTTTTTAATGAAAATCGACAGTCGAAACCACATTTTTTTGCATCCACCCAACTCAACACTGCGGTCGAGTTAAAAAGAAGAAGATTTCGATCATATCTACATCAGTAGAAATTCATTTCGGATCAGAAAAAAATGGTTTTTTTCTTCTACACGGTTCGAATTCCCCTCCCACCCAACTTTCTCGGCGACAATGACAAGAAATGACGCGCACGTGATGAGAAAGCAGTCAGAAGACGCTAGACAGCTAGCTAGCTAGCTAGCAGGGTCCCAGAATCATATCTTCTTCTCTCTGTGTTGACAAAAGCAGCGGCAACAGCTCCATGCTAACCAATGGGGTTAACGATGGCATTAATGCACAAAATCAGTCGGTAGCAGTCAATCTTTGGGCGAATTAGCGCAGTGCTTTTAGGAGAGACAAAGAAAGACCCCCACTATGCTCAGAATTCGGTAATGCAGTTGTCCCATCGGTCACGGTCTGAGTTCTCTCGTTGATCCATCGAGAAACCCATGAAGGGTCTGTACAAGATGACACTCGTACACTAGGCTCTGGAATGTTTGCTCCTCGTTCCTTTAATGGTCTCGAATGTTTTTCTTCCGAGGCTCAAACACAACCGATTCAAATGGGTTTAGACACTAACAAATTATCCCCAGGACTCAAAGAAAAACGACGGATAAATAACTGAAAAACTTTAGTAATTAAAGAGGAGAAAATGACAGAGTAGTGGATAGGTGGAAAGGATTTGAAACCACCAAAAGTGGCGCAACGTAGAATGAAGCTATGCTGGAGTTTGACGTAGGGCGCGGTGAGAACAAAGGCTTTCATTAGCTTGAGAGCGCCAAAAACCCTCAAGGTGGGGGAGGAGTGAGAGATAGAGAGAGTGCGAGGAAATGTTAGGGCGCCTCAACAGCAGCAGCTACTGGGTGTTCAGGGTAAATTTCACAGAAAAACAAAATTTGGTTGTTTTCCCAGATGTGTTAAAGCTGTTCACGTACATCACTCCTTATAAATTGAAATTTAAAGTCACTTTCGTCATTTGTACAGTGGATGACAATGAAGAAAATGGACGATGAATTGAACCTCCACCCGATTTATCTTGGAAGTGGCGAGTAACTTGTATCGTGGCGATGATTCGAGACGAACTACATCGTGACCAACCGTCGTGAAAGACACAAAAGCTGCGGCCGCAATAGACGCCGCTAATGTCGGCAGCTACTTTGAATAGAAGACCTTGAAGACAAAGGGGTCAAATTCCTTGTCAATGGAACTTTTTTCCTGCAATTGTGTTGGGTATCGACAAAATGAATTGGTGTGGATTTTAAGGTATTATGAAGACCCCCCTCTAATCAAACTCAAACGTCGACTTCAAATGGAAGACTTTCACCGAAATGCTCACTTCTGAAAACGTACCAAGCAGCGAGATGATAGAAAAACAGCACTGCCTGAGATACCCGAAATCTGCATTTTTGTGAAAAGCTTTTGATTAACTCAAAACCCGTGTATTCAATTTCATTTTAAACTTTTAATTTTTTACGATAAATGTTGTTAAAACTCATACCAAAAGACCTAGGTAGATGAACCCCATTTTCATTTATTTTCAAAATTATGGGCTTGAGATGGCAAAAGATTCCTTTCTTTTTTAGATTTCCTAAAGAGAAACATCTGACTCTTTGTTAAAAAATATATAGCGTTTTTACCGATAAGAGGAGCTAATGGAAACAGTAGAAATTGGGAACAAAATAATTTATTTAAAAATAGAGATAGCAAAGAATCATATCAAGATTTGAAAAAAAAGGTGATTTACCGATCAAAACAAGTCCACAATCAGCGCACTTCGATGTCGAAGCCTTGAAGTACTAAATGTCAACGTTGACGAAACGAGAAAACATGCGCCATCTCGCACCTGATTGGTTACTTCGGCAACGCGACGCAGTGATTGGTCGTAGACGAAGGCGGGCTCTCATTGGAGCATTCCTAGCCAGCCTATGAGAATGAAGAACGGTCAAATCACTATTTATAATAGGCATTTCGATACAACTTTAATGCTTATTTGTTTGAGATTTATACCCGCTCGAATTAGAGCCGCCCAAACAGCCAAAATTTAAACACGATATCGTCTAAGATCAGACAAGGTCTAAGTTCACAATTCGTTTATGGAAACTAAACTCATATAAATTAAGAATTAGAGCTTGGATTTCTTTGAAATAGACTAGATAAAAGTGGTTATTAAATCGCAGAATTCTACAAATTCTTTCGTAAAGTTAACAAACAGACATCTTTGATATTCTAGTGAAGAACTTATTTCCAGTTCTACTCTCCTTGAGGTCAGAATAGGCACAGTTTAGGGCCAATTTTTTTTCACCTTTGATTTTATAAATTAAATGTAGAATTCGATTATTTCCATGAGCAATAAAGTCACATTCCACCTTATCCACCATCAAAGGATCCACTAAATGACCTAAAGCGGTGATTTTCGACATCGAATTTACAAAAATCTAAATTTTAATTACCTGATTGAATCACTAGTAACATGGGAGTACCGAAGAATCGCACAATGAATGAAAGATGGATGTAGAAGATAATTTTCCCAAGAAGAGGTTGATAATCAGGAAAGTACATTGGCAATTGAATCATTTAATTAACTCTAACATTTCGTCATTTGTTTAATTTATTCAAAATTCAGGCAAAACTTATGCGCTGATCTGATGTTTCCGCAATCCACTCTGATAAAAAGAGGGACTTTTAGAGTGACGTATTTAAGCAATCAGGACAAATTAAAGGTCCTGACGATTCGGAGATTAGCTACTGATAATAAAAAGGCAGCATTAGATATGCGAGCAACTATGTTCATGCGGTTGCCTTAGTTACTATCGTAGCACCAAGAATGATTAATAACACACCTGGAGAAAGCCACGTTAGTCTACAGGCGATTAGAGAGTATAAAAACGAGTGGTTCAAGATACTTCCAGATAGAAAATAACCACGGGAAACAGCCTCATTAACCGGTTTTAAAAAAGGAACCGCATTTAAAAAAACCCACAACCGATTCAAGACTCCATCTTACGAAATCCCCTACCTCAAGACGTCAGAAAAAGGTTGTTGACACCTAACATTTTGGCATCATAATCTTTGAAAGTCCTATAAACAATCAAAACTAGACAATATTTTGATGGTACTCCTATGGCAGGCGCTAGTAATGACTTCCGCCTTTGAAAGAGAAGGAAAAAAAAACATCGAAAGCAACGCACAGGTCTGACCAAAAGTTGAAGATCGACGAACTCTAAGTCGACTCGTTAGAGAGGATGGCAAAACCACGGCTCCTAAGGTCATTGGAGAGCTCAACTCCAAACACCCAGAAGAGAACCCAGCTTCCATAAAAACTCTTCGTCGTCAGGAGCTGGAATTAGAAAACCTCTGCAGAATTGGTCCTTCAAGTTGTGGAAAAACGTGACTTACTCTGACGGGGCGAATCAGCGTCGTTTACCACCTTATTTCCGACTTCCGGCCCCCGAGACATTTTGGCTTCATAATCTTTGAACATGTCATAAACAATCAAGACTTGACATGTTATGCTGTATTTGTTTATTATTTTAGACATTTGACATGGTTATTTCAAATAACCGGTTATACAGATATTTAAAAGTGGCAATAACGTTGTAAAAATGACAGACCTATCGGACTTTCAGAGGTGCCAAATTGTTACTGCCCCCATAATGCTAGGCGTTTCAAGAGGTATCGTCTCAAAATTAATGGATGGCGCCTTTGAAGCAGAGAAGGAAAAACGTCGTCCTCAGCAAAACAGGTCTGGTTGGCCGAAAGTCGAAGATGTTGTCTGAGAGAGCGCCGTCGGACTCTAAATGGAATTAGTAGAGGGGATCGCAGCTCCCCAATAAACACCTCTAGAACCCTGTTTCCACTAAAACTGGTCGTCAGGAGCTACACACAGGAGCCGAGTGTACATACGTTTGAAGAGAGCCGAAGGAAACACTTAATCAAGACTGCTGTCTTCTCCCAACCATAAAACAAGGCAGCGCGGTGCTACTTCTTGCAAATTCACCGCTGGGCCATGATTTCCTTTCAAGGAAGAAACTATTTAGAAATTTTGGACGACCAGGCTCCTCATCCTATGCTTGTTCTAGAACCGATGACAATGGAGCACCAGTCCATAGAGCAGCTAGAATTTTTAAAGAATGGCGATACGAAGAGGAACATTTTAACGATGTCGAGCATCTCATCGTTAACTTCATTATTGAGGAGCATTTAGGACCGTCGATATTAGGTATTCAAGTGAGAAGTCGACTTCCGCAACCGCCACCGCCATCGTGCCTGTCTAAAAGAATTGAAGGACGTTTTAACTGAAATTCCTTTGGAAACAAGTCCTAATTTGTTTTAATCAATGCCACCTCGGAAAACTGAGGCTGTAATTGCCACAAAAAGTGGATCTACACGACATTAAAATATATTTTGTTGATTTGTCAAGGTATTTCCACTGTTTTGTCCAAATCCTGTATTGCTACGATTTCCTTCAATCATTTCCTTCATTCAATCAATGCGGACTGTGATGACTCCATTCACCTTCTTAAAGCGGTACGCTTTTCTCTAACTGAATCACTTTCGGGCTCGTTATAAAACCCGACCGTATCGTCCTATTAAAACGCAACAATGTGTTTTTTTTTAATGAGAAAAACTGCCGTTTTAGATAGCATCTGACCGCGTCAAAGATTTGACTGGGCGGGTGTCATTAATTCAACCCAACATGAAGGTATCCCATTACCCTCTCCCCAACCAAGAATTAATGAGAGTTACGATAAAGCAAGAACTAAAGTCGCTCTAAATTTACTCAGTCTAAGGAAATAGCAAAACCTCCAGCATGCGACAAAGACATGAGACTTCTAGTCCGTGCTCTAGAGAGTAATGCGCTGATTGACTAGAACAAATATTTTAACTCCATCACAAGACTCTAAGGCCTTTTAAAACATTACCCCCGGTTTCACTACCGTACTAAGCCTACTTAATACACATGAATGGCCGTATCTATTGAAATAAATAGGAGGGAATCGACGACCAGACGAATATATAACCCTTCACAAGGTAATAATCCTTTAAAAACACCAAAGATAATCCAATGAATGTAACTTAAACGAAGTTAAGACGTCGGAAGAGCACTTCCTTACAACGCACTTATTAGTCATTCAACCTAATAAACTAAAATGCTTATAATAAAAAGAAATATCACGATTACTCACGGTATCAACCACCGGTATATAAAACCAATGCTCAAATTAAATAACATAAAATTCCAACTCACATTGACTGTAACTGAAGATGTACGCCTGGATGAACTTCCACAAAGCCCATAGGCAACGTATGAAGGATTGTGGGACTTGATTGCGACAAGACTGATGTAACTGACAATTTCCGTTGGGAACAATCGTCTAAAATACAAAAGGATCGTAAAAAGAACTTGGGAAAGTAAACTTTTTTAATTCTGACTATTCCAAATGCCCCAATATATGAACACCAGCGATACTGTTAGTGTGTTAATGTTGTCGAATGAAGGATATGGTAGCAAAAACGACCATTCTAATGTATTTTTAGGAGCACCAAGAAGAGATTTCGGTTCCAAAGTTTGCCAAATAGCAATTTACAATCAAAATAACCATATCTACTTAAACAAAATAAGTAGTGAGGATGTTTTAAATGCCGAAAGACGATGCGTGAATAATATTGGCAAAAGGTAACTAATTACACAAAGGCGTATAAAAAACGAAAACGCGAGTATTTTTAAAATCTCATCAAGACTAGAATATGATAAAGACCATTTGATAGGAGGTCGAGAAAAGGCACACATTGGCTACGATATTTTTTGGCACTTAGGATTAGAAAGTTCATATTTTTTAAGAAATAAGCACAAACTTCTTATAATCTCCAAATTTGTGACACTGAATTGAATTCGCATAAAGAGGAATCACAAGCTAGTGCGAAAAAAGCTGATAAAGTATATGTTGGTATGGGAGATTAAGCTAGTGTTCCCCACATCGTAAGAGACTACCCACAAGAGAACCAAAGATCAAATATAATGGTGGGATTTTTTAGAATTTTTCTAGAAAAATACCTGCAACAACACGTCAAACAAAGTTCAATTTTTTGTGCAAAATTAAAGTTTCATGAATCTGTTGCGGGGTTTGGAGAGAACCCATAAACAATCTTCATTAACCAAATGAGCATAAAAATTAAAAATATAGAAATTTCAACTCAGTAAAAGGTTGTCGGTGTACTAAACGGAATCATTATGGTAATATCCGTGATAAAACCAAAAAAAGATGCTGCAGAAATGGCACGAAAAAGTAAAGAGCAAATAGGCAACTAAAGTTGCATGAAAAAAGGGAGTAAAGTTAAGTCATAATAGTACTGTATAATAATTTGTTCAATGAACGAACATTAAACACTTGCACATCTTTTTATGGGATGGTGAACTTTACCAATTAAAACGAAAGTCAAAAATCGAGGAACCTTAAAGCTTATGAGATATAAGTTGCAATTCAATCAGAGTCTGACGGAAAACATACCAAATTTTAGAACAAAAGACCAACTAATCGGTACTAGCAGTAATGGTCCAATTAGAAGCCGTGTCGACCTTGAAGTTTTCGTAATATTGCTATGTTTATATAGGTGTTGTAAAATAAAGGTAAAATTAAACTATAATAGCCATAACTACATGTGAATTTTGATTAAAAGGTAAAGTGTTGTCGTGTTGTAATGCTTACAAGAGATATAAATGTTTAGAAAAGAGTCTTTTACCTATAGCATAAGATGCACATTATTGGTCTCCTAATTTTTGAAATATCCTAGTTTTAATGTTTGATAAATAGCAAGTTCTTAATGGTTTTAATAATCTTTTTCGAAATGAAATTGAGTCCGCTGAGCAAAGTAGGGATGAGAGTGAATTCATGTTCATTGAGCTTAATCATCATCACACCCCATGATTATTACTAAAAAGGTACGTTTTACCAAGTTGCAATCTCAAGTCCGACATAATCGCTTTTCATCTAGCATAAATTCATTCCGGATTCATAGTAATGAGAAGGCTCCTACTAAGTAAAGGTGCCGTTACCTCAAATAGCATTAGAGGTAACGGGAGTTGTTTAATGAAGATATTGTAAATGATATCACTAGGAAGTAATCAAACATTGCTATAACTTTTGGCCGGGCTCTATCAAAGTTTTGCAAAATTTAACTGAGCTAATAACGAAACACTGAATCGCTGGCAGTACCAGTTTTAGTCAATATTAGTAGCTGTAAGCTATTCCTCATTTTTATGCACAAAAATACTGTTTAGATGAACTGCCGGTCAATAAAGGATAACTGAACGCACATGAAATTTAAAAATTAAGACTGTTTTTATTTTTGAATCAAATTTACAGAAAAGCAGCCATATAATATATGTTTTAATGCACTGTAATCCAGTAGGTCGCTTTAGACTGACAATCCTTATTTTGCTGTTTTCAGCGTGAGGTATATTCGTTTGCTGTGTTAATTTTTATTGTCGTTTTGTGTTCCATCAACCTCTTACTGTGCCAGTACCTAAAGGTTTCAACATTTAGGTCTCCCTGTACTTTCGCGTTCTCACGATGAAGCACTTAATGGTCGAGTATTCGGATACGAGCTTGATATTAACTGGTCCCACTGATATTATTTCTCGTCTTCACATGAACTTTCCACCTAATTCCATTGAGTTGCACGAGGATTATTCACGTGTGGTTGTCAGGTCTATGTCTTCTAAGGCGCCCCTTGACGTTCTCTACGTAACTCTCCTCTCACGTACATCTAGTTTGACAGGCTCAATTGTAGAGAAATCACACACTCCTTCATCTACACGTGTGATCTGGGAATTCCCATCCACACGCAGCTATTTGTCTCGATTCCTGCAGTCTTCCTTTGTCTATTTTGTTATCAAGACCCTTATTATCGCGATTTTCATCAGACCCATTCTCCACCAACTTAGTCATGTTAACTTTTTGACAGCTTTATTTTCTGTGGCTTTTGTACTTTTCATTCGACGTTTCTATAACTGACTAAATCTCATGCCCTTTTTATGACCTTTGAATAGCTTTGAAATGACGACCGAAAGCGAGTACGAACAACGCTTTAGCCAGCGTTATAGTGACGACGACAAATTTGGCGAGTACTGTAAAATCCCCTCCCCACCTCCTCCCATTTTCGAACGATGGATCCCCAGAAGGTAAATTCCCCCCTTACCACTTCACATTCCCTGCTTTACTTAAGTTCAGGAAATTGCAACCCACAATCTCGACGAGATAACCATCGAAGTGGTCACTCTCACCGTAATTATGATCGAAAATCTGGGCACAATTGATGCTCAAGCTCTATTTTGCTCTTAACTCTTATTTTATCAAATGAAAGCGCCTTTGTTCCGTATCATGTTTATTGTTTTGTCATAGATCTTTGGGGAATGAAAGGAGTCGGGTGGGAAGGTGGGACGTATTTACGCATCTCCTAAGTGAATGAACCGGAATGGGGCATGTATTTATCCACAACAGGCTCTGAGTAACTCTGTTTGCTTTGACAACACAAATGAGAGGAAGAAGGGGGGTCATGGGATTCCCTGCATTTACGAGAACTCTCTCTTCCTTCGGCTGATAAGCTCCCGAAGAGCAAAGTCCGGATAGGCTGTTTTGAAGTTGTCGATGGCGTACAGGACATCCACGTCGGGTTTAATGTCGTATTGTCTGCAAAACCCAGAAAATCGAATTTACTGAAATACCCGCTACTATTTTGACAGTGAGTAGGAGGGAGTTATTCTTACGCGGCTTTTCCTTCGAAGTTGTCCTGTTTAACGAAGAAGTTGATGATGAGGAAATGCTTCCAGCTGCGCCAAAAGTTGACGATTCGACCGTACTCCGGCTTGTGCGTTGCTGCCATGGATTCGGGCACTTCGGAGAGGAAGAGGGGGTTTATCTGGCCAAGTGCAATCAGATTCTGGAGGGTTAGACCCAGATAGGGAATGAGGGGCGGCGTGGCTTCGGCCAACTCGCGTCGGTAATCGGAGAAGTGGGGCGGTTGCATGTAGGGCCGAAGACGGGCAAGTCGCTGAAATGACAAAAGTAGTTAGCACCTAGTCAGGATAGACCTCTTCCGTGTATCATAGTAAACTTACTGCCCGGGTCTTCTTGGAAAATATGTTCTCGGGAACAAGTAGAAATGCACAGAGGATGGCAAGGAAACTGTTGAAGTTCTTCAGGATATGAAGATACTGCGAAAAAAAGAAGGATATATATATTTAAAAGTCAGTAAAAAATAGGTTTTTCGTAACCAATATTTCACAAACTACCTATTTTTTTGCCTTCTGGATAACTGCTTTTACTTATATCAATTGCTGTACCTTGTAAATTGTTTGAGTCCCTACTTAGGGGAGCGGATACTTAAAAATATAACCTACTTTCGCGAATTGGAAGTTCGGATTGTCCTCGCAGTTTTTTACCGGCAAAAAAACTTACGCCAGTAACGATTTACCTCAGAAAATCTCCAAGACAAAAGTAATCTAAGCACTCACGCCGTAGGATTAATTTTTGTCCCACATATTAACCTAATCCATCATCCTTTTTTCGCTAAACTATGCCGAAGACACCCTTATTAATCAGAAGCTTCTTTAGAAGATAACTAAGAGCTCTTCAAAACGGCCAATCAGAAGCGAGATGACTCACATTCATGACCTTGAGGAGTTTGACCGCATGTCGTTCACGCTGAGATACGGCAGGAGGTGCCAATAGGAGTGTGGCAGCCCAGTTGGAAAGGGCGGTGAACTGGGCAGCACAGGCAGCCATCACTGGAGCCTTCAACGCCGCCAGCGACTTGATGTCCAACAATTCCTCCAGCTGAAACAGTTCAAAATCTCCAATTAGTGAATGCTCCGATTATATGCATGTTTTTCCGTCTGTCGAGACCCGAAAATCGATCAATCGATTGATTTTCTACCATCTCGCACTTTTACGTAGTTATATATTATATATAGTACTGTAAATATGCTACATTATCCAATCCTTTTTCCGAAGTATGCGAAAACACCTTTTCACTTCCATGTTTGGCTCTAGAGCATGATATCGTTTAGTAATTGACTATATCCAGCTCCATCACCCTCTTTCCTGACGTGTTTATTGATTTCTGAGATAATGAAATTCAAATAAGCAGTGGTACCATCAATTGATTTAAACAATCTTTTCTTGCTCACATGACTGGAAAAGTGCTATTGGAACAAGCTGAATTTCCGAACAGTTCTAACTTTGTAACAAGATAAAGTTTCAATTACAAAGGCTTGTTCGCAGCTCTAGGATTTACGCAAGAGCAGAATGGATTTATAATTCGTTTAAAACTGGTCTCTAACGTAAGCCATAAAAGGGAAATAGTAGTTGGGGAAATAACTCCATATCAGATTGATAATTAAATGATGTTTGCGAACGTAATACGGTTACTAGGGGATGATTATGGGAAAGGAGGTGGTTATTGATCAGTTCGCTAGAAGATAATTTCCCAAAACAACGTACTAACAGATTCTTTAAGCTGACTGATCGATAACTTGGTCGACTCTTATTTTGCTAAGGGGAAACAACATTTGTCTAAATTGTTCAATGTCATTTGAATATTTTGAATCGACTAACAAGGAGCAACCAAGCATAATCCTTTGAGACGAATTGAAGAAAGAACAAGAAGCCTACCATAAGTCGCCCTTGAATGATTCCAGCATTAGGATGCACGCTTCAAGTGATTTGTCAATTTTTATTTCGTAAAATTATGCTAAATTTGCTTAAAATTGAAGATGGAATGCCACTCAGCAATCATCAATCATATTGAATTGTGCAACGCAGTTGGCCCTGGACATAAATTTGCATGAAATTTTAGAACTACCAATAGTTTGCACATTTCTGTTGACTTAAAAAGATATTAGGTGCTAACTTTTTTTCAAAAATATATTCATTTACCAATTTATCCTAAAAATTAGCTTTACAGAAGGCGATATTTTATGTAATAGCATATTTAATTGCCTACTCGAGAACAAAGCAAGACAGCACTCCTACCTCGATTAATCAAAGTCTAAATGACATTTCTATATATATATTTTAATTTTTTGAAAGATAGAGGCAATTCCATGTCATCTTACATCACGGAGAGTCATTAAGTCCTGTCATTTTCAGTGTTCCTATGGACAAAAACAATTTTTTACACTGTTGACAAAATGTCGTTTTAAATTATGGAATAATCTCGCCGTGTAAACTGTAAACAACTATATTTCCTACTAAAAAATATTTTCAATTATAACGCGATATCCTTTTTAATGAAAATAGGGAAATTCTAAATAGAAGTTCATTTCTGTATCCAAATATATTGAATAAAATGTTTGACAGAACAGAAGCAATCACCCGCAATTTATTTATTTAAACATGAAAATAAGATAACAATAATCCTCGTTCATTGCTTTTATTGTGTTTTCTAATTGTAAAACAATCGATGCCCGCCATTTCGGCCAATCAAAATCACCGAACCACGGTTTTACAGCATATCTTAATTGATTTGATTAAATTTAACAGCAATTTTAATAAATAACCGACTAAACTATTTTTATGTTGAGTTTTACTATTTAAATAAAACTCCCTTTTAATTTTCCGACTGTAGAAGCCAGGTAGTCCCCCCCCCCGATATCCAGTTAAAATGACTAATTTTTAGCGTATTTTTTGCCTCTTTTCCTATAAATTAGATAATCTCGTGTGTCTGCATTTCCAATTACCTGTCTCACACGTACGTGAGGATCAGTTTCCTCATTAATTACTAAATTAATAAGTACTTTAGACAAATACACACAAATTATAGAAGATCAAGCGAGGGAAATGATGGGGACTTTGAAAACTTAAATGTGTCTACGCACGTCCAGTTATTTAAAACAAGGCAGTGTAGCGGTTTGAATGACCAAAATTATCTTTGTTATTTATCCTCCCACGACCATTTGGGAGGAGCTTTAAAATGTTTTGATAGGGTTTTTCTTGTTTTTTTCAGTGATTTTTCTAAGAAATTAAATTAAATTAATTAAATTTAGAGGTGGCAGACAAAACAGAAAGCAGTTAAAATTAAAATAAATGGAATCAATGACATATTATTTATTTCGATTTTATTATGTTAACGAAATCAGGCATTATACTAAGGATATAATTAGTCTAACATTTCTGAGAGCCTTAGAAAGTGCGCTTATGAACCCTACTTGGACAACTAAACCACATTAATTTGTTCCAAATTGTATTAAGGTACAACTGAATGTTGAGTTTCTGTCCTAATATAGAGATACGTTAATAAAGATTCTGTTCATTTGAAAATCAGATGTACCTCAGCTATCGATGTCATCCGTCTGTTATTAAATGTTCAAATTGATAGTTTAACTCACAAAGTCAACTTATAAATTAGAGACTCAATTTAAAATAAGTAATCGTGCTGTGACAGTTTTTCTATGCTATTAAATTCACGACCTACCGCAAGAATTTAGTCAAATAATAACATTATTCTCTATTCAAATTCAATATTTGATAAAATATTTCTAGTAATTAACGATATACCTGAATTTCAACGATAAAATTCATTTTCTAAGGTATCGTTGGACAGTGACAACAGTGTAACTATTAGGAAATCCATTTTTGCAGTTTTATTTTTAAATTGGTTCTGATAACAGGGAATACGTCAAATTTGTCGATTAATGCAAGAGCAATTGGACATGTCTAAACACAAGTTGGCATTATTCAAACAAAACCTGACACATGTCATTTACAGAACCATTTGGTTTGACAAAAAGGCGCACTTTTCTCTCCTAATCAAGCAGCGCAAATAACCAGATATTTTTAAAAGGCCACCAACACTCACCGTCAGTCTAGAGTATTTCTGCGCCTCCAGATAGGTAATCTGTTCAGCCAACAGCTTTGCCGGTATGTCCAAAAGACTCATGCGCCTCGGTGTGTTGCCAGCAGTTCCCGGATGCCTTCTAAACGTCCCGATGGCATTCGCCGATAACCCCGTCGCCAAGAGCAGTCGTCTAGAAGCGGCAGGAGAGCTAAAACAGGACGAAGTCGAATGTCGCACACTTGCCGTCGGAGTGGGGTGCGTTCCCGACCCCGACAGGGTCTCAAAATCGATTTCCGATAGCGCCGCGGAAGCAGTTGGCGAGGACCCCAGCGAGTTTTCCTCCCCCTGAGGGGATGAAAGAGAATTTCTTGCAGAGGCGTGGGGGGCAGTGAGGCCCTTAAAAGCTTCTCCGTTCTTTGCAGCGTTTGTTTTAATCGCTATGGCGGAGTTGGTGACCGCTCCGATTGAGTGCGAGCGTCGGACACTGACTGCGGAGGGGGCGGTGTCGGAGGCGGGGGAAGAAGGCGGGGGAATCGAAGAGCCGTAGGATTCGATACTCGGGCGAGGCGAAGATGATGCGGCCGGGAGGAGGGAAATGGCTTCTTGGCTCTGGTTTGACGCCCGTCGATTCTGGGAGCGTTTGAGTTGACCGAGGAGGGTGAACTCTAGAGCCCTGGCCAGGCCTCCGTAACCGTCGTCCATTACGCGGTCCCGGAATGCGTTAAGCAAGGAGTAGAGTTGAGAAGTCAGGTCTCCAGAAAGTTGAGATATCTAGAACAAGCAAAAAATCGATAAAATCATTCATGTCTGAGCAACAAAATAATCGCGGCTTTTGTATTTATATTTACTAAACACTATCTTACTCTATACTCTTTTTTAGACAATAATCTTCTAAACATTTCCCCTATCCACTAATGACGGTTGGGCGAAACACGAGAACTGTTTTTTCTGAGGTGATCAGCAAAGGTCATTTTTCTATCCACGAGAAATCTCTACTCTACCGGGAATGATTCATCACATTTAACAGTAAATCGCACGATTATAGAGTTTCATATTAATCACTATATTTACAGCGATATATTGACCAAAGTATGTAGAAATATTGTCAGGTTACATCATGATAAAAGTTTCGATTCGAAAATGTAGCAGTAATTTGCATGCACGAAATATTTTGCACAACGCGTCCTACAGAGAAACTCGTGATCAGCCGAAACACTTTCGTCTTAATGATAATAAATTTGAGTTATTTAGGAGCGACCTTGCGACAGTGAAAATAGTCGAAAGTTGGAAACAAATGACCATTCTCTGTCTGAATGTCGGAAGTGGGGGAAAACTTAACAAAGACCAAACAAAACTAATCGAAGTGATTGGTTAAGCTTATTTACTTTGAAAATGCATACCTGTGTTAGAATCAATATAATCCAATTACTTAATGAAGTTCAGAGCAATTAAACATCCGAAATGATATTCATCATTCAACGACAAAAAACGGCGCCTGCTTAAAATATCACAACGCCCACGCGCTCCAACCCAAATAAAGGGGAAAAGGAAGTATTATCTAGGAAGCATGCTAATGCAAGTACAATTTCACATCCACTAGGTTCATTTAGCAAAACCGGCGCCGAACACCTTTTATCCCCTAACTGGATCACAGAGAGAACTCTGGTTCAGTCTAATTGCGCGTTTACCATGCTCAATGAACCACAAAACCACACAGATCGCCCTGAATAAAAAATCACTGAAATCTAAGATGACCTATAAACGATTTTAAAAAATAACTTTAAATTTCTATCTTATTTTTGTTTCAGATGCGGAATGCATTACATGACATGCTTTCAACTAAGCCGTTTTATGCAACCAAATATCGTTCTCAAAAGCAATGCTGGATTCAAAAACGCAACTATTTACCGCGGATTTGTAATTTTATTAAATCCGACTCAAAGATGAGTATCTTTTAAAAACTTCAAGTATTATTCACAAATATTTATGTATTTACAATAAATTACATTCTTCTACTTCCTCCTCCACTATCGAAATTGGTAGGAGGAGCATTCTAAACAGGCCGCAAGTTTGTTGAGATAATTTAACCCAGCTTGCTAAGCAATTACGCAAAAAATCTGATAGAATCTTATCGCCATATTGCAGGCACTTAGATTAAGTTAAGTAACGCCGCAAACAACACCATAGGCGATAAAATAAAATCATTCGTTTACAAGGAGTCCGTTTTAATGTTGTTTTATGATTTCCATCTGCTATGAATCGACATATCCATAAAACAGTCATCTTGCTACGGCAACAACGTCTGGAAAAAAAACTAATCACGAAGAACTATACAGGGGTGATTGATGAGTAAAATAATTTGCGAATACAGCAACTCAAAGATTCGGCAATTTCCCATTTTGAGAAAAAAGTACGTTCGTTACTGTTGATGCCTTCATGGCCTTATCACCCATCCCCAGAAAAGGTCAATCTCCTATCTTCTCGAAGGCATCGGAGCCCACTACCAACTCTCTTGGCATTCATTAGTTGGCTCACATCTGACCTTTTATTTACTCCCAAAGACAAAATTGACAGTGATAGGGAATCGGAATCGGTGAAAGGTCAATTGAAACATCGTCTGATGTGATTCATGCAGCAAATATCACAGATCCAAAGATCCAACGTGCAACTATAAACGTTTACTAGGCAAAACAAGCCTAAAACCTAATAAAACTCCCTTAGGAATAACTGATTGCCCATTGACGACAAACCCCGTTACCTTACTATTTAATACATGACCAATTAAAACAAACAGTTGTGATCATGTCAAGTTCTTTATACTATGCAGAATGAAAAACCGAAGATACGGAAGCTTAATTGCAACTCAACTGATAATGCTTTAAAATGTTGCTAGTCAGCAAAGCAAATTCAACTGGGCGTTGTCTGGTCGCATCTTCATCTCCACTTCCACTTAATTTCACAAAACCATCTTCTACGGCCATTTTCTCTCATTAACACATTCCTTTTCAGTGAGTACCTCCATGTTAGGAAGCTTCTAATCATGCAAATTTCAACTTCATTGTTCTGTTAAACAAGTTTTGTATAAACAAGCTCCATCTTAACATAAAAATAACGTTAAGCTCCACCAAACATTATTAAAGACTCTTTAAATTGGGTTTAATATTAAAAGGTCATATTCGGACAGAACTTATGGGGTGACATGATAGATTACCTCACACGAAAACCACATTTAAATTATGCAAAAAGCACTAATACTCCACGTCAAATGGCGGTAATTCTCGCACCAATATTCGGCGTAGGGTAGTAAAAAGAGCGCTCACCAAACGGAGTCTTAGTTACGAGCAATGTAGAACTCCTATAATATTCCAGTGTCCTTGAGAATATGGCCACACGCCATACGGTCCATATTGACACTAGCTTGACAGAAATTGCTAACGAAATTCCACGTCTTTTGTAGTCATTAATTCAGCAAAGATTAAAGACACATTCCCCTCCTACATGCCAATTCATGTATTTGAAAAAAACGGCTTCCATACACGAAGAAAGCTCAGTGTTTTTTTAATAACTGACTAATCTTCTGGCAAGGCAGATATTGACTCACGAGTAACAAGCAGAGAAAAATGTTGGATTAAGTTCCACCCATAAAGAAAGTAAAATATGAAATGGAACTTACTGTTTAAACAAGTCGCAGATTTTCACGCAAACGAGCCACTAATAAGCCTTCTCTCTCACCATTCCTGTTTTTAAATGTCAGTAAAAACGCGAGCCTTCAGACAGAGACAGCTAATGTTTTGAGTTGGAATGCTTTCCTTGAATTATTTATACACCGCTGCTTCTCAAATTTCAGTATATATAGAATTCAGAAACATGCCATTACTGTGGTTAGAAGGGAGATTTAATCTAGTCCTGAATGACAGTGAGTGACGAGATATAGAGAGTTTTTGAGGTGATAGAAGAGTTTTCAGAGACCTTTTGCTGTCCGTTTCTCGAACTATGTACAGTTGTTTGAAGGATACTTAGATGTAGATGGATACTTAGGGGTAGTTAATAATTTTTACAACCAAAGAATATTGTATTCATTATTATTATTATTCATTATTATATTTATTATTTCCTGATCATTTCGAACCACATTTTTTAATTGCCCTTCTGTTACTATCTGTGTATTATGTAGAGTTGTTTAAGTCATTGCTATGACGCTTTGTACTTCGTAGAATATATGTTTGCAGTTCGGGGCAACTGAAGCAATCAATGAAGACCCACTCAGAGACAAGGCTGTTAGACAATTTGTAGGGCAACCAAAATGTCCCCATTCAGATTGCAAACCGATTGTCAATTATGCTAATCGACAGTATAATAAGCGGAGTTTTTTCGGGTTGTGTCGAATTGAGAAGGCTGTAACGAACGATGCTGATGGCTTAGGTTTTTTGAGGACATCACATAGGTTCTCTCCGAATGTAGGACAAATAAAAGTGATCATCTCTTCTAGGGTGAAATCTCCACTCCTGAATTTCGAAAAATGGCTTCTGCAAGGTGTTTCATTCAAACATTCCGCTCCATAGTTGCAGGGTTTCAATTAAACAAATTTTACTTATTTTCTGGTAAAACAAAATCTGATCAGTTTAAATGCATCTAACAGACCGTATCTTCTACTAAATAGCACCACCTAGTGCATCTTGATTTCACAAAGATGCAGTGCCTGCATATCGGGAAAATCACTCCCGGTAGAGAGCCTCGCGTCATGCCCTCTCGTTCTCGAGGTCATTGGGGAAATGTGTGTTCGCTTCGAGCGTGACCCGGCACAGAAAAAAAGGGAGCGGTTTGACCCCACGACCCAGGGATCAAGTGTAGACAAGGTGGAGGAGGCTTTGCACCATCACGGCCATCATCATCATCACCACCACCAGGGTTTTTGACGAAGCAAAAAATCAGGCTTATTAGAGGGATATGGGGAAAGTGCACTTGGGTGATAGCCCTTGTCACGAATAGAGGGTCTCATCTCATCTTATCACTAGATCAGTTAAACAAACAGAATCAAAAGACCAACCATGAAATAGTACCGGGGATTTTTAGTTATTAACATTGGACAAAATAATGAGAAACACCTATTATGGACAAAAAGTCCCTTTGAAACAACTTACAATTCGTGTGAATAGATACCTCGGCGAATCAGGACTGTAATTGCGGCAAAAAGTGGAGCTGCACCACATTAAAACAAATTTTGTTGATTTTTCAAGGTGTTTCCACCTTTCACAAATCAATATTCATGTCCTCACTACTTGATGCGGCACTCTGGAACATACACCATCTCATCTTCAACCTAGGCTCTAAAGTAAAGCAAAAATTGGTATCAAATTCAACGGTTAAATGGTTAGTTTCCAGGCTTCTTTCGGTGGCAATGATATATCCACCATCCCAGAAGTACCATTAACACCGGAAGTTATTAAAACCTGAAATCAGTATGAATTCATGTGGGGAATTTCGAAAAAAAGAGTTAGAACTGTGTTGTAAACCGCTCTCGAAATCGCGAAAAAATCGATATACCTACCGCAAAAAGTGGTTAGTTTAGGAACTTTTCAGCTCGCGAGCTATTTGATGGATCGATAAACCTACCACAGAAAGTTTCAAGGTAGCGAAAAAAAAGAACTCACCACTCGAATGAGATAGGAGATGACGACATTGCAGATCTTCTCCCTCGTCTTCTCCTCCACGGAAGCGATGAGTTTAACGCTGGATTGGAAGAGGAGGTAGCGTTGAATCAGGCGACTAACGAGGTCCTCCGAGCTCATGAAGGTCCGGTACATCACCAAAAAGACGTCCAGCATCAGGAGGACTGCAAAAATCAATAAACAATTGGGTGATTTGCGTGCAGAGTTTAAATCCAGTGTTTTGGGGGAGGGCTTATGGTGGAAGTGTTAGGTATTGCTGTTGTCGTTTCTAGACAATCTTTATTACTAGAATACTGCAGAAATGGATAAATGGATCCACCTGACATGTGGGAGAGACTTAAGACAACGATTTATTAGTCTGCCCTATTCGGGAGCATTGAAGAGTTTGATTACAGCAGCTGCGCAAATGGTAAAGGCAGGAACGATTTCTTTTTTGGCTAGACAACTGATCGTGTATCGAATCAACCCCATTCTCCACCGTCTTTCATCCTTCTTTCAGAAATAATTGATGCTAGCTGCTACGCCATGGTATACTCATGATTCCATAACCAATGTGGGCTAGGGCACCTAATGATAGGATACAGCTCGGCATTGAAACGCAAGCCAGTCAGGCGCCAAATCCGGTCTCCAAGGCTGTAGCCGTTTCCATACTCAATAAAATCCACTCCCGCTTTCACAGAGTCTTGTAATTTTCTCGTAATAAAGCATATGGAGCAGATACTCATGGCCAAGTTTAATTACCACCATATTCTTTTCATAAACAAACATGAAAAATAATAAAACAGAAATGTTTATTTTATAAAAAGTTCTTTTGTGTTTTAAATGGATTCGGGAAGAGTAGAAATTTTAAAAACCATTACACTGGTTTGCATGAGTAACTATGCAAACTATGAGTAACTTTCTATTTAGAATATATTTAAATGAAAGCTAAAAAATCTTACATTTTTACAAACTGGTGAATACAAAATGCCTATTCTCTCTAAGAATAAATATTGGAAATTCATTACATAAATTCCCCATTAAGTTCAATGTAACAGAGATTTCAAGAGTAAGTCAAAGAGTACTTTTTCTTTTCTAATTCATAAATGATAAAGTAACCGTTATGAAAATAATTAAAAACCCTTTATAGAATCAGCTGAACAGTGATTTCAAAAAAATTGGACTTGTAGTCGAAAAATCGATGGAACATTTTTGAAAAAGAACTCACATGATCGGTGAGATCGACCCAAGGACGTTGCATAGACGATGAGAGCATCAATTGTGCCCGCCTGGACTTGTAATTCATTCGCCTGCAATAAATTAATAAGATGGTGAAATTGAACTGACTGAAGCGTTTTGACATGCACATATCTGACAAACTTGAATGTTAGTCGATTTAGCCCTTTTCTGAGAACGACCAAGGCCGAAATGTTTATTTTCAGTCTCTTTCGGCAGCGAAAACGCCCTTTTTCGAGAATGGCAGTTAAACTATATGACTTATACGCTAAAAGTATTATTCTAACTTAAATTGTCAAAATTTTATGTCTTATATAACATTGACATCGCCCCAATGACTCACTTCCTTTGCTCAGCTGACAAAAACACATTTTTCGGTAATGCAAACAAGTTCTTGACCAATCAGAACACAATTTTATTCCACTGAAGTCTAGGAATGACCAGTGGTTTTTCTTCTGCCATTGGACAAATAAAAATCACTATACACGAACCTTTTAATTAACTATCTTTTACTTTGATTAAAAGCAGTAAATCTTCAATTTCTCTCTAATTCTCGAGTTGAGTAAAATTTTGACCTTCACAACATAGTCAAAAGGGGCATTTATATCCACTAAAATATCTTAAAGAGAGTCCCTTTCGTGAGAATTGCGGTGAGGAATTTAAAACCCCCTGAATTGCGCATTCCTCGACTTTGAAAACCCAGTGTTTCACATGAGAGACATATTTCAATTAGGCGAAATTCATTTAGTCATTTTCCATCAATTAATTAACGAATTCCCCGTTTCCTAGCTATTTCTCCTTCCAAATCGCACATTTTATCAGCTTCTGGCTCTTGTCTAGAATTATCAATAGTTTTTGAACTGTAGAAAGTTAAATACCGAAAAAATCGATACCTCATTGTGATTCTCTTTGGTTAACTTTGCATAAATTAAACTGACCAATCAGAGAGAAGGGTGTGTTTTCTTTGTCACGTGACATTAAACAGCCTTTTGAAAACGAATCCCACTGCCCAAAATGCATCCTTGGCTTGCAATTTGAGTGACACGCATTCCTACAAATCTCCAACTCCACAACTGAGAAAAATCAACTTTTACTATTGACATTGACAAGGTCACTGTAAGCATGACAGTAAGGGCAGTAGCCTCTGAAAGCGTGTTTACGAAATGCCACATACCACACGAGCCAAAGTTTCTGTTAAAGTGGCTGAAAAGTGATCAGAAGAATGTGATATTTTGGGTTATTTAAATCAACATAGCTCCGGGGTTGTGTCCGTGGGCTAAAACACTTATGAAACCTCACATTTGAAGTAATCTCCGTTGACCCCTAAGGACATTGACAATAAATTTGAACAATAATTGCAGTTAGATAAGCCAAAGTCTAACCGATTGATAGCTGCTCATATTGAATCTGAGATTGAAAAAAAGAATTCATCAAAATGTCAAACATTTAAGGTCTAAAGCGTGGGTTTTTGTTATGTGAGACCCTGTTCACTTAGAAATTTGAGTAGGGAAGGTGAAAATATACAAAACCGAAATCCTAAACCGGGTGAGCAGGAAGTTTGTCAACGTTAGCTTAGAAAGGGAATTCGTTGAATAAGTTACTTTAATCCCTTTTATTTATGGATTTTCTATATAAATAATTCCATATTTACTTTCATTGATGTACGTACCTATCGTATAATGAGATTTCGTGTGTGTGTGTGATTGCAAATAAATAATTATATTCAATAATTTATTAAAATGACCTATTTAGATATTTAGAAATTATTATTTTTACGTGTATTTTTGTATTTCATTTTCAAATACTATGTATAATTCGTTATTTTCTGTATTTTTTATTCTATGCAAATTAGGTAATTGTAAATGCCGCCGATTGCGGCAAATCAGGTGTCTTTTTACCGAATCTGAATCATCCAGTTCCAGATAGGGCGTAGCATCGAGTTCCATGAGGAGAGGATGTCCAGATTCCGCTTTTTCCACTGACGGAAGTTCGACAGGGATCAGACAGACAGGTGAGACCAGCGATGACCTTCCACTGCTAGCTCCACCGACATCCACACTTGCCTCCGCTCCTTCCAACGAGATCTTCCGTCTCGTCCGTATTACCGTCTTATCCTGTACAGTGATCCCGACTTCCGAGAGGTTCGTGAGCGTCGGCTGTGACTCCGAGGGAACTCTGAAGTAGTCACGAAGGATACTCGTCACCAGAGTGTCAGCTGAGAGCCCTAAAATCGAGTCCATCCTCTCGGCGTCTCTCAGGACGAGCAAATGAGATCTGTCGGCACAGCCAGAAGCATGGCTGGCGGTGGCATTAGCAATTATGCATGAAACAGCGAAAAGCGAACTAACAGTGCGCGCGGCTAAGGGTTATTGTGAGTTGCCACGCACGCACGCACGCACACACACGCTAACCTCGGTGGTGATCACACAAATGTGTATTAAAGGATGAATCGAAACAGCAGATTATCGATTTTTGGAAACAAGTCTACTGACTGGCCAATCAGAAGTTGATCAGAAATAATCGAACCCAAAGGGCGGTTTCTACTGAGATTCTAAGCATTCAAGAACGTTAATGAAAGCCAAATAAGCTCAAACGGTACAAATAAATCTTCCAACAGTAATCTGAGCGCTTTGGAAGCGTGAGTCACCAATAGGAACGAAGTAAATTATTAAAAGATGACTCATCCCATTTGACAAAACAGTAAGGAGGTATTTTTCATGGTCATATGTAGCTAAAAAAACGTAGAGGACGGTAAGCTATACTCATGGGATTAGCTCGAAGAAGACTGCATTGATCAATATCGATTTGTGAAACAAGTTGACCAATCGAGAAGAGGTATGGTGCAATCTCATTGGTTCATTGCAAAACATGATTTTTAGAGTAATTTTACAAAGAAAATGGTGAAATATCTAACAGGAGCTATTTCGGGCAGCTAGCAACTGAATTATTTATGCACTAAAAGTGAGAATGCGTTCAAGAATCTTGAAAAGATATCCCCAAAATTGCTGACAACAAAAACTAGTTTGATTAAAATCGAGCCGGATCCAGTATTGAGCCTTTGTTTAGCCTAGAAATTCTACTTGTGTGAATTCAGGGAAAGAGAAGGGAAGCAAGCGCTGGTTCAAAGCATAAGTGAGTTTAGACAACTTAAACCAGTTTACGTTAACACTAAAGATTGCATTGTTATACTTCGGGCTTGAAAACTTGGGAATTCACAGGTAAAGAGATGAATACATTCACGAAAAAATCAGATGTCTTAAAAAATTTTATTTATTTAATAACACCCTTAGACTTAGTAAAATCCGAATTTTCGCATCCGATTCAACAGCAAACATACCAGCTATTTAAATGAATCTCTATGAACCCAACAATGAACACACATCTCAGTTTATTTGATTTTCGAAAAGTTGCATCTGTCAAATGGCTGAGTTAGTTTCTCAAAGTCTGCATTTCCCTTCGATTTTTTGAAAAAAAAAACGCTTAAATGGAGCCACCTACCGATGACTCATCTACATGGGATGAGAACCAATAGCATCCAAGGCCACTTTTCATTAGTTCTGCTGAATCATCGAAGGTTTTTACCGCCCATGAACGCCGTGCACAATGTCTTGCACGTCAGTCACCTTCGAATGCGCTCATGATGGATGCCTCATTACTAGGCTTCAGTGTCTCAGTGACATTGAAAAGACTGCTATGAGTGAGTGTGTGACATTTATAACAGAGACCAGTGTCAGTAAATGCAACATGATGATGATGATGATGATGAGCGAATGGGTTTGGATAGTGGCTCCCAGAGGCTCCAAGAATGCGATATATCAGGCCATCTCACAAGTTCTGTCCGAATTTCGAGTAAATAAAACAAGTAACCAAGTGCCACAATTATTTAAAGATCCACTCTGCACACAACGTTTAATCAAGCAAAATTTATTATAGTTGATCTGTAAAACAAAATTTGACCGGTTTAAATGCATCTTAATGTAAAATTCGGACAGAACTAATGGGATGACATATATTCAAATTTCGCAAGACGTGTGCCCATCTCGCAGTCTGAACACAGAGCATTAAAAAGATTCCCATTCTCTATTTTTAGGCATCTCATCCACTTCTGATGAGAGGATCAATGAAAATTTAACTTCGGATTCTTCTGGAGTCAACCTGTATTTTGGAATCTGTTGAATTGTAGGACCTGAAAATCACAAGAAGTCACCACTTTAATCTCGTGGGAACAACGTTCCAGTGGTGATATCACCTCTTTGCACTGAGTATCGGTACCAAATCTGCCATTACCATTTGTTTAAGAAGCTCAAATGATTCATGTTCCACATTAGGTGCTTGAAAGCTCGATTCCGAGTCGAAATCGCCTTCTTTCTGACTCTAAGAGGCAAGATTTTAGCAGTTAAACGATCCCAATAAACCATCAAGTTACACATGTTAATGTTTCGGTGATTGATTACTGCGTTATCTCCAGCATGTTAATCAATTCTTCTGGGATAGTATCCGTTTTGCTTTTTTTAAATTAAAACTATCATTCTACTTTGTCTGACACAGTAAAACAAAGCCCAAAACAACGTTCATTATTTCATTCCCTTACTAAATATCAGTTTAATCATATGCCCTTAATTCGCTAACGTGACATCCATCTTTGTTTTACACATCTCCACTTCAACCAATGGGAAGCGAATGTCCTTGAGACATGCACACTGAAGCCACTTGACCTTGAACTAAGGGGAAGTGTAAATTTAAGTATATTTATCCCTTTTTCCCGCTACCAGGGTAATGGGAGGGGAAGCACGATGATTGGTGGGGCGGGAAACTTACTCAATCTTAAGTGGACTACTCTTTTGATCGCCAGGAGGTAACTGAAGGTTTGAAATTGGTCGCGACTTTGATTTTCTTCGATCGATGGCGGTTGGGGGTCCCCGGGAAAGAGGTCGACCCCTCGGAGGCATTCGTGGCAAGGTACTGGAGGCGGAGGATGCTGAAGAACCGAGGTTCACCGATTCTTCGTCCAACGAGTTCTCCCGTGATGGGGGATTCACCACAGGAATCGATGGTACCTAGGGTAACGAAGAAACAAAATCACAAACTGGACGAAGAAGAACCTTTTTTCCCATGGAATTACCTTCTAGATAATTACTGTGGTTGAGATCTTTTCCCAGCCAACAATGCACCGTCTACTACGCCAAATAATTCGATAAAAGACCCGTTTTTCGTAGTAGTTACCAGTTACAAGTCTATCCGCCAAAAAATGTATAACAAGTCTTTGAGAATAGAGAAGTGCAGATGCCAACTTGAGAATTGAGTTGATTATCCTCAGACAAATGAATCCAAGAAACTGTTCGAAGTTTTTGAAGCTTAAAACGACGGATAGTTGCATGGTTCAAATGAAGCTTAATTGCAATTCAACTGATAATGCTTCAAAATGTTGCTAGTCGGCAAAGCGAACTCAACCAGACGTCGTCTGGTTCCATCTTCATCTCCACTTCCACTTAATTTCACAAAACCATCTTCTACGGCCATTTTCTCTCATTAACGCATTCCTTTTCAGTGAGTACCTCCATGTTAGGAAGCTTCTAATCATGCAAATCTCAACTTCATTGTTCTGTTAAACAAGTTTTGTATAAACAAGCTCCATCTTAACATAAAAATAACGTTAAGCTCCACCAAACATTATTAAAGACTCTTTAAATTGGGTTTAATATTAAAAGGTCATATTCGGACAGAACTTATGGAATGACCTGATAGATGATCTCACACGAAAACCACATTTAAATACTACAAAAGCACTAATACTCCACGTCAAATTGCGATAATTCTCGCACCAATATTCGGCGTTGGGTAGTTAAAAGAGCGCCCACCAAACGGAGTCTTAGTAACGAGCAATGTAGAACTCGGTTAGTTTAATGATAGATGACCAAAAAAAATGCATTCTTCGTCGTTTCCGGGTGGTTTATTATCAATTAATGTCGGGCGGGTTTGAAAATTCCGTTAGATTTCTTCAAAGATCTCTTTTACCTGAGACTTCACTTTTGAAAACAGGACGCGAAAGAAATTCATTCAAACAAAGTCATCACACATTCAGTTCACATTGTGCAAAAAAGAGCATTGACCCTGGCTTCAAGCATTCCCCTCCACCTTCTCTGAATAATCAAGTCGTTTCCGAAACCACAGCCGATTGGCACGTGAATAATTTGCCTCCTAGTGAGTTCTAAGTCTAAGGGCAGGTGCTTTACCAGGGCGTGTTAATGATGGACTTTAAAAGGTCACTTAACACTAAGTCTTAATGGAGTGGATATTGCGAGCAAAGGAACTTGAACTAGCGACTTGTTGGCGTCAGGTCGACAACTGAAGCACTACATTTTCCAAGAATACACACAAAGCAAGTTTATGGAGCTACACTGCGTCATGATCGAGTCTAATCGAGTTGTTTTGAAAAGCAAATAAGGATATTTTTTGGTAAAGTCTACTTATCGTTAATACGTTAATTCAAGATTTAATTTTACCGAAAATGAAATTTGGGAAAGAGAAAAATTTTTACGCAAAGAGAGTATATTGAAATTGTAGTCTTGGTGAATAATCTAGCATGCTGTCCGTATTTTGGAGAGAGAATTCTCTTCGTCTCAAAACAGTTTAGTTGTGGTGTTCTGTTAGCTCAAAAAGCAAGACAATACCCCTTTCACTAGGCAAAATTCCTGTCAGAAGAAGCTCTTGAGAAGTGAAATACTTTTAAAAGCCTCTAACCGTCTTCAGTGCTGATTTTCTAAGGGGAAATACCACAGAATACACTTCGTGTACTCAGGTAGGGCTAGGAATACTGAAATTGCCCTCTTTCCTATTATAAAAATCTCAGCTGGGAAAAGAAAGTTAAATGCAAGAAATTATCGTTTTTCCATTCAGAAAAATAGCAGAATCGGTTGAATAATCAACACAGAATTTGAAAAAGCCCAAAGAGCGAGTTGAATTCCACATCAACGATACAACAGTGGACTGCATTTTCTAGAAATATTGACCTTGAATATGTTAATATATAACTATTTGTAGTTATCAACCCAATGCCGCATTGTGCATTTAAACAACGCAGGAAATAATTGGAAAATTCGTTATGATTACACGTTTTCTTGTCAAGAACAGGGTTGCGTGGTCGATTATACCAATCTACTTCGGTAAAGTCCCTGTGAAACAATACCCGTTTTTAGCTACTACATTGGCGACGTACATTTCGTGTTAGATCCAGCACATTTATCATTCATTAACTGACAGGTAATGGTCATAAAACCTACATTTGATTGACTCCGCAAAACCGTTAATGTTTTTAAGTAAAAAACGCAAATTTTCAACACACCTGTTGCTGTTGTTGTTGCTGCTGCTGCTGCTGCTGCTTTAGTTCTTCCAACCCTCCGACCTGAAAATAAAGAAGTGTAAACAAATATAATTTACTGTTAAAAATGGCAGGAAAATATTGTGGATTTTAAATCAGGTTGTCAAAACAAGCTCAAGAGAGGTCCGACAAATTGAAGATTAGTGATTGTTTCTTCAAAATGCAATTTAAATCCTGCGCTAGAAAATTGGAGCAAAAAATCGATTTTTAGGAAGCAGTGAGAAGACTCTACTGATTTCCATTTAAGCGACGCAAAAAAATTAGGCCATGAGAGTGAAATAAATCAAGTAACGAAAAACAAAGAAACATGGAGTGAAAGGATCTCAATTCGGGATGTGCGAATGTTTTTAACGACGAAATATTAAGTGGACGTATTGACCGGAATTCGGGGCAAGATTCTCTTTTCTCTCGACATCTATCTGCCCTGGAATTTAATGCCACACAAACGAAAGAAACAAAAGCCCCATCTTTATGGGATTCAAGAAGTGTCAGTCAATTAGGGTACATGGAGGCAGTAATGAGCAGAAGAAAGTAACGCAACAGACCAACAGCCGATTTGACAGAAGATGAATCCAAACGAGCATCTGTCATCTTATTTTGTTTGCAATGTTTGTATTTTATATGTTTATTTAAAATAACTGTATTAAATATACAAATCAATTTCCTCCATCTGCAACCCGGTTTGCAATGGGTTGAAACTGCATTCGGTCCTTTGAAGTAAAACTTTGGAGAAAATACTCTCATTTCCTCGTCTTTATTTTCAACTCCGAAATTCCAAAATAGCCCTCGTTCAACTCACCATCCGAACGCGACAGGTCTGCTGAGCACAAGCGTTGTGGTGAATTGGCGGTCCAGCGAGCGATGGTTGGCTGAATTTCTGGAAGTAGGTCACCGTCTTACTTCTCTCGTGCGGTCCCGCTGCCGACTCGCGTTTTGACCAGCGAGCGTGGAAGAAATCGGCCACATTTCGGCAGATTCGACTCTCCAAACTCACATCTCCCTCTTGAGGCTCGGAGCGCCCGAACTTGTACATGTAGCTGGTCACTAAAGGGAGTTAAAGTTGTTAGTTCGAGATATTAAAAAGAAACGACTCTCTTCCCTGAGTTAACTGATGGTACACTCTTGAGAGTCATGACCAAGATAATGAGATTACGCTCTTAAATCCTGGTGTTTGCAGCTCACAATGCATGCCCGAAAACTAAGTTTCCTCATATGTTCGCAGAGAGGAAATGGCTTTTTAATGGCCCCGTTATGCGTGTGTGCGTGTAACGCACATATCAACTCTGCACTCTTATTCAATCGGTACCTTTTCTCTATCGGCATCAAAGATTTGACAGAAGTGATTGCATAAAACCAGTTTCCGGTCATGAAACGAGAAACGAATGGCTGGTATTGCAGGCAGCCCTCAATCGAAAAAGACAGTTTTCAACAATTAAAACAAGTGACAAAACGTTACACTAATTTATCGATTATTGGAAGAACTCACAGATGTCAGTTTCAATCCCTTCTTGCTGCGTTTACAAAATTTAACTCTTCCAAGTGATTTTGTAAGTTACTACAATCATGTTATACGATTCTCTGTGTAGGGTTGTGCATACTCCTACTCAAAGCTTAGTTTGATCGCCCTAATCGCTAAAAGTAGATCTAAGCATTAAATATTCTTCGAATACGTGGATTAGCCCTCGGTGACTAATAAAGAAGAGCTTTATTCCCGTGGCAGTATTCCATTAACTCACAAGTGTTATTGGTGTTTGTTGCAGAGACATGAATCGATGTTCCATTGTTAGCAACGCTTGTTCCCGGTGGAGTGGGGGGTTTCCCATGGCTCACCAGACTCCCACAGGTGGAGGAACTTTGGCTGCTGGCACTGGAACAGCTCAACTCATCGCTACGAGGTACTTGAACCACCCCTGTTTCCCCATTGGTCGCTTTGGTGGGGGAGCCTTTCCCCGGCATCGTGTCTAGTCGACAAGAAGGCAAGGCGACACCCTGGGGAACCTGTTTCGAGAGATCTGGTCCGGATCCATCTGGCAGAGATGGCGCAAACACAACCTACAAAAAATCGATCAGAAAAAAGCCTTTATTGGAATGACAATAATGCTGATGATGACCGCAACTCCTCCCGATCAGATTTGAAGAGAACTTTCAGGATCGTTCAGCTGGCTGACATTTTTGACAGGCATAACCTCAAAATGCACTTTCGAAGAAATCGCCTGTGGCATTTAACGCCAAAATATCATCGCGGATCACCCTCCTTTTTTTGCGGGTGCTTTCGATTACACAAGTTTTCTACGGGAAAAGTACTTTTACACTATTTCGGGGTGAACCGTTATGATTAGGGGTTACGGAATTTGATGGACTAAGAGTGAAATGATCTCTATTGAAAAAAAAGAGAAGGCAATCAACGCAGACAAAGGCTGTTCATCTCATATCGATCGATTTCGGTCTGCATTGAGCAGAGTTTTAATATCTTTGGGTATTATCGATTCAATGGGGGTTCGAACAGATACATTCCCTTTACGAGCAGAGTAGGGAGCCCAATTCATTGACTCACGAAAGACTCAGACTCCATCCAACTGCTGAGTCTGGTCCTACGATCCCGTGCTCTTTCCTGTCGTATAAAGAAGGTAGATATGAGTGTCTTGCGTCTCTACTTTTTTGAGACTGGCTAAAAATAGAACTCTCCATAGATGCACCTAGTTGAGATTAGGCACGGTAATTACCGGGCGTTACAGGAATCATTACGGGGAAATTTACTGAGAGACTGCGTTAGTAATAAATGCGCCGGAGACGCAGTCTGCAGTCTTGTCTGACTCCACGTCACAATTTCGGGAAAATATATGAAACGGATTCGCAATTAAATACGTGCTGACGGCAACTACCATGTCATCCTATAAGCTCTTTCTGAACAATTGTTAGATTTCATTGGAGATGTAAAATGTACTACTTTCCAGATTGTCTATGACTTCCATCCTTCATTATTCCAAAATTCTTCTGGTTTTGATTACTTGAAGAGCTCACAAATGCCCAGTTTCAAGCTCTTTCTTCCAAACAATGTGCAATTCCATCTTCCATGGTGTGATCATTTCCGGGTCGTGCATTGTCGTCCTATAGCCAGTCTTGTTTCCCCTTCAAAGCTTCATTCACACACCACCCGATTTGCAGACAATAGATTAGAGTATTAATTGTGGCTGTATTAGGTGGCATCAATACAAAGTGAACTATACCTAGGCGACCCCATGAGATTACGAGATAAGAGCAGATACCGTCAACAAGAGCTTCGAGGTTGTTTTCCAAGTCTAGGGACTTTTCCAAGTTGAAACCTCCACTCACACACGCATGCTTTCATCCACAAATTTCTCTCCATACTCCGAGTGAATATTTGGCTCTAGCTGCTTCGTCAGCTACTGAGTCTCCTTTCTTTAAATGCATCTTGACCTAAAAAACCATTATAAAATACCCCATTAATTCCGTCAAATCTTTCAAAAGTAAATTTCGATGTATAAACAAAGTGACTGTTCATGCGATCGACACAATTTTTCATATATATTGAGTAGTCGAGCTTAATGAAGACTATACCACAATACTCGTTGCCATAGTAACGTAAGCCTGTTCAAACCAATTTGACAAAGTACCACTCATTGTCCCAACTACTTGTGAGAATTTCATGACATTTTTTAATGCATTCGTATGCACAACATCAAATTTGATTGGCCAAGCGCCAATTTATTTTCAGTAAATGCCATCTCAAGAGGCGGAGGGGTGTTTTTTTTCCAAGAGGGCTCGCCTGCCAAAGTTCAAAGTGCGCCTTTGATGCTTGCATAATTTAAAACAAAACTGCACAATTAGGATGAAGTGAGAGAGAGGAGCTTGAAGTGGACAATAAGTTCCAGAGCAATCAGCTAGTTGAAAGAGTCATTAACATATACCACGTCTTCAGTGCCCAATTCAAATGGTTGAACATTCTATCGCCTTCCTTTGAGCTCATATGGAGTCTCGCTTGATTTAAATCAAATAAACTTGTGGCAATATTGATAAAAGGATATTTTTTCACTCCCTCTCACCACGCACCTGCCTGCAGACATGTCTCTGGAAGACAATGTGACGCTTGACGTATCGTTTGTACTTTTTGCCGTTGGCGAAGATCATCTCAAAGTCGTCTTCCGTGTCGGATTTCGTCTCGGCGTGACAGCACGGTGTCTCTCCGTCTATACCGCCGCCGCCGCTGAAACTGACGTCTGTCTGGTCGGAACAGGAGCAGACACACCCAGACGACGAGTCAGTACCATTCGTCGTTGAAGTGTGCTGAGGACTCCTCTGTAAAATAAATCGATATCACTAGCCAATAGCATCACAGTGACTGATATTCCTGTTTTTAGTTATTTTATATTTAATATATATTAACAAAAATTTCATTCAAAATATCTCCAGATATTTTCTAAACCTTTTTTGATTTTTTTACTAAATATACTTATACATCTACACTAGTAAGTAAATAATATAATAAAATATAAATGTATGGTAAACTAAATTGTAATTTCCAGTCAAACATGGCGTCTCTAAGACGACAAAATTTGCTCCGTTTTCAGAAGATTCAGATGGGTAATAATTTTAACCGGGAATTTGCAAATGCCGATAAATAAAAGAACCAATGATCCACCTAGGCGGGAGAAACAGGCAGTAAATTTTTCCGAAACATTTTGCAAAGCAGTTGAGGAAAAGGGATGGAATGAAATTAATAAACCATAATTTAGGTGAATTGGAATCATGTAACGCCTCATTTCTAGAAGTCGGACATCGTTTTTCTCAGTTCGAACGAACTAGACCACATCGTGAGTCACCATCCAATTAAGATCGCTCTCTCTGCCTCTTATTTCAACTCCAAGTAAAATACAAAAGGTTATTTATTTTCCTCCTAAACAATGACAGGTCAAAAAGACTGTGTGTGTGTTTCAACTATAGTTGGCAAAAGCAGAAAACCGTAACCATTCTTTGGACAAAAACACCAGCTTCACATGGGAAACTGCCGCGCAGAAACGATTTCACAAATCGGCAACAAGTACTAAAAGGATTAGACACATATTCCCATCCTTCTAAGCTTAATTCTTTCAAAAAAGGGAAATCCCAGACTTTTCACTTCGTAACTCCCGTGGATTTGTTAGTAGGTTCAAACACGACCCG
This sequence comes from Anomotaenia brevis, assembly GCA_030710315.1. Lineage (NCBI taxonomy): Eukaryota > Metazoa > Platyhelminthes > Cestoda > Cyclophyllidea > Dilepididae > Anomotaenia > Anomotaenia brevis. The sequence goes on from JAUOZQ010000050.1 coordinate 399,456, forward strand.
TACTCGGAGTAAAATCGATTTTTTCAGATTTAAAAGGATTCAAAAAAAAAACAAATTCATGTTTATTTGCCTGATTGTGTACTGGATGCAAATACCTTTTTAGTCTTTTAATAGTTCCAAGTACTCTAGACAGAGGAAATGCTCGCTTAACCAGCCTAAAATGTTTACATGTTTATTGTAAACATACACACACAGTTTTTCTCCTAAAACATACACTACAAGCAAACACGGCGTACACACAAATTTAGTGGTTCAGAGCCTAAAAACGCCATGCTAATTCAAACCCTCTCTGATTCAAAATTGCGCAAGTATATTACTTCCGGAGTTAGCCAATTGTTATCTCAAAAAGCTAAAACCATTTCTCTCGCCTTTGGGAGTAAAGACTTGTCAAAAAGTTGAATGTGTGTGTGTGGCTGTATTTCTAGAAGCTTCGAAATTTCTACATTTTAAAATCAAAACGAGGACATTAAACATAAATCAATAATTGAGACGCCTCCAAGTTGGTAGTATCGAATTTGAGCTATTTAAAATGACTCACAGCTCAATGAATCTAATTTTTCCCTATAACAGAATTTGAAAAATGATCGCATTTTATCGAAAGAGAGGCGTTAAAGACAGAGACAGACAGCAGACGGGGAAATGGCCGTTTTGTTGGAGCACAGGCTTCGTTTTCGGTGATTCATCCACAAAATTTAAACCCACCTATGCTACGTTACTTCAGACACTTCAGAGGCAGGGCAAAACTTCTGGCACTGGAACAGTTTTGAACAAAAAATCAGCTTTAGGGGGAAAGGAAATCGCGTTTCCCTCTGAATTTTAAGGGAAATGATGCTAAAATTGCATCAAAGGCTTCTCCTTGATGCTATTAAGACTAAAAATAGCCATACTTCAGTAAATAGAACAATTTAACCGCCCAAAATTAGTCGATTGGGTGAAACGAGAGAGGCAGAATATGGCAGTTTCCTTCCAAGGATATCGATCAAAGGGATCAATCCCGTCGGGAAAACAAAGACACCTCCTTCCTCCCCCCTTATCGGAAGGCTTATCAGCCAAACGTCGAGTCTAGACACATTAATTTTTCCAGGGGCTGGCCACTGTGCTCCTTGTTTTAAACCCTGGTTTGCCAAAAATGGACCGGATTTGTCATAGCACCTCCTAACGTCTTGGAAGAATGCAAAATCAAGTAAAAACGCACGCCCGTCTGATGCTAATCAGGTGATGCGACTAGACACTGCATTTCAGTCAACATGTCTATGGCCTTTTTTGAGTAGTCACGGCGACTTCACATTTTTTAAATGAAAATATGCGTACCACCGTTTAGCTGGGTTGGCTGTATAACGCAGATCAAATTACAAACATTTCTAACGAGAATTTATACAGAGGCTGGACAAAATAATGGAAACAGCTGACACTATGGCATATTTGGCATATTTAATTAAAATAACGGTCTCTAAAACAAACTGGATAATAACTGAGGAGTGAACCAAATTCCTTCGTAATCAATAATTTGCAATTTCGGAGATCTGAGTCTTTAATTGCCGCAAAAGGTGGACCTAGAACATATTAAATTATATTTTGTTGATTTGTCAAAGTGTTTCCATTAATTTGTCCAACCTCTCATTTCGACTTTATTTATTCTTTTTTCTCTACACAGAAAAAAAACAACCTTTTATCCAAATAGCAGTATTAACCCTCTTGCTTTCCAGTGATTAATGATCAAAATTCCGGTTTGAGTAGCCAAAACAACAAGAAGGCAGCCGCCAATCACTCATTTTCTTGACAAAAACACTACTCGACTTTTTCTCAACAAGATTACCTTCGGAGATTTGAGCAGAAGAGCAACCTAGTGACTGCTAGACATGACCTGAAAAACACCATGTGAGCAAAGTACACTATGCTCAACAAAACACGTTCAAAAGTGTTTTGTGGGGACTGGGGGTGGAGGTGAGGGGAGAAAATATCGATCGACTCACCTCCTTGTAAGTCCCGTCTTGCAGTCGACGCACCGCGCTCAAAACTTCCCTTTGCATGGAAGCATCACTCAGGGGATTCGACTCACGACTTGAGATTGAGGAGACAAGCTTGCTCGGCAGATTTGCCTAGGTAGAAAGGAAGGAAGGAAAATCAGTATGTACAGGATTTAAACAAAGAGGAAGTTACCAACACAACCGGTCCCAATGTAGGGAATTCCCCAGATCTTAACCCACCGAGAAATGAACTGGTCGCACCGTTCTCCAGTTAATCGGTGGCAGAGTTAATGCAACAGTTCCCCAAGAGAAAGTTCAAATCAGCTTCCTCCAGTCGGATTGGGGAGGCCACGTTTATTTCGATTTAAAACTGTCTAGCAGTTGCGTAGTTTCGTAGACTTTGAAAAGTTCTTTTAAATCCATCTTTTTCGCTAGGTGGTCTTCGTTGAAAACGCTTAAAACAGGTAAACCAAAAGAAGTTTGTTTACGAAGCTCACCCCCGATTGAGTCGATCGTTTCAATTATTCACTCATCAAAATTAGCGGAATGCCTTCAAAATTTGTTATAAACAGTCGCTCTCCAGTTGGTCCTTGTTTGCGACAACTTATTTCCACCTTTCGCCTTTTAGACATTAACAATTGAAAAACCACACTTCCATCCTCTTCTCTTGGGGGATTCGTCTCCTCATTTTTCGTCCACCAATAAAAAAACTCAGTCAAACTGAGTTGTTTTGTTTAAATTCACTGGTTTCCATGGCGCTAGGTTAAAATAAGGTCAGATAATGTTAAGGTGCTTTAAGGCCCTAGCAGGAGAGTGTCAACAGCTTGTTCGCATTAACCGCAATAAAACCTGAAGCACCATCTGATGTAAGAATGAAAATGAATGTGAGAATATCACTTGTTACAGGGTTGTGTGTGACGCTGCGTCTCCTTTTTCTCTCATCAGAACCCCCGTGTAGTTCTCACGACAATGGGGGTGAGAAATGCAGTTGTTCGAGACATGTGTAGCGATCAATTACAACGGAACAGGGGGCAGGTTCCCATAGCTGAGGCGTCTCAGAGATTTATTAGCACCACATATAAATAAAACCGATGTTAGTGGGCTGTTCTTGAGATCCTGAATAGCCGCGCAGTTATTTCTAATCAAAAATCTCGGAAAAAAAAGCAATCCAATACCCCAAACTCAAGTCCGCTCAGGGTTCAGACGAAGTAAATCGACAAATCGGTCAACCTACCGATTCCAGCGGTTCCCAAGGCGCATCCCCGTCTGTCTTGTTTCCCTTTCGCGACGGGGAATTGATAACCGATGTCTGGTTTGGCGCAGTCGTCGTCTTTGTCGACGGAGGTGGTGGTGGCGGTTGTGGGGGTGACTTTTTTGAGTTCAGGGAACAGATGAGCTGTCCCGACGTCCGTATACATCCCCCTCTCAGTCTGTCTGTCTCTTCCCCCTCCTCGGTTGCCATGGCAACGCGTTCCTCATTCTCCTTCTCACTTGCATCCGAGTCGTCCGCGTGTGGTAGGTTCAGCGAGTTCAAATCGAGACTAGAAAAAAATGACGTTTTTAAAAAATCCATAAATCGATCGATAGCTGGTGAGCTGAAAGAGACGAGGGGAAGTTGCGTTCATTAGCTTTGAACAAAAGATTTTTCATTTTATTAATTATTTTGTTTAATGGGGTTTCGAACCCAGACCTTTTAGAGGTAGGTGGATTCCACTGAAGAGTAGAAATGCAGGCACATCCCAGACCACGCAAGAAGTCAAAGCTAGAACAGAAATTGGGGGAAGATTTATCACTCACTAGGATGCATCACTGTAGGCCTGATAACCACTAACTCTCCACCGCATTTGTTTAAACTCACATGCTAGCTCTGACTGCGAGCTTTAAAAGGAGCACCGAGAACTCGTTGAACCAATCAGAACCCTGCTTAAACACGGCTAAAGTCTCACATGTCGAGTAGCAGAGACAGTTGGAGTAATCAAACCTCTAACTGACAAACCATCAGTGACCGCATGAATGACTGGCAGTCAATCCTGACGTTAGATGAATTTATAACCCACCATCCATTCTGCCTGGTATTGCCGTTTCTCGGGGGTAACTCAGGGGGTTGTTGTGGTGACGGAGGTGGGGGTGAGTCATCGATGCTTGAGTAGATCGATTCCTCCATCTGATGTGTGCCTCCACCAAGAGGATTGGCCTGAATGGCTTCGGCAAGTGACATGAGATAGGCATTTAACTTTGTGTCCTCTCGAACATTCGTGTAGCCCGGCTCTAGGCATCCGGGAAGGGTTGGAGTGATTGGTAGGTCGGCCATAGACTCCCCCGCACTCCATCTTGGTGATTCCAATGAGAGGGGAGGTTTAGGGGGAGGAGGGGGTGGGCTATCCCCACTTGGTTCCACCTGTGACCACAACTGAGCCAATAGGCGTCGGTCCTCCGCCGTTAAACCACCACCACTTCTTGATTGGCTGGTGGTGGTGGTGGTGGTGGTGGAAGTGGTAGACCCCACAACCGATGGTGCGGATGCTGCCTGACTTTGAGTAGAGGGTCGCTTGACGTTATTGCTGTGATTGCTTGAGGGAGGAGCACGTGCAAAGTGGAAGGAGCGGAATCCGAATTGCTTGGCCTTGGTCCTACAAAGCGCAAGTGGGACAGTGATGGGTTATGAGTAGTTTGAACACTAAAATGCTTTGCCAACTGGGGAAACTTGCAACTCACAATGGACTTTGCGCCCCATTGACGCATGAAAGGGCCTGTGGGGTCGTTGGTTGGGTACATCCAGAGGCCTCCAGACTCAAAAATACCGACTAAAAGGTAAGAAAGGCAAAATGAATTTAGGAGAATATAATTCCTCACAAGCGATTGGCTGGGATTTCAAGCAGCTGAGTGGCTCAATTCACGCACTTGCTCATAATCGATAAATTGATTTTTTCGCAATGAAAGAATGGCTTAAATTAGCGGGAGAAGATTAACATAAAACGGTATTATTTTACGTAAAGTATTTTTTACGAAAATTGGCTGAGTAGGTACACCGCCCATCTTGTACTTTAAATTTTCTTGTCTATAATTTAAAATGAGCATTTTTCAACTTCTCTCTTTCCTGGTTTAGGGAGGACCAAACTTTTTTCGGCTCGGCAAATTTTGCGGTTCTTGAATGCTCCAAGCCTCACAAAATGCTCATTTGCATAGTAATTTACACTTTGATGTTATGTATGGAGTTAAGAGCTGACCATATTTACCCACATCAAGGGGCGTTCTTGGGATAATAGTAAAACAAATTTTAGAAAATTAAAAAGTTTATTGGTACGTTTTTATGTCCTGCTGAGTAAGATAATTAAGTTACTTGTTCGGATTTAAATTCGTCAAATTTAGCTTAACACGAGGCGATGAAGTTACACGACGAACTTTAGTTTGCACATAAAATCAATTTTTATTGCGAATTCAACAGGCAAAATGGAAACAAACAAACAAACCCAGAAAAAAAGCCTTTGTCGGTCTTTGCGGCCACGTGAATTGAATGTTTCAGCCTCTGTAGTCATTGAAACGACAACTAGAAAATGCTCTATGTTTAGCCCCCACATAAGTTAATCTCCCGATCAACTATTAAGCATTGTAGTTACTAAACACTTTTCCTGTACGTTCAAGGGCTTCACAGACAGAATCTTGAATTACATGTCACAGATTTGAGATATTTCTGTTTATTGACCTAGAAATGTCTGTTTACGATTGTCTACGGCCTCAAACCAAGCAACTACAGTGCTTTGGTCACATACAAACCTGCATGTTTACAATATTTACGTCTTGTCTGAAAGTTTGGGTGTCTGCCGCATCTACCAAACGATTCGTATTGATTGAAGAGTTATTGGTTCCCATTTATCTTCTGCGTTTTAATGAACGACGCTAAAAACTGCACTTTAGTGGGCTTAATTCGAATAATAAACACCGCTGATTGACGCCACCAATCAGTTTCCCCAAAGCCATAAACCTTACTCCCCTTTGTCACGACTAATTAAAACAAAAAACGAGTGAACGAACACTAAAAATAAAGTAGACGACTCCTAATCTTCCAAAATGAACAGTTTTTTTCACATCCTTCAGATGCATCTCAGTCGTTGCTTCTGAACATGAAACGCAATAGTCGGTGGTGATGTGAGTCCATTAATGAGGTCACCAATTTGGTCCCGAAATCGAATGACTCTAGCGCTTTGTTGGTAAGAGAGCCTAGATGCAATCACCCGAAGGTTACGGTGTGTGTGTCATGGTGTTTGCATCACCAGTTGCCGAAAATTTACGATCTCATTACTGCCCTCAGCGATGCCTCATAGAGCTCCCTATCCTGAATCACAAACACCACAGGGCGACGCTGAACTGAGCTTCTAAGAGGCAGCTATAAACATCCGGGTTTTCTGAGGTCTAGATGAACCTTTAATGCATTTGCTTTTGATCAATGGGGCACGCCTTAGAGAGGTGTCATTGTTAGTCGGTCCAGGTGACTGACAAGATTGATTTGAGCAGAGCCCAGTGGGTGTTTGATTGGCATAAATCACCAAAGTGTGATTTCAAACTCAAACAGATTTCTCACCTTGTTAGATTCGAGTTTTTGAGTGACATTTGAGCTGTCAGCCTTTAAAGTAATAAATAACGATGCCGATTCTGATCGGTGGAGACGAAACAGAAATCAAAGCGACCGCGAATCTCGCAGTATTCAAACAAACAAAAAACGATTTTGCTTACTTCCACCAATGGAAGGAGCTTCAAGTTTTAAAGAAAATTCAGCATTAAATCAGTATAAAAATTTTCAAATTTTAGGAAAACAGGATCACTTGCCTACGAGCTTTCTCAAATCAGTTTAAAGTGTCGGTTTTCATTTATAGCAAAAATTTTTTACTTCAGTCAGTTTTGATTAGGCATGTTCAGCATTACAGCTTTGCAGATGCACAAATTCCCCCCACTGGGAGTTCAACCTCCGAGGGCACCTATTTCATCACGGTTCTACTAAGCATTTTCACCAATTTTTGTCGATTGAATTCGGCTCCAGACAAAAGCCAGCAGACACACAATTTTTTCATGATTTCGGTCGATTTTTGCCACCACCACTACCGCCATCGTCTCTAAAAGAACTAAATTCCTTTGGAAACAACTCACGATTTGTTTAAATCAATACCTAGGAGAATCGGAACGTAATTGCCGCCAAAAGTGGAGCTACACCATATTAAAACAAATTTTTTTGATTTTTCAAGGTGTTTCCACTATTTTGTCCAACCCACAAAATATAATTTCTCCTCCAGTGAATTCCCCACTCAATTCTTCGTTAATCAGCTGCATAAACACATCATCGGTGGATCATGCCATGTGGAAACATCCCTACATTTGAAGTGATGTCTTACCTCAGCAGCAGTTTGAATGGCAAGGAAACAGGCATTTCCCCTTGCCATCACCTCACCAACATCGTCTAGGGTCACGACACCATCTGGTTTCGGTGACTCGAAGGAAACTCTCGTGGATGCAGACGCTGGTCTAGACGGTGGGAGAGGGAGGGTCACACTTGGAGCCCCTTTCTTCGATCCAGAGGTGGTTTTGGAGGTCTCTGTAGCTGCGCCAACGTCTGTCTCGTCTCCGAGAACCAGGGGCAGGACTTCCATGGGAGGAGGGTTCAGTGCTTCCAGTTCGGTCAACCAACCGGAGAAGGCCACGTAGGCGTTCTCGAATCGACTCACGGCTTCGAGGATTACACGGTTTTCGCTTTTGAGGGAAAAACACCAAAAGGTAACTAGATAAATCCCATGCATCCTAGATCCTGGAAATTGATAACCTTTTACATGGCCCCTTGTGATGGCAAATTATGAACATCGATCTACTTCCTGATTTCTTGAACGGGTTTTGCCAAAATTACCCCTATTTTCACCCCCACTCATGAAGGAGCATTGCATTATCCAGGCATCAGCGCAAAAACACCCTCCCCTAATTTTGGCAATACTACCGGTGCTAGAATTGCCCCGATTCCTTCTCCTACCTCTTTCCACACTTATTATGATTGATTGCACTCTGACCGGCTTCCTCCTGGTCAACACTGTTTACCTTTGCGCAACTGCTTTTGTTCCTCCCGCCTCATTATCCGCCGAGGTTTATTTAAACAAAAAGCCGGTGTTAAAACATCTTTGTTTGCCTAAAAGCATGGCATTTTGTGCCGCTCTAGCGGTATAGAAAACCGAATCAACGAATTCAAGACCGCCTGCTACAAATAAGTGGAGGAAAAATAACTTGTAACTTAAAAAATCATTTTTGAAATGCGAAATACATCGACTTAACCGTTATCGATCGAGTTTCGACCTAAAAAAGCCTAGTAGATACACTTGTTTGTTGAAAGAACTCTGTTTTTGCGTGTGTGGTCATTTTGATAATAGCAAACGCTTCAGCTCAAAAAACAACTCGCATGACTTTGCAAAAATAACAAATGAGCAGTCGCTTTTGGCGATTGCAAATGGGCGTTTTGGCAAATCTAGTCCAGTGCACTTTTTGGCTATTAGTGGGCAATGAAAAAGCACAATTATGCATCATCTTTAATTTGCAAACACGAAAAACACAAATGTCGAGTCGAACTATTTAATTAACATTTTTTGTTATACAAGTGATTCTTAATACTAACATTAATAATTAACAGATATAAGGAGAAATGGACAATTTATAGTTTATGCCTTATTTAATTTCGAGAAAATAGCTTAAACATTTGCGATTTTGAAAGCCATTAATGTGAGAAAACATATCCTAAGCATCAATCACTACACTTGACGCGTCCATCAATTTATCGCAAAATAAAAATTTTAGATATTTAACTTTGTGAAAATTCTTGAGTTTTAAATATTTAAAATGGAATTAATTTAACACAGAAGCTGTTGGATGGATGAGCAATTTTAAACAATGATAAATTTAACTTCTTGAAGAAAGTTTAATTTTGATGAATGAAACAGCCGAAGTTTCTTTTTTATGGAAAGCCTGTATCCTAAGCCAGTTTAATCTCTAAGAATGTTTAAATTCCAGTAACGTGTCATTTTGTTAGCAAATAGAAATCATGATTCACTAAAAAATTATACTTCCAACGCTAGTAATTCAAGAGGCAAAAGTCTCAAAAGAATCGCACTAAATATTTTTTCCTCCAAATTTTGTAAATCTAGGGTTTAAACAAACAAAAATGGTAATCCCCTCCTTGAATTCCGCTTTTGGTGAAATGGTGCGTTTAGATGGTTAGTTGATTTTCATGTGCTCAAAGATTTTCACCAAAAAATCGATAACCCCGCATCCGGTTCTTCCAACATCCAACCAGAGTGCAACAAAATTCATTATCGATTTTTCAGTAAATTTGAATTTCCTCGCACAATTTTGGTGAAATTTCTCCCTCTCACCTGTAATAGGGACCCTCAGTGGATTCCAGCGCCCCATTCGTGGATTTTGCGCCACTTCCAGTGCCATTATTGGTGGAGGTAGTGAGGCTGGAGGGAGTGGCATCGGTGCGAATGTAGGCAGCCGCTGTAGCAACACGGCACCGAATGAGACGTAGACACTCGGTGATTTGGGCCACCAGATTAATGAGATTGTCTCGGTGAATGCGCTGCCTGAGTAGGTTATTGGTGTAGGCCAAATCCACGTACAGATCAGACTTCAGTTTTTGGAAGTCAAGTGCGGGCTAAAGAGTGTTTGGAAAGGGAAAAACGTCAGTGTTTACACTACTTTGTAGATTCCTGATTTATGAAATTAAAGAGGAGAATATGATCCCTGCTCAATGTTCCCCACTTTGAGCTCTGAAAACAATCCATACTCGTACAGGCTTCAGGAGTCAACTTCTCTCAGAAAGGGTTGCCAGCCCACAACGGGTGCACCAATGTTTGGTCATTAATCACTTCCGTGCTGCCTAGTTACTTAACAAAAGAACTAAAAGAACGTGCAAAATCCTCTTACTCAAGTTTGGAGTATAACGTCTTGGCTACAATCGTGTTAGTCTGTCAGATTTCCGTACATTCGATAAATCGTGAGTAAAGCCCGGATATTGATTGCTCCATAACTCACGGCCTCTGCTCAGACCCCACCCACGAGACCACCATAAACCACCACCCCGCAGGGTTCCCTTCATGTGACTGCCGCCTAAACGGCATTCCACCCCAACGCGCCCTTTTGTGCATGTGTGCTTGTATGCGTGTGCATGTGGTGAGTCGCGTATTGTAAGTACACCGACGACAAGAAAAAGCAAACTACTCCGTCGCAGCGATCGCACCAGACAGAGTGAACTTTTACCGCCAGCTGCCAAAAGTCCAAGTGCCGACGTCAAGTAAAATGCAAGCCAAGGAGACCGATTAATCGACTGAGGGTGGAGGGAGGGTACTCACAATCTCCCTGAGAAGGCTCTCGGGTTCTAGAAGGCTAGGTGGGATCTGATGACCGGCGGTGGTGGTGGTGGTGGTGCCGGCAATGGATTTGCGAGGCTCTCGAAAGGATGGAATGCGCAGACGCATGGAGGAATCGGACTTGAAGATGCGAATGATGTCCTTGAAGCTCTTCGAGGTGGAGCGACGGAGGGGCGTGGCCTTCCGGCTATCGATTTCGGGGTTCTCAGTGGTCATGTTGACATTGTGGGGCACCTTGAGATGGGAAAGAACGTGTGTCAGAATTACTCAACAACGGTGAAATAAACCATAGCAAAGAGGTCATAATGTAGTCGGCACGAGGCTAGGAGGAGGTCAAGCGGAAGAATACGACATTATGGAATCAAAAACTGGGATTTCATTCCATCAACGAGGATAGAATAATTATTGTATCATTTCTAACGAAAAGTAGATTTATTGCACGAGCATTACGTCAATTAATACCTAACAGAATTTGTTTCAATTGGAGAACTTATCATAACATTTTTGGATTATAGCTTGATAATACTTGGTCTCGTGTCTAAGCAGTAAATTGTAGTCCAGTAGGAGCCGCAAATTGAAAACCATGTATCATGTACACCACTAGGTTGTCCCAAAGTTAAAAACTGTCATCACAATGATTACTTTATAAATCTCTTATACGGAAAAATAATTTGGGTTAATGTTGAACAATAAAGGCTGTTCAAAGGACCACAGCCTGGATCGGCATTAATAGCAGAGGGTGATTTTTAAGCATTTGCTGGGTTCAACTTCGCAAATACTCATTACATATAAAAATAGAAAACATCGGATAATAATTTTAGAACAAAAACTGTTCATATAACCCAGCAAAACAAACGAAAAATTGCAATATATATTTAAATTAAAGCTCAAATCACGGTAAAAATCCAAATTGAACAAATCACATAAGTTAAAGTGGATTAAAATTGGTTTGTATTTCTTATCAAAAAGTGGACAGTTAGATTGTTACTCTAAAGTATAGTCTGATACATTATGTAACCTACCAGAATAAACGCTCATCAGCGATTACAAATTTCCAACCTAACGTGCCCTTGATAGATAAATTACACTTAAGAAGTATAAACAAACTAAAATGCACAAATCAACCTTGTCTGGATTTCGTTTTGGAAAAATTAGGCACTATAAATCTTAAGAATTTACAACTCGTATTAAATGAAATCTATTTAGTGATGGCTAAAGTCACATAGTGAATTTACTAGGCAATTCTCAAGCAAAACAAACGCATAATATGCCAGTACCTTATGCGTTTTTATATCTTTAAAACATTAATTTTTCATTTACAGAAAACCATTTTATTGTTATAAGAGATTGAAAGATTTATTATGTAATTAAGAACACACTACCGTTTTCGATTACTACTTGAAGCAAGATGATTGAGTGGGTTTTTCGTTTACGCATTCTTTAACTGACAATTGGGATAACAGAAACATTTTTCTTGTGTATAAAACTGTCGCATTTAGCCATTTTTCAGTTTAAATGCTGATTTTTTTAAGGCATTATTGTAATTCTTTAGCTTGGAATATACAAGTCGCCTCCAATTTACCGATCAATTAATTCTTTGTTATCATTGTGCAATCTGATTAATAAATAAAATGCCTTTATTTGCCAGGAATTTCGCTCCTCGAATAATTTGTATCTATCTTACCAGCTGATAAATTTTCACATCCAGGAATGATGCTATTAGTCTGATATTCGCTTTATTATATGTTGAGATCTCAAGTTATGCTACCATTTCCTTAATGAAAACTTGAATTTCAGACTGTTATTAATGTCTTTATTAATGTCGTAGTACCAGACATAGCTAATAAAACTTCAGCACTTCACATTGTGATAATAACTATTGTTATCCCGGATTATGAATATTTCACACCTGTACTCTTAAAAACGTCGCTTCTCAGTGTGCCATAGAACTATGGTCTTTGTTTTGTTTACTAAGTAGAATCAGAAGAAAAGAATGATTGCTTAAATTTGCGCAGTTAACTTTATGATGTTGGTTAAATTCAACGCACTTTCTGGTCCAAAACGGGCTAACGCGACGGATGTTGGTAAATAATTTGAACTTCATAAATGAACCATATTTATTAGCAAATTATTTTTGTAAACAGGAGCAATGCTAAGGAAATCGTTCGAGGAATGCATTCAATGGGGTTCGTGCCAAGAATGACCCAATAAAGTGTACTAATTTCGACCCTCGATGATGCATTTTTATTTTAAATTCAAACCAGGAAGATCGGTGGATACTTATGTATGTTCTCACAGTCATTAATGACTTCTTTTCCTGTTATTTAGTTTCGATAGAGCAGAAGATAAGGGTGGTGCAAAGAACCACATTTATTGAGAATGAAGAGGCTGCAAATAAGGTTCTACCTTGTTTTTAAAACGATGGAAATATGGGGAAGCCTCGAATAAGATTTATCTGAACTCAGCAGATAACAGTGATAAATTACCAATTACCTTCTCGTTTTGAATTTAGTACCGGAATTCAGAAAATCAATATCTGTGACTAGAAGGTTGAGGCTAGAGCTCCGAATCTTGAAACGACAAAGACGAAAAAGCTACTAAGCAGCAGGAATTGCATCTCATTGCCCAATATCTGAATTCGGACTGCTACTGTCAATAAGCATTAAGAGTTATGCAAAGTGTGACTTTGAATATTCCCTTTAATAGGCTAAAAAATCCAACGCTCTTTCAAAAAATGGTTCAGCGCAGTTCTAACATTATGTCCCTACTTCTTACGTGAATTTCTAAAATGGGCGACCATTAGTGCCATACTTTAACAATCCCAGCTCTGTGGAATTACAAAATCACGAAGTTTAAAATTTGAAATATGAAATACTTTGATTTTTAGAGAGACTTAACAAACCTCAGCATTCTTTTTCGACAGAAATCAGGACTCTTCTATACAAGCAAAATCAAATTGGAATTTAACATTTATAAGAAGTCATTGCATAAATGATATTTGGAATGAAGGAAGTCGCTTGTTTGTTTTAACTAGTGCCTTACTTTACCATCACATTTGCGTCCTGCAAAATATTTCTACGTAACTTTGAGTTTAAATGTTGCATAAAATGCAGCTCATAGTCTGGTTTGCCCTCCGCTTCGTCTCTAACGACCACTGTCGCTAAAACTCGGGTTGTGGTGAAATTTTTGGCTTTGATTTTTAGGAGTCTCTATTCTCAGAATCCACAACCGGTATTCTTTTTTCCAAAAGCTTATAAGTCTCATGTATTCGGCTAGGGAGAACTAACTACTTTTCTTCTAATTAATTGAGGATGGCTCAGTTTTATTGCATAGTTTACCCTTAAACAGGTAAGAAGCAGCTTATCGTCATCAAACTCGTTGAGGCTAAAATCTCCACTTCCGCTGAATTTCGGAGACCATCTTCTACAAGTTTCATCCCCATAAACTGAGAGTGGGTGTTTCTAACCCATTCGTCGGCTGCTGAGTTCCCTCCTCTCTTGATCTCGAAGGATATTTTTTGGGTACTGGTTTCATTGAAACAAATCTCAAATTACTGGTCCGTAAAGCAATATTTGCTCACTTTAAATGCATTTTTCGTATACAAATGATTCTCAGCCCTATCAGACATTAAAAATTGCTCAAGAAATTTCATTCGATTCAAAAAATGCTAATTAGAACAGAACTTATGGTGAAGTTGACAAATTAAATCTCATGTCTTCATTTATCTGTTTTTTTTTGGAATTCTTCTCCTAAAAAAGCTGTTTTTTTTCAGAGTTCAATGCACATTTTAAATTACAAATTATTTAACCTTTGACTTTAAGTACTGACATTTGAATTTGTTTAACGGAGAATGTCGAAATTTGTAAAATAACATTAATTGCTATTCCTGAATTTTTGAAGTGAAATTAAATTCTTTTAATTAATTATACAAGCTGCTATAACTTCAACTGCTTTGTTAGTCACCAACCTCCTTTGTTGGATGAGTCACGGAAGACTTTGCCAGAGAGTGACGTGACATTCGCAGAAATGGTGAAATTGTCAGGAAACTCGGTGGTATTTCGAATCACCGGACTACTTTGGCTATTTAGACATTCTTTCCCTTTAACAGGCAATGTTAAATAACGAAAAACTTCATCAGTCTTTCTGCTTACATTCGTTTCTTGGAAAGCGCTCATTTTGTAGCTAATGGGAAAGAGAAACATAAGGAAAAATGGAGGATTAAATTTTAAGGGATTTCTAACCGAATAATCTCTGAGATAATGAGATTTGTTAGTTACAAATGCCGTTGGAAAAAGAGTGGATGCATCACGACATCTGCTAACTTGTTTCACGGTTTATTTGTGAATAGACTTTTGCCTGGCACCAAAAAATGATCTTTTGTCAAAATTTTCAGCATCGTAGGCACAAAATATGGTCATATTTTATTTACTTAATTGTGTATTTCCGTGTTAAAAATTTCGGGACCTTTTATTTTTGACAACCAGCATTAAATCACCTAAAATCTTCTTACATTCGCTATTTGACAAACGTTCAATTTTTAACATAAACTTAAATTTCGCAATAAAGCCAGTTTGATGCTAAGTTGTTTATCAGAAACGACGTGTCGCTTGAGAAACGGCGTTTTTGGGTTTCAGTTCGCCTTTGAATTTCACTTTTTTAGAAAAATTAAATTCATTTTTGAAGGTATTTATAACCAACCAATCTCTAGGATATGTGAAAAGAAGCAGAAGAGGAAAACTCATCATAAACTTTGCACACTTGACAATTAGGCTTATTTCAAACAATAAAAATAGACAATGAGGGAAAGTTTCTTCCTTATTGATTCCTCAATTAAATATATAGCGATTGATCACTTGTTTTGTTTATTCAGAATTCGGACAAAACCTTTAAGATGACTTGATAAGTATGCTTTCAAACAAATCCCAGGTACATCAAACCGATGTTTGTTCAAAACAGCACAAAATTTTCTATTTTCGTACCAACGGAAACGAGGTAAATAAAAACTTCAGTAAAAATAGACTGAACATGAATGGAGCCATAAACTCTACTTATAAATTAAATATTTAAAAGCATTAGAAGGCGTAATTGCCTGATAAACTGACTACAATAATTTTACGAATCTAAAAATCGATTAAAAATTATCAGTACTTCCACCAATGACTTGAAAATTTAATTCAAACTCGTTTGAACACAGTTAAGAACTTTGACTGAAATTATCGATTTTTCAAACCTTGAAACTCGAGAAAGCGTCCAATTATTGTGTTAGTTTGTCTATTTAAAGCCAAAAAACCTTTGAATCTCCCTAGGATTCTGCCATTTCCACTCGTGAATTGCCCTTCTTTCCTCTCGAGTTACGCTAATCAGATCGTGTTCTAATGCTGATAACTACTTGACTTATGGGGCCAAAAAATCACTACCGAAATTGGATAGTGCAGGCGGCGTGATGAGTCACTGGCATTTTGTGCTATCAGAAGACGAATGGCGTCAATTTCGCCGCATTTACTCTGACATTACGGCATCCAGATTTCGGAAGAACCCTTGCGCTGAGCCGCAACTGAACTAGAGAGCGACAGAGAGCAGATTTGCCGTTAGATACTGCGAATCCTGTCAAAATCTGAATAATTCACTTTGAAATGTTGAGTTAATGCCCTAGAAATTGAAAAAAACTAAAATTCTAAGCATTTATGATGTTTACTGAATAGGTGAACCTCGTCTTGTGCAGGACAAACTACTTCATTTTGAGAAACAACTTGACTAAACGTAAACAAATCCAGATCTAAACATTTTTTCAAGGTCGAACAATCGCTCAGCGTTTAAGCAACTAGTTATCGATCGTAATTGGTGCTTGGAGGGTCTAGAAAAGCTAACCTGCAAAAAATCGATGGTACTGATCGATAGAAAGCGCTTTTTTGGATGTACTTTTCAGCTTAGTGTTGAGACAACTTTTCCGGCTTCCTATTGGCTCATGTCCAGGTTACAATTTTCCAATCAATTGGCTCGTATAAACAATCTCCTTAAACATGGTCTAAGTTAAGAACTTGATTGATACAGCTTATAAGGAGTCTTCATTTTTATAAACATGGAAATTTATAGCAGGGATTAAATTAGAATAGAGGATTTTAATTAGTCCAATTCACGGTGGATTATGCTGCAAGCCAAAATTTTAAAACTCAACAGCTCACAGAAACCGGTAACCAATCAGGTTGCATAAAATCATTGGCACGGACTTAGGCTACCTCCTCATCCCATTTCCCTTCCCCTGAGTGCTTGGATTCATGCAATATTTTAATAAAATCGAAATGAAAATTGAGTATTTTATTTAATTACAAACTGAAATTATTTTCAATAGCAAACAGATGAAGCTCTATAATCATTTCGCATCTTGTTTTGTTCATTTTAATCTTATTCAATTAAAAAATTTCCGTCTTTTTGAAAAAGGCATATTTACAATCAATGCAATTTTCATTTCCATCCAAAATGTTGCCTAAAATTGTGTAAGACTCAAATAAAAATCCTGAAACCTACTTTTGTAAGAAATAAACCTAGGTGAGCTTTTTTTAATTGCATTCCAAAAACATAACTTATTTCCAATTCCAAATTTCTAAAATGTACTTTATAGAAACGGAAAATTTGGAGTTAGATCAAGAAATATGCCAGTTATAGCCACGTAAACATGAACATATGGAATTTTATTATCTTCTCGGTCAAGCTTAATTTGTGCTTTCAAAACACAGCGAGATTCTTATTCTGCTCATTAAAAGCCATGTCAACACAGGTCCTTCCTGTAAGGCAGACAATAATCGTAAAATTTTGAAATCCAACTTATCTGGTATTGGCAGCTAGGATGATTCAATACAGGTTGCCTCGGTTTGTTGAAGGACAGGACAACGATGATTTTGAGCTTCTATCAAAGGCAAAGGCAAGACAAGACAAGACACGCACAAATTTGTCGCATTTCCTAAATTTGTGTCAAATATATAACTTATTTGTTTCACATATTCACTGGAAAAATTGCTGTTGGTACAGAGCCTATTTGCGAGAATGTTTTCCTTCTGAGCTGAGTCATA
This sequence comes from Anomotaenia brevis, assembly GCA_030710315.1. Taxonomy (NCBI): domain Eukaryota; kingdom Metazoa; phylum Platyhelminthes; class Cestoda; order Cyclophyllidea; family Dilepididae; genus Anomotaenia; species Anomotaenia brevis. The sequence goes on from JAUOZQ010000050.1 coordinate 416,883, forward strand.
ACTACCCTAACAGTCAGACAAAAATCATTAAGTAATCCATCAAAAGAATTAAATAAGTATAATAGGTGAAATTTGAAAATTTGACACATTGAGGCAACGAAACTAGCATCCATCTGTTTAGCAACCACGGCTAAACATTAATAAAATATTTATAAGATAATAAAGGAATTCATTCAGATTCTGTGAGGCATATCTCTTTTTAATATGTAAGAAAACGGTTTAAGTTCTTCTAAAAGCAACTCTAATCTCTTTCGATAGAAACCATGTGTTATAATCTGTTATGATTTATTTTTACTGAACATATTATTATTTAGCATTTCATTCACAATATTATTAAAATATTCCCAGCTAATTTATAACGAAAGAGTCGTTTTGAGCAGGATTTAAACAACTATTCGGAAACTTTTTAATTAATATACCAAAAATATAACTGATTTTCAATCACAAATCTCTCATATTTGGTTTATAGAAGATAATGCGAACATATGGAATGTTATAGTCTTCCCTTACAACCCAGATGCTGTCTAGAGTAAATTCTCCCTTTCCTAGTTTATATGTTCAATCGTTTAATTAAACAACTCGGTTCTCATTCCAAGCACCAAGGTCCTTGTCAAAGTTATAAAGACCATTATTCCTAAAAATGCAAGATCCTCTTCAACCTTTCGGTGTGTCTGGTATTGGTTGCTAGGATGATTCAGGGCTCGGCCCTTTGTAGATTCTGTTTATTGAAAGACACGATAACAAAGATTAATTTTTTATTTACATCAATGAACCTCCTGACAAGACACTCAGATTTGTCAGACATGGAGATAATTTGTTTCCTAGAATAACTGGAAGGGTGTTTGTTGGTATGGAGCCTAGTTGCGAGATGATTTATGTAAAATGTTTTACTTTTTCTTTTAATAGCTTGAGCGGCCTTTAGTAAAACAAAAGTGATTTTGTAGTTTTCGTATGGCTAACAGCAAGTGCTAGGTAATCCATCATGAGGATAAAATAATTTTTTATGCGAAAATTTGAATATTAGAAGCTGCGAGACATTAAAACTAACACCTCTGTTTAGTAACCACAGTGGAATATGAATAAAATATTTTATAATATAGTGTGGGAATCCTTCTATTTTCTGGGAATTAAATAATTTCTTCTAAAATCAAAATCATTCACCCAACATTCAATATATTTTTTATCCCTATTTAATCAACCATAGGAAAGGTCTGATATTATGTCCTATGATTTTTATTATTAAAATTATTAAAATTCCAATAAATAACTTATGAAAAAAGTCCATTTTTGAACAAAAACATGACTGGGCTTTCCATTCTATCGAAAAAATTGTATCTACTAGCAATGGAATACCAAGGAATGTCTCTTTTCTACCAATTCGCAATTTCGCTACCAAAATAAACATCCAGAGAAAGTTGGGTTTTTAAAAGAACATAAAAAATGGCATTTTTAAGTCATTTACCGAAAATACAGGCCATTTTAACTCACGATTCTTTTAAATATGGTTTAAAGAAAAACCATTGTACAGTTAGACCCAGTAATATCCAAAAAACCACACGATTTTCCGCCTTGTCATTTTTATGAAGATTAAAGAGACCCTTATTGATAAAAATGTGAGATTCAACGCGTCACAACATCATGTGTCTGGTGTTGGCTGCTAGGATGATTCACGACCGCTTAACAGGCCTCTCCGAATACGACGTCAAATAGGTCCGTCTTCGAAGTTGGTAAAATCGATTTGAGAAGTCCATTAACCTGATTGGCAAAAGTGTTGAGAAATATGCTCAAGCATTTATGATTCCTGTGTGTAGAACATATTAGTATCTTAAATTTAAAAGAAGAACAGAAGTTTGACCTTTTTATGATCCGTCGTCTAAAATTACTTGTTTTTACCCCCGGTATTTCTCACGGTTTCGTGCTGATATTTAATTTGAAACCTCTTTCGGTTTTATGAAAGTGCAACTCTGATGTGATTTATGAGTCCCTCACATGCTTCTACCTTCTATTCACCATTGCACACACAAAAGCGAAGCAGAGTTGAATTTTTTTAGTTAAATCTTGCTGGGATGATTCCAATTGGTAAAAGAGATTGTATCTTTGGTTAACTGACTACCCACGACTGTCTCAATGATATCTTTTTAAATTTGAAAATCCTTCATAGCGTTTAATGGAGTTAAACATTATTTCTATTTCAAACTGATCACATCCAGAATAATAAAGTATATGGTTGATTAACTTTTAAATAAAGCAGAAAATTTGGTAACTTGTTTTATTCAAAATCATGTTATTAAAAAATGATTTAATTTCACTAGCCTTTTGATCCACACCCTCGTAATTTGAGATGCTTCTGTCTGTTAAATGATAAGAAGCAATTGCTCCGCAATCTCCTCTAACCATTGCCTGAGTAAATTGGTGGAATTTAGTAAAAAAAAACGGAGCAGTTTTGAATACAAAAAACAGTGAGTCGAATTCTTGCTGAGTAGGACTGTTACATAGTTTCCAAGAAATCTGTATCGTCAACACCATTGAGTGAGTAGGTTGCTGTTGTAGCCTTACGAATGTGCTCAAGCCTCATTCAGGGTCACGTGGGCACGAAAATCGATTAAAACTCCAATTCTGGAGCGTTCCTATCCAACCGGCCTTTCTGATTGGACGTCAATGTCGTGCCATTTCCATTAACCTTGAGCTTTAGGGGATCAATTAACCAATCAAAATTACTGTGACATATATTGTTTATTATTAATTTAATAATTTGCAAAAATTCTATATATTATTGTTAATCATGGTTTCGAGTTGAAAAAATCTAATTTTGCCAAACGAATACTTGCTTTATGTTCTGGATTTTAATTACTGCAACTATAACGGCGTTTAGTTTAGTTTAGCAAATAAAACGCATTCAGAGATTAAAAATATTTATTTATTTACACCACTTAAAACATGAAAATGAAACAATTTCCACAATATCTTCATCATGCAATTCTTATTTGAATCCTAAAATCGACTATAAGTGCAGAGGTTTTCTAATTACAGCCCTTCAATGGTGGTTTCCACATTTGTGCGGCTCTAGACTAAGTTAACGCAAAAAATTAAACAAAAAACATTAAAATATGTCAGATTTGGATTGTTTATAACATGTTCAAAGATTATGATGACAAAATACTAAGTGTTTCCACAATTTCTCCAGACTCTACTTTCGGTTATAGAACCCAGACAAGGTTAGTTTTCATTGCGCAGTAAAACTGGGCCCCTCTGTGACCCCAGTAACCGATAATTGCGACCTGAAACGAGGTCAGGCCTCTCACCACCTCCACCAGCAGTCTAGGCTGTGCGCACCCTGGCAGACACCACACACACGCACGCAAACCTGCACAGCCGATCAATGGCGCGCGCAGTAGCTCTGGCGCGCTTCTGATTGGTTGGACCGCTAGTCAGCCAATCAGGGAAAGCGAATGGCATACTGAGTCAGCACGATTTTGAATAACGCTGGCATTTCGTTGCGGAGAAGGTTCCTAACGGTTTCTGACCGAGTTTTTTTGTTGTTGTTTCTGTCGACGCAAACAGTAAATATGCGCGAAATTGTGCACATCCAGGCGGGTCAATGCGGAAACCAAATCGGGTCAAAGGTGAGTTCGGTTTCAATCATGGTTTGTTTAAATCAATACTCACTTTATTCAAGACTTAAATTTGTGATAAACTACAACTTTCTTCACTTGATTACTTGATTTTAGCTAGAATTATTAAGAAAATTTTCGTATTCAAATTCTTATGCATATCATCATTACCCTGGACAAACTTGGGTAAATTTAACATTTTAGTAAGAAAAAGCTTTTTTCCTGAATCTCATTAATTCTTGTGGATAGTTTCGTTGCGTGAACTTAGGATATACTGTTCCCTAATTCATAATTATTGAGATAATTAAATTTATTTCTGTGTTACCTTCGGCACTCGTTAGCAGCACCTACCTAGTCTTTGCTCAAAACCAGTCAATATTATTTGATACTTTAAATTATATTTTATGAGTGGCACACACAAAATAAAATATGATTTGTGTTCTCAGAGAATAAGTTTGTGAAATGTTTAGTTTCAACGAAAATTCGCAGTTTTCAAGAGTCGCAGCTGTCAAGTTCGTTTTTTTTTCAACTAACTTTCAAATTTAGCGCTTAAAATAGTGGAAATAAAGTCCGGATGTTGGAATGAAGCCAATCTTTTTAGCTAAAATTTCTTCCTAGTGCTAGCAATGAAAAGGCGCCTTGCAAATTTTGCTGAAATTCTTTGGCATACTTATTTTAATTAACCCAAGCCGTATGAAAATGCTTGCAATTGTGCGCAATTCACGAGCCAAATAAAATCCATTTTTGGTACTTGAGGAGTTGCAGAAAAAGGCAAGAAGAGAAATTGGTAAACACTCAAGGATGCCATCGGAGAAATCGGTGTAGAACCACAAAATAATCAAAATTAATTAGCCACAAAATAAATATTATTTAAATATTATTTTTGTGAATTAATTTGACAGTTGTAAGAGTTTTGGTCACTTAAATGGTCAACAACGATTTGGATAAACTTTCGTTGAGTAACACGAAACTTCATTTACAAGATTTCATTTTTAATTAAAATTTTAATTAATTTTAATTTAGTTTTAATTAAAAAAATTAATTAATATTTTTAAATTTTGCAAATTGTGAAAATTGTTTGATTTCTCGATGTGAGAATTAATTTATTAAAACAAATATCTTATGCATTTATTATTTATGTTAAACACCTCATTGGTCTTGTAAGCCGGTCGAAATACGCCTCAATAATCGGCTTATTTTCCTGACATCCCGTCGATGTATTGGAAACGCAGCAGATTTCAGTAAACACATCCGATTGCATAGCCAAAATAGATAGATCATTTCCTGATGCGTCTCCTTTGAGGTGGTCAGCGAAGGTGTCAGGCTGCCTTCGGGGAATTGGTTGGGAAGAGACGACTTTCTGCAAAACCGGTCGATTGTTTGCGCATCGTGGACCCAGTTGAGATGCTGTTGAGGACGAAATACTATTTCCTAAATTTCATTTTTTTTTCTTCTCTCCAGTTCTGGGAGGTAATCTCCGACGAACACGGTGTGGACCCCACCGGGAGCTACCACGGTGACTCCGATCTCCAACTGGAACGCATCAACGTCTACTACAACCAGGCCAGTGGTGGGAAGTACGTTCCACGTTGCGTTCTTGTCGATCTCGAGCCAGGCACCATGGACAGTGTGAGGGCGGGACCCTTCGGCCAACTCTTCCGACCGGACAACTTTGTGTTCGGACAGAGCGGAGCGGGCAACAATTGGGCCAAAGGCCACTACACCGAGGGTGCGGAGTTGGTGGACTCGGTTCTGGATGTGATCCGCAAGGAGTGTGAGTCCTGCGACTGTCTCCAAGGCTTCCAGATGTGCCATAGTCTCGGAGGAGGCACCGGATCGGGCATGGGCACACTGATGATCTCGAAGATTCGCGAGGAGTTTCCAGATCGAATTATGAACACGTTCTCGGTGATGCCTTCCCCGAAAGTAAGGAAACCCTGCTAGTTTGGAAGTATTCAGGAATCATTTGAGGCAGGACAAAGAACCCCTATCAGAACGCTGATTGGATCGATGTTCTGAGTTCTGAATGGGCGATCGATCGATATTCTTATGTAAAAATCAATCGATATGCCTTTTGCTCAAACCCGCCTTTCTTGCATTCCTTGTCCAGGTATCAGACACAGTCGTGGAGCCCTACAATGCGACTCTCTCAGTCCACCAGTTAGTTGAGAACACAGACGAGACGTACTGTATCGACAATGAGGCCCTCTACGATATCTGTTTCCGCACTCTGAAGCTGACCAACCCCACCTACGGCGACTTAAATCACCTCGTCTCAGCCACCATGTCCGGTGTGACCACCTGTCTGCGTTTCCCGGGCCAATTGAACGCCGATTTGCGCAAACTCGCGGTCAACATGGTCCCCTTCCCTCGATTGCACTTCTTCATGCCGGGTTTTGCGCCTCTGACCAGTCGTAGTAGTCAACAGTACCGAATTCTGTCGGTTGCTGAGTTGACTCAACAGATGTTCGATGCGAAGAACATGATGGCAGCGTGTGACCCACGCCACGGACGCTATCTCACCGTAGCAGCCATGTTTCGTGGCCGCATGTCGATGAAGGAGGTCGACGACCAAATGCTGAACGCGCAGAACAAGAACTCTTCGTACTTTGTCGAGTGGATCCCGAATAATGTGAAGACGGCGGTGTGCGATATTCCACCCAGGGGGCTGAAGATGTCGGTGACCTTCGTGGGCAACACGACAGCGATTCAGGAGATCTTCCAGCGAGTCAGCGACCAGTTCACCGCCATGTTCAGACGCAAGGCCTTTCTCCATTGGTACACTGGTGAGGGCATGGATGAGATGGAATTCACCGAAGCCGAATCCAACATGAATGACCTTGTGAGTGAGTACCAACAGTACCAAGAGGCTGGAGTGGATGACGAAGAAGAAGAGGGTATGGGGGAGTTGGAGGATCACGAGGCAGAGGAGTGAAGTGGACCACGAATAACGCTTCTCTTGTGTGTGTTTCCGCGCATTCGCTGACTAAAACAACCGTTTTCGACCGCTACCATTTTATTTGACTGTTTTAATTGGTTCCGTGTCTCTCTCTCCATCTCTCTCTCTCTCTCTCAATGTGTGTGAGTGCTTAGTTACAGTCGAATAAATATTATGGAATGAAAAAAGTTACTGCAATTGCTTCACTTATATGAGATGGTACGGTGTATGTGCCCAGTAGTTTTGGTTCTGTGTTCCAGTACACGGAAATTTCGCATTTTAAAAATGCAGTTATGTAAAGAAAAAGTGCGTTCCCTTCATCTCATGACGTTCCACCCCTAGAAATGATGTCGAAACATCATGGCATTTCAAACTGAAAAGGTTGCGTTTTGTGTTTTCGAAGTAACTAAAAACTGCTTCATTTTGTTGATTATATATGTTTTGGAGTATCAGGTCATCAAATAAACTATGCCGAATTTAGAATGAATAAAACGAGTGACCAGATGTTGCATTTGGTTCCAGATTCAATCATAATTGCACTTTCCCTGATTGTTTAGGACTTTCTACCTAATGCCAATAATGTAAAATTCTTTGTGATTTTGTAAGCTACGAAACCAGGAGGAATTCCCTACCTGCCAAGTTCTTTTTCGATCTTTTATGAGGTCGTAATTCTTGCTGCGTGGAATTGCGCATTACTCTGATGAAACAGAGGAAACTTTGTCTAATGAAGATCCCTTCTCAGCTGTGAGAACGTCGTCTGCTTTGATCTGCATCTTCTTGGAGAGTTAAATTTCCCCTTTTAAATTTTGGGAATCATCTTCTGTGGGCATCTCTCATTCACACATTCTATCCTTGTTGTAACTTTAGAAAATTTTATTTATTTTATATATTTTATAAAATAAATACAATATAGAAAAATATATATTTTATATTTTCTAATTATCTTCAACAGTAATTTATTTATCTTTCGTTATTATCTGTATAATATGTACAGTTGTTTAAATCGTTACTATGACGCCTTGCACTTTGTTGAATAAACTTTGAAGTTACGACGCGTCCCGTCTCTTGTGGCCGTTGTCGAACGTAACGCATATTAATCAGACCACTTTAGGTAGCATAGCAACTCCGTACTTTACATTAATCCTCTTCTTCGGCTGCTGAGTATCCTTTCGTTATGTGTGCCTCAAGTGTTTCTTGGATGCTGCCATGATGGCGGAGTTTGAATCAAGCAGGTTTTCCGTTTATTGTTCTCTATAACGAATTCTTCATTAGGTTGAATGCATCTTAACACCATATTATTGATAATGATAATAATAATCCCTAACTTTCTTTCAATTTAAAAGTGGCAAAATTCGGAGAGGAGACTTATGCCAACCATTTTTTACTTTTCCGCGGTAAATTTACCTCTGTATAAATTGTAGTGAGTAGCTTTATTAAATGCAAGCTGTGTGAATTATTAAAATGCAGGTATTCCAATGTGAGACTTCCCCAACACTGTTTTGAAGGTTACTCTTATTTGATAGCAATTAGTTCATGCCATCGGATTTTTACGATCACAGGTTCGTTTCAGAGGAAGCAGAAGGCATCGACCATAATCTCCTTAAAGTCGACTCAAATCATCTTCATACCTCCATAATGAATTCATAATCCTAATACTTACACTCTTAGTTTGGAGAAATGAAATGGAGGCCATTGAAAGGTCTGACGTGACTCAAAGTGACGGAGGAGATATAGAAATTGCCTGAGTTAGGCCTATTCGATCACAACCAGAAATTTGTAAAGTTTTAAAGAGGAAGGTGCAGTGCACTTAAACAAAGCCACCCAGTTACTACAATCTCAAATGCCCTATATATCGTGCTCAAACTGCCTTTTCTGGAGAAAATTTAATGTTTCGCAATATACAAAACTTTTAGTTTCAAGTATTCTAATTTTCCTAAAATTATTCACTTTAAAAAGCCTAAAAATGGTAAGATACGGCTAAACTGCTACCGTAGCAAACATAAATCAATTTACCCTAATGTGCGCATCAGGAAACGTATCAAAGCTACTCATGAATTTGTAATTTTGTACAGACATTTTCAATTTCCGCTGAAGTGTTTCCAAGAGAGACTTAACAATTAAAGTCCAACTTCCTGCCCGTTTGTTCGAAAATTTACGAGCGATTAAGAAACGATATAATGGTTTTTGTTACGTTTATTACGAGAGCCTTAAACACTGACTGTCGCATTAAAATGAGTATCAGGAAGTGTAAATTTAAGGAGGTGTTAAATGGAAGGTAGATAAATTTTAGGCAAATGTTGGCATGATTATCTCATTACTAGTTTCCAAAGGGTGACACAAGTTTCCTAGTACGGACTTATTTATTTAAAGCCCTGGTATTTGGGATAATGCCATATAATAACCTCTAGGAATCGAGGACGCAACATTCGAATTAATTATCTACAAGAAGTTATAACTTTTATTTTCATTATAAGAAAAATTTCCGAAAATGACCTACAAATACGCTTCGAAATCCAGTCATGCTCCCGAAATAAGCAATGTTGATAACAAACTATCACGCTACTTACAATATTTAAGTAGAAATGTATTTAATACTTCAAGTCTATATGTCGCCATTAATCATTGCCACTATTCCACCAAAAAAAGAACAACATATTTCCTACGTTTTTTCTTAAAATTTAACGTTTGGAAACTACGATCGGCGGGCTTAATTTTCCTTAGCACTAAATATTCTAACCACTACGCATCGTGACTCATAGAAGAGAAATTTATAAGCGGAAATCGTTGTACAGGAAAATCGACTTAAGCAACGCTTTTAATACTACAATGATTGTCAAGAAGACATTTACAATCTTCTACGTTCGGATCATTACAAATATTACATAATATTTTTAGTGCCTCGTGTGTGCAAATTAGTGCTTAAAGTCAGCAAGAAGAGTGGTTAATGTTTTAACTTAAAAATCAAGGAAATTCGATTTAACAACCAGGCACGTAGTTTTCGAGGCAAATTTAATTATAATCAGTGGTCAGAAATGCTGATTTCACCCTCCACTAAAGGCAAGGAAGATAGAAAAACGGATGATGTCTAGTTGAACTTGGTGATAAGCCGCTTCCTGTCAGTTTAGCTTAATTCAAACTTTAAAGCTGCTTATCGTCAGCTCCTACACTTAGAAAACGAGTAACAGCCACAGCCGAGAGCGGAACTTCATGTGCAAAAGCACCTTCTTCGACCAATCCGGTGTGATTGCCAAGGAGCCCCTTGAGTTGCTACCACCTAATGCGCCAACAATGAATGGCCAAATCTACTGTCAGAATTTAGAGCGGCGTTTGAGCCAAACTTTGAGGCGATGTTTCACCAGGACAATACACAAATGCAAATAAATCTTCATTTAATCAAAATTATGAGAAATCTTATGGGATGAAGTGATACTTGAGTTTCTACCCTAGCAACCAGTACAAGAAACGAGGAAGTGGTTGAGAGGACATTAACCACAACGGTTAGAACACAAATTCACAAAGTCTTGCAGTTTCATTGACTCCAGCATTATAATCTCCTTTCCTAATAGACTTTGATCAGAGCTAATGACCCGATTTAAGGCTTCACCCTAGTCCCGTGCCTCGCTCCCACCTCCAATGTTTACTGTCTGCCTGGGACTCACGCCTTCCCGTTCTGTTTATGTGATCGATTGCTCCCTGCCTGCGTGTTTACACAGCCCCCCAGTCCATTTCAAGCCTGGAAGTTCCCAAGCCAAAGTAGGCTAACCTCCACTTAACAAAATCCGATTTCAAACTATTTTTCTTTCATTTTGAGTTATTTTAGGCAGTCTCCATTCAATCATTACGTAATTGTTCTGATTTTAACAGAATAAATAGGGGGACGCGAAAACAGGTTACAATTTCTGCATCGAAGTCCCTCAGGAAGGCTAAAAGACCTTGTGAAATAGCGTATTTAATTTCGTGAATAAATACTAGTAGCAAAATATAATTTATAACGTGTTTACAATAATAATTCATTTAATTTAATAAAATTTTTCAACTCATACAATAAACATACATAAAATTTTAAATGTATATAAAAATTTTCCATGGTCTCAGAAAAATCGGTAGCTCACAGTTATGAGAATTTAAAAGGAAAAGGATTTGAAAGACTACAAGTTCTCGGGAAATTATAGCAGCATGGCCTTAGCTGGTTCTTGTAGCTAACACAATTTTCCTTTCCCACCTTCACTCCGTAAACATGTCGGCCTAGTCGTTTGCTGACTGCAGAACTTTCTATACTATTTATGTATTCAAAGCTAAGTCCCAAAAGAGTTTTTCATGGGTGTGATGGAAATGTGGAAGGTGAGTTAGCTTGTTTATGCTTGTCTTTTTAGGAAATGGCGTATAAGAAAATATATAAATGAAGCGTGCTCGATGAGTTTAACAGTCGTGTCAGGGAAGGAAAACATGGTTGATATCTACAAAATTAGTATTTATAAAATAAATTCAATAAACAAGGTAATTACACTTACGGCTTCAAGGATTTTTACTCAAAATAAACGCTCCAATTATCAACGTCTATTACAGCCTTAGTCGGGCTGATTTTCAAGTCTCCTTATTATCGGCTCAAAACCTGCCCTCGATTAACTGGGTTTTTGTGGTTCAATTTTTTTACTTTTTCCGGGGTTGTGGCCCACCAACTGCAGTTTTCGTCAGCAATGCTACAAATTTATATTGTCATTCAACAACTACTGTATCTTTAAAAATTATATTTATAATTTTCTGATTATCTTGAACTGTAATTTATTCATCTTTTGTCATTATCTGCATAATATGTACTATTGTTTAAGTCGTTACTATGACGCCTTGCACTTTGTTGAATAAACTTTGGAGTTACGACGCGTCCCGTCTCTTGTGGCCGTTATCGAACGTAACGCATATTAATCAGACCACTTTAGGTAGCATAGCAACTCCGTACTTTACATTATGGCGACTCAATCGTCTATATATTTTTTATTGGGATAAAATCGGTCATCTTGAGTCAACCCGTTCACATGCATTTGTAGGTGGTTGTGATTATTAAAGGCGAGTTTATATAACTTTTAAAAGAAAAGAATATAAAATAACAGCACTTTTTTACTATTTCTGTTTCTGATTTAGTTCTAACCAAATAAAACAGGTGAACAAATTTTATATTTTATTAAAGATTCAATAATCATTATACTTTCTCGGATTACCTTTGACTTCCATCTTTTTACCAACTCATTAATTTCGTCATTTAAAAAATCCCTTTGCTTTTGATTCGAAGAACTCACAAATCTTCAATTCTAACCTAGATAAACTAAACTACTATCTTCCATTCCTAATAAAGAATTGAAGCCTTTTTTCAATTCCTATTCTTGTAAATAAAACAAATATTCGCTGGCAGAAATTCGTAGAATCATGTTCTATATTCTCTTGAATTTCAAAGTGAACCTCTTTTGTGAACCGATGCGTTTAAAACCTGCGGATAGTTCTAGACCATTGAGCAAGGAATCACCTGTGAGTTTTGAAGACCGAGTCGAACCCAAAAAGCATTCGCTACGTTGATATCCTTGATCTCGTCTTCATAATGCCACTTTTTAACTTTGAACATTTGGTCATTTGTCTTGTCTTTTCCAAAATCTGAACAGACCACGGAACTCACAAATTCTCGTTTTGGACCCACTCAAACACACAAGAAATGCGTTTTGGGTTCAAAACTGAGCTAATTTGTCACCCTAAATTTCGCCTTTACACTGCTGCTGCCTCATTTCCTGAACCCAACCACACCGTTAACCCCAAAAGAACGCGATTCGGTTCCACAGAGAGAAAAAAGGCGAGAGAACTCGCTTTCGCCAAACCCCGGGGGTCAGAGCGTTCCCGCAGTCGGGCGCGGCCCTGTTCGAACTGCGAAGCTCCAACTAGTTGCCTAAAAGTTCACACCCAGTCCAGTCCAGGCTAGGCGGGGCGTCCCGACTTTTGACATGCGCACCAAAGGGTGTTCTTGCTGCCTGTCATTGGCTTTTAAGGCAATAAATTATCATTATTTAGATAAAGTTATTTTGCTTTGCAAGTCATCTTGGAGTAATTGTGGGTTGGCAGTGGATTTGGATGGCTGTGTGAGGTGACCTTAGACAAAATCGATTGGGTTAAATTTCTTCCCTCAGGTAGATTTATCGGTCATATTACGAAAAAGGGAAAAAGCTTTTAATAATTACAAATTTAATATATTTAAAAGGATTTAAATTGGCAAGGAAATAAAGCTAAATATTAGCAAAAGACTTCCACTTAAAACGATTGCAGCAATTGGCAGAGTCTAGGAGAGTTTCAATCCATTATGAGCAAGATTATTTTAAAAAACTTTCCTTTCATAAAAAATGCTAGATTAACTCAGTCGTCGATTAACTAAGTTTTTTGTGGTATAAAATGAACAAATTTTCGGGGATTGCGTACATTTTAATAAGGCTGAAAGTTATTTTTATGAAAGATCAAGTTTTGTTTTAGAGAACAGTTAAATTATAATCTACTCAATTTAGGCCCCGTTAACACGGGGTTCAAGAATGCAAACTCAGCAAAGATTATAAATTTTCTGGAAGAGCTTTTCCAACAATTTTGAGTTCTTCGACTAATCAAAACCAAAAAGAATTTTATAATAATTAATTCATTAATAAGCCTGTTAACAGATTTCAGGAAGTCATATATAATCAGAGAAAGTTCATTAGTGGTTAATTTTTTAATTGTAATCATGATTTGGTCACTAGTTTTAGTCAAATCGAAATTTCGGTTTAAGATCGATACAATCGATCAGTGGATTTAATGAAAAAATAGGCTTTTCTGGGTCGCATTCGAAGAGGAAAATACTTCTATTCGTTTTTCACGGTATTGTAATTCCACACACTCCCAAGACTGTCAAGTCTTACCTCTGTATGAAAGTTAATATCGATTGAACAAATTGATTATCTCATGATCAAAATATCACTTATATGAGAACAAACAGATGCGTAATGAGTTTATCGAAACTAGACCCAATCAATTTAGTTCTCTCAGGACGAAAAAATCTTTTTTGTTCAGAAAATAAATTGAAGAGCTGACTAAGGTACTCCTAGAGGTTCAAAATTTGGATCTTTGATTAACAATTCATCTTTTAATTTTTTAAATTCCCTAAACATTTTAATGAGAAAATTACTGCACTTTTTATCAGCAATTACCATATGATCAATGAAGGTTATTTACTGTTTTTTCGCAGTCAAAACTGACTTTTAGATAAAGCTTAGAAATGCAAGACTTTAGGTGTCAATAACATTGCAAAATCTTTCAAATTGGAAGCTAAATTTCCTTGAGTAGCAATAAGTAGTCTTGTCAATCAATGGGTTCCATCTTTTGTTGTTTTACCTAGCAACCGAAAGCCAGATACTGCGAGTATTGATTTTAATATTTGTTGAAGAAGATTGAAATTAATGAATTTTCACAACGTCATGTAGAAAGTTGGAGAAATAATAATACACGCATTTCTAAAGGAATTTAATTAATGCCTAAGAACGTCGATATCGATTTATTGAATCTCCATCATTCGAAAAAGAGTATGGGGTAACTATTTCACCGAAAAATATATTCACTTCGAAAATCTATAATTATTGATTACCTTTCCTTGTTCAAGTTCGGCAGAACTATGTCGGCAATTCTGATCGATAAATGTCCCTGTTTCGAGGACAGGTTAGGAGAATTCGATTTTATCGGTCTTGACAGCACCTCCAGTATTTCACTTTCCAGAATTAGAAGTTCCGAGTCACATGCGGTGCAACACGCACATTACAGTAACCACCACCACCACCGCCATCAATATTAACACCCTCTGGCCATCTGACTGTTTCGATAACCGTTCTTGGCCCTGTGAATGCCTGATGAGTCAGCTGAAAGTGAGCACTCTGTTATCCAACTCTCACTGAATGGATTCGATTATTACCTGCCACGCAGCACGAAAAATAGACTTTTTTCGCAAAAGTGCGGTAGTAGGACTTGAGCGATGCGAAAAAAGTACACAGCGAGTAAATTGTCGTGATAAATTTGATAGGCTCATTTATTGCTTGGTATCTACTGCATTTGGCATCTTTAAAATAAAATCAACAGACATGGCGTCGATCTTATTTACCGTCTCCATTAGCGGCGTCTACAACAGAGACTCCTCAATAAGACGCAATCTTTAAACAAGATAAATTTGGCTTTTACTGTTCGCCGAAAAATCAGAGGGTCCCGGAAAATGCCAGAACTCGAATTCTACGGCCATTCATTTGGCCTATTATTGGTTGTCCTTCTTATTCCAAGGTCAACAAAAGTGTTCAGCCTGATGCCAGGAAGAGGAGCCACCAGTACCGGACTGCGAATATTTGCTTGACCTGATTTGTCTGGCTAAGCGCCTAAGCCAATTGGATTGGAGTCAGTGCACTCAGTCGCCCTAGGGACAATTCAGGGAATTAAAGGCCCGCTTTTGGGGTTTGGGGTGTGACTGAGAAGGTTAGAATTTTCAAGAAACCAGAATAGAGAGAGGGAAGACGCTCTCCGCTTCGTAAACAAGAGAGCACTACCAAAAATCCCATTAATATCTTTATGCTAAAATGAGACACTTGTAATCCGATTAACCGTTCCGCAAATACTTCAGATTCTTAAGCTGGTCGATTCAAAGTGCCTTGCATTTCTTTAGAGGTTACCATCAATAAGTTCGGTCCGAAATTTAACAACATCTAACGGTATTTTATAGCTGAATATCAGTTTTTTTGTTAAGATGCATTCAGTTAAGCCAAATTTTGCTTTACAGAAGAATAAATGGAATTTTTCTTGATTAAAATCCCTCTTAACATGGAAGTACTCAGGAATCATCTATGCAGGATAGCAATCACAATTAGCGACGTTAAAACCTGCGGTAGGCCTATCGATTAGCTCGCGAGCTGCAGAATTACAACTAACCGCTTTTTGGGTTAGGCTTATCGATCTGTAGGCACTTCGGAAAAGCAGATTCGTTTAAACTGGGCTAACGAATACTGCGAGATGGTTTCAAGATGAGCTGTCCAAATGGTCTGATGATATTTTAAGGTCACATTAACTAATTTTTTTAATGTCGAATGTTTTTAAACATAAATGGTGTCTTTGTCTATTTGGTATTTTAAATAACATAAGAATAATAATAAAATCTCGTTTTCGAAAATAACGTAATAAATTTGAAAACGTATTCCACTTAAAACACTCAGAAACTACAAAAAGAGTAAAATTTGGTCATCTGCGCAAATGGGACTCTTGCAATGCTATCACCCAATGGGATTGATCCATTCTTGCATTCGCCGTTTCTATTGGACAAGCGAAGATATCCCAAATATTGGCTACTTTACGATCATTGGTCAAAAGTAAAGAGCTTACAAAATATCCATTGGTTGATGCGAATTTGTGATTTTTAAGCTGAATGAAATAATAAAAAAAGCATATTTTATAATATCTTCTCGCGACACACATTGTTTTACTTTTGAGGTGCACAGTTTATTAAGCGTTTTTTTCCCAATTCAGAATTCTCAGTAACTATTGAAAGCGCCATCAATACAATGAGATTCTTTCCCGCTTCTATTTACGAAAATTTCTAATTTTCAAAAGGACCTGAGCCCCTCACCCCAAGCTGGAGGCTTCAAATCCATCTAAATGTTAAAATATTTTAAGGTGAATTGTTCTTTTAAGTCCAAAATGAGGTAATGAGGGGTGTTTCGTGTAAGTGCGAAGCCTCCATCCATTGCCAATGGAGAAATTATAGGAAATGACCTAAATTGTGCTGTTTCCCGCATTTTGTGCATCACTCAGCCAACCCATAGGCTCTCTGCCAAATGTTACGGCTTAATTAAAAATTCAATCATCAATGCACCTTCATTGATTATCGATTACCGCACTCTATATGTTAATAAACTTATTAATACCTTTACAAGTGGCGGTTTCAGCTCCTTTCTTAGTGTTGAAACAGTCGTTTCTTAAAAATAATTTGAGATTTGAGTTAATTCATCAATTGGCACCAATTTTTCCAGTTTCCAAGGAACACTTCCAGGATTTTGAGGATGAAGACGATAGAGAGTTGCATGGTTTGTACTCAGATTAATTACCGTTTCCAACTCAACTGTTAAAGCCTCTTCAACCCAGGAAAAATCCTTTTTAACACACACGATATTCATGAATATGATATTAATTGCCGAAAATAATTAAAATTCATCACATCAGAATTATGGAGCACCTTTCCTAAGGAAATATTCTAAATCTTTTTCTTATTTTCTTATTTACCCCTATATTGCGGCTAATTTAGCCAATCGCACCTTCGTCCGTCCAATAAAGGCTCGAATCATGGGAAAATGGGACAATTTCATTGGCCAATGGACGCGTTTAACCAATGGGTGTTGGAAAATATGCCTCCCGGTACCGCTTAGGCATATTTTGAGGGTACTTAAAAATAAATCCGGGTTTTTTTGGTGAGAGCTAGATGTGTCTACACCAGAAGAGTGCTGCTTAAGGTCAATTCCTATGATTTTGCCATATATGGCAGATAGAGAGGGGCCGGCTTCGTACTTATGCGAAACACCCCGTATTCCCGTATTTTGGAAGTAAAAGGGCAGTTCGCCTTAACAATTTTAGAATTCGGGTTAATTTGCGGGGTCTGGCTTGTGATCCGGTTTAATTCATTTACCTCTATCACAATCATCAGGCCAGCCTATAAGTTGTGTCTTATTTTCTTAAATTAAACAAAATTTGAAAAGAAATTAATAATATAAACATAATGAAGTTGAGCATTATACTTATGGTAAGATGCATTTAACCTTACCAAAGATTGATTTACGGATCAGTAAAATCACATGAAAAAAAGGTTATTCCTACTTTAATCTGGTGGGGTAGCCAAGGGATACAATATTGTTCATACCAATAAATATCTACGTTTTAGCGAAATACGTGATATTAATATCCCCATATTCCATTGGCTCATTCTTACTGGCCAATTAGGGTAGTTCGATTCGGCCAACGGCTTCACACTGTGGATATAAATATGTCCATCCTTTTTCTGTGCATGAGAAGAGTAGGATGAATCTAATTACCTGTTTATCATGAGGAATGTGTAGACAATAAGTGAGATAAATTCACTCAAAACCCTGGAAGCGGTTCACACGCTCCCATTATCGACGAAGTTGAAGGAGACTGTCTAATTCTCTCTCTCTCTCTCTCTCAATCTCCCCCAGACAACAGGAAGTTCACATGAAACAAACGAAGGAAGTCACTACTCTGCCTGTGTGTGTATGTGTGCGTGCAAGGACTCGCTATTCACACGTTTCTAAGGCTTTGGATAATATTGAAACCCTCCTAAACTGACGTCTACCACTGGATTGACACTCTGCTCATTAATTTTGGTTTAAATAGCCTAAAGTTTTAATTAACATTACTGCCACTGAATTAATTTTTCTACAGACGCATCGATTGATCGATTAAAAACAGCTGCGAATTCGCAAGCAGTGAAAACTGCCCTGGATTTTGCTCGACTGCGAGGTATATTGATTTATCGATTGGAAGCTAATTACTACTCTCTCGCTGGCAAGAACTGGAAACTGCCAACTTTGGTTTCTCCAGAAGGGAATAAATTCCAAGTATAAAAAGCACTTCTATTTACCATTTGACGAAACCACTAATTGGGGTTGGGTTTTTGTGTACCTGTCTGGTGAGGGTGTTGGGTGGAGGTGCGGAGAATTCCCCCAAAGAAAGAAAAACATTAATTTTCAGCACCCTTATTGATTGAAGTGGAGGGAGAAAGAAAGAGGTGGAGTGGGTTTTTGTGGCGAGCCCTTGGCAAAATTTTCCACTTCCCCAATTGTGAAAGTGCTTTCACGTAAACTGAAATATGGCTTCTACTGTGTATGCGAATGAGTTATTACGTGAGCTTGATAAATTGCTGCTTTCAGTTCTTGGGGTGTTGCCACCTCCCGAGTTCGATTGAAAATCGCCTCCTATAGCCCCTAAATAAGCTCTGGATTTATACATTCTACTTGTATTTTTGTTACATAAGTTATATAAGTTATCAGAAATTGGAATTTCTACCTGATTTACTATCCATTTTTTTCTAGCAGATAGTAAATATTAAAATCCGCCTCATAAAATTCTATTTCTTGTTGAAATTAAAAGAAATTAATTCAACTACTGTCATGGAGAGTATTGAATATTTCCACAAAAAACCTAGGTCACTTATTTCCTTAGCATTTATCACTCAAAATGACCTTCAATAAGAATCAAATAATATCGATTATCGGTTTTTTCCATCACTGGACTGACGATAGACTACAATCCCATCTTTTCCGCGATCAGAAAATCCATTTTCAAGTATTTATTCGAAAAAGAACACCTTTCTCATCGAAAGGCAATTCGGTACCAGCTGATACTAATTGAACGACTGGTAAAACAGATTTCAAAGTGGCGTCTCCTAGGAAAGGAGTGTTATGATGTTCGCACAGACGGAGGGGGGGGGGGTATGACTACTTAGCAGGAGATCGATAAATCCACCTGACTTAGGCAGGTGGGGTAGTGGCAATAAAAACGCATTTCTTAGGCTATCAATCGATTGTATACGTTTCCTACTTAGGTCTTCTAGCTTTTTTGTGTTAGTTTACAGGATCACAGAGGTGGGGGACGCCGGGAGGACTCACCTCAGGTTGCCCCAAGAGGACACTGGGTAGTTTCCCGGGGTTTGTTGAGGACACGGTAGAGGCAGTTACAAGGTCGTTGTGCCGTGTAAGGCCTATCCTACCCCCCCCCCTTCACCCTCTCCCCCACCACCACTCTGTGGGTTTTGTGTGCGTGCGTGCGTTCGTGCGTGCAAACTCCTTTGTGTTGTCGCTGGCACACTAACACGCATACTCCAGCACACACGCCATTAAAAGGATCCTGCTGCCTCTTGAGGGGTTTCACCAACCCCCCCCCCAACTCTCCTCATCTATGACGCACGTCACACACCTTGTTACGTTTAAAACGGGGTGTGGTTCCCCTCTCCCCTCAACCAGACCTCGTAGGATCAAAGCAGCAATTTTTTAAATTGGTAGTAGAAAAAATCGATTTGCTACTGCGCTAGCACACCTGGATATCAATTTCCACCGTGAAACATTCCCGTGTTAGGAGAAATCGATTAACAACCAGCTTAGCACACGTGGGTATGGATTTTTGGGGTTTTCCGTAACCGCAAGAGTTAACTCTATCCCAGACATGCAAAATCGATCGTGCTTGCACCGCATTAGAGAGGGGTACCATTTATTTTGTAGCTTGTAGGCGGCTTACAGCCTTCGCACAAAGTGGTACTTGTTTAAACCAGATTTTCAAAGGCAAGGAGACGGAAAGGGTTGGAGCAGTCCTTTAGACGTACCACGCCTTGTGGGGCCGTGCTGAGTGTGAGTTATCAGCACCCTCTTGTCAGAAATCGATACCTTAAAGATATTAACAAGAAACACCCATCGCGGTACCAGTTCTCATGATGGCTGAACTTTCTTTGCTGCTTTTCTCAGATCAATGAAAAGCAAGGTGGACACGTGTTTTTGACTAACTTGTAACTCATAGGGTTGTCAGTATGACAATGATCACTAGGGTAGGTGAAACTAACTCCGAATTTCTCGAAACAATAACTCGGGCATCGAATGAACTGATTTTGAGGAATTCTAGATGGGTTTAAAGGAAGAGGAGGAGGAGGAGGCTTGATCGATTTCGCATTTTCCTGACCTGAGACCGACCTAGTAACCACGCAAAAGACAGCGAAAAAAGGCTGAGGAGTGAAAGGGACAAAGGAGAGAAACATAGAGCACAGTTCGCAGCTAACGGGCTAACCGCGCAATTGCACAATCGATCCATCGATCGATAGACCCTGCACACACACACCCAGGAGCCGGACACCTCAGGCCCGGTAACCACAACGCAGCAAGCAGGTACGCACGCACGTGCACGCAGAAGGAGTCACCTCCGCACAGTGAGTGCACGCGGCACATTGATTGGTGCGTACCCACACGTGGAGTGTCTTTCCTTTGGGAACACGTGCGCACAACGCTGCTGCCCTGCAACACCATTGTGCACAAAGGTGCTAGCACCTCAGCACCCAGCCCTATGCACGCGCTGTCGACAAGTATAAATAAGGTTTCGTGAGACCCCCTCGGAATATTCACAAACACACAGCAGCGTGCTGTTATCCACACGACTCTGTCTGACTTTCTCGTTACGGTGAGTGTCTTCATCTCCCTTTGAATCCTACTGGTTGGGACGAGCCGGAAGAATGGGAAATGCACGCATGGGGATGCGTGCCCTTTCAGTCGAGACCTACTCTCCTTTTAGGAATTTTATTCGACCATAAATTGAACTAAAAGGAGCGAATATTCATAAAGCATGGCTCACGGAGTTTTATTTATGTCTTTTTTCTCCTTTTCATTGTAGATGCAAACACTCTTCAGTAATCCCGTCATGTCACAGAATCTCGTCGATGCAATCACCAATAGCAACAGTTTCCGACCCCAACCAGACGCCTCCTTCAACCTGGTGCCGACGAACCCCTTCCTGAAGCCCGAGAGTCCTCCAGAGGCGTCTCAATCATCGTCAGGATCATCTTCGTCCGCAGAAAATGCCACCAACTCGACACCTGCTTCACCGAAATCCGATAGCTCTGCTGGGACAAAGACACCCCATGGCAACTCCAGTGAGGTCAATTTCGTCAGAGACAGGGTTGTCAATGCCCTCCGTGAGATAATTCCACACAAAAGAAGCCTGAATTTGCGTATGCTCATCACCTACACAGTCGATAACGCCACGCCAGATGTCATAGTGATCGATAAGACAATCAATAGGGATGACCCCGCCCCCCAGGCAGCGATCGATAGCAGCAGCAGCGCCGTCGGCGCCAGTGCCCTCGACCTCTCACAACGCACTAATCCTAGCAGCATGCCCGACTCAATCATGAATGCTCTAGCAGCTCCACCGAACCCCCTGCCAATACCCGATAACGCCGCCGCCGCTGCATCGATTTTCAATACCAATACAGCTCTCCTGATGCTCTCTAGTCTCCTCAACAATGGGCAACAACAACAACCCTTCTTCTTCTGCTGCAGCAGCAGCCTTAAATCTACCTCCACTCAACTTCCCACTTCCTCTAAATCTTACATCTCAACAGACGGGGATAGCTCCAACCAATGAAATTCCCCCAAATGTGACCATCAAGACTGGTGAACCGGCGATGTCGAACACGTATGGGATGAGTAGGAGGTCAGAGTCGTCGCTAGAGAACGCCAGTCGTAGTTCCTCGCCTCTGTCAAACCGTGGACGTGAATCATCGCCGTCCACGTCAGTCAGACCTACTCCACACCTGCCAACCTACTCTCGACGCTTCATGCATCCGAAACGCTTCAACTGCAATCAGTGCAAACAGAACTTCAACTCGCTGGCAGAGCTGAATAGACACACGATGGATCTACACAGTTCGTTCCGTTGTACGTTCTGCAAAGCCAGATTCACACAGCGCTCGAATCTACAGAGACATTCGTTGAAACACGTCGGTTTCAAGCCGTTTGCCTGCAACATCTGTCGTAAGGAGTACTACCGCAAAGACCACTTGGTTCGCCATATTGAAGTGACCCACCCCCATGTGGATCCCAGGGTAAACATCACAACCCGTCTCTCCTCATCGGAGTGCCTGGATTTCCTCGAAACCATGCAAAACTTGGGCACTCCAGAGGCGGAAATTAGCGAGAATGGCGGCGGCGGCGGCGGTTTTTCGCCGAAAGAGGTGGTGGTGGCGGTGGCGGAAGAGGAATCTCAGGGAACCAGTTTCACCTCTCCGTCCAATGGGTTTGAGCAGCCGCAGCTGCAGTCGCAGCAGACAGAAGAGACGTCTGAGCCTCAAGCCATGGAAGATTGAGTAACAATGACTAATCAAGCACGTGTGATGCATTTTTTCCTATGTAATCTCACTCTCGCACTCACTCTAGGCGGTGTGTGTGTGTGTGTCTTTCCTCGCACTCTATTTATTTCTCCTGTCTTCCCCTTATGTATTATGCTCGCAAAAACCACGACTAAAAACCCCGCCTGTTTCTCTTTCCTTTTTTTCTCTCTCTCTCTTTCTGTGTGTGTGTGAGTGCTTCTCTTGTCAATTACTCCCCTCTTCTTTGCTAGTTTGTGTGTGTATATATTTATACTCTAACAATATAGCACTGTGCTTTGAAAAAAGTTGGCCTTTTTTCCTCAAAATAGGGTTAAAATTAACGCTATCACCCCCTAGTTTAGAGTTTGCAGCTGCAGCTGTAAAAAATCGATAAATCGATTAAATCTTCGGTAAGGCTAAATAGCTGGTTTAATGGCAGGATTGATAAGGTGTTCATCTATTTAAATATATTTAGACGATATTTTTGTGGAATTTTTTGCAAATTTTTCGAGCTATTGGGAAAGTTGGTGTCCCGACTGACTTGCAGGAGGGTGGCCCACGTGCGGTGGTGTGTGCGTGTCAGGTCGTTGGATTTAAATGTGACGCTCCTGCGTGATACCACCGCGTGAAAAAGAAGAATCGGCTTGTTGTTTTTTGGTGTAGTCACCCAATATAACGCTCTTTCACAAGACCTACGAACCGCTCACCAATTCATAATTTTATTACTAACCAAAAGTAGAAATTTCGTTATAACGGAAGAAACATCTACAAGGAGCGATTTCGAAAATTTCACAGAGGAAAAATTTTAAAGGATTTGTGACGAAGAATTGTAGTTCATTTAGTGATTCTGTTGGACGTATGGGATGTTTATCTATATTTGAAAAAAAACTGGATGTTGGTTACATATTTTAACTGATTCAATAGAAATTTCGTAGTAGTGGCAGTACGGCGGTGATTAGTGTTTTTCTTGACATCGATTTTTTATAATTTATCGACCGGTTAAGTTGATCTCTGGAGTTCAGCGGAATTGGGGACCCAAAAGTACTTTTAACTTTGCTCTGGGATTTTCGAGAAAATCGATTGCTGAGCGAGCCAAATCAGATAGTCTGTTTTGTTGAATTCTTTTTGATCAAAGCTACAGCAAATAACTATCAAGGTACTATTTATTCTTCATCTTGACTAGTCGATCGATACCAGTCTGACTTCCCATCTGGTTTAGCCTCTAGCACGCCATTTAACTACATTACAACCCGAGTTATCTTTCTCCTCTCTCTGGAGACATTTCCAGACAAGCGTAGGCACCTACCCAGACTAAATACTCCGATTCCAGACACAGTGGGGGGGATCAAACGCCTCCTCACACACACTCACTCCAAAACAACAACAACAAAGATGAGGTGCATTACCATGTCTCTACCTTCCTTGACTAGACTGGCCAGAGCTTTTTGTGAGCACGTGGTGGTGGGAACCTCTTCTATTAGTCTTCTTCTTCTTTTGTTTAAATGCAGGTGGATTTAATGGGAACAGTGTGAGGGGGAGCATGGGTTTGGGGGGGTGGGGTGTCGGCATATGCTAATTGCATTGTCTGGCTTCTCTAACTGGTCTAGTGGGGAGAAGAGACGGGTGATCACCTGAGACCTGTTTGTACTCGCTCAGAGGGTGGATTCTCTCGCATCGAAAATTACCACCCCGGAGGCAAAAGTTTTCCTCGAAACCCTTTTACGCGTTTCCGAAGCGACTGGCTGGTGATAGGGGCATTGATATCGATCGATAAGACTCTACCCACCTAAGTTTACCTCTTCTCGGGCTCAGAAGTGCAAATTTTAACAACTGATCAACTAACGATGTTATCTGTGAATAAAATAGCGCTTGGCTCCATCAAAATTTACAATTTAACAAAGGGAAATAAACCCTGATTAAGGTTACCAAATTTGGACTAGAAGTGGAAATTACCGATTTGTAGTTTTCTGGGACATGGGAAACAAACAATTAATGTCGATAGAATTGTATTCAATCAATTGAGGCTGAGATAAGTTGGTAGATCCAAAAGTTACGATCTGAAATTGAGACTGAACAATCCCCCTGAAGCAGGTATTGATTTTTCGATCGGTAGGCTGATGAAGTTCGAAGCACACAATTGCATAGTACAATACCAAATCCATTTTTTTTATCGACGGTGGAATTGTATTGATCATATCGATTGACTACAGACAGTGAACGCAATCATTTTTAGTTGGTCGATTGCTTCTCTCAGCCGAGGAGTACCAAGACCTTTTTGGAGCCTCCTTAGTCATTTAGACTGTAGCCCGTTGGAATGGTATTTGAGAAGAGGAGAGCGGGGCGTTATCGATCGATAAGACTCTGCCCCCTCTAAATTTAACCTTTCGTGGACTTTGAAGTACGGGTTACCAAAATGACGTTACAGCGTTCACCCCACATTACTAGCTTCACAATGGGGTCTAAATCCTGACTAAGGCTGTCAAATTTCGTAGTAGCGCTTTACTAACGCTAAAAGGGGGAAATTATCGATTAGGCATTGTCTGGGAGGGGAGAAACCATTTAATTCTCTCTACAGAAGTTCATTCAATCCAGTGGAAATGGAATAAGATGGTAACCGCAAAAGTTATGCTTTGAAAATGAAATTGGATGGAATTTAGGTATTGATTTATCGATCAGTACCTGGGTGAGGCTTAGGTATCGGATTGATAGGGTGTAAAAAAGAGACACTCTCATGATTCAGCCATTCGACCCAAATCCCAGATGATTTATGAACTTTTGATTTTCTCTGATTCTATCGATTGATTAGTTGGTCCATTCTGAAAGCTTAGTCATTTAAACTGTAAATAGTTTGAGTGATATTTCAAAAGTGAAAAGGGGGCCTGGTTATCGATCGACAAAACCACTTTTTCTTGGACTCTGAAGTGCTAGCAATCCAGATGATAATAATTTCACAAATAATAATAATTTTACAAAGGGATCTAAGTCCCGGTTGAGGCTACTATATTTAGTAAGTGGTAGACTAATAGGGGAAATTATCGATTAGGCTTTGTCTGGGGCTGGGAATCACTGAAACGTCTCTTTACAGAAATGCATTAAATAAGTAGGAATCTCAGTAGTTATGATTTGATATTGTGACTGGACAACTAGGTAATGATTAATCGATCCCTAATAGGGTGAAGCTTTGGCCTATTGAATCCTATAGTCCTATTTATACTACACTGAACCAGGGCCAACTGCAATACCCGATAATAACACTCGTTACTGGTTCCGATTGGTTTATCTAAATTCCAATTGTATCGATTTTTAATCTATTAGAATGCTCAAAATGATGGCAGACAGTGAAGAGAAACATGCTTAGTTGGTAAATTCTGAAAGGGGGTAGTCTCTCCTGCTCAAACCAGACAGACGGATCGATAAACTTCCCGAAGCCTCAGAGCTTGCTAATTGCATGCGCATGAACATCACTATATTCTCATCTTATGATCTGGGGTATCTTTCCGATCAATAAAATTTCAATGAGCCTAAAAGTGCTGTTATAACTCAGTTACTATTTATAGTAGCTGTTCTCACACCAGCGGGCTCCAAATCCTGGCTTGCAGTGGCAGTAAGTAGGAGCCGGGTATGAGTCACCCCTCTCTCTTTCCTGAGGCTATTGACCCAATGAGCTCACACGGCACGGCACACGGCACACACTCCATCCATTCCTCCCCTGCTCTCACGGAGTTGGGAGGGCTAGGTGGGGTGGGTGCCTTGTGGTGGGGCAGCTGACCCGGTTCTCACAACAGCAGGCGATTTCTCCATTCCGGCTGCTGCTGCTGCTGCTGCCGCTGTTGCTGAATCACCACACATGTTTGCACACGCGAACGCACAAAAAGAGAGTGCCTGTTGCTACTAGAGGGCCTGCTAAGTCCTCTCTCTACCCACCCAAATCCTGTGGAGGATTTGTCTTCTGCGTCTGAATTGAAATCAGAAGCAAAAACCACTCTGATTTATAGTCAAATCGCCTGTGTATTGCAGCTGTGGTGGGAGGTCGATAAATGGATCGATAGCTAAGTGGACTGGTTTAGGAGTGAAAGTGTGGAAATCGGGTCGATGTATGGGTCGATATTTCCACCTGATCTCATCTTTAAACCAATCGATAAAATGATCTCCCCTATCCTTGGTCAGTACCGGAATTTGAATGTAGCTGAAGAGATTGTAAAGTAAAACAGGCTATTAATAATGTTCCATTAGTCGATTCTGATTGGCGAATTGATGGATATTTCGAGCGGGAAGAGATGTTACAATTAACCTGCTTGGATTGCTATCTTTTAGACAGATCTTGATAATTAAATAGCCTTGCATAACTTAATTGCACAGCTCTGATCGATCGATATTGTCTAACTAGTATTCAATCGATTTCGAAGTTGCAAATACAAGTATCTGAGCTGTTTAAGAAACGTTGCCAAATTTTTTGATGATTTTTAATGAATCAACCCACCTGAATTTTACTAAAAATTTAGAATTTAGCAATAACTCCAATGGTAAAACATATCGGAATATCTTACCATACCAATGTGTCCTTAGAGAATTGTTTTGGCTTGATGGAAAATCCGCACGAATTCCCGTGGAATCTTTGGCAAGCCCCAAAATTCGTCTCAACCTTCCAACTGAGACCAGTATTTTCAATTGCCTAAATGAACTGTTTCATTGCCACATTATCAACGAATTTTAAATAACAATTATAATTTATCTCCTATTGACTGACCGTTAAGACGTGTGAATTCATACTGACTCATAAACTGGACAAAACAGTGCTAAATCGACCAATCGATACGATTTCTGACTTTGGAAATGGAAGAATAATCAATATAATCGATGAGATAATGGGTAAAACGCAGAACTAATCCTCTCCCCCTTCCTACATTAAATAACTTAAAACGATCGATAATGATTTCTCTCCTCCCACTGGGCATCGTATAAACTGCTGAAAAGAGAGTCAATTTAGAATACTTTATCGATTTCAATAACCCAATAAACTTATTGACCTATATTCGATGAAAGCTCTGTTTTCGCCCTTTTAAATCTAGAAACCCACCTTTTTAGATTTTACGTAAAATTATAACTTTTTCTGCCGGTCGCTCTTTTACGGCAATTCATAAGGGCACCCACAATCGGTTAGGACAACCCTAGGTCACATCCAGGCTTCCGATTAGGTGTAAAACTTGAACTCCAGTGGAGTTGCTTAAATAGTACCCATCGATCGAAAATCGATCACTGAATCTACTCGAGGTGGTCCTGATTTCTAGCCAATCGATGGCCAAGCCAATGGCATATATTTTGCTAGGCATTAATAAATGCACATTGATTTAAACAACTATGCAAATATTTTTTTAATTTATCAAGGAAAATAATGGTCAGGATTCCATTCCACCCATCCCAACCAGCTAATCATAGCTGGATTCCACCAAACCCATTGCTAGTGGTTACGTATTCCCAGCTACTCAGAAGGATTATTGATTCCCTTGAAATTGGATTAGGGTAATCCGCTTCAGGAAGTACAGAATTTTCTAGACTAACCAACAAATACTTAGATCGTCTCCAGGCATGGAGGAATTGCTGTGGCACCACCACCACCACCACCACCACCACCACCGACTAACGCATCGGTTTCTATTGGGGCGAGGAATTTCTGTAGGTAGGAATGGGTGAGCATAAGGTATGGGGAAATTGTTGCACCGATCTTGTGAAATCATCACCTAGCCAGGTGGGTGCAAAGTGGAATGCGATAAAGAAAACAATCGAGTTGTTGGGAGGGGCGAGAGCGACAGAGACTTGAAGAGTTAAAGTGGAGGACTGAGGGGGGAAAGATATTGATTTATTGACTATTGATCTTATATCATCGTTTTCAAAACCCAGTTAGGTGATTCAAGTCCAGGTTAAAAGTAGCGTTTTAGGACCCACTGACTTCCGATTTAGATTTAAAAACCAGCGTATTTTTTTGCTTTAATTCTGCTGGCTCCGGGTGAATTGTGTACTTCTAAGAGGCCACAATTCCACCCTGCCATTTATGGCAAGAAACATCCCCGCATTTTAAATCCTTAAAAGTTTTTTGTTGTTTAAAGTACTAAAGTCAGAGAAACACGGGCTATAACTCAAATAATTTTATTGCAATTCGCATTATTATTAACCGAAAGGCTTTCTCCGGAGGAATAGAATTTATCAAACAAGAAAAATGACCAATCTTTAAACCCATGATTTACAATTAAAGCAATTCCGGTAGTATTTCCCATGGACAATTTTGATTGGCTGTTTTAGATAGATGAACAATAATAATAATCTTAGCACAGTTCAGCATGGACGGTTTCGAATCAGTGATAAATGGAGGTAGAGCAGGCCTATCCAGACCGCCTAACAATCTATCGACCAATGGGGTAAACGTGCAATTCCGCACTGGAAGCAACCACCTCCCCTAATATCCCCATTGACCAATCAGTGAAGGGATGACTTCTCGTTACTTCTAGCCCAGTTGCCTTTCCACCATTGGCTATCGCGATAAACCACGTATTCCCAGCCGTCCCATCACGTCTCTACTCGGACCCTAAGGCAGTTACTGTCTTCCTACTCAATAACTTTCCTTCCCATTTTAGTATCGATTTTACTCTTATCAGGCTCACTGGTGGGTCATAAAACTGAGTAGATTAGTTGCTGCTTGTGGCCTAAAAATGCAGAAGTGATTAGTTGTCTTCAGCAAGTAGATATGGAGATTGAAGTGATGGAACAGAATTTAGAACTAAGTCGTTAACTGGATGACGGCATAGACTCCTAATGGCTTGTATATCCGTATAGGAAATCAATAAACCAACTTAGTTGCAAGGCAGTCAGGTGGTGTGTTCCTTTCCACTTATTTAGATAACCTTTTTAGTCTGAAACAAACCCTAATTCCACCACAAGCAGCGACCTTTCCGTTTATCGATTTATTGATCTTGAGGAGGAAGAAGCAATGATTAAGAACTGTAATCGGCTTTTGATGTATTTTTGCCCTATGCTTGGAACTAAAGACACCGTTAGTTGCTATAAATGCTGAAATTAAACTACTGTACCCGGAAACCATGTCAAGACTATGAGGAGGAGAATAACTTTACTTATTGGGGCAGATTGGTCACACAGAATCGAAAGGAAGTCAGTTATCTGTTTGTGCTGTGTCAGGGCGTAAAGATCTGGGCCTTTTATTTTGTAAACATGTAGGAGTCTGATTTGGTGCATAGTTATCAAAATAGTAACTCGAATGAACGGAATGACGGAATCAGTTATTTACTACAATTATAAATCGTGGTATTACCCACAAGACACGTTGAGTAATAGGAGTTTAGAAAAGAATTAGAAAATGTCTCTTACCTCTCCTTCTATTTCTCTATTGCAATTCTAGTTTGAGGTGCCAACTCATAGGTTTTGTGAGTGTCTGTGTGGGCGACGCTTAACTCGTGAAAAAGAAGGTGTATTGATTATCTTATTTGTGCCTTTTTAGCCACTGGCTATCTCATCTTTCTGCGTGTGCTGCTACACACTGTCCTACCCACCACTCACATCTGCAGTCTAACGATCCACAAACTACCTTATCAATGAGCCTGGTATAAGTAAATCTATACTGAAATGGGAAGAAAATCATAGAGGAGGAAGATGATAACTCCCTTGGTGACCGGGCATGGACGTGATAGGACAGCTGGGAAGTGCGTAGACTGTCTCGATAGCCATTGGCTGAAAAGTGATTGGGCTAGAAGTGACGAGAGGTCATGTCTTCACTGATTGGTCAATGGGGATATTTGGGGAAGTGGTCATATCCTAGGTGGGACCGCGTGCTTACCCGATTGGTCGACTGATGATTCAGTTGTCAGAATTGGGAGCGTCCACGCTGAACTGTACTAAGATTATTATTGTTCACCTGTCTAATACAATAAATCAAAATTGTCCGGCACAAATCCTAACAACAAAATACTTTTAGTGGTTTAAAACTGCTGTTCTGTTTCTTGCCATAAATGGTAGGAAGGAATTACGGCCTTTTGGAGGTGCAAAATTTACCCGACGCCAGAATGAAAATTTCTGGATAATTAGAAATCACCAGAAAGCATAATAGAGGTTTAATTGATTAATTTCAAACCTTCCTTTTTTCGACAACAATGCTTTTTGGGATTTCGAAACTTTGACTGGCAGGCAATAACGCAGAGGTAAAAACATTCTCCTCCATATTGCATTATAAATCTATCAAAGTCAAACCTACAAATGTGTTAAAACCTTCCCACCATTTTGTAAAATAACCACTTTGTCAAGGAAGATGCCATCACACATCTGCTTTCAGCTTTTTTCCCAACTTTTTCTACTAAAACTGAATTAAAACCACAGGTCCAAATAAGGTCGCGTTAGCTGGTTTTTCTCTGCTTAATTATGTGCGCTCGGGCGAAAAAAATCAATTTTTCCACCAACTTCGCTCGCAAGAGAATCGATTTAGAAAATCAATAGGAATTTCGCTACATAGCGCGGTGTATTCCTACATCTAAAAGCGCTATAGCTAACAGTAATTTTCCTTCCGAAATACTAATCCTAAAAACTGTTTTGATCAAAATTTTGATGACGAATTTTTTCCACTAACCTTTATTACCATTTATTTAGGTCAAATTTTTCGAGCTTCTAAATTAAGTAGCTGTCATTGGCAGATTACATAAATGCATTTATAATGCCACTGAAAGTCTTCGTTGACCGAAGGATAATGCAAATTTTTTAACCAACCTCTCGATATCGGCATTAGATGACAGTTAAGGGGATTAAAATGCATGTGCACTTACAGAGGTGGCTTATTAATTTGGAAAAGTCCTTGTTTGATGCTAAAACGTTGACAACGGTAGCTGCGTTCCCAAAGCTGATGTTTTGGCTTAACAGAAGGTGATAAGAGGATGGAATGGGTAATGTGTCGTATTTTTCTCACTTCAAATGCAATTCGAGGGACCCCTTTAGTGGTTGAGAATGATCTAAGGTTGAGCTGGTATCGATTTTGGACTAAGTTGAGAAAAAGTTTGTTCGAACAAATTTAAAGACAAAGAGAATAACTTGCATCATGAGGATAATGGAAAGGATATTATGGTCTTTGCCCACTGCCTCTCTGAATAGTGCAATGGAAACAATATGGCCGCAAGAATTGTTGTGGCTCATAGCGGATGGACAAAAAAGTGGAAACACCTGGCAGTTTGTCATCATATTCTTCGTTGGAAGTTGCGACACGAGGAGGAGCATCCTAATGAAGTCGAGCCTCTCATCTGGGCGCCACCACAATTCCCAGACTGCCTCAACCTCATTGGTGAGCAGCATTTGAGATTCATCGTTGTCATCGTCTCTAAGTGAACCGGAGAGTGTT
Source organism: Anomotaenia brevis (assembly GCA_030710315.1). Taxonomy (NCBI): domain Eukaryota; kingdom Metazoa; phylum Platyhelminthes; class Cestoda; order Cyclophyllidea; family Dilepididae; genus Anomotaenia; species Anomotaenia brevis. The sequence continues at coordinate 448,757 of JAUOZQ010000050.1, forward strand.
TTAACTTAAGAACAATTGATCAAAACAAAACAGTCCAAAATTTGTATGAAGCAATACCTCGGGGATACTTGCCGCAGAATTTGGACCTACATCACATTAAAATACCTTTTTGTTGATTTTTCAAGCTGTTTTCATTATTTTGTCCAAACCCTGGCCACTATGGTTAAGCCCCGAATCAAGAGTTTAGCATTCAGATTTAGGGAAAGTTAAATACAACTGGTTGTCAGCAAGTGTCAGGCTTCTGCCTAACTCATTAGATGATTTCAACCCACCGATGTCAACTGTTGTGCTTGGTTGTGCGCTGCGTTGCCAGCTAAAGACCCCTTCAATGATGCAACATCAGCACGCATTGAGGAGGTTGTGATAGACGATGCTATTGACGGTGGGAATGCTCCACTGGCTTGAATTTTTAGACGGAACTCAAGTGGAGACTATGAAACGTCCGTGACTTGGAGAATTCAACGTTTCATTGTTTACATTTACTATTACACTGCTACTTCTATAAGATTATCATCAATGTTTAGGTAACCCTATAAATTGGTTATTCTGAATAAACATATGAAATGACTAATATAATAAACAGGAAGCACTTAGATGTGTTCAAAAATTATGATGCCAAAATACCAGGTGTTTCCATTAATATGTCCATCCCCCATACCTTTGGTCGCCGTATTCGAGAAAAACACGAATCACCACCCGATCGACGACGGAGTAAAAGCAGCAGTTTCGCGGAGACCCTCCGGTGCCGTGATTCATCCCGGCAACCAGCATATCAACACGCTATTGAGACAACCACTACCGCATCGTAGCATAAACACTAAAGCGCCCATTTTTAGCAAGACGCGGAGTGGCGTGGCGTGGTTCCTCCTTACTTCCTAGGCCTTATCCGGCGCCTAGGAAGAAGGACCTGTTTATTAGTGACTGGTTGTACTTGTCAAAATCAAGTGAGCCATGTTTTGCCATCTGTAGATTGCGCTAGGTACTTGCGCATTAAAACGCACCATAATAGGTAATTAACCAACAAAAATTTGACGCAGAAATAGCGCTCCTTTGCTGTGGCCTTGCCCTCACAATCAGTATCGCAAAAGCTGACTGAACACAACTCCTTAGGAATGTTCAAGGCTAATCAGTGTCTCGGGTTCATCTACAGACGTTGACTTCCTAGCAGACTTCGGCGAATGCTCCCACAGGCTGTATTTTGGCTTGGTTAAATGTTATCACGGCTCTATATCTATTTTCCTTGCGTGTTCAATAGGCATTCTTGTGGTATCAAGAAGATATCGATTACCAATCGATGAGAACAACTCTCTAACGATTTCGGAAGTGGTTAGAACATTAGGGGATATTATCGATCGAATAAAACTGCATAATTCAGATGTGCCAATATTAAAATCTCTCAACCCTGGCTGCTGTATTGATTCGTACCCCCCCCCCTCACCCACGAAATATTGATCAATAGGGTAATCGGAATCGACGAATTGAACAGTTTCGACAGTCAGTAAGAAAACGGTGGATTTACTTGGCACATTTTCGATATTGACCGAGGATACATGAGATTATTTTATCGATTAACTTAAATAGGATAAAATACATATTGATCTGATTGATAGGCCATGTCTGAAAGGTGGGTAGTTCAGTCTACGTCTATGAATGCCTTCTAGGAGATCTTCACAACGCGTGTTTTCACAGAAACCATCGGTTAGGGCAACAGCGTATACTTCTAGCCGTCCTGCTCTGAACAATTCTGCTCTGATGGTGATGTGAAACGCCCTCCTTGTGACACCACCTCAACCTTGTAACCAGAATGGTTCTTCGACAACGGATGCTTATTGTTTATAGGGTCCATATGTTGTACATTGGAATGCAGGGAACGTTGACCCCTCAATGGAGTAAGAAAGCTCTAATTTTGATTGTTCTTCGCTCAGAATTACTGTAACATGCCAAAAGGCTCACTTGTTTACTTGTTGGATGTCAGAAAAGAAGGTTGGGCCAGGTCACAAGACCCAACTGAGGCCAAGACAGCTAGAGTCAACCGGTCTCCTCTCTCACCCGGGTTAATCGATGCTTTAACCCTTCTTATACTTTCCATTCGGAGACCAGGAATAAGTCAGCTAACGATGTTTTCATAAGTGCGAACAAATCGATAAGCCTAATCGAAGAAGTAGTTGGTGCTATCAGAACTTAGTTTAGCAATTCTACACCTGGCGAGCTAATCGATAGATCGATAAACCTACCGCAGAAAGCGTTGGCCCAGCTAAATGTGTATTCTTCCGATGGAATATTGGAGGAGCAAGCGACTTTAGCCAATCATAGTAAATCTCAGAAACCGAAGCTATGACTGAGTCTGCAACCTCACAGGTAACATTCAGAAGACGCAGCAAAGTTAGTATCACGAAGATAAAAAAAGTTCATTTCATGATACCTTGAGACAGAATCAGACCTCGTTATCTCCCATTCGCCACCACCACCACCACCAGTTGGAAAACTCATCGAAACTGACTTTTAAAATACTCTGAGTCCCAGTTTGAACGATTCCGCTCCCATGTAGGCACCTAAGACATCTGTAAATTAGAGTAACAGCCGAAAATATCAATTTTTTCCCTTTTTGCTTCTTAATTAACTCCGCAGGTAGAAGTGTCTATGGGCTGTTCGTCGAACCTTTAAGTGCTGCCACAGACCAACCCTTCTTGGACCAAGAAAAATGAGTGTACTTTTCAGAATGAAATGCGGCTAACTTTCAACATGCGTTAATGGTACTTACTCACGCACAACGCTCCATCTTTTAGCATTTTAAACCTTCCTCGTTAATCGTAGAGGTTATGAGAACGTGGAGAAAAGGTCACTGGAACAATCCACCCAGGCGATCCTTCCTGGAAGAGCAGAATAACTTGCATCTTTATTATCACCCTACTAAGGTGAATGCAGTGGCTGATCAAAGAACAGTGACACTGAACACTGAGGTGAAAACGATCAGCAGAAGATTAATTTATTATAGGATTTTCGTTTAATGTGCGTCTATTTTCCCGGAACTGAGCGCACTGATCCTAGTCTAAGTGACCATCAGGACGGAGTAATTGAACCGTCTGAGAAGAGATTCTAGGAGTGGCTATCAGCCACAGTTTTTTTCCAGAAAAATCACATTAAAATGTTCTGTCAAGTTCCCAAGATCCTTCGTACTTTTAATTATGCTTCAGTAGGCGTATCCACCCATAGCCTTGAACTTAACAACCCAAACTCGACGATCTGAATCAATAGACACTCGGCAGACAAATCGAATCGTGTTTGACTGGTTTTCAAGGACAGTAGAATGTTGAGAAGGGAGATATAAAGAAAAATATGGTCAAATTCCCAAACAGTTTCGTCTGTTAATTCTTTTTTCATTAGGGAAGGGTAATCATTGGCCCGAGAAACATCACCCCAGATCATCGTCATCATCACAGGTCTACATTGAATCCAGGCACCATAGTCGTCCCCATCGAGGTAATAGTCATTCCCTCACAAATAAAGAGGGATTTAAAACCTTTTTTGAGAAAGAATTGTGTGAAATTGCGAAAACAAACAAATAAGTGTTATCTATAAAAACCTTGCTGGGGTTTTGAGCTAACATCAGATGGAATAACTTCACCTGATTCCTATCAACACAGCGGGAAGCCATTGTCGAAACGTTTTTATGAAATGGATCGTTTACACTAGGTTGGGACATATACGCATCACGGAGCTGATTTATGTGTTTGCGGAACTGACGAAAGTCTGGTGATTTCTACTCAGCTTCAGTAGTTTCTAGGATGTTCCAATCCGCTCGGCTTCTTGAGTAGAATTCATTTCCGCTATACTGGAAATGCACATTTCGTTGTTTTTCAATTGCTCTTCTCATGGCATAGAGAAGGTTAATATATCAGTTCATTCCATAAGTTTTGACCGAATGTACATTCAATTAGAGATTCAATCAACAAATGTACTTTCACCTATGAACAAGCTTATCAATATCATTATTGCTAGATTCTTTTGGATTTGATTATCCAAAGAACTCGTAAATACCACTTCCAACCTCTTCCTGCGTCTGTGCAAGTTACGAGGTGGTGGTTAATGAGGCATTCTCTCCCAAACAAGCTCTTCTCCGACCTAGAATACGAAGACACTGTCTATGGACACTTGATATTTTCATAGAAGATTTGAGTTGATTATTTTCACCCAAATCCTGAGGCACCCAGATTTCGAGATTTTACAGTTTTTTGGTTAAAGCGATAAAGCGAGGTTCTTTCATTCCATAAGCTGAGGAAGTGTTTCTGGCATCTTCGTCGGCTGCTGAGTTTCCTTTCTTGAACTCAAATGATTCTTGGGCACTTCCATGTTAGGGGCTTTTAATCAAGCCAATTTCAGCTTCAATTGTTTTACAAAGGAAAATTTGATCAGTTTAAATGCAGGGAAACACAAAAATAACGTTAACTTTCATCAGAGTGTGTGCGTGTGTATGTGAAATACTCTTTAATTTTCGCTCATTTAAAAAAGTCAAATCCTGACAGAACTTATGGAGTAGCCTGATAGAATTGCCTTTTAAAAGTGCCTTAAAAGGCCCTGCCTCACAACACACGCCGTGTGAGATTGTTGGTGATGTGAAAGCGTCGCCTTTGATGTATCTGACACGTCGTACTCAATTGAAAGTACATGGTTTGCAGCAGGGTCCAATATATCTTAAACCCATTATCGTTAACTGCGTGCACACTCTTACACACACACTTACACACACACCTAGACAAGTGACCTTGACAACTGAAAAGGGTGGGGGTGGAGTAGAAGGAGAGGAGGAGGAGGAGGAGGATGAGGAATCGATACGTGACAGCCCAAGTGACTGTCTGGGGTGAGAGAAAAAAGGCTGTTGCTCCTGGGGCAGATCAAAGGCAGGAGCGGGAGAAAACCCACACGGCGCCACTCAAGTGGGAGAGACGTGAAATATATGCACTAGTGAGTGTGCGCGCGCGTGCGCACGTGTCTGCGGGTTCACTCTTGCCACCATGTGGACTCGAAGTATTCCCATGAGCATAAAAACACCCTGATTGATTGTTTGGTAGGTGAGAGAAACTCTCGGAGCCGATGGCTTCCACTGCTGCTGTCGATGTATCGATTAGTTCAACTCCCGAGGGGGGGTTGGTCCTAGTTGGCGAAAGTCAATTTAGGAGCGAAAACTCTATCGATTTTTTGTTCTTTCTGTGACCGAATTGAATGTAGAGGGTTTGAAGTATAAATTACACCCCTTCGAGGAATAATAAATATATATTGATGTTTGGAAGCACTTCCAGCACTGTCGATTTAACCTGTTCTTTTATACTTGATTCGACTAGATATTTTTAGCGCTCTATTGATACCAGTCAAAAAGACACACTGATTGACTGATCGATCAGAAACTTTGTGGATTTTTCAACGAGTTATAGGCTTAAAGCTTAACCGAGACTGAATTTACTTTGAGTCCACTATTTCGATTTTTTTAACAATTTATTGCAGGATGAGTGAGGAACTACCTTGGGCTAATATTTCTATAAATTAAAACTTTACACACAGATCTACCCCTGATTCTTGTCATTCCAAACACTCTACATTGAGTGAATCTCATCGATCAATTTCTGATCGGCTTCGTTCCCAAAACTGGCCCAAATGCACATTGCAAAAGAAAGTCTGACAATTTTGCAACAGGCAAGAAGAAGTGGAGGAGGAGGTGGCGAAAACGGACAACAGGGGTTTTGTCCACCAGTAGTGATTAGAGATTAGCATAAACACACGCACGCACACGGATTCCGGTGTAACTCCACAGCACAGCACAGGGATAGGGTGGGGAGCTAACGAATTCGTCTAGGTAGCTAGGAAATCACACGCACTGACTCGCACCCTTGCTGGCGCAGTCGACACAAGTAGCAGAATGGCACTGTGTGTGTGTGCGTGTACGCATGTGTCGGCGGGAATTTTTTGTGGTCGTTGTCGTCTCTCTCTGTGTGTGCGATCACACAAGAGACATGCATACACGCTGAGGGGTGAGGGGGGAGGAAGGGAGAGACCTTACGCAATGGGTGGGTTTGTGCGCTCTGTGTGCGTGCGTGTGTATCACATAGGAGAGCGAACGCGCGTCACGAGTACCGGGACAGCTGCGATCGATAAAATAGGAAGCCGTTTTAAACAACCGCAGAAGGATTGATTTACGAAAAATCCTTCCATCACTGCTTAAAAGAAGTTCTTTCGTGATAGAAAAACGACTTCTGATTGATTTCTCGGCCGTGACTAAATTACAAAAGGAAGAAACAAACATTAACCAAGAAAGGAAAAAAATGTTACCCAACTGGCAATTTAATCAAGGAAAAGTAATCCCGTAAGATAGGGAAATTACACCATTGTCATCATAGAGTTTTATTCATATTAACCGACACTATGAGCAGTCTCCTCAGTTTGGCGTAACCTGGAATAAGACTAAAAAAACGATTTGACACTTTCTTTCATTCTGTCGTTGATTAGCTGGCATCTTTCGTTGCACTGGCGGTGATTAATGACTTGCTCGATGGCAGCGCCAAACAATACATAAAAGTTGTTCATCTGGAGAATTCGGCTGAGCCCAACTATTGGAGACTGGTGTTGGCTGATGACAGCTCTTTCGACTTTTCTGTGAGGTTTCTCCATCCACACAAATGGAGTCTATCGAGCACAGTCAGACCATGTATTATCATGTGGATATCTTCTAGGCAGCATAGGTTTGAGCAGCAACCAAAGTCACCTTATTTCGATCAAGGCCAGTGCTATTAATCATCACGATACAAGTTATTATCTTCAGTAAAGAGTCCACCCTCGTGTTCATCACATTTTTAAGGGAAAGGGTCGAACAACTTTTAACATAACCGGAAAAAGTAACCAAACATTTATCAGCGAAATTTTCCAAAAAAACACTGTGTGCAGAAGATTTTCGGGACATTGAAAGAGACGAGATGTCTAAAACGTTCGCTTAATAGACATCATTTTGGAGTGGAAAATTGTAGTCAGGGTTTGGATGCTAGAGAGAGAAAGATGGCGCCATGACGAAGCGGAAGTTCCAAATCCTCTTGATTTAAGGCATGGTGGGTAGGCGTGAAAGCGAGAGAGGAGGTTAGGTGCTGCTCCTATCACACAGGGTGTATGTAATCAGCACCAGAATCACCAGTATCATCATCATCATCATCAGTGCCGTTGTCCGCATGCCACATCCGTGCAGCTTAACTCGCGTTTACGCTGTCAGCGGAGAATGGAAAAATAAGGTGGTGGATGGATGGTCGACATACAGAGAGAGAGAGAGAGAATAAACAATCCTGCTCCCCACACGATTGCATAAACAAGGCACATCAGCCCATCCTGGCGGTGCTTTGGACCTTAATAACGAGGGAAACTAAAAAAACGATCGCCTGGGGCTGATTCCTGACCCTTACACACCCCAAAATCGCAGGTTTGCGGGCCTTAAAGGTGGAAATAGTAGAAAATTGCATCTGGCCAATGAATTATTGCCCAGTTCTTACCGTTTATTGGTACATCGATCTGCCCATCGACCACTCATGAAGCGCTAGCCAATAAGAGTTTCGCTTAATCATCTCGGAATTATAATAGCTTTAAACTATCACAAGTACCTAAATTTATGAAAAAATAGACAGGGCCTTATCCTATTAAAATTTTATCCTAAGGAAGTTATAGCTCTTTTTCAATTCGCATAGTCTCTTCAACTAAGTTGTAATTAATTACACTTAAAATAATAGCAAATTATTGAGACAGTGGAGCTTCTAACTCAAGTTTTTGGCTTGATAACCAAAAACTTGAGTTTTTTATCTGAACTTTAAATGTTTTATTTAAATTATGAAAAGACGCCCTAGCCAATGAAATTGCTCATAGTATTGGCCGCTCATTGGTGTATTGATTTAGTCAATCATTCGCTAGGAATCAGCATGTATAATTTTTTGCTGAGTCACCTTGCCATTAGGACACTAGCATGACCGGATTTAACTGAATTCCGATAATGAAAAAGGGTTCTTCTAGGATCCTAGGGTTGTAATCGCACTTATCAAGTGGAATTTTAAGAGGCCTAAAATGCCAATAATTAAATGGCTTTAAACCTCGAAACCATTGAGGCCTTAGGGACCTGAGGCTTCTTTACTCTCAACCCGCAGAATAATTAAATCTGCATCCAATATGGAGAGCCTGACAATCGTCTCTGGAATGTCGTACACTTCGCTGTCTGAAAGTAGACTGGTGCACCGGTTGCTGAAAATTTGTGGGAAAATCCATGGAGATATGACATGGTTCTCACTGTTTACAGCCTCAAGAGCCATTGCATCGGGTGATGGCGATGGGAATATTTCACTAGCAATTACGACGATCACTTCATGATGGTATTCTCAACTTTGCTTTTTTGGAGACCAACTGTTTTTACCTCCACTGAATTTCGACTTAAAAAAAACAACCCAAATCAGTCCTGTTAACGTTACTTTACAACGCTCACGAAGGCGATCGATCGAATCTATCGATTTTGCTAACCGAGTTTTCAGCCACTATGCAGTGGATAAGGAAGAATTGTAGTCTAAAAGGCTTTCAGTTTGGAATATTTTGAAAAGGCAAAAAAGCCTGGAATTCCAAAACCGATGAAATGTCTACTTCCATGAGAAAACGCCAATAGTTGTGACGTTTACAATGTTCTTTGATAAAATAATACGTGTTAGATTAGGGTTAGAGATATTCCAGTCACAATGCTCATAAAAAAGTAAGCATTTAAGTCCATTTAAGAAGAAGAAGAAGTTTATCTAGTGTGGAGAAAACGCAACGAAGTGGAAGGAGATGTGTATGGAGCACTTCTGAAGCACAAAGTAATTGATTTTATCACTCTCCTTAACACGCCCTTTAGTTGGAAAAGTATATAGAAGGCTATGGCAGGATTGATGCCGGTGCACCATAAAGTCGACACTGAGACCTTGGGAGGGGAAAATCATCACGATAACACTTGAGCATTAAGAGAGAGTGCTGGCTTCAGTTGTTTTCCCATGTAATCACTGAAAACCATGTGGCACACCCAATACACCCTCTTTAGGTAATAAGAAGGACGCATTTCATGAAAGCTGGGCTCTCAAAGGGCTCCAAAATTCATGCAAACAGTGCATCCCATTCTATGAGTGTAGCACCAATACCTCATCCAATGCCTTGATTAGCACCTATTAAAGAAATTTAATGTCTGTAAGACGAAATTATCCAATTAAATTATGCTTTTACGCCTTTAAGTGTCGAATAATAAATACATTTGGTCCTTTCATCCTACGTCACTTCTAGTTACATCACTAAAATTGATTTAGACCTTCTTATCAAATTGGAGACAAGTATAAACTTTAAACCAATAACAATTGCCTTGGGACATCCATTGGCCAATCATAGTTGGGCATTTCCAGTGTTGTGCTATTGGTTCATTTAAAAATGCAACGGTTATACACTTGCACTGGACTGAGTATATTTTGATATGCTTTTGACTCGTCTTCCTAGAGTTAACAGTTTTCAATAAACACTTACTGCTAATATGTTTGTCTAAACAGTTGGGCTTCATCAAATTTTCGTGAACTGCAAGCGATCGATTACCAATGCACCATGACCTTTTTCCACCAATCGAGTTAAACTCTTTCCCTGATACACCATTGGATGAATTCCCATTCAAAATAATCGCCCTATAAATGCACTTTTTGTACCCTTTAAAACGGATAAATATTTAGATGGTAGGGCAGATTAACCTATGGCTGATTGACGGTGTATAATCTGCCTGTCATCTTAGAACCTACAGTGCCGGAGTACTAATGAAATGTACTACCCTCCTTCAACTATTGGTTTCATCTTTCTCCTTTATCAACACAGCAAAGACCCCACTTAGGGGTAGGGAATGGGAAGAAGATACTTATGAATCAACTTAACGGGGCAGGCCAACCAATAGGAAGACAGCTAGACCTCTCGTAACCGGCCAATGAACGGTTGCGGAGGAATCCATGTGTCGAACGGTTCTGGATTGTGATTGTTTGCCAACTCAGACTAGATCCCACCCCGCATTTCTCTGTTGGCTCAGGTTACATGGCTAGGCTACACTTGAAATCATTTTTAAAATTGAATCCCGTTCATAAAATGACACTCCCCTCGTGGGAGCATGTGCAGGGATGCAATGCGTCAGCGTGGTTGACAAATGTGGGAATACATGTGGGTGTTAGCAGTCTGTAGCCCAAGGGTGTAAGTGAAAGGCCATTCTGCCGCTTGAAAGGTTAAAAACGGCTTTAAGAGGCGGAAAGAAATATAAGAAATCAGAGGATTTTTTCAGGAATGACTTGTTAGATTTTTTTCCATCTTTAACCAATGATAGGTGGAACACTGAGTCATTTAATTGCAATAACCCCATTCAATAAAACAAATGGGTCTGTCACCCCTCCTACTTTATTTATACATCTTTGGTAAATGTGCAATCGAACAGTATTTATTTTCTATTTATCCAAAAATACATAAAAGTTATACTATAACGTTTTAGGGAAAGAGTGGCTGGAATAGACAGGGTAAAGATGAGTTTAAAAATGGAGAATTATATATATATGGTAATGTCACCTTTAGTGAAGCAATTTTGGAATCTTGATACTATTCACAAAAACAATTCATTGCGGTGACTGTGTGTGTAAAATGTTTAAGGGCGCAGAGAGCACACTAAATTTATAAATGGATCAGAAAGTTGATAAGAAGTATCGTAGTTATAAAATGAATGTGAAATGGATGGTTGTGGAAAGTATCATTTCGAATAACTTATCGTATCGTGGTTCATTGGTGATTAGATGAGAAAAATGAATATTTGGTTCCTAGAAACCATCTAATTAGATGTCCTCAACACATTACTATTCTGTTTAATGGTGCTGCGCATGGGAAGCAGTACGTAAAACCCTATTTAGGTCTAGGTGTTAGCCCAGAGAACAGATATCAAGATGCATGTGCAATCAAAGTTTTCGATTTGATATTAATGGCTATGAGGCAACCAGGACCATGGAAATATTTAATTATCATTGCCTCAGCAGATCAGCGATGACCTCACCAGTTGAACTTTTGTTTTGTGTATTTCTTCGGGATTACATTTAACATCTTATAACGAGCTTTTACACAAGAGGTAAAATTCATTTGAGAACTATGAGAGCCATGATATGCCGAACTGAGAGATCAACCCATCAGGAACACATATTTAAAAATACCCCAGGAATTGTTGTTATAATGCAGAAAATGTACACACTTAAAAATTGACTCTGTCGCATTAAAATCGGTCACCATAAATAATAGCAACTATCAAGCCTCAATTGACAACCATAACTCTCTAAAATAAATCTTAAAAATAAAAATTTGTCATAATATTTCCTTCGAATGAAAATTATCTAAAGTTAATAGTAACATTTTTATAACACGTAGGGCCCATGGAGGGAGAATTGCACATTTAGGTCGGACGTATATCGCTTGTTCCTGAGTGTGAAGGCGCTCATATGTAAGTTTTCTCCCTTCTCTCCTATTTTTTTTTAAATGTTCGTGAATTAATATTGTGGTGCAGGCGTGTTTTAATATTTTAGTATTGTTCTTGGTAGGACCATTACTTACATTAGTAATATGAGTTGTCGCAGCAGTCAATAAGGATGAATGCCAGAAGAAATCAGGCTCAATTTTCTATTTATTGTAGATTAGGCTCTCGACAGAAGTTGAACGCATCCTTTTGGCAAGGAATCTCCAATACAGCATTTCATCTGTGAAATGTCTTCGATATGGTGTAATCGAATGAATAGGTGCCGGTAACACATCCAAATCCAAGGATATAGCCTTTGCGGTGCAGGAGGTTACTTTCGACACCAACAATGCTTGTAACCACCTCAGTTGTTTCAACTACTTTAACCGGTGTTTGATGTACTTCATTACTCGGGAATTACGGTCAGTTTTGAGTTCTGTACATTACCCCGATTTGATGTGTTTTGGCTTTTTTTTCTGTTCCAATCCATCTTTTACCCTTAAAATCTGTTTATCTGTTCCATTCTTAGTCGTGTAGTGTATAGTGTTATATTTCGCTACACTCCTGAATCACCGCATTCAAGAAATGAGGTGATTACATTATTGGTAAAGCCATTTATGGAATATCAGAAATCATGAAACTGGTTGGTATCGCGAAATGCATGTAGTTATGATGCCAACACGTTTAAAGGGCGATATGTTGACATTATGCCATTTTGGTAACTCGTATATCACCCAGGTTCAGCAGGACACAAAAATAATGATATTACTTTTGAGTAATTTACTTATCTTATGGCACATCTCAAATAACCATCTTTTTTGAAATTTGCATTAATTCAGGACGCCGGACACGGATAAGAAGCTTGGAACTTGTGGCGATCTGAAATTCAAGAAAGTATCGAATACTCCGAGGCCGGAGTAAAATTGCTAATTGTACTAATTGTAAAATATGGGAAAAAATTGTGCTTATATACGTGTAATCGTTACCGTAAATTGCCTTACTACATTTTGGCAGAAGTCGTAATGCTGAGATTTCATTGGTTGGGTTTTTTCCATTGCTTGGACTGCGAGTCAGTCGTGCTGGATGGTGTGACTTCCGGATGGTGTTTTGTGATTTATCATGTTCGAGTGCATATCACTGCAGGTTGTTCCAATCACACAACCATTGTTTCATGGCTAAATTTAGTTGGAACTTTCTGGAGAATAAATGGACGTCTGTAGACTCATGATGGGGGGAGTTCACCCAAGAACATGTTGAAAAATGATGAAGCAACTAGTGTATTAAATTGGTCGTTTTAGCTTTTTAGGTTGTGAGGTAGTTATATATACTGCCTTAGCATCTCTCCTGTGTTTTCCCTTAGATAGGAATTGATTTGGAAAAAATATTGTCATTTGCTATTGAATGGGAAATAATAATAATAGTAAATTATACCATAGCATTTTTCTTTCAAAATTTTAGAAGTTAGCTAGATCAATCAATTCCGTGGTACTTTATCATTTAAGATACATCACTATCAAACTGTCTATCACTCAGTGAATAATTCCCTGAAAATTCCTGGGAAGGGCAATGAAAAGTAACTCACTTTAAATTGACTTAATTTTCCTTAAAGTGGATTGAAGTTGGCGGTGGTGGTGGTGGGATGTGATTAGGGAAATTCTTTGACTGGGTGGTGTAAATGGGCTGTGCCCTTACAGGCTGATCTGTAGCAATTCCTGTGAGTCCCAGAAGTAAGTCGTTTGAACGATGCTTTGGTATATATACCTCTAACAGGCTGTCAGTCACGAAATAATTGATGTTCTGTCAAAATATTACGTCGCTTAGGTAGGAACTGTGTTGTGATGGTTGAGGGACACGCAGTAGAGTAGATGTATCACTAAGTGATGCATTTTTCCTGCACGTAATTACATTTTGCTCTCTGTCTGTGCAACCCCACAAACCGAAAAATGAATTGAAATATGATCAGATATTTACCCAGGTTAATGAAGTGCATTTATTCACATAGAGATAAGTGTTTGCAAATAGTGATCCATTCCTCACGTATCCGTTACTGCAGACTAAATGTTACAATCTCTTCGACAAGAAAGGTAAATAAAGCAGGCTGTATATCCTTTAGGAAATAGAGATTTCAGGCTTTTCCAGAGCAACAAAATTATCATATCGCATTTCTGCGATGCAGTGAATATAATACTTACAATTTGAATCTGTCACTATACGTGGTCAATAACTATATACATTTAATAACTCGAACTTCAATAAATAAGTGCATATATTTATGAAATGGCAGAAGTATTGAAAACAGCCAATATTAAATGTTTGTGAAATTAAATATAATCACAATAAATAAAATCAAAACACAAAATAAGATTAAAATTGTAGTTAATAAACGGTAAATTATTCAAAAATTAAGATTTTAAACATGTTCTTTAAACGAACTTGATGAATTGTTTAAATGCGCTATATATACAAGACTATATGCAGGACCGGTCATTTGGTTGTTGTCGTACCTACTGTAGACATGGCTCTTAGGAATCGCTCAGCTGTGAGTTAACTTTAATTGCGTTTTGACTAGTTTAAGATGTGAACTAAAGTTTAAGTTTTTCTGTATATAGGAATATTTTTAATCATTCATTGTTTATCGAGTTAAAAGTTATTAATGTTCAACATAATGATGCTTGCATTGTAAACTTGAGGCATGTTTTTATTGTGTTATTGCAGACTCGCCTTCCCCCGGAAGTAAGTCGTGTGATTTTGGTGAAGAATCCTCCATACGGCATCTTAGCGGAAGAGCTGTATGCTATCTTTGGTAAATATGGAGCAATCAGACAAATACGTGTTGGAAACACACCCGAGACGAAGGGTACAGCGTTTGTTATGTATGAGGACGTTTTGGACGCGAAGAGGGCTTGTGAGCACCTGAGTGGTTTCAACGTCTGCAACCGGTATTTGGTGGTGCTTTACTACCAGAGGAATAAGGTGAGATTTAGGCGCTGAGCATTTCTTTTATTTGAAAAGTCTAGACAATATTTGCTGCATTTAAACATAAGTGGTATGTTGCACAAGTAACTGTTCTACTTTGGATGCAGTAGAAATCGTTGGTGATGTAATTTTCTTGGATTAGTTTGCGTTCCTAGTTTAGTAGACCTAAATTTTCAAGATAACTAGTGACTAGTATTCTTGGTTGATCGATGTCCGGTTTTCACCTACTGGCTACATGTGAGCTGACTACGTGTTGTATAATTTGAACGATCGGAGTATTATTGATGGCGTAGTAAGAGGTGTAGAGAAGGCTGGGTGTTATTTTAGTCTTTTGATTGGGGAACGGGGACGACTTTTGCAATAAATAAGGACAAGCTATTCGGTTGTCCTGTATCTTGACCATCAGCTTGATTATATTCCGATTTTACATGAGAATGCGAGTTCAGGCTGTTGTAAGGAGTAAGTAGCTACTTTAGGACGATGTGTTTGTCTCCAGTTGCACTCGAAATGAACGTGTTTTTTTTAAACTTTTCAGCAATTTAAAAAGCCGGACTCGGAGAGGAGGCGCAAGACGCTGGACCACTTGAAGGCTAAGTACGGCTTGAGTACTCCTCGGTGGAAGTAAAAGGTTCTCCGTGCTTTTTTGGCACTTGTGCTGGCTGTAAATAGTGTAAAAATAGACAGTAGATACGTGTGCTTATCACCGTAAACCGACTTGGTGTCTTACTTGGGGTGGGTTGAATTTCGTGGCAGTGGTAGTGGTGTTATTGGGAGTTTTCTTTGGAGGGGTGGTGTAAATGGCCTCACGGGCTTATCCATAGTTATTTATGTTGAATTGTGCCTTGAACAACCGGTGTTAGTTATGTTATATCTTTTGCATGATGCTGTTGCAGGTGTTTCTAACAAATTGTCTATCAAGCAGGACATAGAAAATGAAATAGCCTATGGTGTGGCCATACAGAGAGTGGTAAAGCCATTTTGAAATAAGAGATTTTAATATTTTTCGATAAATTTGGATTGGATTTCATCAAAGGAATCAGAAATTTTACCAGACCATTCACATTTCATCAGCTGACAAGTAAACTTGACTATACTCAAAAGCGATAATAAGTGAAAATGTATTCAGGTCCAATTGAATGAACCGTCAGATTATCGGATTCTTTCAGATACTCCAAAGATTCGGTTTTTACACTCACCTCTTCTTTCTTCGTAAATGCGATATATGATGTAAAGGGTTAAATCAACAAATGCTCCCGTGAAAAATTTTATGATATAAGCCCAGGCTTATTTAAGAGTGGGAACATCAGATGGATTCACTGCCGATTAGTCAAGAAATCTAATATTGTGAGTTCGTTACAATCATTTATATTTCTGTATGTGTTATCACCCTAAGAAGCACGAGATGTTGAAAATTCTGCTAGAAGTGCGCCGATATCCTTCTTTAAGTCGATTTATTGGAAACCCCCAAACAACTTTCAAGGAAAACTGCGTCTGAATTAGGAATTTTAATTTATACTACTGATGATAATTTGTGGATGTAAGACACGTTGTACAATGGCTGCATCATGAAGTGATGCATTTTTGATGTACGCGATCGCAGTATTCTCTCTGTCTGCACAAGCCCACAAACCGAAATTCGAATTTAAACAAGGTTAAACTTCTATCTAGCCCAGGAAGTGCATTCACTCTTAAATATAATTATGTAAATTTGTTATCCATTCCTCCAGTATCAATTTTCATAGTCTATATATTGACGTCTCTTCAACAAACCTCAATAGAGCTGAATCTCCTATCAACGAATATGGCTGGAGCTTTAATAAAGCATCGTAGCGATTACCACACTTTGCTGCCAGGCACTCAAAAAAGCATTGTAATTAAATTTTGAAGCTACACATTTGAATGCCAAATAAAAAATATACGAAAAACATATTTCTGAAACATTTTCATGAAATTACACAACGTTCAAATGTGTAATGTCTAATATTTTCAAAAATTAAACATAAAAACTAAAAGTCGCTACAACATTATTTTGAAATAATAACTCAAATATTTTTCGAATAAATAACAATGAATTGATTTGCAATAGTTCTTTAAATGAACATTATGAAAAGTTTTAATGCGTTATATATGTGCATCACTATTTGTACTGTCGAGTCATTCGCCTGTAGTTGTGTCTGCTGTAAACATGGCTCTTGGAAAGCGCTCGGCCGTAAGTTCTTTTTTCCACTTTATTCATTTACATTATGAAACAAAATTAAGTTTACTTTGAATTCAAGGATGTTTCTGTTTATTTTATTTGGAGTTTTGAGTCTAAACGTAATAATCGTCAAAGAAGACAACATGAATGAGTGCCTTTTGTATCTAAAACACGCTTTATTGTGTTATTGCAGATCCGTCTTCCCCCAGAAGTGAATCGCATTCTTTTGGTAAAGAATCTTCCATACAACATCTCAGCTGAAGAGATGTACGATATATTTGGTAAATATGGCGCAATCAGACAAATACGTGTCGGTAACACGCCCGAAACGAAGGGTACGGCGTTTGTTGTGTATGAGGACATTTTCGACGCAAAGAACGCCTGTGACCATCTCAGTGGTTTCAACGTCTGCAACCGGTATTTGGTGGTGCTTTATTACCAGAGGAATAAGGTCAGTTGTATGCTGTGTATTACTTTGGCTTTCAACTAATGACAATATTCTTTATATTTGCACCCATTTTGATAGGCAGCTGCTCTGTTAGTGTGTCTAAGCTAGTAATGGTATTTGATCAAGTCCCATTGCAAAGGTTGTGTTAATGTTTGGAACTATAATGTTAAGCGAGTTCTATGCGTTTTTGACTCTGTCCATGTAAATTTTGTAAGGGTTTGCCTTCTATGAAGTTCGATGCTATAACAATTTGCTTGCGTTAGTTTGTCTTTTTCAAGAGAACTCATTGTTATGAACCTGCTATTAAGAGACATTCTAATTTGTTTGGGGAGTGTTCTTGTTTGAGGTGTTTTTAGTCTTACCCTATTAGCAGTGTAACTATTAAAATGACTGAAATGGGTGAATTGGCAAGGGTATGAGCCTTAATATGATCATATGCCTAGGTCATCAGCTAACATATGCAATTTTGACTCAGATTGTTTTCTCGTTCACTCGAAATAACCGTTGCCATTGTTCCATCTTTGTAGCAATTCAAAAAGCCGGATGCGGACAAGAAGCGCGAGACACTGGACCACCTGAAGGCCAAGTACGGATTAAATACTCCGCGGCCGAAGTAAAAAAAATTGTGTACATTTGTGAATTTTGTGATTTTTACAATATTATTAAATGTCATGTATGCGTGTCGACACTTCATTATTTGGTTTTCTTTGGGTTTTTTAAGGTTTTAAGTTTATGGATTATGACTTAAAATTGCTTATCTGTGGATTTATTGAAGTGTCGGTTTTTGTAGGTGTTTTGAATTATGGGTGGGTGTAGTTCTTTTTATAAAGTGAAAATTTTACTGATTGTGGTTCCATAAGTTAAAGGTTCACGAAATGGCTTTCAGAAGCCGTGTGTGTGATGCGGCTCGGTCCTATTTCTAGCTTACTATGATGACTTAGTGTAGCGTGTTCGAATTACATTGAGGCCACCAATTTGTAGCCATCTGCTTCACTAATAGTCCTCTACAAGTCGAATCAGCTACTGCAGCTGGGATGAGCAATCACGTCCAATGATTTAGAGCAGAGAAAACCTGTGTGCGAAAGCACTTATAAGGGCTGTGTAAACCGAAATTGTTCTCGCATTGGTCAACCGCTGCGCCAGGTGTATTAATGATCAGTAAAAGCAATCGATGAATAGCCTGCAGTGTGGTTGATTCGGGGTGAGTGCGCGCAATCAATTAAGCACGGCCTTGTAATCGACTGAATATTTCGATGTGTATTTAGCCTTCATCAGGTTGCCGTGGGATTAAGCAGGGCCACTATGTGGGATTATCCAACGACAGAACCAACGACGAATAGGATAGATTCACCAAATAATACAGGGAGCTCTGGCTTCACCCTGTACCAAGCGCTTAGGAGATTGAATACTAATTCAATGCGCCTCTGACATCCCATGTGTGGGCTTAGTGTTTACGCATCAAGCTCTTTACTATCGAAGATGTCACAATCATTGCAGTTCCAATAAACGGAAAAGAACAATTTTTAGATCTATAGTGAATAATATTTGCCATGTAAGTAGTTAACACCATATTTCACATAAGCCAAGGATTCTATTCCCAAACGAATTACATGAAATGGTTTATTCATTTCCAGTCAAGGCTCATTTTTATTTAGGCGCTGAAGTTCTCAATTACTGCATTATTCCCGCTGACATCCAAACAGATGAAAGGTGAATGCCTTCATGAAAATGTTAATATGTAATGAATTCAGAAACTCACTGTAAATAAAATTTTACCTAATCAAAGGTTGATATTTAAGATATGCTTTATTGCTTTAAAGAAGTTCGTTTGATCGTAGTAAATATATGGCACGATCACCTTGAAGGCTTTTCGTTCCTTTATAAGCCAGCATCATCTTCGTATTTCGCATTGTTTGGTTTCTTTGGCCTCGACAATTCAGTCAGTTTTCCATACTAAGTAAGTGCATTCCCGTTTTTGTATGCTTTTACAGCACTTATGTGGCGTATATTACAATTTAAGCACATTTCCATTTCACACAAATCAAGTCCAAATTTTATTTCCTTTGTGGCTAGTTAAAATTCAATTTAGGGTTTACTGCTGTGTCTCGGTCTTTTATTCTGGTAATATACTATATAGCTAAAGAAACCCGACATGGATGAAGAGGTCAGTGCTCAGCACATAGCCAGTTTCCTCGAACACGATGAGGAGCTCAAATCTCACGAGATTATGAGCAACTTGGAGGCCGTTGCCACCCATCCCAATCGCACTTTGCTCAACTGTTTCCTCCGCATCGTCGACGGTGAGTACTTGACGGTCCGCGTCGACGGGGAACGCGACCCATCTGAATGCTTCGACCTCTGCTATATTGACGATGTCCACGGCTACTCTTGGACAAGCAAAGGCTCAGAATACCCACAATTATTTGTCTTCCGTTTCCTTGCTCGCAAAATCACCGACGGAGCGTCGCCCAACGAAGTTCACATCTTCAGTCTGGACGATACCCGCATGCTCAAATGGGTGATTGATGTAGTCAACGATGCTGTCGACAACGCAAAGTAGGTGGCCGCATTTTTGCTCTTATTTTTTTGTAATGCTAGGAGGAACAATAAACCACCCAAACCGCGGTATCAGCCCACTCGAACTATGTCGCGTAAAAAGGATGCAATCAATCGACCCGAGCGCATTAAGCGCCACGCGCGAGAGGTTTGTTTAAATTGTCACATTTTGGGATAAAATATCCCCTTTTAGACTTCTGCAACAGGAACCAAGGGAAAGCTAGAGGAGCTGAACCAACTATTCGACGAAATCGAGGGCTTTGAAACACTCCTACACGACGCGGTGTCATTCCAAGTCACCGGAGCCTCGAAAGTCGACCGTAAGTTGGCGCGATTTCTATTTGCTGAGGCGGTCGATTGGCGAGGTAGAGGGAGCACATGTGTCTTCTGTGATTATGTGCGCTTTTGCCTCCGTTGACTGGGTGTGAGTCTGTGGAAATAGCTAGCAAGCAAGAGAGAGGCATACAGGAAGAGTGCAGGCTGGGTTTAGCGCACTTACTCACAAACGCTCCGCTGAGTTTGGAGAAACAATAGGTGGTGGCGCCAGCGAGTAATTAAATTAGCAGTCGATGGCATACCTCAATCGCTCTCTCTACCTCTGATTCTGATAGGCACCATCTACAGGATCAATGCAGGTGTAAAATGCAATATTTATTTCGATTTTCAAAGCAAAAGTACTGTTGTTATGACTATGTTAAGTAACAAAGGATTCAGTCGCGTTGCAGCAAATTCGTAGCTTCTGTCAATGAAAGAAATTTAACAAATAAATGTCACATGCTGCCGATAATAACGAAAAACAACCGGAACCGGCTTGTTTTACTAGCTGCGAATAACGCTGAAAGCATACGAAAAAGTGACTTTCAAACCATCAACCAGAATATGATTAATTTCTTGAAGTTCATAGCTTTAAACGAATTTTACCTTAACTACGATGATTGAATTTGTATAATTCATTCCAGAAAGTACCAATTAATATACAGATGATCTATTTGGCGTGGACGTCGATTGGTTAAAGGATTGTAAACAATTTGTACAATTACTCATCGAAAGAGCCATTTAAGAAACAAGTGGCTATTGAGTCAAATTTCGGGTTTCAAACCGATTTGCCTCATCAGAGGAAAAAGTGCCTTGCTCAGCTACTGAAAGTAACCTGCTCATATTTTAACTAAATTATATACACCAGGAACTTATTTCAACTCCAAAAGTAGATTTATCTTCCAGGAACCGTTCGACTAATCTTTAAATCGAAATATAAAAACTTTAATCGACTTCAAGTTTCCAAGATCAGCAGCCGTTTCCAGGAACTCTCTGGCATGCTTTCATCGATCCATAAGCAACCCTAGTCAGTGGAAGTCTAAAAGATAGATTTTTGTTTCCAGGCTCCCTCTGGCGCGATAGTCTAAGCCCTCCCTCGTACGAAGCCGCCGTAGCACACGTGGAGCGGGTTCGACACTGCATTAACGTCGTGGCTGAACTGTGCGAGCACATTATCGACCCTGGGCCGGGCGAGCTGCTCAATCGGCTGTTTGAGTCGCTGTGGTGGGTTCAGAAGATCTGCGACGGCAACCGGGTGCTGCACTATGACCCGAACCTCGTTCGATCGGTTTGGCGACCCGCTTTCAGTGAGAAGGCCATCCGCATTCTCTCCGAGTACCTTCAGGCGGGCAACAAGTCTTTCTGGCAGTCCCTCGGCGACTCCTGGACCGTTTCTGGGTAAGGTGGAGCTTGGTATTAAAAGAAAAGGTAGAGACAAAAGTGATAGAAGTTACAGGGCAGTAGCAATTTTATATTTTTAAAAAGCCGATTGTATATTCTTTTCAATTAACGAAGGAAGCAATAACCCTGTCGAATATTTTATCGAAGCAAAATCTCAACTTATGCTTCCTGAGATATCAAATCCCATGAAAACGTTATCAAAACCACCATTAAGTTTTTAAAAAATTGTCGCACTTTGCAAAAATCTTGTCGATATAATGGGCAGCTTTCTGAGCGATGAAGAAAAAGAAAAGCACATACGAAAAGTTCAGCAAATGCAAGGCTGGTACATTTTTTGGTGTAAGAAAGTTAAATTCGATCTCGTGAAAGCCTGAGAAAAATTCCACAAATTCTATTTCAATCGGAGAGGCCGCAAGAACGTCGGGCCATAGAACGTGGTTTCTTTAGTTACGCCCCTCGTTCCACCCTTCGTTTTCTTCAATCGGAGTTCAGGGGAGACTACGCAGAACGTCACGAGTTTCGTGAACGATGACGAAGCTTTCTAAACTCCTTCAATTCTAACTGTGAGTGGGTGACTAAGTAGAAGATTGACAACCCACGACAAGCGACATTACATCACCTCCGAACCGACACCGATATGTGCTAAATATTGTGTGGTTAGACGAAAACATTAATGGAAAAATTGATCATTATAAACACACTTTTCTCGATTTGCCTAAGTTAAGTTAACTTAAATTTATTGTCATATGGTGATGCAATCTATCTTAAAAAAATTTGCTTGTCAGTTTTTCTCCATGTTTCATATTACAAAAACTGAATGCGAAAAGTTTATGGAACAGACGAAAAAAGAATTAACAAATACGAGAGACAATTGAACTCACCAAAGGGAAACACACATAAAGCGAAAGGAGATGCAGAAAGTGTGATTCGCAAAGATGAATGATTAGGCTTAATAGCACAGAGAATTTCTTCGTTTCCAATCACTTGTTGCCAACGGATTTTCCCATGTAGAAGAAATTGGATTAATAGTTGTTACTAAAGGTGTGTTAATATGCACTTGCTTCGAAAACAGAGTTGTTTTCAGTACTTCAGTGGGTTAAAAGGGGTTAATGACGAGATTCTTCTAAATATTTTTAAACAACACAAGCATGAAGATTTCCAATCAAACTTGAACTAGAAGAGAAACACATTGTTATCAATATTTACTAATGAATGTTTAACAAGGACTTCAAGATTACCTGCTTTGGTTAAAGATCAACCAGTATTGGTTACCGCTATCACCATAAACCAATTAGCTCCATTTTGACCCAATAAAATAAATGATTTGTTAGTAGACACAATAACCATATTTAGAATATGATATTATAAAATTCTCCATTATCCATATTTTTTAACTAATGTAATTAAATTAGGTTTAATTTAGTTTATAGTCATTAAAGGTTGCTGAAATGCTTATGCATTTGACATTGATTACCATGAAATTGTTTAGGGTTGTAAAAATGAGGCAGTCAGACCTATTCATAGTCTTATTGTGATTTTTAATTTCACATATGAGTCATCCTAATAGCCACAGTTATGTCAGGTTTCTAGGTTCAAATTCACTCTTTAGTGCACTAACTTGTCACTAAGTCTTTGGTAATAGTACAAATAGTTATAATTTAATGATTTTCTGTTTATTTAGTGGTAAGCCCGATGGAGACTTCGTAATATCCTCAAGACCAGCTCCTCCAGAGCGCAGCGTATGTTGGTGGAACAGTTTTTATAACTTTGAATTTCTTCGTGCGAACATTTCATGCCTTGAAAATGGTTTTCAAAAATGCGTAAAAGGAAATAACCGGGTTTTTATTTATTCCCTCTTAGGGTTTCAAGCCAGAAATGACCATAAAGGACTACGGCTACTACAGTACGTTTCTATTGCGCATCTCTTTGTCTTTCAAGCGTAAAACTACGAATGAGTCATCAAATCGCATTCTTTTTTAAATTTTTAGAGCCTCTTTCCTGTAAGTCGGTATATCGCTATGATAATTAAATATTAACGTAATTTCCACATTCTTTGTGTGAGTAAATTTAACGACGAGCCGCCTTGAGAAAAGAAATACTCCAACATAAATGCTGTTTTAACAAATTACCGCACAAGTTGTCAGAGTCTGATCATGTGCTTATCGTTTTAACGAAGCTCCGAGAGCCCTTAATTGACATCTACTCTGTTTAAACACCATGATTCTTCCTACTCTGAGTACTCATGACACTACTGAATTGAGAATCCAATGTGCCTGCTGCTGTTATAAGCGTAGTTTCGTTAACAACTAGCAACGCCACCTTCAAGATAGGCTGGGAGTCAAGTTTGAGAGTAACGACGTTGATAGATGAAAGGGACAGTAGGATTACTTTGGCTCGTGAAAGGAATAAAGCTAAGCCATTTGGTTACAATTGAGGTGGGATATCCAATTAAACGTCAAACCATTTAGATTTGCCAATGAAACTATTATTTGTTTCTCATTGCTCTCACTTTATTGGCAGTGGCTACTTTCAATTTGTTTTATTCAATGAAAACAAAGCACAAGCATGACTGGCTTTTGTAGGGCTTAATGCAATTAATTTAACGCTTTGATCACCCACCTTTGAGTGATAATTTTCATTACAAACCAACAGGAGCAACAGTAAGACATTGCGTCTTTGTGCTGGTCTAATTCTCTGAGGTGAAGATATCAGTGAAGTAGTTTTAACAAACATGTTAATGTTTTCTTTGTTTAATAAATGCATCGGGCAAGCTTTTATGCAGATATGTTTGTAGGTTAACATAAAATGATATATCCTTTCTCAATAACTGTCCCACTTCGGTACAATTAATTTCGATGGGGCCGAATGTTTTTCTAGTTCTACTTTAGAGCTAAGTGTTTAAATTGAAAAAATTTTAACTTTTGTTGCAGCTCTAAACCCGCCTCCCCCTGAAAAGAAAGAGGAATCGGTCGACATGGAAGCCTTCATTAATGGAGTTCGCGCTCGTGGAGGAACGTGAGTTGTTTCTCTTTAAGAAAAATTAAATCAAAATCAAATTTAAAATGAATACGTCTTTTATCTTAGTCTGGTTATCGCCAAGCAAAAGAACGTCAGCGAGTCTGCTAGGGAACTCAGTGTCAATGTCGGTGATATTCTCGAGGCAAGTCAAAACATTTTTTTAAATAAATTTTTGACTAAACAATTTGAAGTTGTATTACGAGTGGTTATCGAATTAATCCATTCCATTGATAGAGATTTAAATTTTTAAGGGCCTTGACATTGGTAATTATTGATTTATGCTGCAGGTGCTTGACGACAACG
This sequence comes from Anomotaenia brevis, assembly GCA_030710315.1. Lineage (NCBI taxonomy): Eukaryota > Metazoa > Platyhelminthes > Cestoda > Cyclophyllidea > Dilepididae > Anomotaenia > Anomotaenia brevis. The sequence continues at coordinate 473,510 of JAUOZQ010000050.1, forward strand.
GCGAATGGTGTTGTCTGCGAACCCCTACGGGTCAGACAGGTCATGTTCCGCGTCGCTGTATCGAGGTGATCGAGGAACAGTCAGCAGCTCCCACGCGACGCTACATGAATCAGCGCAGATCCAAGTCCCCACCCATGGAGAGGAAATCCGCTGGTACAAAGCGAGGCAGTTTGGTGCCGCGGAAATTCAAAAGGGCCCCCCGCGAATCCGAAATCCCCGAGCCATCGGAGACCTCATCGAGCCTTGAGGACAACTACGAACCCGGCGAGCGGAACAGCGGGTACACGCGACAGAGCACCGTTAGTCGTGCTCCTAAGCATCACTCCTGCGTGTCTTGCTGTGGTCCTGGTGTCCACTCCTGCCACCACCACCGATCGATGACCCCACCCGCTAGGTCGGAGCCCATGGCGTTGGCCGAGAGCCAGGCCTACCAGCCAATGAACGTGCAGCCTTTGCAACAACGCGCCACCGGCCAACCAATCGTTCACCGGGGATCCAATGGCCAACCCTCGGTTATCGTAGTTCCCACCGGGGGTAACCAACCAGCCCCTGCTCCACGACCTCCACCGGTTCACTACCTGGTGACACAACCCGCACCCCAACCACCACCGCCACCACCTCCACCACCGCAACCTGTTATCGTGCCCATGCCATTCCCGATGCAACAGCCCATGATGCAACAGCCGATGATGCAACAACCAATGATGCAACAGCCTATGATGCAACAGCCTATGGTGCAACAACCACCGCCGATGATGTACGGTCCCTACGGCGTCGGGGGCTATGGACCGAACCCCAATGACCCCTATTTCGACCCCTATAAGGACTACGATAACATGAGTCGACGCAGACGCTCGTCGCATTCACCTAGGCGAAGCTCACGACAAAAGAAACGTGAGGCCAGTAGACGCAAGAAAAACGGCAATAGCCACAGGAAGAACTCGAGAAGCTCCAGCAGCAGTTCTTCGAGCAGTAGCTCGAGTAGCAGCTCAACCTCGAGCAGCAGCAGCAGCAGCAGCAGTAGTGCGTCGACATCGGGAAGAGGTAAGGGACACTCGAAGAGCACCAGCAACAAGAAACACGCCAAGTCGAAGCGGGAGGAAATTCCACAGGCACCGCCGCCACCGCCACCACCAAAGGAGGACACCTATGGTAAGGGGACGTTTGACAGGAATTCCCCGCCTGAATGTCAGTGCTCTTTTCTGGAAGGGAGGGAGGGGGTAATTGGATTTAGCAAAAAATCGCATTAAAATCGCGCACACGCAAGTACCATTTTGATGGGGATTGTCGTCTTGTCGAGGAGACGAGCTGATGAGTCCTCAAGAAGCAGAAAATCGCTGATCGATTTTGTTCGAAGATAGTTACGCCCGAAACTGCTTAAAAATCAATGAAATCTGCTGAGAGGCTTCAGCTTGTTTTCTGCACTCGAATTTAATCGATATTCGATAAAATGCTGTATCAAGTCGAAGCGGCTCTTGTTTGGGTGTCGCCGAACCCTGGGAAATCGATGATAAACGAATATGTAACAAAACGCAGAAGCACATAATTGCATTTCAATACACTTCAAATGAATTTCACGATTTTGATTCGGTGGGTTACTATTGGTAACGATAGTTTTGTATCAATAAAAGATAAAATAAAATAAAAGGGTTATTCTATCGTATCATCTATCCTCAAATTTTATTGATATCTTATAGACATGGTAAATCAGGCGGTTCGCAAGCAACGGTTCCTATCCCAGATGCCTGGTGAGTTTGACAGGCTGCTTTTACTGACTGCTTGATTAAAACAAAAACTACTGAATTTAAACTTCGTAGAATAAGTGAATTAAAATAAGTTGGCATCAGAGATACATATGCTTGCCTGTCAGTAATGCTCTCCACCATCGCTCTCTCCAGTATTATTGATTTTTTTCTCTCGATCCATCCCTTCCTCCACCCCACCCAACCTCTTCATCGGCGTCTTCCAATCGATAAATTTCGTTCCTCTCAGGTATGCCCTTCTATTGAGCTAAACCAATGCTCTCCGGGATTCGCACCTAATCTCGCTTGTGCGGACTATACCATTACTACTATTATCTTTCAGTTGCGTTTGTGTGGGAACAAATCCCCCCCCCATTTACAGCTCCTTTCCCCCCCCCCTTAGTTCTTCGCTTTGACAACATTCCCGCCTTACTGAAGTGTCCTCGAATTCAATCTGCACGCACGCCCGACAAACCTCATCATTTAAACAATAACATGGTTGGGTTGGGGTGGATGGCTTGGCAGGGATCATCGGCAAACCTAATGACTCCATTTTCACCACCTCCCTCCCCCGTTATCAATCTATCGATCTGTCTGTATCACCGTTTGCATCTCCTGAGTTTCTTGTCCTTCTTACCGCCTTTCAAACTACTGATGAGATTATTTTGTGTCTTTTCTTTTACGCGCCATCTCTGAAGGCCATAGACCACGTAAGTAAAACAAAGCGGTGCGCCTTCGGTTCGTCTAACCACCACTTTACCACTAACCTGGGTTCAGCTAACTACTGCACTCTTACAATTTCTGGGTATTGATTGATTGGTTTTACAGCTCCCCACATGGAGACCATGAATAGAGAGCTGCAGGAGCGAATGAAGGCTATGCGGGAGGGCAATTCAAACGGCCTCAAACCGGCGTCAAGACGAAAGTTGAACGACTCCTGGAACGCTTCCCAGATCTCTTCTAACGGCGGAGATCCCGCTGCTGAAATCGCTCGATTAGCCAACAAATTCGGCACCGCTCAGGTGAGTTATCGATTGATTTAGTGCATCTCTAAGACAATCATCAGAACGCTAGTAGATTTTTCGAGGGCGTAACTATGCTCTAGACTACGGGAATCAGTTGATCTATCTTTGTCTGAAGATATTTCTTTTAATTGGACATTGCTTGCAATTCCTATTCAAGAGAATGCATCTGTCGTCTCGCTTCCCATTATTACAAAGTCCAAGAATCAAACCTAAATTAATGGATGGTTTTCAAATAAAGCCATGGAAATTTAGTTACGAGAATGAATAGCTGATTGCGCTTTTTTATCAAAACGAGGATTTTTCACAACCTTTTAAGATATGAAATTGGTTTTGAAGATGAACAATACAAATATATTCTAAAAAAGTAAAGGTACGGAAAAACAGTGTTTAAAACCACCCATTTTTGCCAAATTTCTGAGGGAGAAATACGATTTTCTGGTTTTCATTTGAATGGTGATTCATCGATTATCGATTTCATTGGATTAAGACACACTTAATAGTTTGATATTCAAAATCCAAGGATATTTTAGGTTTGCTGATAAGTGGTCCGATTTCTGAAACCCATTGATCTTTCATTTGTCCATATCAGTGTTGATAACGTTTGTTTAAATTATGTGGCTGTTATATATTATCGCGAGTGTCACTTTCATTGTGCATATTTCATCCACGGTTGGAGAATATAAACCAATTAAAAATGGACAAAAGTGAACCACTTATAAGAGATTCCCCAAAGAAATAATAATAATTTTTTCTTTCCCTTTTTTTTCAATTCCAGGCCAGTTGAGCTCGCGCCGAATCGTTGCCACCATCCACAAACTGTGAGAACGTGAAAAAACCAGTCCCACATGTTTCCCACTTCCCACTGTAGCCGCCCCTGTTCTCTGCCTCCTTTCTCTATCTTCATATCTCTCTCATTTTCTGTGATGTGGTATTTTTTTAGATTATACGAAACAATGGTGATATTTTAATTTATGCAGAGACTGCTTTTTCTCCGGCCTTGTTCTGTGCTAGTTGTTTGTAACCCTACCTCTTTTGGTACACAAAATCTCCTCGCTTCATTTTGCTTTGTCTGTGCCGCTCTGAACAATTTGTGCAAAAGTAGACGCCAGTAATACACTCATACGGGCACACCCTGTAAATCCTTCGTTTCGTAATGACAGAAATATCACAGGCTCTTGAGAGCGTAATAAGCGAAATCTGTGAAATCGAAGAGTGCCAACAACTATGAGAAACCTGTGTGTACTTCTCTCATGTGTGAGCATGTGGGGCTTCTTTGGGACTTGACGACTACTTGCTCAGTTCTCTAGGTTACGCAAAATCGATAAGAAATCTGAGAATTGCTCTCTGTGTAGGTCCAAATATCGATACAAATCGTGTTATAGATCGCGGACAGGAAAGATTTTCTTCTACCTCAAAATAAATAAAGTATTTTTATTTCTACAGCTTAAAATAAAATGCACACATTTTGTTAATTTTGGGTTTCATTTAAAGTTAATATGCAAACTTATATAAATTTTTTATGTGAAATCTGGTGGTTGCGACTCAGCTGCTATGACTACTGGTGACACTCAAAGTGGATTATTATAATCATAATTTGATTGCAGAGCCTAGTTTTAATTGAGTAAAAAACTGACCACGCCACCATCAGTTTCATCATTGTGAATCGAGAAGTCTTTTAACAGCATTACAGTTCAAGAACATCATCGTCATGGTAACTGGAGTATCCAAAACTGATTGGTCGATTTCAAGTGACCGCTCAAATGACGCAAGTAATTCGGAGGGACTGGCATTTGACGTAGTAAAAGAATGTCACTTACCTGAGTACAAATTGAAGAGTTCTTTATTTACAATCACGTGTCTATTACAGGAAAAGCAGAGACGTCCGATACATTTATTTTCCACGATTTCCTTTTAAGTGTCGAATTTGGGAAAGTGAATTGCCTGCCTAAATGATGTACATATCTCCCAACCACAGTAACTGACAATGAGAAACGGTGAACACCCTGGAGTCTCTTTTGACAAGGTTACCAATTTTCATTTCCTTAAGGTAAATTAAGAAATTCGTCTGATAAGCGACAGAGTACACTTGTCTGTTAATTTTAAACTCAGATTTAAATAGGGAGCAGCCAAGTTTTTATCACCACCAAATAACGCGCCTATGTAACACGATAAATGGTGACAGTTACTTTATTTCCTGAAATGTGGATCGCTGATGTTTTCGGCCTACTGTTTACATTTAAGTAGCATATCTGAATACAAATATATAAGCAAATAGATTGAAATGAGGTGAATCACCACGCTCAACTGGTCCTGATGGTCAATTTTATTTTGATTAGTGATTTTAGAATTTTAAAATGTCCATTGCAACTTCTGGTTGGTGTTTTTGATCCTGTCGAGATCTAACTAAACACGAATTGTGTGAATGAGTGTCTTGTTCTCAATACGGTTCCTTGTTGGCTTTACTATTGTCACAACCAGTGAGAGGTTTTCTTGATGCTGGAAAGACGAGGACCAGAAAGCGAAGCAGATGAGGAGAGACCACAGACGCAAAATTGATCAAAAAGCACTCGACTTTCACAAGAAGTTGTGTGTCGGTCCGTATTCGTTGCGTAATCCATATAGCGGAGCTGCGAAGCAGAAAAAATTTTCAAAATCAGCCACATAAACCAGTGCAAGGGCTTGTGGTCGATTGGAGTGTTGATAGCCATTCTATTTAAAACCGTTGCAAAGAGTTTTGCACTAGGTAAAGAGAGCAGCTTAGCTCAACAAGACCAAGTTTTAGTGTGTGCAGTATTCAAGGTCATCCGATATGTCAGAAATTCAACTACTTAAATTAAACGAAAATTGAAGAGTATTTTGTAATACCTAATGGAGCCGAACAATATATTTATGTTTAGATGCATTTAAATTGATCGATTAAATTTCACTTGATTAAAACCCTGCTAACATGGATGTACCCAAGAAAAATTTGAGCCATTTAATGTGCTTTGAGTTCAGGAAAGGAAACTAGGCAGCAGAAGAAGCGGCCAGAAACACTCACTAAGTTTATGGAGATGAATGTGTGTGTGTGTGAACTTGCAGAAGATGGTTTCAGAAATTCCGCTTAATCCTTCCAACCTTGTTCCTCCTTCAGACTACTGCCATTTGCTTTGAAGCTAACAAAATCAGTAAGAAGAACTCGATATTGACATCTAAATTCTTCGAATAAACAAGACCAAACGATTTTTACAATAATGAAATTTTTGATTAAATGCAACATCCGGTCAAAATTCGGACAGAACGTATGTATTAACGTGATGGATTTATAGACGTCCAACACCTGAACAAGATCTCAGCGATCGAGAGACCGGTGCATTAACTTTTGTCTGCAACCAATGGGTCTTCCGTAAGACCCCATTTTTCTCTGATCACATGGGATTACGGTGCTGAGAGTTAAAACTAATCCTTATAAGGAAACTAATCAAAAAGTCGACCGCTTCAAACTTTCAGGTTTTACTCGCCTTAGGAGCAGTTTAAAACACCAGGTCTTCGTCCGTGTGCCCACTATAGTCACCTCTCTCTTCAGGTCTCACAAGCTCGACTTCTCTCGTCAGAGTAACACCTCCCCGGCGGTGTGTTTAAATTGACGTATAAAGCAGAAGATGACAACGGCACACAGGCGTGAGATGTATTTAGGCATACAGTATCACAAAACCAAAGAGAGAACTTTTTCGGTGACAAGACAAGGGGAAGAGAGAGGAGCGGAGGTGGTAAAGGGAAAAGGGAAGGGCCGGATTCTGGTGTACACGATCGGTGTCGGCTTCGGTGCCTGTTTGGCGTAACAAGCAGTGCCTTATTGGTGTAGAGAGATAAGGAGAACTGCGAGAAAGAGATAGAGTCTAACTGGTGAGGGGTTGGCGGGTGCCAGTCTACGAGAAGCAGACCTCGTTGACGTAGTAGCCCAGCTGCTGGTTGGGGCCGCCAAAGTCGAACATCTTCATGTCCATGATCGGCAGCAGCTCAGGGTTGTTGGCGCTCAGGTCGAAGTTGGCAGTCGAGCCAGTCATCGAGCGGTCCTACAAATCATCGTTTCAAGCAGTTAGCAGACGTTTTTTTACACGCTACGTCTAAAGATGACGTGTGTACAGAGGAAACATTTTCTGGCTTATCAAAAGGCTAAAGCCTCATCACTTGCCAACTCCGCTGACCCGTCCTCCTTGTCACCCAATCAGTACGTAAGTCATCGAACATGCCATTAGAGCATAGGCTTAGGAACCATTCCCCAGAATTATCGACCAAATCAACATTTCGGTCGGCGTTTTTAACATAATGACGTACTGGCCACACAATCATACACTCCCCTGTATTTAGCTTGTTCAGCCGATCCTGCCGTGGTTAAGAATTCATAACGGTAAACAGAAGATCGACAGTCATTCGACCAGAAGTAACATTTTACTTTCTGGATGCAGTGAAGCTATGTTCCTTCAAAAGCGAAGTCTATAACAATCACAACAGCAATCAGTACATTAGGCAAAAGACTTGCTACGAAATTGTTTAAACGGATATGAATTGCTCCAGTGAGTGCTATAAAAGAAGTGGAATCGGGAGAACCCTTACTATTGCAAATATCCTTAAATTTTAGGCAGAGTTTTAAAATACAACCCACGCAATTTCAGTCCCTAAAAACAGAAATTTCTGTGGCATTGGATTTTCAAACTGGAAATTTAAACTTCTTGATCATTCAAGCAACAGCTTAGAGCTAGTTCACCTACCTGCAGTACTCCCTGTAATGTATTCACTAACGCATTCTCTCGAAGAGGAAAACACGACATCTCCAATCTCTAAGATTTCGCTTATGGGACCACGAGTTTGGTGCTTCGGAAAACACACAGATCAAAACCTTCCTTGAGTTACTTATCATCAAAAGCTCAACCGAATATGATAAAATTCAACAACTACATAAAGCCCCACTAGAATATCGTCATCTTCCTCCCTTGAATGATGCTATTATCTCTGAACTCCAGTCACCCGCGACGGTAAAAGGAAAGTTATCTTAACCTGGTGCAAAAGGGAGTCGTCGTGGTCTCCGACTTTCAGGCTGGCAAATCCTAACTATAACCCAAAACCTATTTTCGTATAATATACCCCTTTTAATCCCGAGAAGAAGAAAAAGAGGTAGTTAGAGGTGGGGAGGGGAGAGGAGGGGAGGGCGTACCATGCAGTCGTCCTTGATGTTGACCTCGAGCTGGATAGAGCCGCCCTCGCCGCGGACACGGCGGTCGAGGTGGGTGTCGATGACCTTGCCGTTGAAGAGGAGGAGGTTCGTGGCCGACGAGTAGTCCTTGGTGGTACTGTCGTAGTAGACCACCGCGCCGCGACACAGCGCCGTTATCGACTGCTCTGCCCGACGGTGAAGCAGCTGCAGGAAGTTCATCTGGTTCCGCGGCGCGTAGAACAACTGCCAAAACCGGCAAAAAGGGCCATTAATTGGCTCAATTGGTGTGCTTTTTGATGGGGCTATTCGTGCCTTACTTCATCGAATCTCCGTACAGGATTCTAGTCTATTTGGTCAACACGGGTGTTGCATACCTCTAGAATTTATGTTACAGTCAATTATTAGAGAAACCTGGCATAGGAAGCTCCTTTCCGTACCTTTAGACTCGTGCAGATTTATTTTCCGGGGTCATAAGGCAATAACGAGGTTGTCTGAAGGATGACTTTTTAAATATACCACTGCGATGGCCACAAAAGCCTCCTCTTAACTCGACGCTTTTACTACATCTCATTGACCACTTTCAAATCACAACATTTGTAGATTAACCACGTTGTCTTGAATGCTTCACAAGCATAGCAAAGCTTTGCTTCGTAGTCTAGTTAAATAAAAGAGGATTTTTCCGGATTTTCTGAAAACATTGGAGCTGATCAACTGAATAAATACATTTCAGAAATAAAGATAGTTTGTTGAAATCTATGAAGTGGTTTTACTTACTCCTAACGATATCAAGGAACCAGATAAACATACGGTTAAACCAGACAAACTAACGAAAATTACTCCTCCACAACCAATTAGACTATTCAAATTCAGGCAAAGTACTCACGCGATGCGTTCCGTTGGTATTATCCTCCACCAGTTTTGACAACCACCAGCTGCTCTCCCCCGAGCTCTTCTTCAGGTTCGTCAGGCGCATCTACAAGCATTCAAGCAGTTAATTACCCCCAGTGGTCTCCAACACGAGCGTTTCTTAAAAAGCCCCCTTTCCACTCACCGCCTTGGAGTCGGGTGTGGCATGCACACAGGTCTTGGCCTCCTTGCCCGAGAACCGGCACTCCACCTTGATGGCGTCGCGGCTCGAGCCCAGGTTCGGGTCGATCCAGTACTCACCCGAGACCGGACCCTCGGGGGAGTCGGTGGCCTCCAGGATCTCGCGACAGTGCCTGGCGGGGTAGGAGCGAGTGCCCACTGGCAACTGGTAGTACCGCACCGCCTTCTCCAGGTCCTCGATCTTGGCGTAGAGACGACGTAGCACGGCGCCGATGGCAGGCACGTTGTTGGGGAAGAGGTTGGCGTCGGGGTCCTTCAGATGCTCTCTTCTCACGGCGGCGGCTGCAGTGAGAGCGTCGTCGCTGAAGAAACTGTCGCCATCTTCGTCGAAGTCGTTGAGCGAGCGCTTCGTGCGACCCTGCTCGAACTTGATGTAGCCTGCGCTGAGGTCGAGGATCTTCACGGGGCCTGAAGGGCCGGGTGGACCCTGGGGACCCGTCTTGCCCTTTGGACCTCGGTTTCCGCCAGGACCTGAGCAGAGGAAGCAGAGAATATTAGGCTCAGATGCCAGATAGCAGAAAGGGTATTTTGAATACCTTCAACAGAATTAAATCATAGTTCATTTTCTTACTCTACGTTTAATTTAAAAATTAAAAACTTTTAATATTGGTGTATGCAAGAAGTGAACTCAGTACTTGATTTATCTTGCGATTAATCGCAATTGCCTTGATCAAAATAAGAAGGCTAGGATTACTGCTTGATGTGCACTCCCTCCCTTAGCACTGAATAAAACAAGCTGGCGGTATCAGCTGGAGAATCACAATGAAGACATTAAAACTATAGTGATATATAGTCAGAAAATTAAAATAATAATTTACAGATTATCTTGGATTATGATTCACTTACCTTATGTTATTACCTTATAGTATATACAGTTGTTTAATCGTTACTATGACGCCTTGCACTTCATTGAATAAACTTTGGAGTTAAAATGCGTCCCTTCTCTTGTGGCTGTTATCTAATGTAACGCTTATCAATTGAATTATTTTAGGTGGCAGATTACCTTCATACAGAAGACGATCTGATTGCACTAAGATTTACTCGAAAACCAGCAGAATTATGCTAAAGAAACCTGACATCGGAGTTAGGTTTTAGTCGTCCTATTTAAATGTGAAGCGGGCGCTGCAGTCTCACCCCCACACCTCTGTATTTCCGTTAAATCACCTCTAGGACTGAGTGCTTTGATCCGAATCTCATTGGCCTAAATGTATATCAATAATTTAGATCAACCAAATCCGAACATTTCTGCAAACACCCGTGCACACACACACTTTTCTAATAAATACTGGCAAGGACGCCTCTTCTGTCCATGTTATCAGGAACCCTTATCGAATACGTGGTAGTTCATCCGTCTAGGGGAAGCGGATCTAAGAGTAGCTATACGCTAAAACTCCGACAAGTGTCAGGTTAACATCCCTGCCACACCTTAAAGAAAATTCGAAATCGGTTGCGAATAGACAATTTTGGAGGCCTTCTAGAACAGAACCCCAATGTTTAGTCTCCACCAAACTCACCAGATCTTAATCTTAAGTGTGGTTGAGCACCTTTGTAGAAAAAGACACCAGTCACAGCCATGCTGCCAGTTTCACTACAAAAGCCCAGATATTCGACGATAGCATTAAAGCAGCATTTGTGTAGAGACCTTTCCCCAGAGGAAACATGCAAAATCAGCTTGCCATAGTCTGACTTCGGGTTGTGCCCTATCGAGACCGCAATGAATGCTTCTAATAGCGACTGAAAGTGGACTAAAACCCCATAACCACTGTAGTATAGTTTCCTTGGACATTGAACAAATCGTATAGTTTCCAGCGGAGAACTCACCAGTAGGGCCACGGACACCCATGGGGCCCTCAGGACCAACAGGGCCGGGGTCACCTGGGGGACCGGGGTTGCCGGTGGGGCCAGGGGGACCCTGGGCGCCCTTGGGACCGGTGGGACCGCGCTCTCCCTCCACGCCCGGGGGTCCACGCTCACCGCGGGGACCGGGCGGACCCATGGGGCCGACGGGACCGATGGCGCCCTTGGGACCTTTCGGGCCTTGCTCACCACGAGCTCCCTCTGGTCCAGTTGGGCCCTAAACCAATTGGATGCAGGTACGATTTCAACATGGGTCAACAGGGCCGGTAAAAACCGGTATCTCGTGTACTGAGGTGAATTTAGGCCTTTCTAGATAAAATCATAGATCCCACTCAAGTCTGTGATGAGACCATCCACTTCCATTGTCACGAGAAGGGTTAACTAGCAGTCATCACTGAATCGTTTCGCACGGCTGTTGATCTACTGTGACTTTAAAGACTCTAGGTTGAAATTAAACACTCACATGTTGCTACATCCAGGAGTGAGACTTTCTGACGTAGAGTTTTCAGATCTCTCTCGAGTAACATAAAAAGTAATAATTGCCTCAATGTTCCCACTATAATATCAAAAAATGATTTTAGATTTAAAGAGTGTGCCTTTTACTGTCGCTACTTAACAGACATTCGTTGTGGTGGTCCCACTTACTGTGGTTAGAAAGAAACAGATTACTTTTGAAATAGACAGGTGTTGGATTCAATCTATGCTCAAGAAGTTTTCACTCTGATTAAAGCCTGCAAAGTGATCATCAACTTTCGACGGAGTTGTTTTGGAAAATATCCTACAATAAATGAGGATTGGCTGCCAGAGCGTCATTGCATCATCTCACATGCCTTTCGTCTTAGTGACATGGCAAATTCAATATACATACGTCCGGGAAAGGTTTTTGTGGGCGGCATTTTCAAATTGCGTTTTTAAAGACCTATTAACAAGCGTTTCAAGGCTATATAACTGCTTTAGGTCCCCCTAAGTAGTTAAATTTTCGATGAAATAAAAAGTCTCCTCGAACACGAATCCATTAGATGCCATAGGCTTGTAAGGATAAGAGTTTCTGAAATCGGATTTACATCAATCTCATCTCAGTACAGACCTCACTCTGAGTAACGCCCTCCTTTCTAGTCATTTCACACCGTCTGCCTCCTTTTTTTATGAAAAACTGTGCCATAGAAGCACCGTATGAATTCACAAAGTTCTGTCTCTGTGATTACTTGCCAAGTTGGGTGGTATTTCACCAAGTATTTTCCTGAAATCTAACGTCATGACAAGCTCTTAGTTGTGATTTCCAGTTTCATAGAAAGCGTTTGCAGTTTTAGACTCTTCATGATGACACTGAGAAATTTTCTTAAAAGAGCGCATTCAACATTTGTTGTACTAAAAACTAGCCCACATTAAGTGTGAATAGGTACGAAAAAATAATTTTTTATTGCTGTTAAATTTAGCGATACCGAACAGGAAAAGATGCATTTAACGATCTTAGTTTTTCCTCATATTCTCGACTTGTTTACTTGAACCGCAACCATTTTAGCCTCAATTTCAATTAGAAAAAAAAGAATAGCCAATAAATGCTAAAAGGCCAACTTACAGGAGGTCCTTCAGGTCCAGTTTCGCCAACAGGTCCCTGGATACCTTGTGGACCCTAGGTAAAGAATTGAAAAACACTGACATTTAATCATAAGCGAAAAAGCTCCCAAAATCGTTAATAATGATCCATTCTAGTAAGTCGGAAAACAGGGCTGACTAAGCCCAACTCCAATCACCGACTCAACGTCACGTGACGGCCTAGTAACTGTCACCATCTCATGCCTAAAACTTGGTGACTGAATTCCCTCCCCGTCGCCAACCTGAGACTGTGAACTGAGGCCTTTGTTCCCCTATCACACACAAATCACTTGAGTGCGTTCCTCAAACACCCGTTGCTAAGACAGGCTCAACCTTTCTTTTAACTGGACTTTTATTGAATCTGAGGTTGTTAACACGTCCCATGTTTTTTTTTCAGCTAGCATAAAACGTACAGTCAGTTGAGCGATAAACTCTACATATTTTACTAATAAATATACAAATAGTCCAATTCCACTAACATTAATTTACAATAAAAAGAGAGTTGGTTTATACATAATGCATCGAATTCTCGTACATGCATATTCCCGATTATTCACTACAATCCATCCACATCCTAGCCAACTTCATCTGAAACTGTCCGAGATATTTCCATCACCTGTCTATTGCTAAACCTCCACTCACCGGAGCTCCCTGCGGTCCAGGTGGGCCCCTGAGACCCGGAGGTCCATTGAGACCAGGAGGTCCCTGGGGACCGTTCTCTCCAGGTGGGCCCTGGGGACCAGTCTCGCCCTTGGGACCCTTGGGGCCGCGCGGGCCACGTGTGCCCTGAGGACCCGTCTTGCCGGCGGGGCCCTGTGGACCCTGGGGCCCGGGCGGGCCTCGGGGACCGGCCTTGCCCGGCGGACCCGTGTTACCCGGTGCTCCGTCCTCGCCCACTGGACCGGGTGGTCCGCGACCTCCAGGGATACCCCGAGCGCCTTGTGGACCTGGTGGACCCATCGGACCCTGGAGAGAGACAAGAAAACACTAAAGTTTAGACGGTGGACTACTGGAAAAAAAGGCAACATTTGACTTTTATAGAGGGGAAGTGTCAATCGAAATGTTCCTGACCAATCAGCATTCTGATTAGCTTTACGTGAGCTCAACGTTAGGTCACTTAGTGAGCAGGTAGTGGCAGCGAGACCAATGCAATAGTGTAAGAAACACCTGCTGTTCCTACCTGTGGCTTTTTCCCTAACTGACATCAAAGGTGACTAATCGAATGAGTTACTCAAGGCTCATGCACAGTATGAGCACTTACAGTTACTCAAATCCACTCCACTGAAAGAGAGGGCAAAATAATAGTGTAAGGCATATCTCTTGCTTCTATCCTTGACTTCGCTTTTTCAAAGGTGGTTGATAGGTTACTCTCAGTCGAACAAGATATTAAAAGGTTATAAGCAATTGGAGCACGCATTTTTGCTTAAATTTAACGTTATAGCCAACTGAAGGTGACTTTATCAAACCGGTTATGAAGGCCAAGAGAGCCTATGAACTAATTAATGCTTGAAATGGCAGTAGTTTCATTTCTTCCTTCCAAAACCTTTGCTTGGGTTCAAACGCAAGACCAGAACCTCATCCCTGGATAACGTAGACACACATTCATATGAGCCAATTGGGCGCGATTAACCTAAGTGCTATGCTCGTTCCCGTCACTCATGCTGTTGAATTTATCCTGTCACATTCTTTGGGAAAAAATAATAGTTGGGAGATCGACGTCACGGTGTGTGTGTGTGTGCGTGATTCTTACCGGAGCGCCTTGGGGACCAATAGGACCCTCCATTCCCGCGTCACCGGGTTGACCAGCCTGTCCAGGCGGTCCATCGGGACCCTTGCGGCCTTGCGGACCCTGGTTGCCAGGGGAGCCGGGATAACCTGGGGATCCCCGTGGTCCCTGAGCGCCCTTGTCACCGGGGTCGCCAGCTCCACCCGCGGGGCCACTTGGGCCGGGATTGCCGGCTGGGCCGGTGGGACCCATGGGGCCCATAGGGCCCTGAGGGCCGGGGGTGCCCTGGGGACCCTCGCGACCGCGGTCGCCCTTGGGGCCCTGCTTTCCGGCGGGACCGGGAGCGCCCTCCATGCCCATGGGGCCGGGCAGACCGCCGGGACCGGTGAGACCATTGGAGCCGATCAGACCCATGGGACCCGACTCACCTTGCTGGCCTGGGGCGCCTGGAGGTCCCTACATTGCGGAAAGGGCAAAAATTAATGAGGGCTATTCAACTTGGAGTCATCATGGCTGGTGGTAATTCTTCGAAATGAATTCCATAAAATTCTTCACCAAATACCATTCAAGGTTTTTTTCGACTTCAAAAATTACCATGCAGATACAGCGATCTCGATCGCTGCAATGATTACAGTAGCTAACGAGAGTTCCAGAACACTCGCTTCTGTAATAAAACGAGTTGCATCACAAAGGCCAAGTCGAATGAACCATAACGCTTTCCATTTCTTAACCATTACTTCCCTTTCTCTCGATAGGCTTTCCAGTAAAATTCAACTTTCGCATGAATAATAATTGATGGATTTGATTGCTACCACAGGGATGGCATTCATTCTTTCGAAATTACGAGAGTATTAGCATCAGTTCGGGAGAAATCAACCAAGTGCATTTATGCTCTACGTCTATTTTCTTACTTTTAACTAAATTGGCCAGTTTTTGACTGTCAAGGTGATTTCTTTCTTACAGAGCCCAATTATCTTGGTAACTGAATAGACATTCAGTCCCCATTTCTATGATGTAATGGGCGAAGCTTTAAGTTTTGCCATTTTTAAGCGATACTATACATACTCTCTTAACTTCGATGGACTCGGTGATAGAATTGGGTTGCTTCGATTTTGCAGTGGTTTGAATTGAACTAGGCGGCATGGTCTGTCGCATTTCCGACACATTACGCTTATATTATTTTTAACAGTTCCCTTTGCATGATCCTTCACTATGAAATTCGTTCTAAAATAAAGGAAATTTCTTTACCGTTGCTAGTCCCCTCTAAATCTTGAACAAAACAGGTACTCACAGGAGCTTTTGTATACTTCATTGGTTTTAACTCACAGGCCTTTTGAAAGTGGTCTACATAGCCTAGTGTCAAAGCCACAATCCCTAGACATTAGCACTAAAACTATTGCCATTTAAGTCTTCGCTATTATTTACGTTTCTGAGGGCGATTTTAGATAAGAACCGGAGAGTAGTTGTAAAAAGGGGTTCAATAGGGATGTACTCACCTGAATTCCAGGCATTCCAGCGCTACCAATCGGTCCAGCAATACCACGAGCTCCCTGGAAAGATCAGATGAAGTTACATTTAGCGCAAACTTCTTCCCGATGCTAGGGGGAATCATTCAGCCGACACCCCACCTGAGGACCAACAGGGCCCTTCCTGCCAGGCGGACCGGGCAAGCCGCGTTCGCCCTTCTCGCCGTCGAACCCGGGCGCTCCGATGGGGCCCGTAGGACCGGCGCGACCGCGGGAACCCCGGGGGCCGGGCGGACCAACCGCTCCAATCACGCCATCGGGACCCTTGGGGCCCTTCTCGCCCTGGATGCCCTGTGCTCCCCGAGGACCGGCAGGACCTACAGAATCAAGGGGGAAGGGCAAATCGGACGGTTAGTACTCTGGAAATATGTTCTACTTCCTTTGGAGAATTGATGTTTCCATACACAGAATGTCGGTGGCCGGTTAGGACTAAATATAATCTTTTTGCTGGAAAACAGAACTCGTATCCATGGCCAGCTGATTTTTATGGCCAGAGAGAAGGCCCATGCCTTAACCGATAAAGGACGCCCATAATCATCGTTTCTGTTGCTCAATCAGCACGCTAACTGAGTGTTTTAGAAGAACATTGTTAAACGAGCTAGTTTATCCTAGGTTCCTACCTAATCAGCATTCCCGGTTAGACTTCCTTAGTAACGATAATGCTGAAAATACTGGACATTTACCTTGACGTATGACACTTGTCCCATTCTCTTCCCTCTTTTGTTGATGAATGGTCCATTTCAGCGTCGATTTTAGCTGATTCGTCGGCTACCATCTTCCTTTCTCCATATTCCCATAAAGCCTGAAGATTGATGTGAGCATACACTCACTTCAACTCTAGGCTGCGACCGTAAATAAATAATTTTAAATAGTAGCATCAGGCCTAGTTAAATCCTTTGATTGTAACAGGGCCTATTGACCTCTAGACCGACTGCTTTAACACACGTGACTTCAGCTGATTTGCCTAGCAAATGCAGATGAACTGCCAGAAAAGATTCATTTCACTATACTGCAAGTAAGTCTACAGTTTTTGGCCTTAAACAAGCTGATTTCTTTGATTGATAAATATCTACCTATCTAGTACAGTCATCATTCATACTGTACAGGTTATAGGAAAGTACACTCTCCACCTCAGATCTCTCTCACAGTTTTTCCAATTCAGTAATTCACTGCTACTACTATTAGATATTTCTGCACCACAT
Source organism: Anomotaenia brevis (assembly GCA_030710315.1). Taxonomy (NCBI): domain Eukaryota; kingdom Metazoa; phylum Platyhelminthes; class Cestoda; order Cyclophyllidea; family Dilepididae; genus Anomotaenia; species Anomotaenia brevis. Next base: position 490,485 of record JAUOZQ010000050.1, read on the forward strand.
AGTCTTTGGACAGAGCGAGTGCTTTAAAAGTTCAAATACCCATTAAATAGACATCACAAAGAGAGTGCCCCTCCTTAGTTGTCGGAAAACCCATCCGACGGAATAATTCAGTTACTACTGAAAGCCGGTTCAAATCGCCTAGGTCTATTTAGCAATGTCTCTCTACCTGTCTGCCCAAGCACTTCCAAAATGGCCAAGTCCTTACCAGGCGGTCCAACCTGTCCCATGGGACCGACATCGCCGCGGTAGCCCTTGGGTCCAGCCGGGCCGGTGTCGCCATCGGGACCCGTCTCGCCCTTGAAGCCGTCTGGACCCGCGGGTCCGGGCATTCCGTCCAGGCCGTCGTAGCCGCGAGGACCACGCGGGCCAGGGGGACCCCGGTTTCCGCGCTCGCCCTTCGGACCTTTGTCTCCCTTCAAGCCCTCCTTGCCTTCTTTGCCTGGGTCTCCGGTCGGGCCCTGATTGGTAAATGGATGAAGTGGGTGGTAACGAGGAGACGGTATTTTATTGATGTATGCTTTGGGGAAGATTAATCGAATTTTTATTGAACTCGTATTTCAGCTTGAATGTCAATTTACATCTGATTGTATAAACGATGATTTTGAAACTTTAAACAAGCTTAGAATTTCAGCAGTATCTTTTCACTTACAATAAATGGTTACCTGAAAAACAAAACCCTTACATTTCTAAGTCTTTTGACGTGATTTTCAGTGGGTATTCTCCCTCCATCAAACGATTTCTTTATAATTTCGAGGATACTTTAGGTGCTAAGTAGCAATTTTGCTTCACTTGAGCAATCTGATGCGTTTCAAATCGAATGTAATGACGAATCACTCAATGAGATAAATATAAGGCTTTGTAAATGATAATCTGAAAATGGCTTCATACAGTGACAATTAGGCTGCTTAATTGGTAATGTTTGGTCTTTAATTTGTCAGTCAGAAATGAGTTTGCTTGTAATTCTTGCGTTTTAAAAACTTTGTCAAGACGTCTACTTTTTTACTAGACAATGGATAAGATGGTATACTCATTTCTTAGCCTTGAAATAAAACTTTGAATGAATATTTTCATCCATTGAATGTGCTTTAATTTTTTTAGACTTTCTTTCAAGGTTATGATTATTTAAAGTGATCGTTTACCAATTGGCATTGGTTAAGCGGATTCCCTCTGTTTTCTGTTCTTTCATTTCAAAATCCACCGAACTAATTCGTGAAGCTGGAAATGAAATTACCCGATTTAAGCTTTTGTAAATACAGTTCCATGCATTTTAAACTAGGCAGTATTAATTCTATTCGATCAGTTAAAGCACAAAGCTGCGTATTTCTCATTGACGGGTTGACAATCGGAAAACATGATGGGAAGGCAACCTACACGAGGACCAATAGGACCAGGAGCACCTTCCGGACCGGGATCACCAGCGGGTCCAGCAGGTCCGGTCATACCGATGGGACCACGCGGACCTGGTGGACCGATTTCCCCGGGCTCGCCACGTGGACCCGGGAAGCCCTGTGGACCTTGGCGACCAATGGGGCCCTATAATATCGACCATCATCTCCATTAGCGCCAGTCCTAAGTCGACTTTATTGAATGCCAATGGCTTCAAACTTACAGCAGGACCAGGCAATCCGTTCGGACCCGGTTGTCCCTGGAAGCCCATCTCACCAGTGGGTCCAGGGGGACCCTGGGGCCCGGTCACACCCTGGTCTCCCTTTTCTCCCGCCGGTCCAACTTTGCCCTGAATTCCACGGGGACCTGGGGAGCCATGCTGTCCCTGTTCTCCATCAGCTCCGGGAGGTCCGATCGGTCCTGTCTCGCCCTTGTCACCTTCACGCCCTTGCGGACCAGCGGGGCCAGTAGGACCGGGGTCTCCGTGGAGACCCTGGGGTCCCGCTGGACCCACGAGGCCCGAGGGTCCTTGGACACCGCGATCACCGCGGGGACCAGCGGGACCAGAGGCACCGGGCTCGCCCTTCTCGCCCTGGGGGCCCATGACGCCGAGTACGCCGGGGACACCTCGGGAGCCCTTGAGACCCTTGGGACCGGCCTCGCCAGGGGCTCCGATGGCTCCGGGCTTGCCGGTGTCGCCCTTGGGACCCATGGTACCGACGATGCCGCGGAGACCCTTGACACCCCGGGGACCGGGGAGGCCCGGCTCGCCCTTCTGACCGTGCTCACCGGTGTCACCCTTGGGGCCCATCTCGCCCTTTGGACCTGAGAATGGAAAGACCGGGTTCGTTCACCACTCTCATCAATGGTGCAACAACTCTGCAAAATTTGCATGCCCCGACATTTACTTTTAACATTCCTTTTGTTGTTTAGTCGATTTATTATACCTCGATATTCGTAATAAGTCGTTAGAAGCCTGTGGTCTATTCCCTTGCTTTCGAATCTCTCCGGCTGAGGTGAATTCTTAATACGGAATTTTTGTCGTATGGACAACGAAGATACTCTTTTTGAAGAGTTTGAAAACTAAAAAAAATAATATCTGGATAAGATGCTTGCCAACTAGCTATTTCGATAATTTGAATACCCATCGTATTACGACTTTGGAGTGGGTGGTTAAATTTGATAGGGCCCTGACTTGAACATAAAAAATCTGTTAAGCATTTCCTCAAATAAAGCTTAAAGCACATTTCGAATTGTTTACAAGGTGTTAAGAACCCTAAATCTAGGTTAATTTGAAATAAGGCCCATTTATCAAAAAGTCTGTGGCTGCTTGACAAAAACTCAATCCTCATCACCGGCTCAGCGTCAAGTGAGCTATGCGGTCGCGACAGCCAAGTTGATGTCAGTTTCCCACGCTTACACAGCCTGTCAAAACCTAGTTACTGAATTCGTCCTTTGTTCCTAGATCACACAAAAACCGTTTGAGTGCACTCCTCTTCCCCTGTAGCGAATCATAGTTCAGTTCTTCCTCCACAAGTCATTTTTAAAAGGTTTCCTTTTTTTCAACTCTCAAGCAGGTACAAAGTATTTTTAGACTAGGTTCCCTCCCCAAAAGGAGTGTGAGCTATTCCTTAACAAATAGATTTGTCATCACGGCATGAATAGCTATTTAGATTATTCGAACGCCCTTTTTATTAAAGAGTTACTTTTGGTAGTTGGCGGGAATTTAAGCGATTCACAACTTGGAGATTCAGTCAGGTATATTTGTGTTTTCGCTCTCTTTTAACAATATAAACTTTCGTAACGGGCCTAAGAACATAATAGGGTAAAAATTCCTCCTGACGCAAACAAACATCTTGATTGAGATTACGAAGTTCTGCTCAGGATTCTTGCTCGTTACTGTGAATCTTCGCTCCGTTTGTTCGTTTACAAGGTATCAAGGCACATAAATTAATCAAAGTTGGTTTCTCAAGACTACGATCTAGTACATGAGCTACATGTGGTCTAGTGGCATTGTAGCAGTTTGTCACAGGTATACCAGAACACAACTTTAAGCTCATTGGTGTGAATTTTAGCACTTAAAAAACCTCGGAGATTCCTTTAGACACATTTTGCGTGATTTTTCTCTTTTTGTAATTTTAAAAACCGTAACACGTTTGAGAACACTACATGCTTAGATTTCTGTTTCAAAACAAGCAAAATTATTTGACTAGCTGGCTTCTGCTTCAATTTGGTTAAAATCATCCCCTAAATTGTAATAAACTGGTCAAGAATCCCAACTCTACGCAATTGTAAATAGATCAGTAAGCCTGACATATTGGGGCTCATTGATCATAATGAAAAACCCAACCAACCGGAAATCGCCTTTATAAGTTTCTTTTTCCCGCATCCCAGATTGTTCTACAAAGCTCGTAAATGCTTTTCACTTAACATTTCTAAATTATTTTCTAATCACTGATAATAATATTCTCCTACATCCTAATTATTTATGTAATGCTTATAAGTTATCAAATCTCATGAATAGAGCCAAAATTGGGCTGGCTCAATTATTAAAAATCCCTTAGATTGGAGTAATTTCTGAGCTCTCTCAAGAACTCACCAGGATATCCAGGTCTTCCCTCGGGTCCAGTGGCTCCCGGTGGTCCCTGTTTACCCGGTGGACCCGGCGGTCCCACCATTCCTCTCGGTCCAGCCGGACCCTCCGGACCCGGGGGTCCAGGAGGTCCCATCGGACCAGGCATACCCGTGGGACCAGGTTCACCCGCCTCGCCTTGTAGACCGGCGGGTCCTCTGGCTCCCGTCTTGCCACGGGGTCCCAGGGGTCCCTGAAGACCCGGAGGACCGCGGGGACCGTAGGGGCCCATGTCACCTTGGTCACCGGCGTCACCCTGAGCTCCGCGGGGTCCCTCCTCTCCGGGGGCACCCTGTTCACCGACTGGACCTGCGGGGCCGCGCGGTCCCTTGGGTCCCTTCGGGCCCATCAGACCGGAATCGCCGGGCAGACCGTCGGGACCCTTGGGGCCGGCTGGACCGGGGTCACCGCGATCGCCGTCTCGTCCGGTTTTGCCCTGCAATCCGAAAGTAATAATCATGCAGGTGAGGGTGTAGAGTGTGAGTAGCTTGCAGCAGATCTCCTTTGAATTGGTAAGATTTGATTTCAGGGTAAAATGGAGTTCACGTGACCTTAATTCAGACTGTTTGTCATTCTGGCTTTTATAGTTAACCATCTTTGGCTTCTCAGTGGAGGGGCATTTGTATTAAACCCTTGAAGTCACAACAGCCTTTTGAAAATAGTTTTATTACCCTGGTGCTTTGATGGACCGTTATAAGTTGTTCATCATATTAATACCATCTCTGTTTTGAACCGTAAAGATGCTTCTTGATCTGTTTAGTGCGAACCGTCCGCACTACATGTTGAAAATACTTCATATTGACCAATTATCTTTCTCTAATTTTGGGAATTATTTGTTGCTATGACTGCGTAAATATTTGAAATAAAGCAGATTTTGTTGAAAATTGTGCAGGCCACTGACAAGTGGGTCTCTTTAAAGGCCTTTTATTAAAGAAATAGCCTAGACGTTATAACAAATCGCAACTTTTCCCACCGATCCTGTTAACTAAATTGTATTAAATAAGATTGTGCGAACATAAAATTTGCCGAAAGTTACTCCATAACGCATCTACCAGACCACACCGATGTGTAGCATTAATCAGGAACTCCTTAAACATATCTTAGTCCCTAATCAATTGAACTCTATGTAAATGCCACAAAACGTCTCATTTGTAGACGACTAAGTGGGTAGAACTCACTCTAGGTCCGGGAAGACCAGTGGGTCCCATGGGACCACGTCTGCCTTGGAAACCGGTGTCACCCTGGGGGCCCGTCTCACCCTTCGGTCCAGGGGGTCCCATCGGCCCGTCTAGACCCGTCGGTCCGGTCAAACCTCGGGGTCCGCGCACGCCTCTCAGTGACTCCTAGAAAAGCGATAGTGAGGGGAAATAAATCGACCAATAGGTGTGTAGGGGTTTCGTAAAGACTTTGCAACTTCCAGTGCCATAGTATAGCGACTGAGTGGCGATGTTACGCTCGAAGTAGGGTTCGCTAAGTGTTAAAGTGGTAACTTGTTGATTTAGAAAGCCTCCCTGGCCGCCGACGGCCAACGTTCAGGTAAGAGCTCCATCGTATGTCAAATCGTTGAATAACAAATGCTACAGGTGTCAACCTTAAGATTATTCTTGAACGTGGAAATTGCGAAGATTGATTGCTAATCGCTAAATTGTAGTGTTCGAAATAATTTCCTGTATTTGCACACTTCCCTAACCTAACAAGATTGCATTTATATATCTTGAGTTCTAAAACAGCTCGCTAAACTGTCAACCTTCGACTTCAAATTGTCTTTAAATACGACTTCCGACGACATTTTACGAGCCCATAAACTATTTCACCATTTTCGCAAACAGAAATTTGGAAGAAATTGAAGATGCAAGCGCACTAGATGCTGTTGAAGGAGAAGCCTGAATTGCGCAGCCTGGGAGTGAGCGCCACCGATGCCCAAGTTCAGGGGAACCACGAAGAGCGATCCAGTGGGACCCGGGGGACCCGGTTCTCCGTCGGGACCGCGAGGACCTGGTTTGCCCTAGAAACGCCAAAAAATGGGTGAGATTGGCCATAGAAAATAAGAAACAACTTTTGAGTTCTCATGAACGACTCAAACTTCATCAGTGACTAATACGGCAACTCAGCATCCCTCTATATCCTAATCAACGAGCAGCCCGAACATTCTCACTGAACATGGATTAGTGAGACAGCATCAAGAATAGTCTTTTTCAATCCCCGTTCGTATTAGACCTCCTGACCACCCATGCCGACAAGCGCTGAGGCGCAAACCTAATCAATCCTTCACCCTATGTAACTGGGTTTGGTAGAGTAAACCCGTTTCCTTTTATGATCCTCTGTTGATTCATTGATTCTCCCTTAAATTAGAGAAATTCGTTATCAAGAGATATCAAAGACCAATCGACTATCAAATCCTCTACATCATAACCATATTAACTGCAATACTGGAAATAGGATAACGTTTATATTTCTGTGATTGGGAATTATGAAAAGAACTACTTTAAAATGGCATCATTCAGTCAAATCGTTTGTGGCTTTAACCACTATGTGCATAACGTGGTATGTTTGTAAGCTTTAGAGATAACCTAGAAACTGGGCTTTTACGTTGGAATTAAAGTAGGCAGTTTGACGTTTTTCTGAGAACTATTTGGTATTCCAACAGGTAGTTGGGAATCTATAAATTAGGAGATACTCACAGGATCACCCTTTTCACCTTGTTCACCGGGATCACCTTGTTCTCCACGTTCACCCTGACCGGGAGCCAGTTGTGGTTCAGGCTGGAAAAAAACGAATATTTTTGGTTAATTAAAATAGCTGATTTATCTGAAATATGACATTTGAATCATAGAAGCAGTGCTCAAAGTCGAAAGGCAGTTTGTGTGTGTCGGACAAGCTAACGAGATTGCATTCAGATGGTTCGTGCAACTGCATTAAAAGCTAGTTGGAGCTTTTAGCTAAGAGCTCTAGTAAACTAGAATTCCTTGCATTAAAAAGTACACCTTCATAATTATAAGTTGTTACTGTCACCCAGGTCCCTTTGGCGTTTCTGGATACTCAGTAGCTTAAAATAAATCTTGATTTCTGTTCTGCTATCAGCACTGTATCACCACATTGGATTCTACCACAACCATTAGTGTTCGCTTAGCTATATGTAAGACATCTTATGTACGCTTCTGGACTGTTTCTTAGAGGGAGGAGAAGAAGGTGCACTCACTTCGTCGTTCATCATGGCATCGTCACCATCAGTAGGGCAGTTTGGAGTGTAGATGAGGCACTGTTGCTCCAAACTGCGGTCTCCCTGCACGAACATCAGGTCTTGCAGGATGCCCTATGAAGAGTAGAGAACAAAGTAGTAAGAATTCATCATAGCTGGCAGAAGTGGCTTCTTCAGTTCAGTAAGGAACTCTGAGTCCATCACTTGATATACACAACATCAACATAACAATCTCATGCTTCTAATTATAAGCTTCACATAACAAAATTTTTTAATTCCCAGGTGGACCATAGATCACGAGCAAAAAATCCATTAACCTACGATTTATTGCCTAACGAGGAATGATTTACACCAACTGACAAGAACGTTTAACTTATTTTTCGAGGTCCAGCTTTATTCGTCGCTTCAGTTCTTGGCTGTGTCAACCTACCACCTTGATAACACGTCAACGCGTTCCACAAAGACGGTTTACAAAACTGAAATTGGTCATTTTATCTCAGAAACTCAAGCCTCACTAGCAAGAATAGATTTAATTTTTGTTCCTATCAGTTTCAAAGCAGACGATTAGTATTATGTTCACAAGAATCTGTGGTCCTTTCGTTAACCTTTAGACACTCACATCAAAGCCATTCGGAAGAAGGCTCAGAGTGTTGCGTTTGTCGAAGAACTTCATCGGGAAGCTGGCTACAGCCATATCTGGCATCTTGCAGTCCACAGCCACGAAAACGCCTCCATTCTTGAAGTTCAGGCCCACCCGATGCCATCTTAAACGAGGAATCGAAGATGGTTGATAATAAACTACTGATATTTGTTTAAGTAGCACGAAATTTCACTCACTGGTTGTCATCGAGTTTGGGTCCGAAGGACTCGGAGTGGATCTCGTCTCCTGTTGTGGTGTGGCGAGCAGCTCGGACACCCAATGCGGCCTCCTGGTAGGACAGAGTGACTTGTCCGTCCTTGTTCACACTCACGGAGAGCAGGACTCGACCCTTGGAACTGTAGATCGTGAACAGGTCACCACCGTAGCCCTGCTTCAGGCGCAGAGTGAAGAAAACCGAGACCTCTGATGGAGCGACCCAGGCATCTAGAGGAAATGGATTAAAATTTCTCACACTATGTGGCTTAAACGAAAAACCAATGTTCCTTTTCATCCATTTGGCTGGATGTTTTAAGTTTATAACTCACCAGTAGCGGGCAGAATGTTCGAGAGGAGTTTCTTCATCTCCAGACCTTTGGGTACGTGGTAACCTGGACGATGCTCGTCCGGAATGGGGTCTTTTCCAGCCGCTTCATCCTCAGCTGGAACGTGGCCGCACTTCCCGGTAGTTATGTGAACGTTGGCTTGATCGCCCAAATTGAACGCTGCCAATAGGTCCACAGAACCTAAGGAAAAATGAAAAAATGATTTTGTGACTTTATGGCAATGCATTTTAATACGATATATACAACCCAAAATTAGCAGCCTCTAGAGCAAATAAACACCTAAATAAAATCGCAGAACAATTTGTATGATAGTAAATTTGATTCGAAAGTCCTGGGATCCATCAGAAAAATCGAGAAGTCAGGGTTAAGAGCGTGAATTAAATAAACCACCTACAGGTGACGATCGATAAATCAATATTCTCAAGCATGCGCTTCACGAACACAGCTAGAGCTAATTAAGCACCTGGAATTTATATTACTGAAAAACGGGAGTTACAAAAATGGGATTAGATTGATAGCAAAATGCTAGGGAAGCTTACTTTCAGGCAAGTCCAGCACGAACGTTTTGGCTGAGACAGCGACGGGGTATGAAGCGAAGAGGAATAGAAGAGCAGATAAGAGAAGTATGGCCATTTTTGAAGGCGGTGGCCATTGCCGCAAAATCCGTGAACGGCAATTCTCACGTCTTAGCATGATTGCCGACACACGGACGGGCAGCTGCGCAGCGCGACTAAAATCCGGCTGCAAGGCACAACTACTCTCCAAGTGGTGCTGCTGACGCTGTTGCCGATGCTTCCGACCGCTTTGGCCCGTCCAACCTGGTCCTAGAGCACTCCACCGCTTCCTTTCCTTCCGACTAGCACACACGCATAACGAAGCACACGGACGCACATGCACACATAAGGAAAATCGATCGAGAAACAGCCCTGGCCCACATTCGAGGGCTCATTTCCACGCTTTGGCTTAATTTCATGCGTTCACGGTGCGCGCAATTGAGTGAATACGTACGCACATGTGCCCTAAAAATGGTAGCCAATCAGAATGGAGCTGCAGGCAGGCCCCGACACAGATTGGCAATTCAGCTATACTAATCTGTGATCTGGGCTCTAGTCATCAGAGGACTGGTTTCAAAAGCTGTTCTAGAAAGTTTTCCAACCTTCTAGGTTCAAGTATTTCCCGCCATTTGACCAATCAAACCATCTTGAGTTATCTCAAATGTTCAGCATTTTTAGCAGCTTTATTGTCGTATTTTGGTGTTCATAGGTAGCTTTGATGCTCATAAGGCGTGTTATTGGAAGATTGCAGCAATTTGTACTATTATAACTTGGGAAATAGTAGTGAAATCAATTGGTCTTGTTCAAAAGCCTCACTGACCTACTTAAACCGGGTTGGTGCAACATGTTGGGTGGTGTTAGTGCGTATCCGAACGCACAGGCTGTGCAGCCTCGACGTGATTGGTTGGTCTAAATGGTTAGTTGTGTTTTTTCATTGGTCGAGACAGTTAGGTTGGTTCCGCGTCTTTGGATGTCTCGGTTCTTTCAGCAAAAGGTGTGATACGGTTCGGGTGCCTTCTCCGTTACTGATCTTGATTATGGCTAAAATCTTATTTTGCCTATAATGAAGTGTCATTTCTCTTTTTTGTTTAACAATTTAAGGCGTTTCCAATTAGATTGAATAGAAAATTTTAAGTCAATTTTGCAGTATCCACTCACACTTGAACATTTGTGATTTCCGTTTACAAAGATGTTGTTGGGAGAGGTTTTTGTTATCTGTTTCTATTTATCGTGAGTATTGGTCGTATTACAAAGACACTTTTATTTACCATCTATAAATGAATCATTGAGTCCTAATAGGAGCATGATGATAGTCTGTCATTGGGTTATAGAATAAAATATAGAAGAAAGAGGAAGTCTAGGACGCAGTCGATGTTCCTTTCTGATTCGGGGAAGAGTTAGTCAGTTGTAAATATTGATTTAGGGCTAAAATCGTTTCTCTCTGCTGTATATTTACAATAAATCACCCTATCTTTGTTATTTAGTTCAGGGTGGCTGCTCTTGGAGAATTTCAACCTAAAGAAGCTACCCACAATGAATTATATTTCAAAAAATGTGGCCAGTACAATGCACAAATATATTTTTAGATTAATTTATGATGGGTACGGTAGTCAGATGCCACATTTTTAACTCACCAAAATTGCACTAGTATACACCGAAACTATAACTTCTTCCAATATAAGACCTCATGAATGTCGTAACTCGTCTAAACGAGAATTCACAATAAAAACAGTAAAAGTTTGTAACATTTTGTGCAGAACCAATTTGTCAGAAACGGTCTCTTTCAAGTCTTAGGTTAATATATCCTCGAGTGCATGTCTTCCTACTTATATTATAAGAGTAGTAAGAAATCGCGGTGATCTTGTATCGTCGAAGCATTGTGTACCCTTTTGAAAAAATGTTGCCTCACTGCTTTACCTTTTGGTATTTCCATAAATTAATTTAATACCAAATCAAACGCTTAAAAGACTTAGGAGTAAGCCTGACTTGCACAAAAAATTTAATTGTTTTTTCTTAATTACATGGAGTTTGCGACAAAAGTTTAACCAGAGATTCCTAAATGATGTGTTTATTTAGTTTGTTCGCCTTATTTATTTCTCTTGAAGGGAACTCTTTGGCACATAACCACTTCAGCACTTAGCAAACGAACCACGGCCTCTGGTTTGAACCCAGAATGCTAGAACCTTGTATTAATTTGCTCAATTTTCCTCTACCAAATTTGGGAAAAACTTATGACCCATAGTGATGTTAAGAACTCACTTTCAGGAAATCTCACATATTCAACCTCAAATGCTGTTAAAATGCCTATTTATTGTGAGGCGTTTTTCACGGAATGCCTTGACTTTTTGTGACATATAAAACTACCTTGAATTTTAAAATGTTCTTATTCTATTTTCGTAATAACTATAACGTAATAACGTAATAACTATATATTGTAAATCGTTGCAAGAACTGGTCTTAATAATTTTTTAGTGTCTGCGTAAGTGCGCTCGATTGACATTTTAAATTTAATATGCTTAAAGTGCTTTCCTAATATTGCAGAGACTTGAAAAATAAATTATGATAGAACCTTGTCATTGACAGTTTCCAATAAAAGGGTTGGTGTTACTTAGTGTCAAGTTAGAATTAATACTTTTGCATGATGTTATGTGGATTCGTCTTTCCCTTTTTATGAGGATTCTTCTGCAGCATACCAAAATTACATACAATGAAAATGGAAAGTGAAATAAAAAGTGAAAAGAAAGGTCAAAGTACCACGAGACAGTCAGTCAATCTTTCATTAAATGTAGCATTTGGTCACTTGGTTTATTTATTCACAATTCGTAGGCTATTAAACGGTAAATATCAATTGTACAACACTCTCTTCTTGCACTTAATTAAGTGCGCGGATTCCCTTTGAATCACCAACTCCTCAAGCCCTGTCTGGATTGCGTGAATTGATCTTAAATCTTATTGGTCCAGGTTTTGACCAATGAATTCACTTCTCTCGCTTGAATTTTTCCAGTGAGAACATGCCTACACAATAAATCTCTACCTAAGCTAGTGAAATCGATAACTGAAGGTGAAGGTAGCATCGAATCAAAGGCAAGATCCGAGATATCTGTCCACTAATACTGCTTATCTCTTGAATCTCTCACTCAGATCTTCCTTGGAGTCCAAATTTCGGTGCAATGGTTTATAGGGTCCCACAAATGACAATTTACACTCACCCTGAATAATACTCAAACTACTAGGTTACAAAATATTTCCATGAAATTAACATTTTGAGTATTCCCATATAGATCTCCATTGGTGCTAAATCCATCCCCATGTGGTTTAGCGATGGCAGTTATAAATGGGAGGAGATCGATAAAAAATCGATTTTCGGACCCTCGACACTTATCTACCTTCCTTAAGTCGGCATAATCATTGTGTCATTGGAGCAACCTTTTGCAAAATACAGGAGTAGCCTGCAGTCTATTCATTCTTTCAGAAGAAAAGTGTGTTTTGAAGGGAAAATCGGCGTTGGGATTATCTCAGCCACACCCAGTAAAAAAACCACGAGTGGCCCCATTGGATGCACAAGTTTGCAGTTCCAGGGCTGTTGTAGACATCAGGGGCAAAACGGGACAAATAAGTAAGCATAAATTATTTAGTGCTCAGTAGAGCATATCAACCAATAGAAATGAAGCTGTGTCAATCTATCTACCAGCCAATGAGACTCGAGCTCAGCGTTTAAACATCGAGCCAATAAGATCTTGGTGTTACGCATAAATGGTAACTTGATTAAACTTAGACTCCATAACGCAAAATTTATTCATGAGATGTATGTGGAAAGGCGAATAAGTTGAATGACCAGTTAATTGGTTCTCATATCGGCCAATCAAATCAAGAGTTTTCTCTTACCCAGATTCTTATTGGATACTGTTTTTAAGGTGAAAATTAATTTATCGGTTTCAGGATTCCTATCAAAGATTTCACAGCACGATTGCATTTAGAGTTTTGTGGTAGTTTTAAAAATTGGTTTTATCACAGCATATGGAAAATTGAAGTATTATTTCATTGTGATTATAAAATGGTAGCTGTTAACAGTTAAGATTAGTTGCTTGAACAAACAAACGTTATAATTGAACCCACAAATTCACGATGACGTAAATTATTAACGAAAGAAAAAATAGCCAAAATGGCTCCATTTGTTGTACTTTGAACATCTTGTGAAATGACTCCTAGTCAATTTGCTTCGATTTAATTAAAGTCTTTCAATCGTCATTTTTCATGAAATTCCACGCAGCTAATTAATAGGTAAAGTTAAGCTTTGCTAGCAATATTTAGTTTTTCGAATGAAAATTACCAAATCCCTGCTTGTTGCTCCTGGGATTTCGAAATAATAAATAACTTTCCAAATGATTTCCAAATTCTGATTTCTGGAATATCCAAGCTCTGCGTGCAGGTTTTATGAACTAGCCTTCTCTGATTTACACTACAATGTCACAAGAATTTCGCAAAAGAATTAAACGCAACAAAATCCCCATCTACCCGCTAGAATGTGGTTAAAAGTACATTCCTAAATTGTAACATATTTTTTATCCATTTGAAGTGAAATTTCTCAGAGAACCCCTCAAACTGGGTAAAAATTACGGCCTGACAATCCTTCATATCGTGAAAAGTTTGCCCCAGTAATAGGATTGGCACTAGATCACCATAAAGTACTTTAAGAGATACCACATTTTGGTGATATGTTTTCACTCCTATCTATTCGACAAGTTCAGAGGAGTCACTGAAACCTGATCCATCTTTTCGAATATACCTGGTGACGGCTTGACGGTAGCTAAGCCGTCTAGACATCTAGTCGATACTATGTTCTCAAGTTCACACAAAGTCTGCCAAAACGAGTAGTCAATCGAATTGTGTGAGCCATTTCTCCTTGTTTCGATATCGCTTAGAGCCGCGAATGCATGACTCAAAAACCCCACACATTCTCTCGCAAGATGGACCCCCTAAGTAGCTTTCCAGCGGCCAAATCACACAAGCGTTTCCAGCAGCAGTTCAAGCTACCTGGCCAAGTTCTTCAACCCACTATCAGTCCATCGCATCTTCCCTGAGCGGCTACAATATTCAACCACCTTCACCCCATGCTGCGTTGGAGTAATGACACTGTCAGCTGCACTCCTAAGTAGCCTAGAATATAAAAAAGGCATCTTCAACTATCTACCCCCTTTAAATGCTTCACCGAAGGTACAATTGTACATAGCCCCTTCAATTTGCTTCTAATAAAAATCTCGCATTTCTAAGTGGTCTGCAGTTCTAAATCTACGATTAATCAGGAATTTATGAAAAAACCACAAATCGCCACCGAGTTGAGTAGAAATATCTTTATTTGTGTCCATCGACCTTAAACAAACGATTTTCCCGGACCTTTTACGATAAAAGAATCGTGCTTATGACGTTTGTGTTACGGAAACTGATTTTCATAGTAAATCGAGCTTGGAAATATAAATTAAACATTCCTGACAGTAAAAAGACAGCTTAGCATCATTAACGAAAAATATGCATCAACTAGAATCGCAAAGAATGGAAAAGATTTCTACTCATATGGAATAGACTACATCGGTTCAGAACTGGAATAGACGATGATTAATGTTACGACTTTGATAAACACTAAATTTAGCACCTTCACAATTGAAATTAAATAATGCAAACCATTAACAAGAAATGTCTTCATTCGGAAGAAAAAGATGCTTTATTTTAGAGCGAGAAAAATGCGGTTGGTGAGAGTGGAATTGTGTGATTGCAAGAATCTCAAGCAGGAACTTATTTGAACCAATGAACTACTGTTTCAACCAATAGGAGGGAAGTTAAAACGTGTAAAATCAAAGGGGCCTGTGATTGGTGGGCAGAAATTAGCTGTTTTAGTATGGGAAAGTCATTCAATGTCCGTGCTAAAAAATTCATAGATTTTATTTTCAAAATTGAAATAACTAGGTGTTTAGACTAATGCTTGGAGCTTTTTTGCGAAGTTGAGAGACATGTTGATCATAAACAATGGATCTCTGATGTTCATTTTGTTTCCCGTGGGTTTTTGATTGGATTTAGATCATTGCATAAAATCCCAAGCTATAAAAGTGTTTAAAAACGATGCATCTTATAGAACGAGAATACATTCTGTATGGAACTATGGATAATGCATTTGTACATTCTACTTGTTTTCTCATTTTGTGTCTCGGAAGATAAAATGTAAATTGCAGATTTCTCGTATCCCTGTTCGTGTCTTTGATTAGTTCACAACCCTCACGAGTCTCGTGAATTTGCATACGAAAAGCTGCCCGCCGCCCTTGGTTTTTACCCTCATAAGGTCGATCTTAATTAGCAATGCACACGTGAATACAAATGCTAGAAAAGCAGTGAAGTTAGCAATGCATCTTAATTAATTTAACGCAATCTTGAAAGAACCTCAGTTAAGTGGCAATATGAACTGAATTTGCGATAAATCCACCCCAAAAGTGGGCTATTCCCACTAAGATTGCTTAGTCATTGCAGTTGAATCTACAGCAAATATCGATAATCGATATCCCACTTAGCAGATGTGCTACTTTTCGGTGATTTATGCACAATTTGGTTGGAGAAATGATAATTTTACGACATTTTAAAGGACAACGATAAATACTCTGAGTAGTTTCAAAATTCGGGTTTTACAGCAAGTGACATGCTAGTTCGAAGAATATTATTAAAATACAGCGATGAGATTTATGCAATTAAAAAGAATTAATCTTTGCAATCTCCATTACGCAAAAATGCGAACTTTGGATGAGAGAAAGTGTGGGAACGATAACACTTCAATTATGTGATTTAAGAATTTTGCTACCGACAAACGAAAAATCCTACTTCTCACGAAGTACAGACGCAAAGAATAATCAGGAATATAATATTCCATTTAGGACACGATATAAATAAATTACTTATAAGATCTCATGCTATAAATGTGGGAGCGGTTTTCTTCCTTGGAGAATTTCCGCAGCATTATTCCTCCAATGACGCAAAAGGAAATGACAATAATCCCAAATAGATTATTAATAAGATTAATGGCTAGTATTTTACATTCGCGTCTAAGATAATACTGAATTAAACATTTGTATTTGGAAAAACCGCTCAGTAGCATAAGAGCGGTCTTTAGAAGTCAGGAAGTTAGTGATTAATTATTAACGCTAACTGCATCTACTCATTTCAAATACTAACTTTGTGGAGAGCATTCTTGGAACAGAATTTCAAAATAAGGCGCTAAGGATTCCATTTGATGCCAGAACAATAGTCACAATGGATGTTAACTTAGCGGGTCGTCCGCACGTTCTGTTTAAATTTTGACTTCTTTGAAATTAAACGAAATTTAATGACTAATGAGGAGGCCTTTCCTTCTTTATCAGTTGAGATGAAATTGACAATAAGGCTGTCTGTTCAACTGTGTCATCTTCAAAAACTTATGGGGTGTACTGGAAAATTGCTGAGATTTTGTTGCCTTCCGAAACTTTTTGGAGCATACCAAAAGATTGCACTTTTTAAACAAAATTCTGCTTATAATTTTCGTAACAGCCTAAAAGCCCTCTTAATTTTTGCTGTGTCCGTTCTCTTTGTAAATATCTTCCATTAACTTAAAGTTTGCTTCAGCTCAGAGGTTACTGAAGGCTCCCAGTAGCCCTTCTGAATTAAGTGCAAAAGAAGCCATTTTTAACATTCTATTTAAATTTGTTTATTTATGATCATGTATTTATTTGCATATTTACTGAGTTGTTGACAATCAGAATCGCTGCAACGTTGTGGTGGATCAAAATGTTCATGCACTTTTTTAAATTGTACTAAAAATATCACGTTTAAGTATTTCAATCGTTGCTAGACAACTTCGCCGAGAGTTTATCATGCTTTCAGTTACTTGTAATCAGTTTCTGTATTGCTCAGAGCCTCTGATAGGCCACTTTTTTCGGATACGATGTCGAGATAAAAGCGGATATCATCGAATTTTCGGTGAAACTCAAATGGAAAGGAGTAGAAATCATTGAGGATTTGAAAAACAGTTCATCGGACTCCCGTGCCCCAAAAAAGAATACAGTCTATAGCAAGTTGATTGAGCAGAGATTCAAAGAAGGAAGATGACTTTGAAGACGACTCTCACTCGCATAGAAGACCAAGAACTACCTCAAAATGACGAAACAGCGAGGTTTGTGAGATTTCAACCTGAAAAGACCGGCGAATCGTAACCTTCAATCAGGAATCGAGGTCTCTTGACATTTCAGTCCTTCGTGATTGCAATTTAGGGAAGATTGGACAAGCTTTGGGGGCGCAGACTGTAGAGAGTGGTGAAATGTACTTCTGTTGAAGGCGAAATTAGGGGATTCGCACTTGTAAAAAATGGAAACGGCCACTTCATAGCCCTCTGTGTAGATTTATGACAGCACCAAACACTTGAAGCAAAAAACCGGCAAGAACTTGTGTTAGAACTTGTTGAGTGCGTGGGTTACGGTTGCTATTGGTGGCAATCTGTGTTTGTATCACCTATGTATCCTCAGACACCAAACAAATAGAAAAAAAACATAGTATAAAAGCCCATATCTAGTGTCATGAGAAAACTTTTTCCGTAGTCCACCAAAATTTAGTTGTTTTAAGTACTAATTAAAAAGCAAATGCCTGTTAATTAAAGCGAATACGGTGCAAATTAGTTTAATGTACAAAAGTCGGATATGAGCCTTTCCCAAATTATCCGTTAATTAAATTGTTTAACTGCCTTCGCTTCCAGCTACCCATTAATTAACTAATTTGAGAAATTGGCAAAAACATTTTTCATAGCTTGTTAACTATTCCTTAGATTAAAAAAGGGCATTTTGCAGTGGTCCTATGTGATTTCAATTGGCTTAATGGCCTTGAACTAATTAATACTTTCGTTACCATTAATTAGAACACTTTGAGGCGCTAAAAAAATCTCGAAATATTTCATGATTGTGCTTTTAACTATGATTAGAGTGGTGTTTAAATGGATTAATTATTTAACACCATAAAATAATGCTTTTTATCATGCATAAAAGGACGGTAATTTATTGTTTCTTTTAATTTGGCATTAAAATAGATAATTGACTTTCTAGTAAAATGAATGAGTCAAAAACTTGACTTTGAAGTGTTGGGAAGTTCTGTAGTACTAAATGAGTTGTGACAGCTACAAGATTGGACTAAATAAGAAAGATGACGTGGCACTCTAGTCAAAGCGAACTAAGTTCTATCCCGAATTTATTGCTGAAAATGCTAAATCTAGAACTGTGTGGGAATTCAAGCTGCAAATATTTCACTAATCTGATGTGAGACAGCGATAATCACTTCAGCAACTCATTTAACGAGTTTTGGCTTTAAGGAGCTTTACTTTCGTGAAGCTTCCCATTCGATTTGAAGTTATGTGACGATCTAAGGGCACAAACTCAGAGAGCTAGAAACTCCGAGAACACTAACTCGAACAGCCAATCACGTATCGATTCCAGTGGCCTATCTACCAATCACGAACAGGCTTCCTCCAATCAGCCGTCCATTTCCCATGTAGCCAAACAAAACAGCCTATGCCCAAAATTCTCTTTGCTCTTCGACATTGATTTTCGTCGGTAATTGATAATTATGGCTACTCCTATAGCTCTAAGAGGAGAAAGCTCATGATTTTAACTACTCCTGCCTATCATTTAAAGCAAAACACCAAATGATGCACCAAAAACCCTAAACCACAGCTCCGTAAATTAGGGGGTTATTAAACATGGCATCGGCACTAGAGATGGTCCGGTACCTATACCGATTTTCAAATGGATCATGTATAAATAATCAATAAACTACGTTAAGGTCATCGAAATCAATTACCTTAGTCTCTGTGCTGATTATCTCAAGCAACTCAGCATTTCTAATACTCTATGACTTTTAAAAACTTTAAAGGAAGGCCATGTAATATAAGAAATCACATTTTTACGCTATAGCTTTTGAATAAAGTGAATTTTCAATTACTAGAACATTACATTTTAAGCTTAGGATATCTGATTGTGTTCAGCACTGCTTGATAGTAGGTTTCGCTATCGCACTGATTTTATTGCTGTCAGAGTCTGTCTAGCCAGGCCATATTCCAAGCAGTCTCAGACAAATTTGTCATCACTTAACTTGAGTCTAAACCTTATAAATTGAAAGAAAGACAGGAAATTCCAGTGCCCGAGAAAATGTTGGTTTATTGCCCATCAACGCCATTCACCAAGTCATCCCATAAGTTCTAAATAATCTTTTTAATTTCGTTAAATTTAAACAAGCCAAAATTCTGACAGAACTTAAGGAGTGACATGATAGTAAAAAAGCCCGTCACAAATATCCGTTGGTATTCGTACGTAACAGAATGTGGAAGTATACCGGATATGCCATTACTTATGCAGAAGGCTAATTATGTAAAATTATGCTAGAGAAGAGTGCTTCGCATAGGGAATGAGAAGCAGCCTAAGGGTTAATAGTACCAGCGGGCTATCAGGACCTGCCTTTTCAGTGGCTAAAATATGCAATGAAATTCGGCAGCAAAGGCGGGACGGACTGAGGTACTTCCGCTGCCCATATTCGCAAATCGAAGCCATTTATTTTGTATTTAAAGACCACTTAAAAACTAGGTGGTGTGGTAAACAAGCTCCACACCCAGATTCCTCCTTAAGTGACAAATTTTGTGCACGCAAATGGAAAGGGAAATTAACGATGCATTAAAACTTTGTGACTAAGGGGCTCTGAATTTCCTATAGTGGTGATTTCATTGAAGTGTTTTGGCAATTCCCTAGAATGAAGTTAGCAGCCACGACATTTCAACAAATCGAGAGATATTTCAAAAATAGAAAGCCGT
This sequence comes from Anomotaenia brevis, assembly GCA_030710315.1. Lineage (NCBI taxonomy): Eukaryota > Metazoa > Platyhelminthes > Cestoda > Cyclophyllidea > Dilepididae > Anomotaenia > Anomotaenia brevis. The sequence goes on from JAUOZQ010000050.1 coordinate 510,317, forward strand.
ATTTTTAATTGCTCCATCTCTTACCCTAAAGCTATGCGATTTCACTCTACTTTAGGCAGTTTCCTGGTTTCTAGCAAATAACAGGATCTCGATGACTTGTAGAACATCTAGGCCTCAAAAACCTGTTCATGTCCTTGACGGATCCAAACTTTCAAGGTAGAGAACAGAACTGACCCGGTTATCGATTAGTTATAATCGTCTAATGATGCTGTCTGACCGAAATCAAAGCATCATAGGAAAGCGGGTGGTAAAATTTCATGGTATTGCCTAAATACAGCTAATTAGATCCGCTCACACTGTCGAGCAGGTCACACTTCCGTGCGTGCATCCCCCTCAAATCACCAACTCCACATGGATATTTCTACAAACAACCCATATTTGGGTCTGGTGTAATATACCTATGGCGGCATGACGCCAGTATTGGCAGGCTTTAGAGCCCGTTCAGTAATCAGTTTTCCCAATCTAGTTACCGATTTGCACTCATACTCTGCCAATAAACGCTTCAGATCGCACACATCTCTCCCTCTGGTTAATTACTCGTTTCTCAAATCTGTGGCGAATGGTATGAAAACCATACATGAGATATGGACAAGCTCTCTTAGAGTTGCACCTTATCTTACAGACCAACTAAGCCTCGTAAATAAGGTTATCTTTCTAGATGTGCCAACCTGATTCATGCATAAGACTACCCTCAATATGTATACGTGGTCATTTTCAGGTTATCATCGACTATCGAGCGGTGAATACTGTGTATGACCGAGGGAATCCCATTGAATCCAGGAGAATCACCTGCTTGTGGTTCCTCACTAGATGAAAGAAATATGAAATTTATGTAAACGCTAAATCGAGTGGTCCACCAGCTTCAATTTACCAGCGTAGATGCAAATTTGCGAAAACACCAAATCTACATGATGATAATGCTCAAAATAGTTGCCTATCTTAGCGATGTACGTCTCTAGTTGGTGTTTTTTAAGTTTTATCGTCGGATTTGAAGACTTTTTAGGGATATCTTGAAGTAGTTGAGGAAGCACTTGTTGTGCCACTACGAAGTTGTTTTCCCTTCAACTCAACAGTTGAACATAGTAAGCTCTCGTTAATATGCTCAAAATTCCCAGGCAATCTATTATATCAGACCTTATGACTCCCAAAAGCTATGGCCTTCTACTCTTGAGTCGACTTTTCAAATTTATGTTAATGTCTCCTGAAGCCGATTCTACCTGAAAGGCATTGCTTTTACGGTTTTTGGACAATACGTCTTACTTACGCCGATAATTTTCACCACCAAAAATCGCTGTTCGTATTTTCTTGCATTTCGTTCAATATATTTTAGGGGAAGAGATCACTTCGAAGATTCCCTTGACAAGGCTACCATGGTGCCGCTAAAAGCCTGACCAGTCCAAATTACCACAATAATAAGCAATTGAATATGCCTAGCCATGCGAGAAAATTTCCATGAACATCGTAACAATCGCGCTGTGCTTGCATCATGGTAGCTACAACGGAAAATCACCCACAATGGTGACACGCATAAGTACAAGGAATCGCGGAAATCGAATGAAATAAGGTCTCCACGAATTTTCTTTGATTAAAACAAGTGACCAAATGTTACATTTAATTAAGGGTTCAATTACCATTGCACGTTCCACGATTACCTGACTTCCAATGAGCTATCAAAAAACTCATTAATACCTCAATTATTGCAACATTCAATGGGTTTTTATTATTCAAACAACTCACGAAATTCACTTTCAAGGTCACTCAAAAATTTTATGTGCATCAAATAATTCCTGGGTTTTAATCAAACAAATTGTGACCAAATTTTTTTCCGTAAAACAATAAAATTTGATCAGTTTAATAACATCTTAACATATAAATAATTTTCAGCTCCATAGGCATTTTAAAACGAAAATTAAATTTCGTTCAATTTAAGAAGTGGTAACTTTCGGACAGGAATTATGGGATGGCATAATTACATCTAAGAAGAACCAAAAAGGTCATCAATAACTGCTAAAAACGTGTTTCTGGTCCAAATTTGCCGCCTCTCAGTATTAAGCCCGGGATTCGTAAGAATCGTGCATCGCTGGAAGCTTCGGCCTCCAAAAATCTCGTATCCTGTGAGGACAATGTAGGAGTTATTCCCAAAATTGTTGTTGTTTATACAGCGCCTCAATGCAAACATAAACAATAAAGTTTACATAAGTAGCCACTACGAGTAAACCAAAAGCGTCATGGATTTAATGCTGATAAATTCGTAGAAATTCCCACAGCCACCCACTCTATAATTAGAGTAACAGCCTATCAAAAATAGCTTCCAATTGTCGATTACTAATTCTGTTAGTTAGTCATCTATAAATCAATATCTCCTTTAAGCATTTTATTAACTCTAGTCTATTAGACTCCGTGAAATGCTTGGGACGTCACGAAAGACTTAGGCCTCACACAAGTGGGCTAAACGAATGACTCGTCGTTTCCGTCGACCAATCAGCATGGAGAATGTGCCTACCCAATCAGCGTTCTGAGTAGAGTTGCTTGTTCTCGTAAATCAGCAGTACTGAGCACACCACAGGAACGCACAAGCCTGCCCATTCTGTGACTTTGTTCTCCTCAATTTCTTCGAACTGTCCCTCCTATGGTTTAGGAGAGGTTAATAATAAGATCGACGATCAATAGATTGGTGGGTGCAGTAAACTTAATGACTCATCGGTTTCATTGCCCAATCAGCAATCAGACCGAACACGGGGGTCAATGCTCCAGTCCCTCAAAACTGATTGTAGTCAAATCTCTGCTCTCTCCTGTACCTCTGGCGATGGACGGCCGAAAGATCACCAAAACTATCAACTCCCGAAATCGATTACTAAAATTTCCAATTAAGCCTTCGTTTGCTATTAACTCAGTCGCACTTCTTGTGAGCAAATCGCTAAGACTCCATAGGGCTGTTGGGCCCTAGTCCTCATCATCAGATGACGGGCATGTAGGATCCAGTACTCAAAGTGGAATCACAAAACGAGCCTCCAAATCCCACGATCTTTTTCCAAATTCCTAGAGTATGCCTTTTTTCCTCAAAGTTCGCTTTAAACGCCCCAATCGTTCCTGTTTTAACTAATGCGGTTGAACAAACCCTTACCCTCTCCTGTCCATCTAGCGATCAACGACCTCTTAAACTCCCAATCGATTATTAGAGTTTCCTACTGAACCTTCGCTTGTTATTAGGATCTTTGGTCGAATCGCTAATACTCCATGAGACTGCTGTGACCCCACGTAAGAACCAAGCCGTGTCACCCGCTGATGATAAGCAGGACCCAACTTTCCCCTATTCCCCAAGTCCAAGCCCTCCACAACCACCATACACAAGTACACGCACACAGAGACCCAGAGATTGACTCAAAACTAGCAATGCTTGTTCACACAGAGAGAGAGGCAGGGTGGGGGCAGGTCAGGGGACACCAGTGAGCTAGAAAGAACCAGATGGGGCGGGGCCCGGGGCGAAACAGAGATAGAAAGACCAAAAGAGCGGAACTTGACAAGGTAGGGGACTAGCGAGTGTGTGCTGGGCCGGAGAGTAAGGCTACCATCGAGGTGGAGGCAGAGGAGAGCGTATGTACAGGAGGGGGAGGAATGTGAGACAGCGTCTGCGGTGGAGACGTCTACGAGGAGGCGACGGGAGCAGCACCGCCGGCGGCGGCTGCGGCTGGTGGCGCAAGGGGACGCAGCTCGCGGATCTGCTTGATGAGGTACTGCTTCTCGTCGTTGAACTGCGTGTCCTCCGAGCGGTCAGTCTGGAAGCCCTGCAGGAAGGTCACCAGCTTCTCCCGGTTCTGGTAGAGGATCATGTGCACCGGCCGTGACTTTGTTGGGCTCGCCACAAACACCTGAAAACCAACAAGAATCACGAAAAGGTAACCTTCGGGTCATCCCACAAGTTCTGTCCAATTTTGGAATAAAAACAGATGACCTGTGAAGACCTCAAAGCATGAAACCACTAGCATGGCTTTTAACAGCTGTAAGGCTGCTTCGTAACTTAAAAAGACTGAGGCGAACACATATCCAGGCTTTGAATCTAGATCTGCTCTGTCCTACTTCTTGCTTGAGTTAAATTGACCATCTCGTGACTTAGACGATGAGATAGACGACCCACTGCTTAATCTCTTTCTTGACAATGGTTTACGGAAATGCCCATGGAGTAACGAGTTATCGGTCCTTGAGTGGGCCTACGAAAGACACAAAACTAAGTTGTCGACTGACGCACACACACTGGGTCACGTGCGCCGAACAACATCAGCGCAAAAGACCACCATTAGCATGTCACCTCATAAATTCTGTCCGATTTTTGAGCAAGTAAAATACGTGACCAAATGGTGCATTTAACTTATCTAGCCATCCGTTAACAAGCTTCCTACTCATACCCTTACCATTTCAAACTCTTTTTGTATCGACTATTCAAACAACGCACAAACGTCGTCAGTTTCAACCTCACTTTCCTCTGGTGTTGCAAAAGCTCTCCAAATGATATTGCAAGCCACGGAACAAATGGTAATATGTTGAAGGAGCAAGGTAGTCGAGAGAATAAGGTGGTGGATGAGAAGGAAATGCTCCCAGAGCTTGCTTAAGACGCCCTGATTGCTGACAGTAGATATGAGCATTAATTGCTGCTCCGTTGGGTGGTAACAACTCAGGGTGCATTAACCCTTGGCAATCCCACCAGAATGGAAGAAGAAGAACTCTTTTCCCATGAAGTTCCTTCTAGACAGCGGCTGTCATCAGTAGTCGGCAACCAGAAATCCTCATAATTACCCGTTTTTGATTAAATAAAACAAGTGACCAAATGTTGCTGTATTTAAATTAAGAAGCAAGCATCAAACATCGACGTAACACTCTTCGAAGAACCAACAAATTCCAGTTTCTACTTCTTCCAGTGGCGTTTTAGAAGCTCTTTCATCCAAATTACTTGAATAGCTACGAAAGAAATGGAACAAGGTGGTCGGGAGAATAAGGCGAAAAAACGTGGCCATCACTTTCGGAGTCGAAATCCGAGATGTTAAGGAGGAAAGAACACTTGCCCAGTCCAAATTACTGTCAAACAATTGAATTTGCCTAGCCATGCTAGGAAATTTCCATGAACATTGTAACGATCGCACTGTGCTTACGTCATAATGGCGACACGCTGAAGTACAAGAAGCCTCTACAAATTTTAAATAAATACAACAGGAGACCAAATGCTACATATAAGCAAAGATTCAATCATTGTGTGTAATATTCCTCATTATCTATGACTTACATCTATTGATAAGCTTATTAATGCATTCATTACTATCAAATTCTATTGGTTTCCGTTCGGAGAACTCCCAAATGTCAATTTTAATCTCTTCCTGTTGCTTTGCAGAAGCCGTTTCTTCTAAATGATTTTGTAAGCTACGTAACAAAAAGCAGTCTGAGGGAGGAGCAAGGTTGGGAAAAATAAAGTGGATGAGGCTTGTTCTCCAAATCAGGTTCTCCTCAGAGCTTTTCCGATGTGATTCTTACTTGATTCAATCGCCCTGATTCCTGACTGTAGATTTGATCATTAAAAGTGGATTATTCCAGACTGAAAGAAGAACCCTTCCGCAATTGCCTACGACGTCTAACATTTCGATAAAAGGTCCACATTCCATCGCCGGTAGCAAGTAGTCTATTCAAAAACGCGGAACAAATTGACGAGAATGGAGGAGAGAAGAGTAGATGTGTCAAACCGAGACTTGTGAGAAGGACATTGGGTCAGCAAACCGTTATAAATAAAGGAAATTTCCTACAACTGAGACTTTCTTAACAAACTAAAACTCCTTTCCTGTCTCCTTCTTGTTGGTTATCTGATTTCTTTATAGGTTAGCGGAGAGTGGTCTTGCGTTCACTACCAGTGATTCCAGCTAGCAAGCAGATCGTCCAAGCCGACCGAACCACAACCCCCCTTGCACGACTCAAGAATACTCAAATCTAATCAGTGTCCTCAGTTCATCCCTTTCAGAATGTATAAGCGTATCTTGAGAGAGAGCTCAACACGCTATATTTAGTTTGGTCAGCTAGATTTCCATTCAAAAACCTACTCCGGAATCCGACCCAGTTCGTGCAGACATTTAGTTCCAACCTGAAACAGCCGTCAGGTTCTGATACCCTCCCATTTCTAACCGATTTTCAACTCCCGGTAACCAGAAAAAGAACCTTTTGGCACAAACCCCCGATTTCTTGTTCTGGCCCGCCACTGGAATGCCCATGAGGCAGTGCATGATGCGTAGGTGGGTACCGGCAAATGCCACAGGCATCCTCGTTACCAGACAGCCTGTCTGACTGATCTAATTTCCATAAAAAATGGATGCCTTCACCAATCAACCGTAACACCGATATTCACCCCCCCCCCACACACACTCCTTATGGGGGCTTCTATGGCAAAACAGCTCGTGAAATTAGGAACTGGCAAAATAGAGGTGATTCCGCTGAGATCACAAAGGGACCTACAGTTTAAAAAGTATTAAATAGGAGCTCTACTGCAAGAGTACCACTAATCACATTTCAGTGAAAAATTAGCCAACAGGAAGACAATTGTACTAATTGGAATGCGCATTCCCGATACATTTTCACAAGATCACGTGGGACAAGGTGAACTACTGCTTCTGTGTCCTCACAAAGAAGGGGAAAGGCGGACTTTTAGTACCATTTTGATTCCAAACCGACCACGTGGTATTTCACCTAATGTAAATTCGCGTGAATATACAACGTTGATGACGCAATTTAGTTGAAAAGGGGAAAGCAAATACACACGCACGTGGAGACAGGCATCAGTAGCATTTCCGGTGATTAACAAACTGCCAAACTGATTAGAGGAACATTCTGCGGATTCCAATCACCAGTGTGCTACTGCGCACATCAAGCAGACATAGATACGAAACCAGTAGAGAAGTTAACAGTGTTCGACTGTAGTCTGGAGGAGAGCCCCGGTGCTGGGTTTCAGTGACAGTTCTTCTTGGCTTCGTTTATGTATCAATCCGTCAGGAGGCCTCAGTCCCCGGATCTCTAGCTGGAGAGGAAGGATTCCAAAGAGCAACTTTTCAAAGCTTCTAGACTGGCGTTTGAAGCGTATGCGTCCAATAGGAAGGCAATAGATTTAGAAGGGGCTACTGGAAGAAGCCTTATTTGCATATTTACTGAGTTGTTGACAATCAGAATCGCTGCAACGTTGTGGTGGATCAAAAAGTATTTTAATCCTTGCTAGACCACTTCGCCGAGAGTTTATCATGCTTTCAGTTACTTGTAATCAGTTTCTGTACTACTCAGAGCCTCTGATAGGCCACTTTTTTCGGATACGATGTTGAGACAACAGCGGATATCATCGATGTTTCGGTGAAACTCAAATGGAAAGGAGTAGAAATCATTGAGGATTTGAAAAACAGTTCATCGAACTCTCGTGCATGTTGATTGAGTAGAGATTCAAAGAAGAAGGATGACTTTGAAGACGACTCTCACTCGCATAGAAGACCAAGAACTATCTCAAAATGACGAAAACAGCGAGGTTTGTCGGATTTCAACCGGAAAAGATAGGCGAATCGTAACCGTGAATCAGGTAGCGAGGTCTCTTGACATTTCAGTCCTTCGTGATTGCAATTTGAGCACGCAAATAAATCCTTGAGGTAGTTTACTTTATGAATGACTTCCAAGAAGCAAAGCACTGTCCTGCCACTACCTGACTTCGCAAACGTCGCCCTCCAGAATTCTTATTCAAAGATGACCTCAAACGTGGAAACATCGGTGTCAGATGTGCATTGACCTGGATGGCAACTGTGCTGTTTTTAAGCAGATTAACTTCGGATGCAACCACACTTGATCACACCCAAAACCATACCGCCAGATAGCTTTTTCGCCACTAGATTTTGTCAAAGTCCAAGAGACCATCACGAATCCAGCGACGATCTTGGTAATCAACACACTATGCATTGGTTGCTAACACCCGACTGGTTCATGAACTAGACAGGTATACAAGAGATTTTCAATAGCAGTAGAATTGTCCAATCTAAACAAGGTATTTCAGGTTTACTTTGGTTTTAGTCCCTAACAAAGAGATGCTACTTTTTCGATTAGAAAGGGAACACAAAACGACTTTGAGATGAAGTTGAGTAAAGGGAAATTAAAATCATGTATACCTGTTGTTCTGCTAAATAAACAGTTTTCCTTAAAAAACTCCGCGGTTTTTCCATTCAGTCTCATCCACTTACAAGCAAAACTGTACTTTTCCATACTGCTTACTGACTAAAATCAGGAGGTCAGCATGAATAAAGCGAACACTTAAGTAAGTGAGATGAATCCATGACGCGGCTGTCAATTATCAGCTTTTGGGTGGCAGTTAGCAAGAAGAGACCGACAGCTGTCACTAGAGGGATTTTAACAAAATATTTGACCAGCCTCAACCGTGAATCACCTCCTGTTGATTGTCCACGAAACTAGACGGAGCCAAATCCCCACCTCGGCTTTCATAAACCACAACTCCTTCAGCTACCATCGACAAAAGTCAGTGAAATTACGACCCAAAGAATGGAGAAATAGGGTTGACATTTCGAAGATGAAAAAAACTAACTAATTTTTCAAGGCCACGAACCCTCAAATAGCCGGTCTTACGTCAGCGGCTTTCAGTCTCAGCCTAGTGTGAAAAGAATATTCTCACAGAAATTAAAATAGCAATTAGGATAGGGTAGGAGAGATGGGGGAAGCTAATGACGCAATTTCGGAGTGTCGTCGGGTCACTAAACACCGACAGACAGGCATGCACGTCTGCCCTAGCAACGGGGAGAGAGGTGGAGAAGCCATGTTTGAAGCCAGACACGGGCCCCAGGGGCATACCTAGATACCCAGTGAATTGATCTGACCAATCGTGTGAGTTGGCTTCTACCAATGAGGTGACTTGGAGTGGCAATAAGAAAGTTATGAGCTCTTAACCCTGCAAATGGACTTAGGGGCCATGAAATTTATTTCTCTGGGCTATGAATTGGACTGAAGAAACTCTACGCTAGCTTTGGTACCTAGGAATTACCGCGAAATTCCTGTTGTTTAAGTAGATCCCCGGTAAGATGATATCCAAATCTCGAAATATCTCGTCTGTGAATCACGGAACGCCTTATTTTGCTGGGGGCTATAAGAAGACGGTGAATCGTGGCTACTAATCTTACTCTTTCAGATCTTGGGAGCGAAAATATCTAAAACGGCGACGCAGCATATCGAAGAACTATTCAAAGGTCCTCTCAAAGAGGATCTTTTTATAATGCCATTTTGTTCGATGAAAAGATTGACATAACACCGAAGTGTCTCTTTCCTTACGCCTACAATGGTTACGCTCCATAAATACTACCCAGAAAGCCAAAGTGTTCTCAAACGGCCCGTCGTAATTCAAGCTGGGATTTCGATGACGACTTCACAGAGACCTTAACGTTAGCGGTTTAACATGTAGTAATCTATATTCTGCGTTTCAAGAGCTCAGATCTGACTAACGTGCATGCTCAAATGAGGGATTTCCTGGACAAGGAAACAAAAACCACTGACCAGGAACTTTTGGGTGTCTTAGGAAAGCATTCGAAGTGTCAAAAACGCAAAACTTGAAGTAAAGGCGGGTTCAGAAAGACGACAAGCCGATCCGAAGATCAAGACAATCCCTCAAAAAGCAGCAGTCAAGTCTCTTGACCAGTCAATAAGATACTATTTTTTTATCATGAACGCCCATACCAACATCAGTAATGTCGAGAGTGCTGGCAAGCGTGCCACAAGGATCGTCGCTGCGATGAGAGTAGGAGACGAAACCAAGCTTTAAGGCTCAGAAATGGACGCCAAAGACCACGATCCAACGGACTCTTCAACCGCCTCAGATACGTCTAGTCCCTTCGCCAGAAGTACTCACCGCCAGATTTCTTCCTCTGGCTTTTGGATCCGAAGTTGTAAGCATTGACTTGGAGTTATGTATGGCTGGATGCCCACAACGATGCAATGGACGCTACGCGCATTAGAATGAACCCATTTTGTGGACGCACGCAGCGCAGTTGTGCGGTCATGTCCCCACCCGGACTTCTGATGCGGAACTGACCAAATTACAACCCGTCTCGTCGAATCCACTTCGGCGTCATATTCACAAGTAGCGACTGACTAGGAAGCTATTATGGGCACGAATCGTACACAACTATCGTTTAAACTACGATAAACCTTCCGCTGCTCCTCGCTTCTGCTTGTTTACATCTGGAGGAAACACCGCTGTCACCACCACTAACAACACACGTAAAGTGCTTTCAGATGTGTCTTTAACGGCTATTTTTGATAGAAATAGCTCGAAAACACGGCCAAACACAATCCTGGACTCTCGAGCGTGCCTTCAAGCAGAAAAGTTGGCATACATTCTCGGTAATCTCTTCCCATTGGCCGGTCAACCCGAGGCTTTATAACCCCCATAGATCAATAAAACTCATTTTAACCTCCAATCAAGAGCAAGCTACAATTCTGGCTGTCCTTTTAAGATCCTCACTTTCAGCTGGCTTAAAATGGAAGAGAGAGGAGGGAAGACTATCTGGGTCTAAAGGGGAACTTTTAACTGAAGTTAGCGAATTGCTTTTTTAAACCCCCACCTCTTGCCGACAGAACAGCAAGAGCGCGTGCGCCTTAATTTTAAAGTGCGAAAGCAGTGAATCATCTAGAGTGGACACGCGATCCAAATACCTCTTTCCCCTAGTGAAATTCCAAACCTAGGCCCTGGAGAGCACCCATCAACACTTCCAAGCACACCCCAAAACGGTAATTTGACACTTTTTGAGAATTTAAAAGGCGAAAGAACGCACCTTGAAGCAGTGGAAAGTCTCGAAGGCGATCTGCTTCTCCTTGCTCTTGAGCAGATTCATCATGAGTTTGAGATTTTCCGGGTCAGCGATGTAGCGGTTCATGATCTCGCTGTTGTGGCGGTCCAACAGCAATTCACCGAGCAGCTGCACGGAAAGCACACTCCATTAGTCACAGAAGTTTCCAGAATGTTCACATCCAGGTAGTGCGTTGATAAGAGCTTATGGGTACTCGGGATACTCTAATCCTTTTAGCCATGCCCTTTACTATTGGTCTTGTGGTCAAATCAGTCCCCTTTATGGAATAGAGATGATTATAAATAAGAACAATCCCTCCAAAAAGGGCTCGACCAGACACACTACGTCCGTTTTATGAGCCATCATCTGTTCCGATCAGCTGATTGCTCTCTCAACGTGTAATTAACCTAGTAGCAAAAAGGAGTCCTCCCAATGGCTTTCAAACTGAAAGGAACTGATTTGAATTGCCTAAATGTTGCTAAAATTACTGTGCCCAATAAATTGCTGCTTTAGCAGAAACTGTGGACAGAGGATCTATGCCGTTTTGAGGCCACAAGATTGGCTTGATTCGTCAATATTCGCCAATAATCGGTCAGAGTTATGAGTTCTGGGTGAATCCGGGAGCATGCAGCGCCCTTTCAGTTGCTTTTGGCGATGTTAGCGGCAATAAAATCCACCACCACCACCACCAAACAGAGGCATGCATACACACACACACACCGAGGAATGCCTGACTTGAGCCAAACTGCACACACAACAACACACCACAACATGGCACAAGCGCACGTGTGTGAAACCAGGCAACAAACATGAACGAGTTTCCCTAGGTCAGATTCCGAGGGGTACCACCTGAAGTCGTGGTCAACAAGTGCAGGACTCAAGAGAGAAACCCTCCTTACCCTCTTACCGGACACTAACCACATAAAAGGACTCCTTACATGCAAAAAAGTTAGCTTGGGTACAAGAGTTGGCTCCTGCCCTGGGTTCTTATTGAGATAAGCAAGTCGGCAGCCATTCCGATTATGTGGTCTTGTTACAGGTGGAAAATTACAACACTATTTGGGTACACCCGCCATGATTAGATATTATTAGGTATTCAATACACTTTTTTCAAGCGATTTCGCAAAACAGGAGACTAGAGCTGCGCAAGCCTCTCCCAGTTAGTGCGATAATGCCAGACTAAAAGGCCAGTAAGCCAGGTACTGACGGGAATGACACACACCCTGTCTAACAAGTGGATTCCGAAAACGACGGTCACAAGGCTCCAGTATTAAAAAACCACACAAACTTGCAACGCTACGCTCATCAAACGATCCAGAGAAACAATAAATTTAACAAAAGGCCCTTTAGAGCCAAAAAGCACAACCCCGTTTAATCCAACGCGGAAAGAAGGCATGCTAGGTGGGAGTAAGGCGTTTCCTTTTATTCCGCTTCTTCCATTTGGAAGAAGATCGGGGTGAGGAATGAAGACACGCGAAACGTGACCCGCGGGGGACAATAACAAAAGTCGGACGCAATTCACCGGCAAAGTCACTTTTAACCGCGGACAGGGTGATCACGTGAAACACGTGGGCCGAGAGAGAGACGGGCGGGCGGGCGTGTGCATTGCCGCAGACGACGCGAATAAACAAAAAAGTACTCGTCCACACACCCACGCAAGTGGCAGAGGGGCTATTGATGAGACTAATCATGCATGCATGCACAACTCGATCCAAATAGGGCTACAACACTTTGAAGAAGGCCGCATTAAGCACACAGCTCTTTCTAAGGGGAAATTTGAAAAACTGGGACAGGTTTTTTTCCTGAAATGTGCCATGGAGTACCTACTAAACAACCTACCCATGATACCAAGACTCTCGAATTGGAATTTTCGCAGTCAGATGACGACACAAGTGGAGACTACTGAGTCTGGAAAAGTGCACATTTGTTCCAAACGAGAGTGGAATATCTTTACTCGATGGGAACCGAAGGAATGTGGAATTTAACACTGAATGCTGGGTACCCACTGGTGAAAAATATAACTGAGGGAATTAACAGCGTCACCCAATTTGGAGTTGTAAATAAGCGATAGAGAGAGAGAGCACAACAGGCCCGCCAAGAGCCTGACCCGATAATTACATTTGGTTGACCCCCCGGCATACGTACTAACGACCCAAACAAGGTTTAATATCGATTGCCTGCTCGCTACAAAAGTTCATACAAGTACACGTACCTTGAGAGCCTGGCGTTTGGTTACGTAGTTATCCGACGTGAGCATTTGCAGGTAGTGCTGGAAGAAGACATCGTAGTTGTGGATGAGGAAATCAGCCACCTCGGGTTTGTGGCGAGTGAGGAGATCACGGAGGGTCGCGAAGGCGTCAGAGCTAATATCGAAGGCTGTGCCTTGGACGTAGACAAAGAGCTCGTAGAATTCTTCCGTTCCAAGCACCAGTTTGGTGATACTATCACTGCGACAGGCGTCGCGCAGAATCTGGTGGATAGAATACACATGTTAAAAAAGAAATTTGGGTCAAATTAGAAACGTGAATGGTGACTTACAGCTCCGTAGTGAATGGCAGTTTCGGGCTTTTTGTAGCCCTGAAGAAGTTTCTTGAGAATATCCTGATTTTCGCAGAGATAAATTACCATTGGGTTAAATTTTATCACCGAATTGCGCAGAATATGGCCAAATAATTCAACGATTTGCTTACAGCTCTATTGGGGGGTGGTTTGACATCGTTACGAATCACACATACCTCGAATTCAATGGCATCTAAGTGATTGAGAATAAGAGGCACCATGCGACGGTTGATGATTTCTTGGGTGATTTCGGAAATAACTTCGCTAATTCTTGTCCTTTCAGAGTTTGAAAACTCTATATCCTTGTCTTTTCCGGAAACACGAGAATCTGAGCGATCTACCAGGGCCTCTTTCAGAGCACTGAGAGCCCTAGCAATTTCTTCCACAGCCTTCCGTTTGTCTTTATCACTTTTGCTTGGATTATCAAGAACCTGAAATACAATGTGACTTAAACAGACTATCAAAACATACCAACAAAGCTTCATTTATAGCGGCAACATACTCTCGAGGCTGTTTGTGTTTGTTAAACATCTGCATCACAGGCATAATGACCAATGGCAAGCTTTAAAGAAAAAACGGTTTCTTTCACTATTAAATTAACCAAAATGACAATAAACGTCAAAAACAGGAACACAACACCGACTAACCCGTAACGAGCCCAGTGCAAAAGCGCCACTAGTTTGTGGACACTCAAACACATGCTAAGAGGTTATCATATTAATATAAAAATAAAACCATTTACCTTATTCATACTTCAGAAAAAACCTTAAATATTCTAAATCGTGAAATATTGCGTTAAATTGGAAATGGTAAAAATAGATAAGACTTAAATGGAAACTTAACACTAGAAAAATATAATAAATGATGGTCTCTCTTCAGATGAAATCAACATTTTTGTTTAAGAGGTTAAAATTTTTGATTTTACCGAATAAATGCAGAAATATTATTTGATAAGTTATGTGGTAAAATACTATATATCAGTAAATTCATATTTATACATTTAATAATCTTTGAAATCGTTAATTCGTCTAGTTTTCAGTTAAAATGTTATAGATTTATTTAACAATTCAGAATGAGAAAGTCTCCAATTGGTTTTAATCTTGGACTAAGCCTACAGTTCCAGATTTTCCAATAATGTGATTTGATAATTCCCAGCGCTCCTGCAGAGTACACGATCCCATTGGACCGAAACTTGTTTATGGCAGTAGGATGTCTATTTACCACCTGATTCTCCGAAAATCTCTGATAGATTTTATGTTATTCGTCCTCGAAATTCTACGTCTACTTTATCTGTCTTCCATGAAAGCAGGCTGTCCGGTGAAAAATTGATCTGTTAGTTTCTACCAAGCAGCGTGTTAGGCTTTCTAACCAAGATCCCTTAAAAGACCTGCTGTTGTGTGCGATGTTCAATTAGCTTGAAGTATATTTAAACCCAATTTTAATGCTTGGATCTAGAGACACAAGGAAACGTATACATTGAAGGAATCCGGCATTCTAAAATGTAGTAATAGTTGATACCAAAATCGTCGAAAACCCATCACCCAATGATTCCCTCCAGGTAAGCAATTATTAAAATGCAGCTTGTGCAGTAGTAATGCCTTCAACTCTTCTTTGCTACAGAAAACGTTTAGAGAATAATTCTATGTCAACTTCGTAAAAAAACAGTGAAAACATTACCGAAGAGTGGGAGATTTCTCCAAAAATCACGGTTAGTCCAAAAGCTCTTCAAAGAACCTAGGGAACAAAGTAGCGAAGCGGTAATTACCTATCCACATAATGAAGCAGCTGTCACTGAAAAAACAAATATGGTCTTATTGTTTACTTCAGAACAGATCACTCCGAGATATGGCGTCTGCTACAGGTATTTAAGTTACATGAAAACCTTGATTTCGGTACCTGCAATGGTACATACTGCTTCATATCGACTAAATACATAAAAATCTATTAAATTTTGACATTTACAGCCACGAAATCGCAGAGAAATACAAGGTGTTTGATCATTTTCAATATTTACGCATTCTTTATCTCAGTACGTTGTAATACCTAAGGATTTGACTTCCTTGTAGGAAGGCGCAAAGGTGGCAAATCAAACAATCGTTTATTTCTTTTAGGGCTAACGACGATAGCAGTCTGAAACAAAATTAAAAGCATTCTCGCCTGATACGTTTTGAACGAAGCAAAAATGAAGTCCATAGGATACCTTCGAGGTCGACGCTAGAGATGGCAGTGTGGAAAATGCTACGAGCAAGCTATTTTGAAATCTTATAAACAGAAATGCAGTATAAAGCAGTTACTGGCTAATCCAATTTTCTGAACAAGTGTTTGATTCTGAAACGATCATCATACTATTCGACAACTACTGAACAATTTTGGGCTCAAAGTTAACATGAACATTAGGGTCACAATATTCATGCGAAAATGAGGGATTTCTGGTGTGAAGAATCCCAAGAAAGATATCTGTTAGCCGTTTATCTTCAACAATGTAAAATGATTCGACGATGAGTAAAGCCATGAATGCAGTAAGCCTTTGTATACAGGCAATGATGTGTTAGGTTTATAAACGTGCAAAGCACCAGTTAGTGAAAAAACTCTTCATAAATAACATACTAACCAGGAGAATTGGGTTAATGTTGCAGATCAGTGCTCGTTTCGGTGGTTCACTCGAATAACTGTGACCTTCAAGCACGTTTCAAATTATCTGAGTTGAAGCAAATTGTTGCTAGGCTTCAGTGGAATCTATGTCTTCTACTGCAACTCTTTGTGTCGATAATCAGCCAATTTCGTATCCATCATGTATTAACTGATTTAATTTGGGCCGAACCAGATTTTTACTGGAAATTCATCCATTCTGTTAAAGAAAAAAGAATGTAAAATATACCGCAAACTGCACAAGATGTAAAATACTCCAGTTAGGCTTTTAAACTGTTTTTCACCATTTGTGGCCACAGTTAATAAGAAGATATAATAATGAATTAAGTTGAAATGACGCACAAGACTTTCGACAATGCACGGATCGAAGATACTGATTAGTCAAATATTTTTAGAAGTTCATTATGAGATATTCCAATGTTTACGTATTATTGGGATTATGTAAGTGAGGGACTACTCAGCAAAACTAACATTTAATCATCTCACTTATAGGTTTCATATAATTGGATTTGAAATTGTAAGATATCGTAAATTCAGTATTTGAAGAACCAGAAGTAATCCGAAGATAACCTCTCAACATTCTGACATAAGGTTTAATTATCAACTTTAAAGACGTTTTTGGCAAAATGACTCATTTTATTACTCTTAAATTGCGGCGTTTTTCAAAGTTAGGACTTTGTTAAACTTTTTAAAAACTTGCTATTTGACCTAGTAGCAGCGGTACTTCGGTTAGCCTGTATCTGGTATTGTAAGGCATATGTGAAACAATGGGCCAAAAGCACTTGTCACATGGTAACTCAAATTTATTTATTCGATATTTAGGAGCTCCGAAATCTAATGTCAAAGAAGAACTTTCCCCGGGAGGTAGCTCATATATTCATTATCATGTTTGCAAAACTCCTTATCATGAGTTTGTCCCCATGTCGGCTTTTTTGCCTTTCAGCTGGTGGTGATCAATATCACGAAATTCAACTCCCAGTTAAGAGGAGGTTAGTTTTTCAGCCGTTTTCTCGTTGATACATGCTAGGATACTAAATATCAAATCCTTGTTCCAGGTCATGTACAGACGTTTTCTGTTGCGTCCTCTTCCTCCTATGTATTGCAATTCTAGGGGTCATTGCTGGTTTTAGTGAGTATTGATTTTAAGTGTCAGAATGCATTATGATTTAAGCTAAAAATGTATCTTGCACTGTCAATTTCAGGTTTCACCATGGGTGATTATCGTAGAATTGTTTTTCCGAAAGATTCTCGAGGCAAAATTTGTGGTTTGGATTACCCGTAGGTTTCTAGTTTATCCACCTTGCAAAGTTTCATCCACTCAGCATGAGCCCTCTTTAATGCTTTTTATATTAGTGACCAAAAATACCTCTATTTCTACGACATCATGTCCTGTTTGGACTTACCTGAAGTGGTCATTCAGTTTGGCTGTCCTACCAAACAGGCAAGAAGCTATGTTTTCCCGCCATCTGCCATTTGAATCGGTTCATTTTAAACGAAAAAAATATTTTTGTAGGTGTGTATCAGCAAGTGTCCGAACTACACATGGACACCGGACCTAGGGGACAATGAGGAATCGCGTCTGAAGATGATTTGTGAAGGTGGATTGTCCGCTGCCCATGCAGATTATAAATCCAAGGTAAACAGCAGTAATTTAATCCAGATTACGAAGACAATTTTTATTAGCGCACAAATTTAGGATACTGATTTCTCTATCCATGACCGAGATTTAAAGAATTTTAGGTTTCATTTTAAAGAGTGGATTTCGGGAAATTGTCACCTTAAAAACCATAGTGTTAATTTATCTATTGGAATATCGCGGTAAGAATGTGAAAAAAATCAATTGTTTTTTTTTTACACCAATGAGAAATTCTCTAGCAGAGTTGATGTAGTCTCATTCTCTTCCTTGATTGGCTGATTGACTTTTAGCATCCAAAATATGGCTTGCTTTTTGTGGTACTGGCCACAGTACTTACTCACACCTTTACCAATAACAAGGTTGTGTTATTGTTTGGTGTTCGTGCTTACTTCCGTATGCACGCTCCTTTGTGTTCAGGGTAGTTCGATAAACCACAAACCGCATTCTAGACGTCATGGTACTTTTTAAAGTGTGCCGTCAAAGCCCCGCTAGCATCATGGCAGAAAGCTATCAATCACTATCGTCTGAGTGTCCGGCGTGGTTCTTATAAACTAGCACTCGACACATCAATGACAATCGCTTTTGCTTTATTTAGAAGGAAGTGAATTGTCCCCTATTTGTACCCATTATTTGAGTACATATTGAACACGCAAGGCGAATAGAGATGGAGCACGGGTGTATCTGACTAAACCCAAATATAGCTTGTAGACCGCTCTGAATTCCGTGCCGAATGTTCTGCCCTCTCTCCCAGGTATTCATACGCTTGGATAGGGATGAACTCAAGCCAAATTGATTAGGTATCCTAGTGGAGTTGTGTGCAGCCAGCTTGAAGAATCTGCCAGTTGGCTGTGAACGGAAAGGCCCTACTGGTCACCAGTTCCTCGATTTTCCCACCACCATCATCTTCCCCGCTTTTATGAGACACCACACCGAAGACGTGTGTGTGTCTGTTTGTCTTGGTTCTATTTGCGCGCCTCTAGGTGTATGCATGCCTGCGACATTTCTTGAGGTAAACAGACAGTAATTAGCGGAAAGCGTGAAGAACCCACTGGTTTAGGTGCTAGACTCTGTACCCGAATAGGGTAGAAAACTGCCACTCTTGTTGTAATTCCTGGTTGAAAGCTATTGAGGCTTTAAGTAAGTCAAATCGATGTCTGAAAATGCAAATTAATTACTGTTATCGGGTACTGACGACCATGTTTGACTTCCTGTGCTGAGGCACGGCATAAGTCCCGCTGCAGCCAGGGTCTGGAATTCCACATAGGAATCATCTGAATTCACCTTGTGGGGGGTGTGGACAAAATAGTGGAAACACCTTGGAAAGTCAACAAAATATACCGATTCTCCAATTCATTGATTTATAAAATCGCAGATTGTTTCCAAAGGAATTTTAGCCCATTCTCTAAAATTCACCATAAGTGCTCCTTGATAATGAGATTGAGGTGGTCTTGGGATTGTGGTGGCCAGATGGTGAGATACTCAACTTCATTAAAATATTCCTCGTGCCGCCATTCTTACAAAACAGTTCCAGCTGTATGAATTGGCGCTGCTTAGTCACCTTGAAAGATGGCAATATTCCCCATTGGTCCGGTGCGTATTTCCAATTGATGGCGCTGCAGATCATCTTGACGGAACCTCTGGGTTAAATGCTTCTTTCGGTTGTCTCCAAGGTGTGAAAAACCACATTTTTTCCACTGCTTGAGGGACAGACCAATTCTTGAGATTCCCACATCACCACTCTGAACACCTCGAAACATCTGTCCTTGAGAACAGAGGTTTTTTAATTGTAGCTCGTCCATGGTGGAATGCAGCTCTCTTTTGCAGTCTCCGACAAAACCGAGTTCTTTAGGTGTTCATTGAGGAGCTCTTTAGTGATTTTTGGAGCCGTGGTCTTGTGCTCCTCTAAAAAATCGATTTAGAGTCCGACAGTCTCTCCCAGATGACTTTGACTTTCTGCCGGACTCGCTGAGGACGGCTTTTTTCCCTTCTCTTTCAAGGCGGTAGTCATTAATTATGAGACAGTACCTCTTGAAACGCTGACACTAGCGTCTGCCGCCATACAAGCCCCAACAATTTGAACTCTTTGGAATTTCATGAGGTCTGCCATTTGTTTTAGATTATAAGCCATTTTTATTACTTGTAAAGAACAGTTGTTCTAAATAAACATATCGAATAAGTAAAACAAAAACATTACAATACACATATATCAAGTTTTGATTGTTTATACAATTTTTAGAGACTATGAGGAGAAAATATTAGGCCCAACTCCTGTATATTACCCACTTAAAAATTGCGTGGCTCAAACCCCCAAAAGCCGTGTCAATTTGGGGAAATTTAGACCACATGGGTGTCCTTTGGACTGTCTGCAAACCATCTGTTATTCTGCCAGTTGTTGACACAACTTTTTTCTCATTGGAAAGGAACCGGGGTGTTGGTGTTTCACCTACCTGTGATGTTTTCCCCTTCTTTCGAGGGCAAACTACCCCAAATAAGATGATGAAGTACCAATACCAGAAGGAGAATGGAAACCTTTTGTGTCTTGTCCAACCTCATAAATTACCTAAAAACTTTAATTACTGCCGACGTCCGTCTATGGCTGTTCCAAAAAATCTCGTGAATGCACACTATCTCCTAGGCTTTGTTTGTTCGGGAAACGCTTATTCCAGATAGCATAGTAGAATGAGTAGTTCGTAGTTTTCCATCCAACTGGAGATGTTCACCCCTGACTTGAGAGCCCGGATATTGACTGATGAGTCCCTCTAGTTATTCCTACAAGGCCTAAATGCACAAAACATGGAGTTGACTCATCTGACAAGAGGGCCTATATTTTTAGTAACCTCTTTAGTTTTTTCTGAGCCAATGATGAGGAGGTATTATTAACCAATAAGAATTTTGCTGCTATCTAATATAAACTAGCGATTTCACAAGAAGAAAAAACTCCAGAATTAAAACTATTTATTTGCAATAGTTTTTTTGGCTATTTATTTGTTTCCGGGAGTCGTAAATTGTTTTTTTTTCATGCGGGCAATCCGTTATGTCCAAAAACCGGTGTAATTTTAGGAAGTGTTGGGATTATTTACGCTCTTTTTGTGATGTCTTTGAAGTTTAGGAGGTTTTAAGTTGCATTTTATTTCATTTTAAGCTCTAATTTCAGACTTTTTATTTCTGTCTAATCAAAATCCGTCAAGGCATTTGTTTTTTTCCCTGGCTATTACCGTGTAACTGCGACGGTCTTCATTAGCATATGTTGTTTTCGTCCTGGTGATGCTACAAAATATGATTCTTCTTCTTCTCCCAGTAATAAGCCATTTACTGAGCAGTCCCATAATTTATGTCCGCATTTTATTTTTCTTAAATTGAATGCAATTAGAAGTTGAGCATTATTTATGTTTTGATGTATTTAAAATAGAAAACAGGTGCAAATACCTGGCAGTGTTGGATTTGTTTGCGGGTTCCTGTGATTCCTTTGAAGTTCAAGAGTTTTTAAGTTGTTTTTTGTTGCATCTTAAGCTCTAGTTCTCTTATTTTGTCGGATCAAAATCTGTCTGGGAATTTGTTTGTTCTCAGGGTATTACCGTGGTAACTGCGACGGTCCTCATTAGCATGTTTCTGGTCATGCAAAAATGTCACATTGATTGGTGATGGATAAACGGTTAGTCCTTTTAATTAAGACTAATCGATACTGAATTTAAAGCACCCAATCGTATTAGTGTACATACTCCGTCTCTCTCGACCAATGATCATTAAGGTGAATTGGCAGACATCAACCAATGAGCTTGACGATTTTCTGTTTCTCATTCATTGCCCTCACTCTGGTTGCGTGTCAATCTAGCAACCATCACTAGACACCAGACACCACCAGTCTAGACGTTAAGAGGCAAATCTTGGCAGATATGAAAACCACAACCCCCCTGGAGAAGCAAATCTTGCTGCTTATCCAGTTTAAAATAAATAAAACGATTTTTGTCTAATAATTTTATGCCATTCCATAAGTTCTGTCCAGATTGTAGCTTCTTAAATTGATTGAAATGGTTTATAATATCTAATGGAACTGAATGTCATTTTTGTGTTTTGATGCATTTAAACTAATCAAATTCTCTTTTGGAGATCAATTAAGTTAGAATTTGCTAACATGGAAGCTCTCAAGAAATTATTTGAGGCGCGTAATGTTTAAATGGAGTACAAGAAAGGTAACTCAGCTGCCGACGAAGCGGTTAATGGAGAAGAATGTGGGAATTAAAGAAATTGCAAAAGACGGTTATGCGAAATTCACAAGTGGAGATTTTGCACAGAACCATATGGGATCACCCGAGTGCACAAGAATGTTAAAAATGTTAATTATTATTTTGTCATAAAATCGCCCAAACCTAATGAGGAGATCTCCATAGAGTTTGAACTTTCATCCTGTGAAGATGGACGTCGACGTAGTTCATGGGAAGCTTAAATCGAGAACTTAATACCACGAAGAAAGGATCATGTGAATCAGAGCACATTTAGTTCATGGATTTAAATATTCGCGGAATATTTTAACAGCAGTTAAAGTTGAATTATGTCACTGGGTGTCAACACCCAGTTTCATACCAAAAGATGTCCCTAGACATCTATGAGTTTCCCACAAAATTTATTCCTCGTGAACGCAATTTGTGCTAACTGAGGAAACTTTAAGCACTCAAAGACGTAATCGACGACTGTATTTCGGGAAAAATTAATCTAAAAGCAAAAAATCGGAATTTTTACAAAGTACCAGCACTGATATTTTATTGTGAATTAATTTGATATTTATTTCAATCTCTTCTTAACAGTCCGTCAGTGACCTGGTAAAGAGTGGCGTCTGCGCTCCAAAGGTTGTTCCGACAGAAAATAGTAAGTCGTTTCGATTGTTTCATCTTCATCTAGGTGATTGTCTTACTTAGTGATAAAATTTTCTAATAAAACGAGTTCTACAGCTTTTCAGAGGTGCCTTTTGTTAAAATGACTCCATGATTGCATAGACTAAGAGCTTTGGAGATTCTCAAGTGTGTGTGTTTTCATGATTGCTATCACGAAAACCTTTCTGGAATTAAATATTTTATTGTCTTGAATTCAGAGGTCTTTAGAAAGCCAGATTATTGTCTAAAAGGCATCCAACAAATTCTATCCGATTTTAAAATAAATGACCAATTATGACATTAAACCGGATTTTCTGGAAAATGATAACTTTCCTGGTAAAAAATAAGGTAGGGTCTCTACAGGGTCGTATTTCTGTCAATTTCTCCCCATAGAATCATGTCTGAGTGGATTTATCTTACCTTACCTCAAAGTGCAAGACTTGATGATAATGATGATAACTCCTTGGTTATGAGTTCTGACATGTTTCAACCTGTTTTAAGTTGCTAATTTTACTGCTACTTAGACATCCGCTAGCATATTTTACCTGTTGAGTACTTGCACATGAGTGGCAGGGATTATGGCTCTCAACAACTCAATGTCGGTACAAACAAAACATTGTCTGTAACGCCTTAGATTGGACACGTTCCAACTTGTTGTTAGTCCTCGTTTTCAGTTAAGTTCACTAATAAAGATGCCAGGAGTAAGGCCTACCGAAGGATTTATACATAAACGAGACTTGAAGAAACTGTGTCAGATTCAAATGCACGGACTGAAAACTCACGTGGGTCGAGCAAGTGGAATGTTAGGCAGGATTAAGATCCCTGCAGCAAAATTGCTGACAGACGCAAACTTGTACGAAACTTGGACCTCAAACCTCAACTACTGCCTTATTTGGCGCCGTTTGTGAGCAGAACGGCACTAATCGCCAAAGACTGACCACTTAAACAACCACAGAATAAAAGCAACAGCCTTTGAAGAGTTCCTTCTCCTCAACGAGAACGGTGCAATTTCCTTAGTTACTCACTCTCTTGTAAATTAATTAAATAAATAATTTTTTTTTCTGATGAAACTGGCAAAGTTCTCCGCTCTCCAGACAAAGTGATTTCGATCAATTTCCTCGCGCCTTTTTAGTGGGTCCGGTGTTTATTAACCATTGAACTCAACAGTGTTCTATCTAAATTCTTACTTATTAAAGAAGGTGAAAAAGTTATTTTTCCAGGGAGAAAACAACTGTTTCGGACCCCTTAAAAGTACACCAGCTGGTCTGTATTAACCCTTTGGGAAGAGACACTATGTTTTATGCACAAAAACATGTTTTTTTGTATTTCTAAAAGTATTTGGAGGTAGGTATAATTAGAGATTGATCTAGGGTCAAAGGTCACATAGAACGAAGCATGGTGGTCATTTCAAGAGAGAACCAATAGAGAAATAGTTAAGACAATGCTCGGTCTCCCTTGTAAATTTTGAAGGAGAGGGCGCATTCATCACGATTCATTCACCAGAATATCTATTCTCAAATCAGTTACTGATAATTGGCGAATAGCAGTCTTAAGTCACGATCAAATATGCTTGAATAAAATCCCTCAATAAATATTCAACTTTGGTGAGTTGAAATTCAAGCGGTCAGGAACTAGAACTGAAAAGACGCCAAAAAACGGGAATTTATGGTTCGATTTATATAGAATCACCTGAAATCATTGTTAGAACGGAATAATTATTTCGAGTTTGATTTGAACCTTGAAAAATTGATGTATTTTACTTTAATAGTTTCATGATAATATAACTAAATAACAGCGCAGATCGTGATTGGCTACTTGGAAAATTTATCTAACCTTCGAGTTGGCTTTGATTGGTGGAAATTCCCCCGTGGAGAACCCATGTTTACATCATACTTCGACGTTGCCTAGGCTTTGTGAAGACACTTAGAAATTTTAAACTTCTATTAGGTAAAGTCTACAGTCGTTTCTCGTTTTGTTCAAACCAAACAAATGTGTCAACCGTACATCGGCCATGCCTCAGCAAAAGTCCAAACACCAAACTGGTGATAATCTTCTGTCCAAAAGTACAAGTGGGCATAAGGGCCTCAGGGGAATTGCCTATTAAAATGGGAAATAGTCCATTACCACTCCAATTTAAGTGGCACATAAATATTTGAACCGGGCACTAACAGGACAAATTGGTCGCTCTTTTCTTCAACGCAGGGAATTCGACTAACCCTTTCTTAACTCAAATTGCCAATTAATTAAATATGCACGTGCTGAAAACAGCGTTCAGTACCTGTACACAAAAGATATGTGAATGCGAAAGAGTTCGATTTGTAAACATACTCATCTCATTGTTGACCGCGCTGCTGTTTAGTGATCCAAGACCCCACATCGATTGATTGTGTCGGATTTATTTAAACAATTATTTCGAGTTGACAGGGAAGGCGCAAATAGGCTAATCTTTCGCTCTGAGGGAGAGACTTTTGTAATTTGCATCTTTGCGTGAGAGCTTTAGGCGGTGAGTTCGTTTAATGACCGCACAGGACCGCCATGGGCACTGTTTTAACCCCAAAAGTCCACTCAAACGGCTAATGGCAGGACCCAGCAGTCTGTATTCATCAGAAATTTAATCATTTTTCGTTTTTAAAGATAAAAGTGACTTCTGCAGGTCTTCTCATAATCGATTGGCTTTAATGATTCCAGGAAATTGTATTATTTCTCTTAATATCCAACAAAGGTTTCCCTTTTTGAAATCAACGCCCCTTATTTTGGGTATAGATCTGACTCTGTAAACGTCTTAATCACCACTGATTCCAAAGCCTCTGATCAATTTTAGTTTGTGGCTCTTGGATTAGCTAGTCGCAAATTTAATTTCTAGATTGTTAAATATTGTACTCATTTTTACAGAGTTGATGATGAAAACGGGAAGAATATCCAGTTTTGGTCCCATAAAATAGAAAGAGACTTTCCTAGAAAGCAGGTTGAATGAGAATTTTACAGGTTTAATATATTCCTGATTTTCTTGATGATGTCTGTATTTTTTTTTGAAATTATCCCTCTTTAATCCAAATTGTCCTTATTTGTGTTTACAACCAAATCGACAAACTATTTTTTCTTTTTCGTTTAACTCTCAAAACCACGACCGAATCGCTTAATAATCGCACTACTTTATTAGATTTTTTTCGGTTTTTAATCACTCACCGCTATCACTTTTTGGCATCATTTTTATTATTTTAATTTATGTTTGCCTAAATGGGACATTCTTTGTGCTTTACTGTTTTGCATCTTGATTTTTTTGATGGAAGTAAAACTTTTTGGTGATTTATTTATCAAAAGTAGACTGTATATTAACATTTGTCCACGGGAATTTCAAATTACCTCTAAGAGAATCAATTTTTACACTTTAATGATGGTTAATATTCATCTAAATACATTTTAATAAAAATATTTTCCAACTGCTATGGTAACTGTGTAATCATGAATTTTTACAAATTCAAGGAAATTTCAATCAAATTTTTGAAATAAATACAACGTTTAATGGTTGATGCGAAGGGTTAGTTGTTTACAGCAA
Organism: Anomotaenia brevis; assembly: GCA_030710315.1. NCBI lineage: Eukaryota > Metazoa > Platyhelminthes > Cestoda > Cyclophyllidea > Dilepididae > Anomotaenia > Anomotaenia brevis. Next base: position 536,432 of record JAUOZQ010000050.1, read on the forward strand.
GGCCCATTCTTAAATAAATTATTGAATAATAATAACAATTTAACCGTTAAAAAATATTTTATAAAATTGCAAAAAAACTGAGTATATTTTATAAAATGTCCCGACTATTCGCAGTTCACTATTTCCTGTATAAATCTAAACCCGCATTTCTCCAATATCAAAAAAATTTGAATTTATAAAAAACTTGGAGCTTCGAACTTAATTTTCGAGGCGTAAAATAAGAACTCTGGTATTTTTTACGTTTGTTTGGTTTAAAGGTGCAAAGTTATTACTCTTCTGTAGAGGTAGAAAATGTGGTTAGGGTACCACACTGTTAAAACCTTTGTTGTTTCAATAAATTTAATGGAATCTCCTGTTGATAAATCGAAATTGACACGTCCCTCTTGATTTTTAAATCAAAAACGGAGCTCCTTCATCTGTAACATATTTATCTAAATGAAAACTTTATGTGTAATATATTTATAAAGAATGTATTTTGTGATAAGTCTCATCTTATGAATCAAATATGTACTGTTTTTTTCATTGTGTTAGTTCTAAACACGTTTTTGGTTCACTTAACAATGTTTAAAGAATCGGGTTGATTTTTAACTTTAAAGCGAATAGTCAAAGTCAAATAGTTCAAAGTCAGTTATTGGTGATATTCTCTATAAAGAAATATTTGTATTGTTAGTAAAGTAGGTGCTTTAACACGAACGGATATTAAATAAAGTGTTCCTGTACATATTTCTGTAAAAAACCCGCGTTTTATGAGGCGTTATTAACTGAAATTCTCCCAGAACCAAAGTGCAAGGCATTAATGCCTCCGAACGAACCATAACGGCTTCCGTTTTGTTTGTCGATGCAAAAATGCAGTCCGAATTCTGTAGCTCGACCAGCAGTCCCCTCAAATTTGATAGAATCTTCGGATTATTAATTAGTAATTAATTCTGCTCCCTATTTTCTTTGTACTCCTCACGAGTTCGCAAAACATCAGTGCTAATTACCACGAAAAGGTCAAACCAAATGGCCAATTGATCCCCCATCTGCTGAACAATTTTATTTTGCAATTTTGTAAGTATTATTCGACAGCCTTTTCTACGTCAGCTTGAGGAGAATCGAATCGGAGAACCCTTCAGCTGAGGCCTAACATTGGGGCGACGTTTGTGGTCGTCATAAAATCGTCATCTGACATCCATGCAAAATTAGACGATTTCAAATGATCGCTAACTTGCTTTTCTCTAACTTCTTTGCAGTTCTCGGACGCTGTGTCCCAAAGGACCTCTTTGTCGAACTTGATCGTCGTCAACGTCTTGTCATGTCCAACCCAGATACCGAGAAACCACCACCTAGGTAATTTTGCCTTCCATTTTATTAATTTTTCATTTAAATTTTGAAATATCTTATTAATTAACTGTGATACTTATTTAAGATTTTTTTGTTAAAATCCGTATTCGATTCTGGTTTAGATTTATTTTTACTTTACTATTTTTGTTGTCACTTTGAGTTTGTTTTAAATGTCGATTTCTCATTGGTTTCTTAAAAGCGACAACGAGTGAGTGAAATGTAGTTTTCTTTTTTTTCCCCCGAGTTTTTGGTGACTTATGATTGGTGAACACTGCCTTACACACACACACACACACACACACACAGAGCATGCTAATCAGTTTTTTGGGAAAAATTGTTGGTTTTTTATTGTTTATTTTCAATTAATTAGGCAAATTGATTTGATGAAAGCAAAAAAACGGCAAAAAAAGTAACTGAAACGGGGCATTTCAAAGAATTATGACCAATTGAAGTACTTTACGTGAAACAGCCTAAGTATCAAACCACCTCATTTTTTTTAAATTGAACGATATTTAAGGAGTATCTTGTAACCATTGAAGGAGCTGAACATTATTTTTTTTATTAAGATTAGTTTTACAGAACAATAAAATGAAAAATCGCGTGATTGAAGCCCTGTTAGAATGGAGGTACCCTAGAATCGTTTGAGGCCTGTAATATTTTTTTATGATTTCAAGAGAGGATATCGAGAAGGGGTGGCGCTTCATCCACAAAAGATCGAAGAATAACTCGGTTGGGCGAAGATTCCTTGTTAACCTTATTCTCTCGACTAATTTTGGCCACTTGTTCCACTTAGTCAGTAATCATTATAAGAGGAAACAAAAACTTTATGCAACTGTTTCTTTTTTGATTAGCACAGCTTTACACCAAAGTGCACAAACGCCTTTTGAATCACTAATATTTACTTTTGTAATTAAATTTAGTTTTCCCTCGATTGTCCTGGGTGCTCGGACCTTCGTCACACGGCTCATTGAGGATCTCATACGGTCGTGGAAGGTGATTCTTGCGTAAGTTTCTTCTTTTCAATTTATAAATTTATTCCTCGTTCGAACGCAATCATCCTATTATTATTCTGCCTTGATAGAATCGGGATGTTTTTTGTTGCAGTTGAACAAAATCTCCGTTTTTATGGAAATGTTCTAAGCTCAGTCCAGTTCTGAAAAGCGAAAATTTCATCGAAATGCAATATTATTGCTAAACGATTCACAAAAAATTGTGAAGATGAAAATACCAACCTTTGAAGCACAGGCGCCACTCCTAATCGGGATCATCGTTGGACTGTTGGAAAAAAAGGAATTTTAAAATGAAATTCGAATTGTGTTCCAAAGACATCCGAGTCGATGTTTTGTCCTTTCGATTATAAATTTAATATAATTTCACAGGATAGACCGAAATCTCTGAGGAATGATTTAAAATATATTTATTTTATAAAATCAACACAGGTCAAGGCACTTCACACTTCGAAGTTCGTAGATGGGATGACGAAGTTTTCGGAGCCAGGATGTGTCTAAGTTTCACTCCTGTCGTTTGTAAAAAGAAGAAGAATAACTGTGAAGCAGTAAACTTGCTCAATCCCAAATTCAAGCCATGAAGAATGCCAAGCCTTTTAACTATCTCATCGAGAGTTATTCGTTAATCATCTTCGGTGGAAGTTTGAGGAACAGCTACGACGTTTTCGCCTTCCATAAGATCGAGGGTGGACTTCAAATTTAAATTTAACTTTCCGCTAAATCAACTTGTAGATTAGACTTTCTTGAAGCATGAATTGGGTATATTTTTTCAAGGGAATTAAGCGTGGTTGTGAAACACCAAATCTCTTCGATTCATTTTTTCATTTTTTTCATTAGTTTTTTTCATTAAAATCATTTGAAAGCTTAGGAGCTTATTTAAACTGAGTGATTGTCTCTAGCCTTATTCGTCGGCTGCCGAGTTTCCTTTCTGAACTCTTGAAGCATCAAGTTATTCTCTGATACTTCCAAGTTATCAAACGCACTTTAATTTCATTATTCTACAAAATAAAATTTGGTCCGTTTAAATTAGATCCCATTACATTAGGCGCTATAAAATGCTCTTTAAATGTCGTTCGATTTTAACAAGTTGGAATTCAGACAGAACGTCGGCACTGCACGCATCCATTGTCTGTAAATCGAGTCTGTAGTCCATTTGGGTTGCCGAAATTGTCCACTTATCACGTGACAGGCGTAGTCATGTTCGCCCGCAGACGTGGTAAGTACTGACACCAAGCTAAAAAGACGAAGGCGCATTCTTTCTACGTACCGTTTCGAAGATTTTTCGGTGCATGCTTGATCGAGGTTTCATTTCAGGGTTTTGCAACTTGAGAGTTTAACTAGTACCAATTCGGAGTGTTTAGAATATATTTACAAGACGCGTTGAAGTTGTCCAATTTAAAACGCTTCATCTTCATTCGTGTAGTTGATTCAAGCCGGCTACTTCAAATCTTGAAGGCCGAATGGACACTTCACGAGACCAAAAAGGGACGAGTTCTCGTGACCTAGCCCATGAGGCACTTGACCTGTCTCTGTCATGTTCGTCATCAAATCCGTCACTTCTAGAAATCTGTTTCAATATATATCCACCAGAATTACCGCTAACTCTGAGCTCTTACGGTTTTCAAGAAATCGGAAACACGATTTTCGACGCCGTAGCTTGAACAATTTTACTGTGGCGGAGGTTCCAACTCGTCCGGTTTCGCGATGATTGGAATATGATTTTTTGTGAATTTTGCTGATTCTGTTAATTTGTTTTTTATTTCATTTTTGTTCCAAACAGATGTCTCCTGGTGGCAGCTCTGGCTTCCTTCCTGTGGATAGTCCTGATGCGAGTTTGTACCTGTGCCATGGTATACTTCACCTTAATCGTATTCATCGCCATGTTTGGTCTATGTAAGTGGTTAAAAAATATTTCCAGAAAAAAAAACCAAATAAATTCATGTACACCTCCATTAATTGGTCTTTTGTTTCCTTTAGCCACTGGCTTCTGCTTCTGGAGATACGTGGAGACCAAGAAATTGGTCAATAAACCACCACCCTTCTTTTTAACGCTGGATATAACTTATTATCTCCGATATTCCACTACTTGGCTCGTTCTAGGTAGCTCGCTTTATAAAATAATGCCCCTCTTTTTCTCTCACTAGGCATCATATCCGCCATAATTCTCTTTCTTGTTCTGCTAATAATAATTTTCTTGAGGAAAAAGATCGCTTTGGCGAATCGCGTTATCGGAGAAGCTAGCAAGTAAGTGAAATCACAACCTCAAATAAAACGTCTACTTAAATGATTTCAGTAATGGAGTTTATTTGTTTTAGGGCGATAGGACATTTACCGGTGACACTGTTTTGGCCCATTGTGCCCTTTATCTTCATTGTCGGCGCAATCGCTCTGTGGCTGTTTGTAGACCTCAATCTCCGATCAATAGTGGTCTCAGAGGGTGTCTACTTCTCCCGAGCAACTCCGGAGCCGAAAAACAAGCTCTCGAAGGAATATGTCGAGTGGGTTTTCGCCAATGCCATGAAGTGTGATCCTTCCGTAAGTTGAAGATTCCCCGGGTTATTCTAATTTGTTGAAGATTTTGGAGTCATTTTAATGTGTTTTTAAATGCATTTGTAGGCAAACTATACCCAAGGACAATTCTGCTTTTATGTGCGTCATATTGCTACTTCGTAAGTTGTTTTCGCTCGGGGTTGTATTTTCATCTATAGTTGGTGAAATTTCCCCTAGGAAAAATTTCCTAAGCCTCCAAAACACCAATCCGTCATGTCATAACCTGAAATTGCATACAGTTTGACGAAAAATTACCGACTTTCAGCAAGCTTTGGTTGATTAATAAACTCCGTTTTATGTAGTTTGTACACGTATCTTGGTAACCCCTGACAATGAGAAAATTAAGATTTGACTTGTATCTTCTCCAAAACAAACAATAAAGGCTTTTTATGGGGATTTCAATTCGATTATTATTATTTGTTTTGGTTCAAAAGTAAATGAGTCTTCACATCTCAATCAAGTCTCATAACACACAGTCCTATTGTTGTCCACGTGCTATATGGTTGATGACACTTAGAACCTCAATATTAATGTACTTACACCCACACATATTCTTAAAATGGCGATTTTTCAAGATAAATTTAGCTATTGTTTGTCAAAGATACCTTAAAAGGTCCTTTTATTTGTAATAAACCAGCGGTTTTTAGTTAAGGAACTAAGTTTTGGCTGCTCTATGTCTGTTTTCGGGTTGCATTTACTACAATTATCATTTCATAACGTTTTGTTTAATCACAGGCGTTTTTTTACAACTGTAACGGTCGTTTTAGGGTTTCCTGTAGCGACGATTGAGTGGTTTTCAATGCTTCAGTCGCTACAGCTAAAGATTTTAGGCCTTTTGGTCATTCAGACATGAGTTCACCGGTAGATCCAAACTTCCTTTCTCTGAATTGAACAGGTACACCCCGTGGCTGCAGGTCTACAACTTCTTCATGTGCCTCTGGCTCATCAACTTCACCATCGCCGTGGATCAAATCACCCTGGCCGGCGCCTTCTCCACCTTCTACTTCTCGCGGCGCAACCGCTCCTCCCGCAGCAGCGGTGGCAAATCCGAGTGCTGCGGTTGCTCACTCTTCTGCGGCTGCTGCCTGCTGGCAAGCACCTTCGGCAGTGCTCTGCTCTACCACTCGGGCTCCCTGGCACTGGGCTCACTCCTCATCAGTCTCCTCTGGCTCCTACGAGCCATTCTCCTCAAGGTCGAACGCAAACTCAAGGCCACGAACAACGAGGTGGCCCGATTCTTCATCAAGTGCCTCTGCTGTTGCTTCTGGTGTCTGGACAAATTCCTCCGCTTCCTCAACAAGAACGCCTTCATTATGGTGGGGTTTAAGTCCAGTGCGGAGTTGGCTAGGGCTCCCGAATTCAGTTGATAAAGTGCTGGCAGTTTTGGCACCTTAAGAGATGGATGGTTTTGTCTCAAGATTCGATAGTTGATTGGTCTTCGGTTTCATTGCCATTTATAATGACAGTCTGTTTGCAATTGGGCCTTCAAGCTAAAGGACCGAGTAGTTTTGAGTCGTCTTCAAAGTGAAGTTGGCAAAGAAGTGGTAAACGGGTTGTATTAGCTCGGTTTCTCAATCACCACATGTGATCTGCATCGACTTTTGCCGGTCTCACTAGGCTTTGATGTCTCATCAACAAAGTCACGCGCTTTCCCGGGTTGTCAAAACGGGGTGTTGTTGTTGTTTTTGTTTTTTTAAGTTTGACAAAAAATGTTCTTAGGATTTATGGGTTTGCGAAAGCTTAAATCCTACAGAATACCGCAAGCATTTTAAATGACATTTGATTCGTATGATTCTGTCTCGTAGGTTCACACGCTTATTAAATGATCGCAAAACTAGTGGCATATCTTTTCTTACAATGTTTTTAAGACTTTATTAATGAATTTACTTTTATCAGATGGCAATCTACGGGCACAGTTTCTGTCGTTCAGCTCACAACGCGTTCAATCTCATTCTCCGAAATGTTGTCAGGTACTATTGTTTATCCTTTCACATTAATCAACTTCACGAGAACTGTACCCGTGTCTCTGTGGTTCTCACTAATCATGACGTTTTTTATGGAGCCGATCGAGAGTGCTGTTAGGAGAAGAGGAAATATATCATCATCGGCTTTGCCTGAGAATTTTTCGGTCTTTGAGTCTAGTTCACACATTTGGTTTAAGAAAATGATGATACACGATTCCATTACCATGGCATTGTTTTCCTACCAGGTCATTCCTTGATTTCGGTCCAAATTTTACCCTTGTTCAAATGTTGAGTTTAGGAAAGGCCAAACTCAGACAACTCGGCGGGAGCAGCAGGAAACATTCCACTTTACATTGTTGCCACCTAACGGAACTATTTTATGCCCAATTGTTCATCAGATAGGCTTTCAATTGTGTCCGCCACCTAGACTTTGAACGAACATTTATGCGTTCTCCAAATGATCAAAACCAAAAGCCGCATGTACACCCACTGAGGTGCTCTGATACCTTCTAACTCGTTTAAACCTGAACTTCCCTCGAAAACTTATGATCCACCCTCGTACTACTATTCATAAGAAATTTTCCAACTAACATTTGACTCACCACTCAAAATATTCTCTAATTCCCCCTTTTTTTCCAAAAAAAATATCCTTCAGGGTGTTCGTGGTGGAGAAGATAACGGACTTCATCCTCTTCGTGGGAAAACTCTCAGTCAGTGCTGCTTCAGGTAGGGTAAAAAATCGCTCTTGTGGGAATTTATCGTCTTTATAACATCATCACGCCAAGATCCTTTGAGCCCTAGTCGTTTGAGACTTGTCAAAGAGGGCTTTGTCTAGGTCGTCTAGGCACTCTGAGGAAAAGAGCCAAATTCAGACATGCTCGAACAGGTTGATTGATGAATCGAGGAATAGGGCTTGATTGGGGCTTTTTCCCATTAAAAAGGATCGTTTTTATGGGTTTTTTAGCATATCTGGCGTACGTCTATCTGAGTGGAATCCTGACGGATCATTTGAGTATCGTGCCTGAGCAAAAACTGCACCTCAATTACATGATTGTGCCTATTCTGGTGAGTCAGACACTTGATTACTTCGTTCCAATGCCCTTAAAGCAGGCTCCAGAGCGTCGACTGGAATTTTTCTGGGAGAGACCCTTCAATCAACTTCAATTTGGTAAAATTTCAGGTCATTGCACTGGGCTCTTTCCTGGTGGCAAAGGCATTCTTCTCCGTCTACGAGATGGGGGTCGATACCATCTTCATCTGTGCCTGTGAGTTTAGTATTTCCACCCTTTTTGGCAGATTCTGGATGCTTTACCGTGATTGGTTTGGTACAGATTTGAAAAAAATCGATAATTCTTTTTTCAGGTGAAGACTTGGAGCGAAATGACGGGTCAGCAGAGAAGCCCTACTACATGAGTAAATCGATGATGCAGACCCTGAAACGTCCAGATGCTGAGGACAATCCAAACCGTGCCTCTGCTAGCTAATCAACCCGATCGCTTTTACCTGCTTTTCATACTCGGTGGCGCACTAACTAACTAACTAACTATATGGAATTACGTGGATGTTGTGCTTGGTTACGCGAGAAATGTTTAAAAACTAATTTTTATCGAGTAAAATAATGAAAAAATGGTTAAAGTGGTGCTTTTGCTAGGCGAAATTTGCGGTCTTTGATCGATACTAAAACCCGATTGGATAACGCCATGAGATTATGATAACTGATAATCGATAACACATTTCAAGCGCTCTTTTAAAGGTACGAGGCTTCAGATCTTTTAAATGGGGTGAACCAGGATAAATTAGGTGTGACTTGGTGAAGAGGTCATGTGGTTCCTGTTTACAATGCTAATTGCGAATTTCGTTAAACGAAGACGAGATTTAACAATCTTATTTAGCAAGATAGGTGAACAATTTAAGGGTAGTTATTTTGTAAATAAAATGAAAAAAAAACAGAATTTGAAATGATAAGTTTTCCTTGGACTATGGAAAAAATGCAATACGTTGAAAAATTTGCAAAATATAAAACTAAGTGCAAACATATTAGACTGAATATCGGCATATTTAATTAAATTCAATCAATAAACCAATAAAATTGACCAATCACGGCATTTCTTGAGCTTCCCTCTTTAAAGCATTAATACATCATTAAATGGTTAAAAATAAATCATTTACCAGCTTATATTTTTCGTTTCAATTGTTTTAAGTATTTTTTAAATCGTGTCTATACGTCCTAGCATTTCAGGCTTTATAAATTCAAAAGATTGCATGCTATAAATGATAAAACTATGACACCGTCTATTTGGTGAATTCAAATAAATTATGCGTTTCTTTTCTTGAATGGAAAATCAGCCAGGTTGAATCCACATAGCTTAAAAGAACTTTTATTGCTATTTTCATAAGGAAGATTTATCTTAGCCATTTCGCTTCACTGAATAACGTTTAAGCTTATAAAGAAGCTCCCAGCTTTACTAACACCTGTCAAAAACAGACATAAATTTTGTCGGTTTTTAAGTTATGAATCATGATAGAACTGTGTGACGTTCTTTTCCAATCTAAAATCTTACTTTTTATCATGTCGATACATTAGCCTAAAAAAATACATTTCGATATCATTAGACAGAGTGGACTTAAAAAAGCGAATTTCAGATTAAATGTATATTGCTGTCATTCTCAGCGAAAAACAATTTCGCTGAACATAAATTCATCATCAATAAGATATTTTTAAGTACTATAAACTCTTACGAACCTTCATAATTTCCACAAATTGAGTAAGCACTGAATCACGCGGTGTGGTTGGTATTTGACGTAGGCTGAAGACAAGGCAAAACGAGTAATCATCGGCGCTTAAGAGCTCTCCAAACGAATATCGGCTACATTTCACACCGTGAAACTCGAATGACGCTCAAGATAACTCATAGTTGACCTTCCTTTTAAAATACCACTCTTGACGAATTTGAGTCGTTAACTGAAGGAAAAGATGGCCTCTTTAGTTCCGCATTTAATCCAAGTGTTTACAATATTATTTAGGCTTCTCATATTCGTTTGAGAAGTCACTAAGTACCTTTAAGAGGTGGCTACATTTTTAGCAGAAAATAAAAAAAGACTCAGTTTAATCTCACGCGTTTGTATTGATAGTTTCACTGTTTACGTGTGTCACACTAATAGTTAGTAGAATCAGTGTCCAGATACTTGCTATTGATTGGTCGATTCGTAATATTTACCTAAATTTGATTGGTCAACTGCATGTCAGGGGTAATTGTAGCTTAATTTGTTTAAATGTGGCGAATTAGTATTTAAACTTTCAGACATACATATTATCGCAAATTCTGTATCTAGGGTCTGCTACATTTTGCCAGAAATACTAAGAATATCCTAATTTATCTTTCGACGGCAACACTGGATTTCATTTTGTGAAGTTGGGAAAATAAAACAGTCATTGTGATCACATGAATGAATTCCATTAGGGTTTTTGGGTGAAACTGCGCTCAAGGCTGAAATAGGGGCCTGCATTACAATTTCGCCTTGGAGTTGTTTCAAATGCTTGAAAACAACTATTTACTGAGCGTAAAAATAGTTCAAAGATGGTCTTTTTCATTTGACTTTCTTCTAGATGACCTTTTCAGTTGTTGCCAGAACCCCCACATGAAAATGTTCTAAAAAATAATGAAAAAATGCCTAGGTGATCAACGAATAATAGCGTGACCTTGAAAACATTGAAACACTTTACAGGACAAAAATCTATATTTCGCCTAAATTAAATGACTGAGAATTTAGGCTTCTCAAATGTGGACAGTTCAAAGTAGGTTTTAGTGATTCAGTGCAAAGCATTCTAAAAAGCTTTATTTACACATTCTGCTCATCTTAATTCGCATTAAACAAAGAGAGACACGAAAAGAGAGCGGTTGACGAGGAGGAACATGATTGGGTACCTGTGGTGAATGGTAGGCGTTTTTCGAGCAGCTGACACACATAAAAAGGGGGACCTATTGACTAGCAATGAATGATAATTTCTTCCTCTGAAAACCGTCGATTGTGAATCTTGAGCGAAAAAGCCCTGAATGATGAAGAGTTCATCGGCTTGGAACAATTGGAACTTCAAAAAGAGCAGTGGTAGCAGTTCTCGTCCTGTAAGTTAGCTAAAGTCGTTTCATTTGATTTTGTAAAAATATCTATGCAGTTTCAAATGAAAGTTTTTACTGCACCCAAAGTCACATTTAGGAGTTTTACATTTAAGATTTTTCATTCTCTATAGAAGGATGAGCCCAAGGACAAGGTTCACACTAATAATGTCAGTACCACAGATAGAGTGAAGTATTTGGAACACGAACTTCAATTGCGAGATGAAGAGCTCAAGGAAAAGAATAACACTCTTAAATGTCTCCAAGAACTCCGTTCGGGTGTTGGCCTACGCTCCAATGCTGCTGGTAAGTTCTTAAAAATAGAAAGTTAATTCTAGGGCAGCTAATTTTGACAAGAAATTCTTGAAATTCACCTTTTTTTATCTAGTCACGATAACACATAACGTTTCCGAAACGAGATTCAAGTAAAGCAAAGTTTATGAAGGTCGATAAATAGATACAAAGTTTAGCTGAGAATTTTAAGCTCTGGTAAATCTAACTAATTTTTTTCTTTTACAATTAATCTTTTCTGGTTTAGTAAAACTAACTGAGGATTAGGAATACAGGTCGGTTGGAAGATAAAATATATTTATTTCTCTATTTCTACCTATAGATTTCTACCACATCAAAGACAAGGAGTGCCGACAGTTGATTCATGATGTGCAGTCCCTCTATCGTGACTTGGAGGATTTCAACGAGACAGTCAACTTTGAAAACAAATCTAAGTACGAGCCTCCAGGGGCACCAGTTTCAAGGCTGATGACTTCCTCTAATTTCAAAAATCAACACAACAATATCAAGTCATATGGTGCCAACGATATGAACTCAAAGTTCGCAAACATTAAAGGTAGCTGGGAGGAACACACTGTTCGAGTAAGCATATTATAGAAATAATAGCTGTTCATCTATCAATGTTAAATAACGAACTGTACTTTGGATTTTAGATTATCGATCTAAACGACCGTTTGAAGGCTGCTTATGACTACATCAAAGAAGTTAGTGGAGGTAAACCCGCAGAGGTCGAAAAGAACGGTGTAATGGGGCCGATCACGACAAATAACATTGCCAGAACTTCACGAGTTCCCACGAAAGAACCAGTGGTTGTACCGTCTCAGCGAAATCAACCCCAATCATCGGGAGTGACCCAGAAACAGAAGAACCTTCTTCTGCAAATGGGCGGAGTAAGCAGTGAATCCATTTCAGACGATGAAAACGTCTACAACGCCACACCGGCCAGGGCCTATATAGATTCCGGTCCAACCATTTTCCAGGCCCAACCCACGGCTCAAACTACTGAAAATGGCAACAAACCGGTAGGTGGCAAAATGAAGAAAAGATTGTAGTAGTATCGATTCTCAGTGGTATGACTTTAGATAGAGAACAGTTGAAAAACTAGAAGGTAAAAACTCTGAGCATCATGTGGTTGAACCGAGAGGTCTCAGGAACACTATCGTGGGAAGAAATCGGATTTTGGGATTTTTAATTACGGGAAATTTCGAGGTTCATTTCCTTTTTTACGATCGAAAACAACATGCACCACGTGGTCACTGACTAGTACAAATTTTACTGCTCAATCATGAATATTTAATCACTCTCTAGAACTTTTTAAACAGTTTTGATAATAAAATTTTTAAAATCATTTTTCGAACTGTAGGATTGGTTGAACGACGACGGCGAAATAGTAATCGTACCAGTCAAAGCCTCTTTGCTCGACTCAATTTCTGCCAAAGCTGATGAAATGGCAGGAAAAGATGGTTTCGGAAACCATATTAAGGTAAATTACGAAACCTTTTCATTATGATAGTCCTACTTTTATAAAATTCCTTTTTGTTTAAATAGTCCTCCGCTAATGCGGATATTAAGGCCAGTCCAGAGGCTGCGCAGGTAAAAACAGAATTCTACAAGGGCAACCAAAGGTACTATCCGCCGTCAGTTGACGAGTCCAAGGTGAATTTCGCTTTTTCGTTTGCAAAATTTAAAAAAACTCGTGATCTGGTCTCACAGTGTTATTTTGTCTACCCTAGCTGGGTTACCCAGGCGTCCAGGGTGATGTCATGCCAATTTCCGCTCCAAAACCGACCATCTCTACCACTTACCAACAATATGTAAATATTATTTATCCTTTAATTAAACAAATTTAATTTAACCTCCCCAAAAAATTCCGATTAGATCACAGCTCGAAAATCGGCAATTGTAGTGAAAACCAAGTTTTATGTAGATTTAAGTTACAAAAATATTAGCCTTTTTAATTGTTTTTCTTTCAGAATACTGGAAGCAAAAACAATAACTTGAGCTACAAACCGCAACCAGCATCCATGAGCTCCTACCGCCAGCCCTCAAACGGCAGCAGCTCTGACTGCGATTAGAAGCCGCCCCGTGAAATGTCGCACTAGTAGAAATTGCATTTCATCGACAAAAATTGGCCATTTTGACTTATTGCAACGAAAGACCAATGTGTGGAATTTCATTGAAACATCGTCATTTTTCATACTGTATTTACAGAAGGGATTTAATAAAAAATTCACTTAGTTCATAGTGAAATACTGGGGTTCTATTGAAGATCGTCCAGTTCATTTTTGGTGGAATTTTATTATTTCTCTTGAACATTGCCAGACCTTTCGTTACACAAAAGTGAATTTGCCTAGAATAATATAATTTGTGATCTACCTAATACAATTTTGCATTACTGTTTATTTATGGATGTCAGTTTTGTCTTAAGAAAAATTAATAAAGAAACCATCATTTATTCAAACGTTAAACATGTTAAGCTTGTCAAATAAGTTGGGAAGAAAGATTTCCTTCATAATGCCTCCGATATAAATGTATTTAAGGGTAACTGAGCTTTGGGAATGTCTCATCTGAATTACATTAAGTCATCAAAACGGAAATTTTTGCTGTATGTTCTTTGATTATTGAAGTCCCCTTTAAGATAGTCAGAACTAAATTACTCACCAAAAGGTATTCAAACTCTAACTTTGAATTCTTCCTACAATGTTTTTAAGCATTAAAGTAAGGCAGTTTAATGTCTCGCTTGTCTAAAGCAAAAAAAAACATTTTTTTCATTTTGAATCGAAGTACTTAAAATCTACTCTTTATAATCAATGTGTAGACAAAATTATAGGCTGATGTCTACCACCAAACCATGGAAATTGCCTTGATTTCGAATTTTTATTTTCATATGTGGAAAGTTACCCAATATAAATAATTCGAATTTTATTTGTGCTATAGACGGTTTCATAATGAGAAAATTATGGATTAAACTTAAAGACAGTGGGCCAATAATTCATCAGTGATTATAGATCACATTTATGCATATAATTTCTCACACTCTGTACATACGAAAATAAAGATTGCAATCAACATTAATCATCAAATTTTTTAGGACTCTCTGATTTAAATATATGCTACACAATCTTACAGATCGCTGCAAATTCCCAGATTATTAGAAAAGTGTTGAATTGGAAGAAAGTAACAATTGAAGAATATTTAAAGGTGTTTGTAGATTCTGCAAGGAATTAGCATACCATGTAGACTGTGGTAAACGTTATTATTCCACATGAAAGGAATCCCTGAAGACTGTTCCCTAATCAAGATATTGTTCATAATCCAAATGAATAATTTCACCTTGTTAGGTAGCAAATGAAAGTTAATGACACCTTTAAGCTAATTTTAAAGTTTATGCTTAGCGAGCTATCAGCAAAAAAAGAGAAAAGGTTTGCAAATCTACCACTCTTCCGATGTTACATTTTCTAAGTTATCATATGAATTTAATTTACAAAAATGCGCTCTTCGACGACAAACAGTGGGAGAGTGCTCTAGCAGTACTGGACGCAGTTATTTAGCAATGTATACTTCACACTTGGGCTCTTCGCTTTATTGTGAATACCAGTGGTGGAGCGCTATTTGCCATGGGAACTGAGTTTTCAAATTGTAACACGATAAATAAAAACATAAAAGTTATTAAACGTTTTCGCAAATTATAATATTTAATAGAAATTATATTCATTTTAAAAAACAACAAAATATATTTTTGTATTCGTCTTTTGTTTGCATAATCGGATAGAAATTTGCACATTTCGTCGCGTGGTTTACTGCATTTGCGTGTGTTAGTTTATTATGGCTGAAGTGTTAACATCGGATTCTGAAGTACGTCCTAGAAACCTATTGATGAGGGGCAACACACATTCTGACCTACTCAAGTTTAAAGAAGCAAAGCAAGATTTGCAGAGGATTTTTGCTGATATTGAGAAATATGTCGAGGACTGTCGACAGTTTTTCAAGGAGAAGCTTTCTGAGGAGGCTGGCAAACGCCTTTCTCCAGCTCTTGAGAAATCTTCAAAAACGGATCTACAGCCTTATGCAGATAAGGTGAAACAGATCCAGCATATTATTTCGCGCAATCAAATGAAGTGCGCATTTTTCGGAAGGTATTCATTTCTCAAGTATTCCAATGACATTATGCTCCCGGTTTTAATTAAGTTTTCATTGTGTTTTAGAACTTCGAATGGCAAGAGTACTGTCATCAACGCCATGTTGGGCTCACGCATCTTGCCTTCTGGAATTGGCCACACAACTAGTTGCTTCGTTCAAGTCGAAGGTACCGACAAACAGCAAGGCTACCTTCAACAAGAGGTGCCCTCCGGGGATGGAAATACCGGGGAAAATCAGCATTCTTTGTCGGAGGTAAGGTTCCCCTCAACTTGCTTATGGGATTTGCGTTTTGAATGTAAACCACATTCGCTTTTCGTTTGCAGCCCCAACCCATAGAATCAGTAAGCCAGTTGGCCCATTCGCTCAGTTCGGCGAAATTAGCCAGCGAGGCCCTGATTTACCTCTTCTGGCCGAGCTCATCCTGCCACCTCTTGCGAGAGGACGTGGTCTTCTTGGATAGTCCCGGTGTCAATGTTGACCCCGACATGGACGCCTGGATCGATAGACACTGTCTCGACGCTGATGTCTTCATCCTTGTCGCCAACTCTGAGTCTACTCTCATGCAAGCTGTACGTTTGACAATCTCATTATGTCAATAGGAGATTGCTCGTTTTGTTAGATCTTGAAGTCACTATGGCGCTCATCATTCTCATGTTTTCGTAAATGACAGTTCTCGTGGCATTTCAGACTTTGCATCATGTTATCATTCACTTTTTAATTGCCATTCCAGGAAAAGGATTTCTTCTATCGTGTGAGCAACAAGATCTCTAAGCCCAACATTTTCATCCTCAACAACCGGTGGGATGCTTCTGCCGGCGAAGCGGAGCTTGCTGATCAGGTTCGATGACTTTTTTTTCTTATTTTTTCCATGGCTTCTGTTTTTTGCACAAGTCATGTGAAACCATGGGTTGAAAATCGTACTTCTTATGCATGTCACGGACTGATTCGTTTTAATTTTCACGTTGATTTAAGCCAAGTATTCGCTCATGGTATTTTTGTGTCCCACATTTGATTCCACCTGTTGATCTCGAAAAGGACCAAATATTCTTATCGTTTAGGGTAAACTTTATTGTCTCTCTTTTTGATTGTAAGTGAACGGCGTCGCAATGCGTATTTGCTTAATTGGTCTGCTAAATCCACAGATCAATTTGGAGTCTGCTGCTCTTGTGAAGATGCGCGCATTGTGTCACACACACCTCTGTCGCCTTCAAAATCCTGGGATTCAGTTTGGCAACGGTTTTTTCCCAATCCACTTTCAGTCAATCCATCTGCCTCCTGTTGTCATGCCTACGAAAGCGGATTCGATCGGATAGGGCATAATTTAGAGGGCGTTGTAGTTAGTAAGATCCTCATTCTCAATCGTATCGCGATCAAACAACAGTTTGCTGATTTCCACGTGCGTCCTGGCATTTTCACGCCGTTCGCCCGAAGGGGTTGTGAATCACCCCCATAAAATTTGTTTATTTTGGCAATAAAATCGCAATTAGCTTCTCGAGATCACTATTTGCATCGCCATAAATGGTAGATATTTGTATGCTCCAACCATGACCCTAAAGCCAATGTGTTTGGACTGTAAAATTCATTTGGATTGTGCTATTTATCAAATGGTGCACACACTATATGAGTCATTGAGAGTATCATTTGTAATTAGTCTGTTTAATCAACACCCGTCGTTGTCTAGGACTCAACTACGGTGGTCGTCAGCGATTCACTGTGGGTATTTGAATTCAGCATAAGCCCCTCGCAATTTTCTTCATGTTTTCTGGGAAATCTACCGCTGTTTGAGCTCAATCGGGCCGTCTTTTCTGTTGCTAACTTCTTCTAACCACTTCCAATGGATTCAATCTTTGATATAATTTACGAATGATAGTTTGCATTTTTAGGGAAATGTGGTGTACTTGAAAACCTTGTACAACTACTAAAATACGGAATCGTCGAATTCAGTAGTATCGTCCACAAAAAACGTTTGTGGCTCCTTACTTAATTGAAGGAACTCCAATATGGTTCGGATTGTATGCGTTTTCATCGGCTAAGCATTTCCCCTTATACAGTGAAACCTGATGATGTTCGATACCTCTCGATGAATGAAGCATGCTTTCGTCATTGTTGACGATTTCAGCAGTGTTGGTCATGACTATGCTGATGGCCAAAAAATCAGCTGCAGACTCCAGTCCCTATTAAACTGAGGCAACCCTAGTGTGTTTCATATCTCTCGCTTATTATCAGGAAGTACGTTATAGACATATGTAGAAAGCATAGGATGTGTGAACACGCAGTGCAACTACTGAAATACCAACTTGCCGAATTAAGTAGTATCGTTGGCGGACGGTATTGAACTGAACCCCAGCTCTAGACCTCTATCCCTATTCAGTTAAAGCAACTCCTGCATCTTTCGGGATGTATTTACATCCATCGAGATCAAGTTGATGCCGTTTATGTCACTCTCTCTCTCTCTGTGTGTGTTGGGCAGGTGAAGGAGCAGCATCTGCAGCGGTGTGTGGAGTTCCTGACGGAGGAGCTGGGGGTGTGTGGCCGAGAGGAGGCGATGGAGCGCGTCTTCTTCGTCTCTGCGCGCGAGGTCCTCACCATCCGCACCAAGGCCCTCAACGGTGCCACCCCGCCCGGCGCCTCGCCCAACGTCGCCACACCCTCTAGTTGTGAGTTCCCCTTTTCCCAACTCATTTACCACTTTGATCAGCTGTATGACGAAGAAGCGTAGTGTGCTTGACCATCCTATACAACTACCCAAATACCAACTTGTTCTATCCAGTAGTGTATGCCATAGCAGTTGTCGTAGGTCCCAATTTATCTGAAGCTACGATTTCGGAGGTTCATGGGCATCTGGCGTGGAAAATTACTCACTTTCTAGTACGTGGGAATAGAAAAGTACCAAGAAGTAAGGGCAAATGCTTGATTATCTTCCCCCAAGCTAGGGTTCAATCTGATCCCTAAGTCGACACCCCTTTCTCCGGCTGAGTTCACCACTTTATTTTCTACTGATCTGCTTCAAATCGAAATTCTATCTTGCTCTCGCATTGGAACGCCTTTTCCCCCATAAAAAACTACTTCGGAGATGTGATATTATCGAATTCAGAAGATTGGAATAGGAGATTTGGGTAATTAATGCCTTCCTGCTAAAAGACTCCTGGGCTGGTTAATGAATTCATCCTGCGAAGTGGAACTGGCTACTTAAGTAAGTAAACAGCATTTCAGTAGCAGAAGTGCTAGAATGTGAAACCCCATGATTCGTGTGTGTATGTGTGTGTGACTGTGACTCTCTAAGTTTCAGTAACTGCTCGTTTAGTAACCGAACCGTTTATCATGGAAACAATAAAAACCCTTGCTCTATTTTTTAAATATTTAATCTTATTTCTCCTAGCCTATCCACTCGCCGATGGTTGGCAGGCCCGTCTGATGGAGTTTTCCACCTTCGAGAAAGTTTTCGAGGTACGCTTCTTGTCGATTTGCCCCTCTCTTTACTCTATTTTCGTCATCCCTTGTACTTTTTTGGATTTAAAAATATCCTCCGTCATCGTCGGCAGGAGTTTTAAAAGGCACTAGATTTCGTAAAATCGCCACCGAGAACCCTTTGCAGCTTTAAAGTGCAATAAAAACCGTTTTCCGAGACCCCGGATTGAATAGTCTGGAGTCTATGGATATTAGTCTCTTAACGGAAGAAACTAGTGAGGGATTCCGCCATGTTTTTGCTCTTCCTTGGAGGTATTTCGACTAAAAATCCCCAATTGCCATTGGTAGTACCTTTCACAAGCTATTTTCGGGCTGTAGAAAATCATATCGGACTCTGCGACCCGCACCAAGTTTGCCGCGCACACCGAGCAGGGCAAGGAGCTGGCCGCTCAGTTCCGCCAACTCATGGAAACCACCTACGAGGCTGCTCTCGAGGAGAAGTGAGTTTTTTCTCCGTCAAAAGGTCTCCTAGTGCTTGTCTAGGGTCGTTTGGAAGTTCAGACGTTTTTGGGGCCCCGAAGGTTCTATTCTGATCAATTTTGGATGTGCAACTAACCGAAAAGTGAGGCAGTAGTGGGACCTAAAGCGTCTTCGAAAAACCACCACTGTGTAGCACCGATGGCTTGAAAGATTTTGTCTAAATTAAACTGCAAGTCCGCAGTAAGCCTGTCTGAACCTTGCTACCAGCACTAGACACGGCTTCTACCTAGCTGCTAACACCAGCCACTTGTAAATTAGGAATTGTACGAAGAATCACAGATTTGGGCATTATTTCAATTTCATTCGGAGAATATTAGAGCCTTTTATCCTGGTATTGTCTGAAAGGGCAACCGTGGTGAAAATGAGTTACTGAAGAGGGTTAGGTCCTTGACCCGGTAGAGGGCACACGCACTTTGGTCGTAGGGGGTTTGGTCACGTTGTGACTGCTGTAACTTGTTTAGGAGCCTAATACGTCAAACCATTGCTCTAGTTTCACGTTGATTATGAAGTCAAGCCAAGTTAGTTTTCGTATTTTGCCCCTTAACCGTGTAGATTATGTAGTGAGCGACGCCTTTTGTGGAAGTCAGATTGGGCTGAGCCAAGATCGGCTAATCGTTCCTCAGTGAGCTGCCTGTTGTCCGACTTCTGTGTTTTTTTCGGTGGTACCTGTCTTCCACGTAAGCCACTTTTAAGACAAATACAAAAGAAGTGTGTCACCGAGGTTGGGCCAGTAAGATTGACTAGGGTTCCATGCACCAAGTTCGTATGAGACTTTCGGAGTTGGTGAATGAGGAAAAAGCCACTCAATCAGGCAATTTTTGGTGTGGGGTTGTGATCTGCCAGACAGTGTGACGAGGCTCCCAGGTCAATACCTCGGGGTGAGCCTTGCCAAACGCCAGCCCAGTGACCCACCAATTATATAAACCTTTTCTCCCCCCACCTTCGACAGAGAAGCGGGGATGCGGTACCGGCATCTCTCGCAGTCGCGGCTGGAGGAGCTGCGAGCGAAGCTCGCCCAGGCGAATAGCAACATCAACACGCTCATCAACAAGTGCCTCCTCGACGTGGAGGCGCAGGTCGCCAACGCCCTATGCGAGGCCATCCGCCGGTTGGGCGAGTTGGTGGCCACCTTCAACGTCGCCGCCACCGCCTCCGAAGCGTCCCGACCGGGTTCAAGCACCGCCCCCAGCGGTCCACAGCCATTTGCGCCGGACAACCCCGCGGCTATGCGCGCCTACCGACAGGCCCTCAACGCCTACATCGAGAGGGAGCTCGGCAGAAAACTCATCGAGGCCTGTTCGGGCGACATCCTCTCGCAGGTGGTGCGAGCCGAGCAGATTATGGCCAGTAAGTGGCTCTTTCACCTACTTTGTCCGTTGAAATGGTTAAAATCCGTAGTCGGAGTGTTTTCTTCCCACGGGAATTGGACAAATGTGATAGATATTTGTGGTTTCTGGGGTTGCTGATTCCTAGTAACCTCTGGATTCGGTTGTTTCGAGACGGTTTGAGATTTAATGGGTTGAGGATTGAAGAATTTCGTTCCATTTTGGTGCAAGGCGATCGCAGATTGTGGTCAGTAAGTGGCTTTTTAAGTAAAGTTATGCTTGTCAGAACGGTAGTTCTGTCGAGAATCGAAAGAATTCGAAGTATTTTAGTGGCTTCTGGGCTTCCTAAATCCTACTGACCTCTGGGTCCTGGTTTTTCGAGGCGGTTTGGGACTTCATGGAAACTCATCGAGTCATGCCCTGTGGATATCCCCTCCCAAGTGGTGAGCCCAGTGGATTATGGCCAATTAGGGGCTCTTTGTCTCGTTTTATGACCAGTTGTGTTTTGGGATATTTATCCTACCACAATCGAAGATATTTCGGTGAATCGTTTGCACCCCCTGGCACTCTCAACGCAAATATAGGCTATTCCCCCCTATTGTATGTTTGAGCGATTTCAGTTACATCGGAAGGCAAAAACCGGTCGTAGTGTGTCGTAGGTTTTTTACGCCTCACAATTTGGGATCGAGTGCACAGAGGCGGTTTGATATTTCACGTCCATTTGAGGCTTTCAAATTATTCAAGATTGAATTCGACAGTTGTTGGTCATGATTTTACCGGTCGCATCGTGATTATATCGTTTTATGTTAGTGGGTAATTCGTAAGTAAGTAAATCCACGAATTAAAGTGCTCCTCTGGGTAGGGAGTCAACTCTTGCAAGAAGGCTAAATCTAAGATGTAGTCGCATCAAACCCCATTGGTTGGAAGGTTTCCCGTGCTCTGATTGGTTCTTTGTTCCCCTCCCCTCCCCTCCTCACTGTACAGACGTCTACGGCTCACTGGTGGAGGCGAACGAGGCGGTGAAGAACCGGATCATGGCCAGTGTGCTGCGCAGCTCCTTCGAGCCCGAGTTCCACGTGGACTGCCGCAACATCTGTGCGGAGTTCCGCGAGGACCTGCGCTTCCGCTTCTCCCTGGGCTTCTCTTCCCTCGCCGAGAAGCTCCTCCGACAGCACCGCTTCTCCGCCTCGCCAGGGGAACGACTCGCCCAGGCCTATGTGAGTGCATAACCACTGAAACTGAACTCTCCCTGGCTCTGGTAGTCCTAGACTTAAGCTAAATGCACCAACAAGGTAGTGTTTGCTATGAAATTGACGGTCTATTTGATGACATCTTATTGGTTTTTCAGGCCCGAGCACCCCAGGCGTCGAACGACTACTCCCCTGTCCTTCCTCTCGTGCTGGCCAGCCTTCCCTCCCTGCTGAGCAGGAACACCATGGTTATGCTGGCTGTTGGAGGCATTGTAAGTTCGGTCTTCTTCTTCGTTCTCTCTGGTCCACACGGCTCCAGTCTGACCGTCTGTTTGGTCTGGGCTGAATCGCGGTCAGAATGGGGTCTTCTAATTTCGATGCAGTTGAGAGGCAACGAGGAGGCTTTTGTGGTGTCCAACTCTTAAGGGTTTCCGTGATTAACTTGCTAGCTGATCTGTTAGGTATTTGGTAATTTAAGGAAGATGGAGAGATGAAAGGTCAAGTTCGAAGGTTTTTCAATGCCCAATCCTTCCCTCTGTGTGTTCGCAGGTGCTGAAGGCGACTGGCTGGCGGTTGATCGCGATCCTAGGCGGACTGTACGCGGGCCTCTACGCGTACGAGCGCCTCTCGTGGACCAACCGGGCGCGCGAGGCCGCCTTCAAGGCTCAATACGTCGACTACGCCTCCCACAAACTCCGTCTCATTGTCGATCTTACCGGCACCAACGCCAGGCACCAGGTAGGTGTTACTGAACCACTCAGGACTCCTCCTACGTCTTCAGACCCCCCCCCCAAATTTCTCAATTTCCTTAGAACTCCTCGTCCTCTCCCTTCAGACCCGCCCCCATAAGTAGACGGCCAATTCTTTCAGAGTGAAATGTTGTTATTTGTCGTCGACCCCTCTGCTCAAGGACTTCCTAAAATCCATCAAACGAAATCAGGAGTCGTTAGGAAGTGAAGAGGAGACGGGTCTTGTTCGAGGTCTTGTGGTTCATTGGTGATTCGTCGGGAAGGGTGGTGTTGATACTAAGTGAAAGGCAGAGGTTAGGATAGAATTCGGCGATGTATTGAGCATTGAGGAGGATTATGGTGACTGGACAATCGATCAAGTACAAGAACTCAGTTCTAGTTGGATTGACGCATGGCTTGGAGACACAAGTTGCTATTATCGATGAGTCTATCTGATTTTCAAGAGATCTAGAATATCTCCAACTCTCTATGAACCAAGACTACAAGGAAAACGGCTATTCTACAAAAAAGCTATTTTGTAGAGTTTGCAAGTGGTTAGTGTTCTTCCGCATGGTCCTTGCCTTGACTTGCTTTCTCTTCCCCTTTTTCCTAGGTCAAGCGGGAGCTGCAGCAGATGCAGAGGCATCTCTCCGAGGAGGCGGAGGGCGCTCTCAAGGTGCTGACGGAGGAACTGGCCCAGTTGGACAAAGATCTCGTCACTCTCGACAACATCACCACCTCTGCCAAGACCCTCAAGTGAGCCTCCCCCCCCCTCTTTGAGAAATTTCGCTTTGATTTTCTCAAATGGGGTGTCTTATTCTTTGGTTTTTGTCTAACTAACATTCCCTCTAGGGGTTGGCACAGTAATATGGGTCCTTTTGAGACTGCAGCTGTCAAGTAGCAAGCCTGTTGACTGTGTTGGTGTTACCATCGAAACGACGGCTCAGCTACCCCAGGTAGATGGATTAGAACCGTTCACTGAGGTGCCAGAAGGGAAGACGTATTTGTGTCAGCGTTTCTTCGAAAATTTGTTCCTTTTTGAGTTTCATCGCATCGCTAACCCCTAGGCCGACTGAGTGCATTGACCTTAATCTATTTGACCAAAGCGTTTGCCGACAAGTCAGTTTAATCATGTCTGAACACACCTGCCTAATGAACACTCTAGGACGGGCGTCTTCTTCACCTTGAATTGGGGGGACTCTTCATCCAGGAAGGGAATCCCGCAGTAGCTGTCCGGTACAGTAATGCCATTTGATTGCAAAATCACAAGAAAACTTTCTATTGAAAAGGCTATTTCTTCCACGATTGGCTGATTAAGTTTACCCCTTAGAAAGTGCCTTTGAAGGTCGTAGCAATCGATGGAGTCGCCTGACGATTTTCTTGGCTTTTCTTGCAGGAACGGAGCCATCTACTTGGACGGTTGTTTGGACAAGTTCAACCGTGAGTACATCAATACGTAGTCGAACCACTCCTGTCTTATTTCCTCCCTCCCTTGGATCCAAAAACAATACCCCTCCCCTCCCTCCTCCTTCACGCGTAGCTGTAACTTCCCTCACCCTCGTTTCCCGGTATTTTCGTAGTCCTGTGTGTGTGTCTCAGAATTCACGTGCCTGCATGTAGAGATCCCCCTCGTTTCTTGCCACACACACCCCTCTGAGAGGCAACTGTACAACACCCAGAGGACTGACTGAGTGGTAGTAGAAGCAGTGGTGTTAGAGACTGCTGTGTCCTTTTCGTTATCGTGTCAATAAATTCCGCGTTGATGCAGTATAGAAATGCCTGTTTTTCGATCAAAAGTTGAAGTTGAGAATAATGGGCTAATGCGTCGGTGATTGGTTGGTTCATTTTTTCCACTTACGCTGGGAGTGCCAATCATTTTGGGGACTTTAGGACTTGGGCATTAAATTGTTGCTCCATTGGGTGGTAACAATTCAAAGTGGATTCTTCCTTGGCGATCCCACACCAATTAGAGTGAGTACCACTTCCACCCATGATGTTCCCCTCTCGTCTGTTCTTGTCGATGTTGGATCCATTTTTCGCAAAAAAAGGTGAAACAGGTTGGCAGTGGGAGTGGAGGAGAGAGAAGAGTAGATTTTGTCAACTCGAGATTTGAGTTGACTGCTTTTAAACAAATCGTTGGTGAACAAACATTTTCGGTACCTTTGAGGTGTGCAGCGATGTACAGACTTCTGGTTTCAACTAGGCTTAATTGCCTCCAATTCCCTAACTGTTAAAGCAGGACAGATGTTTAAGAATCTCAAATAATTTAGCATTTGGAAAGTGCGATTGAAGTTTAACGTTTCTCCAAATAGGGACTGAAGAACTTTAAATCGTAAAAAGTGCTCGTTCGGTTGAAGTGGAGATTAATATAGCTTCAACTACCATTGGTGAAGTTAGTCTTTTTGCTGGAATATTCATCAATGACAGATACGATGAGAAGGCGCTCTATTTTGGAGGTAAAAGGCGAAGTCCTTACTCTTCGTCAATGACTAAACTGAGGTTGGTGGCTTGAACATCCAGATTACATTCGCTGAGTAAGATGAGACAGTTTTTGAAAAGAATTATTCAAAAAATATTTTCTGAGCCAAGCTGCAACTTCACGGTTTGCAATTTGCGGTGCTTAAAAGCCTGAATAATGAGGCTCTTAGTTACTAAAAGGAAACTTGTGATTTTCACAAATCATCTAACACTGCGACTGGACCGAGGTTTTGGAGTTTGCTTTAAATCTCTGATTCAACTAATTGACTTTATTTTTGTTGGTGTGGGATTTAAATCCTATCTCAACATGCTTCCACGGTCAAAAAACCGCTCCGCAACTCTGAGATGCTTTGGTGAAACGGATTGGAGGTAAATTAAATCAAGGAAACACCTAGTGAAGTGTTCTGACAGGTTTCAACTTGTTTAAACTGCCACGGAGAATTCCGTGAATTTTTTAAGGCATCTTCCTTCAGTAGAATAAGTTTACCAGACCGCATATCTGTTTGAACTGGCTGTGTTTGCTCAGTGGAAATATAGTTTTGAATTTGGTCCATCTGAAGTACTAGCGACCAACAGGTAATGGATGTAGCGCTTATGGAGCCTGCTACGTTCGTTCCACTAACTTCCTTGTTAAAACTCAAATTAGCGATTTGGAGGGGTATACGAGGTGCAAAAGTGGTTGCTGGCTAATGTTAGCATCCCTTTTATCTTAGACTTTTAATATCCTACTTGTAGGATCACCTAAGAGACCCTGATGAACCATGAACCAGCTAGTGTGGAACTGCTATCCAACCGAAATTGCATTAAACAGAGGTCTTCCATCCCGTCTAACAGACTCCCATTAACTTCAGTAGCATTCATGAACCTCAGAGTCCTGTGCGAATTTACTAAAAACCACATTTCCAATATCAAAATTAAAACATTGCTCAAGATCGGTCTACAGTGAACGTCACCTAGGACGACATGGCCTCAGCAAACGCCTGTTCATTCTATTCTTAATGATGGCAAAGCAGTTGTATCTAATTGGAGTGAAATTAGGTATCGATCGATTTTCCATCCTCACAATCTCTCACTCCTGATGGTCCAAACTACTTTGGTGAACTCTTCCATACCTTTTTCGACTAACCATCAACCCAACTGTCAATTCCCGTCAAAGTCATCCACTTTATAAGAAAAAAATGTACATTTCACGACTAATCACGAGCGTGGTAGGCCATTAGCGAACGTCACTTAGGACGACATGGCCTCAGCAGGAGCCTCCTCTCCTTTACCATCGTCGTCCTTGTCTCCGTCTTTGTTGAACTTCTGGCGCTTGCGTCGAGCCTGGTGTCGCTGGTGGCGTTGGCGGATGCGCTTGTGCGTCTCCTCCTTGGAGCGCTCGTAGGCGTCGATGCCGCTCACGTCCACGAAACTCCGTCCCATCTCCGTCAACATCTGCAGTCGCGGGAAGTGACCTAGAAACCAGCCAATGGCAGCAGCAGGATCAGTTTAAGTACTCGCTTATTGGCTAACTCAAAACCAATAAAGTCTCGAGTCTCGAAAACCAATACCAGGTGTCGATCGATATGACAAAACAAGATGACGCGTAATTCAATTGTCCGCCCGCACAAGCCAGCCAATGACTGTCCACTTACTGGCTAATTCGATTATTGAGTGAATGGACAATAAGAAGGAAAAACGTCACAAATTTGACATCATGAGACTAATAATTAATAACTGAAGCAGTTTGCACATGGAAACAAGAGCTAGATAAGCAACAATAACCACGACACTGGCCAGACACGATAACCAAGTTGTGACGGTTCTAAAATGAACACGCACAGCTGCTAGAACTATCCTTTATCAAAAGATAAGTTGCTAGTAGCAAAACATCTAAACCACCCAGTAAACGAAGCTTTTGTAATTAGACCCACCAGATATTGTTGGGTTCACGTTGTCAGCACTAAATGACACTTCTCAAATTCTTTACTAATCGAAAAGTATCTGGTTTACAGAGCGCTCTGAAACTCATTCAAACCGCGATGTCTGGAACCCTCTTAGAGATCTAATACACATTTTCTTCTAAAAACAGTTTTGGTTACACCCTCACGATTATCTGTCAGTTTCGTGATATTACATAATTAATGGAATAGCGTGTCCACTCGCAACAATACACATAAATTGAAATATAAATAAACAAAAAACCAACACCATTTTCGGTCTTCATTTCTTCAGGAAGAGGGTCCCATTCCTTCACCTGGGATACAACAAAAAAGTCACACGTTTTAGCAGCGAAAATTGCTTTAAAATAGGAAAAAAACACAACTCCTTACCTGACTCCAACTAGCTGGTCCATCTACTCCATATTCGACAGTCCAGGAAAGGAGTCGAGACACGGGTTCAGTCATACAGACGACCTCGAATTTGCAGTCAGTCGGCTGATGATTAATAACGCAACAATCGACGAAACGCTCCTTTTGCGGACAACAAATTCCACAAACTTCGCCGAGCTTGGCAAAGTTGTCAATCAGCTTTACGGCCAATATGCAGTCGTGTCTGGCGGAGAAATGGACATTTTAGCCGCAAACTTACGATCGAACGCCCAAGAGGGCCACATTATCGACAATTAGGAGACGAGTGGCGAGAAATTCCTTCGCTTCACTGGATGGACGCAGTTTGTCCACATGAGGAGTCAGATCTAGCGCGTCTAATTCGAGTCCTTCAAGAGCATCCCATAGACGAAGGAATCCATCCTGGTAAATCAACAATGAAGTCGTTGAGAATCTGACTTACAGAGGCCACGGATATGAGGTGGTTGTTTTCAAGGAAGGCGATTTCAGTGACTGGTCTAATAAATTAATAAATGATGGAAAACAATCCAACTTTTTATGTCCCAAGCAGAATGCTTCGATGACGAAGGGTTGCGAAAAACGGCTAATGCGAATCTTCTCATCACGATCGCAAGTGCCAATGTATTTTCCGTCTTTGCTTGAAACCTGGTAGAAGCAATGAAGCATTTAAAACATGGTCAGATTTAACGAAATAATACACTTTCTACGTACGACACTTGTGAGGAGGGAGAGATGACCAAGAAACTCGTCCTGTTCATCAACACCCAGAAGAGGCGCTACCGTTCCATCGACAGCTATGTTAACAACATATCCCGATTTCTCACCAACAAGAAGTGTCTTTTCATCTGGCATAAAATTCATGCAACCTGCTTTTTTGGCCAGAGGTCTAACAAGGGCAATAAGATACTAATACACACACTGTTCCTTCAGGAGGGTCCAAATATTCTGTTCTCTTTTATAGATCCTAACTGTCTTACTAGTAGACGACATTGCGAAATAATTTCCGGATGGAGAAATGCAGCTACAGAGGACACCCGGTTGCTCTTCATTACCGTTTTGCTTTCTGGAAACTGAATTATATAAATAGGCATCTAGCAAACCCATTGTCTTGAGACTTTTGGGTAGAATGTGTTAGTATTTCCTTGATTGAAAACGTCACATTCCCACTTTCATAATAGGTTAAGTAATCCTTTGCTATAGCAAACAAGGACGCGCCTTTCGAGTTAGAGGAGAGCATGATGTGCTCCCAGTGTGTGCAACTCGTGCAGTCTAACCTTGAACTCAACATTGTTGCATTAGTTCCATTTGACAAATTTATTAAAGTTTAAAACCTAATAAATGCATTTAAAATGGTTATAACGATTCAGATTCTACGCTAATATATAAAATCAAATATACTGTATAGCTCTATGGTAGTTTAAGAATTTAAATAAAAAATTATCCTTTTGATCAGTAAAATACATCAGTTGGCTTATTGAAAACTACTCGTTATATTCCATAGACTGTACCACATTTTCAAGGCTGTAAGCGAGAGTTGGCTTTGACTTACTGTGTTTTGGGTTTTCGGTGCGTTAGGATTTTGCCTTTCTCTGAGCACTTATGTTTTTTTAATTCCAGATTTGACACTTTGGATTTATGTTTGTTCTAATGCACTTTTGCATTTTTTACTGTAGATCATATATATCTATCCATACGCGACATGGCAAAGGAATCCGATTTGACCCAAAAGGTAGATTTCGATTTTTCTGAAATTTTCCAGTTTTGTGTCCCTATTCATTCTCGAAACAGGCTCTGCATACTCGACCGAACTCCATCTCGAGGACAGTACGATTTTCACCTTGACTTGGAGCACAAAGACGCCTCAAAAGACCACAAGCTCCAATTAGGTGAGTCTGGGCAGAAAATCATTTTCGTCAACCGCGACCGTGCCTTCGTCCTCCGCACCACCTTTCGTCTTCCCCTTACCCCATTAAACCTCTACATTCGCATCATCCCACTCTACACCTGCGCAGCACGACGCAACGAAAGGGTTTGCCGCTGCCTCAATCACTCCAAAGGTGATGGAGCACCGCAGAACGAGAGTTTCATCACGATACAATCGCCTCTGACGAAATACTGCGAACTAGACGGTCATCTGACTGTCCTAGTATCTCTAGACCGTCAGCAACTGGCACTTTCTTTGGCGAATTGTGTCGTAGACGGAAGACGCTCAGAGTCTGCTCCATCACAGACCTCCCCTGCGTGCAGTTGCCCCATGGGAGAAGTCACAAAAAACCTGATTTGCCGTGCCGGTTGTTACACTAGCTGTCTTGGTGCTCAAGCTTGTGGTACCTTAGAAATAGTGGTCCGTTTGGAGGAGTTCGAAAAGTAGGTTTCCCTTCTTTTTCAAGTGAGAAAGTGTTTAAAGTGTTTGTCCCTGACTGTAATACCCATTTCTTCAGCCCCGACGACCCATCGAAGGGCATAAAGTTCTACGGACTTGACCGTGTGGAACTGCGTTGTTCATCGACGCCGTCTCGGGACATTCGTCTGTTCCTTGAAGCTAGCACTTCCCGGTTGACGTCACTCCACTCCAACGCGAGTTTCGACCCCAACTCTGACACTGAGGGGTGCAGCCTGAATCGTAAAAGGCGCATTTCGGTGTCTGCTGCCACGCGAAAACCGAATAGACTGCTCACTCCCAAGGAATCGTCAGTAGACGTCGACTATCTGCCAACCTACGTCGATATTCCGACGCCGGGGGGTAAACAACGCTACTATGTGGTTCTTACGGCATCTGAGGAGGAAGCCAAAGACTTTAGGTTCCGGGCTGACTCTCGAGCAGCCTACGATGGAACTCGGATGAGCTCAAGTGCCTTTCAAACGAACAGAGATGCTTGTCGCAAAGCTGAGGCTTTTCTGTGAGTATTTATCCCTTTTAAAATTCCTTTTAAACTCTAAAAGTCACACTTTAGGTCAATGTTTAGAGCCGCGGTGTATCAGTCGAACCTGGGAAACTCGCAGCCTAATTGAGCCTTGACGATGCATTCACAAATTTTTTTATTTCCTATTTTTGTAAAGACGCAGATTTTATTACCTAAATCCCTCTTTTATGTAAACCGTGCATTTTATGGTTCAGTAAAGACACTGGTGCTAGTCAATTTTTTGCATCCTTGGAAAAACCTCGCATCGTGGGGCAAGAAAGCGTGCGGTTCCCAACCAAATAGGAATCGTGGACAATTATACAGAACATTCTAAATAACAATAGAAATGGGAGCAGAAAGAGGTTTTTTGATTTTGACAAGAAATGAGTTTGTTAGACCAACAGAGAGCATGGCGTTACCTCTTATGAAAATTCGTTGCGCTAACCCATCTGGTTTGTTTTTATACGTCGTAGATAAGAAATCAGTATTGTTTAGGAAATCGATGCAAGTCACTTGGGAGCCGACGACAAATATTTGGTAAAGGATTTTGGACTCTACAACGATTTTGATGGTTTTAATGGCAAATCACTTGATTTTCACTCAACAAAAATGTAGCTTTTTAGTCCAACAGAAGGCATGGGTTCATCCCCTAAAAATGAGTTTCCCTATTTGAAACCACTCAGATTGAGATATAGTAACTGGAAAATCTATGCAACTCGCTAGCAAGCTGATGATGTTGCATTAGCATGCAAACTGGGATATTTTCATTAACCTGACACACCTCAGATAAAGTATTTTGGTGGGATTCTTTCACTAATCACATTTTAAAATATTGTAGCTGAAGCAATTACTCACACCGGAATGTGATATCTCTTTTCTTAGAAGCTACCTAAAAATAGTGATCATGAGCCCTCCTTCAAGAAAAGAACAAATGACCAATGTTTACTTGAGGAGTGTGCTCAAATATCCATGGTAAGCATGTGCTCCTCCCTAGAAGGATAGACAATGAATGAATAAATTGGTCCAGTTCACTGACTCATTCCATACATTTGTGTGCTACCGTCTGTCTAACTTGTCATAGAGACATTCGTACAAACCTGCCTGAATCGAGTTCAAACTGCCTTAGAGACAAATTAGCAAACTAGGGATGGTTGTTTTTTTCTCCATTAAAAGCTGAAAGCCTTCTTTGGCAGTCCCGTAAGTGATGACAACGAGAGTGGATGATGAGTGTGGAACCTAGGCTCTATATATAAGAGCATTAATTAGACCTCAAATTCCACGCTACTAATAATTTAATTGCTACTGATTACAATAAGTAGAAGTTAATTTTGGATATCATGTCTGTGTAAAAGAGATGATTATTCTGTTAGGAGGATCATCAGCTTATCAGAGCGAAAGCGTTGAACGTCCTCTTGTGATTAAGAGAACCAGCCGATTATTGATTTTGCTAAAACGGTTACTTGGGCGGTCATAATCATACACCCACCATAGCCCTCCAGAGCATTCAATTGAAAGCAATGATCGGAATTTTCTAGCATGTCTTTGAGTTAACAGTAAGAAAAGAGCCCAGCTTACTCGGTACAATGTAGTAAAAAGGGCGAAAATTTCAAGTTCAGTAAGGACCGGTTGTTTCGATTCAGTATGGATTTAAATGACTGATCAAAGATCGCTCACGATTGGAGCTAACTTTCAATCGACCCACTTTAATCGCTGCTTACAAATGATCTGAACCACTCTCAATCGAACAATCACCATCGTTACCTTAACCACCACCATTCCTAGGCATAAAAAGAATATTCAGCTCCTTTAGACTTTAGAAAATACTCCCTACATTTCCTCCAAATTAAGAAGTTAAAATTCAGACAGAATCCAAGGAGTGACCTGGTAAGATCCTTCTGTCCTTCAAATCCAACTACTTAAATTCCATTTCAGCGACTGCAAAACAGAACAGCCAGCATTACACTCATAGTAACAATTTGTTTTTTTTCCAAAAATATTAATCAACATCAAAGTAGTGGGACGTCATCATCACCACAAAAAGAGAGATAGACACTAGGTACACACGCCTATATACACGCATCCATCACTGTACACCTTCGCAAATGCTACTTTAAGGCATTTCCGCGACCAGGGGCATTAATTTTCACTTCTAACTGGCTTCGGGTGTGCCGCGAACCACTGGTTGGAGGACAAGGGGGTTCTGGCGATTCCTGGGCCGAGAGGACTGGATGTACGTGGATGTGGAAAAGGCCTCTGGAACCTTGTTCGGTGGCACACCGAGAGCTTCCGCAGCCGCTGCCAAGAGGGCGTTTGATCGTGACACGAAATGCGGCTCTAGGGAGACAGTGAGTTCACTAGCCGGCGCAAGAAGTACCTGGTCACCTGAAAGAAAAACAGTGTTGATGAACTACTGAATTAGCATTTCAGTAGACACGGTTGAGGGGTACCGCACCTCTGAGAATAACGGATTCGGGCTTGGAGAAGAGGGTGCATTTTGGGTTGTAGGTGGTCCTTACTATCCGCATTATCTTCGCGTCGTAGAGGACCTAAAACGGAGATAATCAATGCTACTTAAATGACATTTCAGCAACTTAAATGGTTCTTTAGCCACTCGGTAAAGACACACCGCTACTCAATTAATATTTCAGCGACTTACGTGACAGAGTAGCCGAAAGGAGACGGGAGAAAGGAGGTGGCCATACTGCGAAGCGAGGAACTCCATCGTGGCACCGGAGTACCGTGACGTCATCGAGCAGATGGAGAGCAGCAGGTGCACAAAGAAGACTCCTTTCACGTGTCCACCCTCATCGATCCACGGCTGGGGAATGAAGTAGTAGTCCTTCGCTTCACCACCAGCACCGTCGCCTGCTGCTGTGGTAGCCGTTCGACTTCTCGAGAGAAGAGGAAAAACACGTTAGATCACATTTTGGGTGTAAAATGTGACTTTCTCCTAGGGGAAGACAACCCACTCGCTCGGCAGAGGAGTCGAGGTGGCCAGCTCATCATTCGAATCTGGAAGGCAAATGCGAACACGCTTGGACGGTGGTGTAAGGTTGGCGTTCTCGCCAGAAGAGGGGGCATTCTTTGTCTCCTTGATGTGCACCAACCACAGTCGGAGGTGTGCCCAGTGGACAAACCGAGGCTCTGCTAAGCCAAGAAGGAAAATCTACAAAAGAAACCGGATTAAATCGATCGATAAATGTCCCCCATGGTGGGTGGCGGTGACAAGGGCTACCACCTTCTGCTCCTCCAAGAGCTTGCGCACAACATAGACGGTGATTTTGGTGTCAGAGAAGCGTTCCCTCACTTGGCTCATGGTCACACCAAGATCCCCAGCGGCGAAAATGAACTCCGCAATCTTCAAAGCCCTCTCCTCATTCGATCCGCCAATCAGAGTGGCGTTTTCCTCGGCGCTACCACCACCGAACGCCTTGTTTTGATTGGTCAGTTCCTTCGCTTTCACTGCGTCCCACTTCAATGGGGCCAGGAATTTGGCGAGAACACGCCGGCAAAGTTTCTTGTGCTCGGCTTCGCCGTCAACCACAGTCACATGGCTCGAGATGGTTGGAGCGATGGCCTCAATGGTTCCACCGTTCAAGGAGAGACGAATATCGATCCGTGGGGTCTTGCCCTTCAGGAGGGGCGCTTCACCACCACCATCACCGTCCTGGTCCTGCGTGTTTAGGAACATCTCCATGAGGGTCTCGGTGAGAGCCGAGGTGGCGTTTTTGCCATCCGAACCCTCCAAAAGCGCCATCGTCATGCCTATGTGTGTCGATTCACCGAAATGCGGCATGGAGTTGAGTTTCCCCGTCAGTTGCTTCGATTGTCGTGTCGAGGCCTCATCGTCTGTTCCACTAAATACCACACGTTTTCGGTCCTCTGTGGAGGGAAATAGAAATTACCAACTACGAAAACGAAGACCAACCTAGACACATGCACGGTTTTCGGAGGATACTGATGCAACTAGTGTCGAACTTCACGCGAAGTTTCACTTGCTGCCAAAACAGAAAGAAAAAATAGTTTGTCAACTCGAAAAATGTGACGAATTGTTTGAATGTCCTGTGAAAAATCACCGATTGGCTGTAGAGCAGCTCCAGAAATGTTGCAACCATCCCGCCTGAAGTGGGCTCTGTGAAGTCGTGTTTCATGACAACCCAGTCTGTTTTCTCGGGTTCTGCAGCATCGGCGGAGGTGGAATTGAGTTTCTGCTTCTGTCGCCTCAAACGCGAGCGGATTCGTCTCGATTCCTCGTAGAGTTGACGCTGAATCTTCCACGTCTCCATGAAGAAGCTGATGTAGATTGACAGCTGGATGTTGCACCACGAGGAGAGGCTTCAAAATAAAAAAAGAAAAAAAATTAACAAAGTAAATTTAAAAAGAGAAAGTCAGACAACCACTCACCGGAGAGTGAGTTTCACCCGAAAATGCTTCGCGATGATGAGATCGGAGTCCTGAGAATAAAATAAACGAATAAATAATCACTACTTAGAAGAAACAAGTAGCCAGTATTTTGTAGACACGCATCGCGCACCTCAGAGGCTTTGTTTTTGCGAAGGGAGTCAGTTTGTGCTAGGCACTTGACGGCCGCATTCATCTGCTCATAGGGGTACTGTTTGAGCACTCGATTGAAGAGCACGGAGTCGTGTGGTCGTCCAAGCTCAGGGCGGAACCGAATAGCACCCTAAAGTGGGTAAATTTGGCACATGTAACGCCCTTTTTCTTCCACTGATAGCACGTTAAGCGCGTCCACTGACCATGAAGTAGTTTCTCAGTGTTTCCACGACAATGGCCGGGCGATTGCGGCCAATATCGGGTAATTGGCGGTCGTTATTGATGGAGGCTAGCAGGACAAAGTCGTAACGAGCTCGAAGCGCCTCTCTGGAACCACTGAGAAGGGTCTCTCGCAGTGCCTTGGAGACAACCTGGGCTGAGGCCTCGGCTTCCGAGGCTTCGGTGGCCTTATCTTCCTCAGTTGCTGGAGAAAAAAAACACAAGGCGGATTTGCGTTATTGAGTGGGGAGGGAGGGCGCGAGGCACCGTTTAAAATAAGCCAATTTAAACAACGCGTGAGTTGATGAGGAACCAAAAAAGGTGAATGAAATAAAGTATGTAGGAAAGGGAGTTAGGATGAAGCCTTTTTTGTTCAATGTCTTGATGAAAAATCACTCTTTCCCGATTCACTAGAGCAGTTCTTCTTCTTTCTAGCAGTTGATTTAGCAGTTGATTGGAGCCTAACATTTCAATGAAAAACCCACGTGTTTCAACGCCAGTCGTCAATCACAAGTACATCCACTAGAAATGCGAAACAAGCAGAGAAGAGTGGATGCCCTCACGAGATTTTAGTTTATATTTTACACCCATTTTCTACCTTTGGAAACTTCTCGAAATGTTGAAGATGGCCATGAACACAGTAACATGGCATAACCTAAGCATAACTACCTTTTACAAATCAACCGATTAACCAGATATGATCCTTCAAGGACTCAAGGAGATTCCTCATGGGGTGACAATGGATGAAAGAGACAGGAAAAAGGTGGTAATGAAGCCCTATTTTGTGTGATCGCGTCATTAAAGAGGCAATTTTTATAAAAAACGCATTACAACTCTTTGAAAAGTATGCAAAAAAAGCCGAACCAGCGAAAAAGGAAAGCGTTTCGAATGAATCCCTACAAACAAAGGCACCTAATTCATCGAGTCCCAATGCAAGGATGAAAGCGTAATTTAAATAAGCACCAACAACCAGTTAGAGCCGAAACCGGTTAAGACAACCAAAAGCGGTTGAGAGGGAGATAGAGAGAGGGAGAGAGAGCAGGGCTAACCTCCATCAAACAGGGAACGTGGTCTCGCTAAAAGGAACGCCCATCACAAGTTCTTTCAATGCACTCTACACGTTTAGTCGACTTAAAAGCAATAAGCAGCCTCAAACTCACGTATGTAGAGGGCTTTGTTGACCACATGTTGGCAACGGGCGCTGAGTTCGGGTTGGAAGTTCCTGATAATCAGGCGAACGAGATCTTTGAACAGCTGGTGGGCCTTCTTTGCGTCCATATTGTACAAATGCACCCACGCCGCCTTGCCAATGTTATACTGGATCCAAATCACGAACATCAAAATATACTTACTACTTAAAATAAGATAGTAGGCCGGAATTTTTTGCCTCACTTTTGCAATCATTTCAGGGTCACTGGACACTTTGGTGAGGAGAATATCCGTCTTTGTTCGCTCGTCGTTTCGCAGGAAGAGCAGAAATTTCAGTCGGCGGGAACAGGCCAGGCTCGTCTTGTCATGACTCTCCTAAAGTGTGGCCAAAAACAACACAGGTCAGTTTAGACCGAACTACTTAAATTACAATTAAGTAGGAAGGCACCCACGAGAGGGAAGTATTCGTACAACATGTCCCGAACGACCACGTAGGGAATACAGACGTATTCACGGGTGTGACCGACCAGAAACAGGGAGGCGACTCGACAGGAGAGCAGCTGAAGCAGATGAGAAAAAATTAAATCGTGAAAGATGTGTCGATAAAAAGGGGACGCTTCTTATTCTTCTTCGTACCACTTGGTCTTCCCATTTGTTCCAACTGGCCCGACGAGAATGAAGGCTGTTTCGAATCTCGACGTCTCGTTCATCCACTGGAAATAGGAGAAGACAGACTCGATAGATTTCGTTTGGAGTTTGAAAGCTCAGCATCAATAGATTTTTAAGCTAAAAACTTCTTCGAAAGGTGAGAATTGTGCTCATTCTCACTGTGGAAGCCTGGAAATAGCCCTCAAGCTGGGGGAGAATTAACAAACCAAAACGGGCGTGGGCACATTTACATGGGAGACTAATTTTAACAGAATTTGGGAAATCTCCAACTCACTTGCTCGTCTATCTCCCGGCATGATTTGGCGTTTAACTAAAAAGCAAGTGGAGAAAACAGAAGTTAAAAAGTTATTATACGATATTTGAAGTTGGAATCAATTCAGTAGTCACTTTTTCCCGATAAGACAATCAAATTCATTGAAAACGCTCTATAAGATTCCTGTTCTCTACTACAAGATGAGGAGTTTGGGATGGAATACCTGGTGCACATTGCTTAAATTTTCGTCAAAAAACCAAAAGCCCCTAGGATTCAAAGAGAGATGATTCTAAAAAAAGGTTTTCTAGCCTCGATTTCTCAATCTAACAACTTCGTCTCACATGCATTTCGGTGGATATGCGGCACTGTGGAAGTCTTCTTCTTCCTCAGACGCAGATTCCTCGACTTCACAATGGGCTGGAGCTCCTCGAACGGCGAGACCTGCAGGTCCGAGTCCTCCTCCACATCTTCCTCCTTCTCTCGCCTACTGCCATCGCTGTTGCTGGCGTCGCTGCCGGCGGAGTCGTCGCTCTCACTTCCCGACGTCGCCGACGAGGCACCATCGCCCTGGCGTCTGCGTTTGCGTCGGTGGGAGGAGCGGAGCCGTCGGGGGCGCTTTCGTCGGCTCGTGGAAAGCGAGAAACCCGCCTCGGAGGTCCCATCCTCCTCCGATTCGGCGATGCGGAAGGGGAAGCGGCGGGCACGCGAGGTGAAGAGCCACGAGGGCAGGACAGGCGGCCTGGGGAGCTCGTGAACGGGTTTTGTGTCTGCAAAATGAGAGAAGAATCGATGAAACGGTCGCCGAAAATGTTCCGTGGTATATGAAGTGAATGAGGAAAATGTAGCAACCCACTGACCGAAAAACAGCTGCACCGTCCACGGCCAAAACGCGCCATCTCCGAGGGTCTTCAAACCGGGCTCAAACGTGCCCAGAAGAGCTCGCATCTCCTCTTCGCGCACCACCGGTTGCAACTGGAGACTCGGTGATGGATAAGCAGGCGCGTATTGCGTGCAGTGACCCTGTTCCGTCGTCCCATAGCCCATCTCCTCAAACGGAGCCCGGAAGAGGTAGAGAGAGGCGTGCAGCCCTCCCACGCCCCTCAGTACCACCGCCTCCATCTCCTCCTCACGCCGCTTCTCCTCCAGAGACATGACCACACGCAGAACCGACTTCTCCGACGCCGCAATCGATCGTGAGTGCTCCGCTGCGGTAGAAGCAGGCGAGAAGCTTCTTAGCACCGTCGGTGTGAGTACTGGAAGGGAGGCAGGGAGAGCCTCGCGCTCCAGAGCGTCCCGAAGTCTTTCCACGGAGAGAATTGGGGCCTTTGCATCCCGAAACTGGCCGATAGTGGGGTCTGCAAAGCGTGAGAAGCCGTAGGGTGTGAACATGAGGATTGCCCGGAGGTTGAGCCAGTAACTTTCGACGTCAGCGATCGATTTTAGCTCGTAGGTCAGGAGTGGAGGGCAAGCGGAGATGTCTGAGAGTAGGTGGTGAGCAGGAGCGGCAAACCGGGTGTCTAGAAGGGCCGCCTTGTGGTGGAGGAAGATGTTTGCCATCGGTAGGTGCCCCTGGGTGGTGGACTGACCGTTCAGGGTGAGGAGACCGTGGCTCGAGAGCTGTTCAACCACAGCGTAGATGCGATTGACGTTAAAACGACTCATGAGCCAAGCGAAGAGGGCTCCAGCATGCCCACCCGGCACTGGGCAGTGAGAAACCGGTGTGCGGAGCAGCTCAAACCGTCGCAGGGTGTCTGGGGGGATGCCTTTGCCGCGGTAGGGCGAGAATTCGGCTGCTTGGTCGGCTTGGTTGGAGATGAAACGCTTGAGAATGGAGCGAAGACTCGCCTCTCCGCCCTTGAGCATCGACAACCACTGGAGGAGCAAACGCGGCGCGGCTGTGGGAGCGGAGAGGGCCAGGAAGAGACCCAGCGGCATGGCCTGAATCACGTCGTGGAAACTGATCCACCCGGGAACTGCAACGATGTCGAAATTAAATACAACGCTACTGAATTCTTATGAGTAGTATGTCTGTTAATTGGATAGGGCCAATTCAGTTGATTGTCGAAATAACGGTGAAATTATCGATCGGCTTATCCAAATGCGGGAATATTTTAAAAAAGTAAATATATTTTACGATAAGTTGTTTTGAAAAAGAAAAAAAGGCCAAAATAAAAGTACACACTAGCAGGAAAGACTTCCTGTATTTAAAACAAAAAAATTACTTCAAAAAATTATTAAACAGTATGTATTGATCGACGATGTCTAAAGGAGTTATTTTCGTTCTACTTTTAAATATTTACGGCTAAAAATACCGGGATTCGAACCCGGAACTCAGATTGGCAAAAGTGGACTGCTAGAGCGCTGCGCCAAAGGCGAAACTCGGGTGCGATCCTACAAGAATTACTGGAACAAAGTTAGCGGAAAGAATGTCAAAAAATGCATTCACCTCGTCACTTGAGAAAATCTTTGTAATACCAAAATAATTAGGCTTCCGGAGGACAAAACAGGAACTTTAGCCCGTGAAATAAGCTTCTGCACTATTTCAAGTTTTTCACGAGTAAGAGATAATTCTTCAGGACATCACTAAATAAAAAAGACAAATAATCTTCAACGTCTCTTGAGGTGGCATATTTTGCTTTTATGCGCTAAAATTGGGAGAAACCGCAGATATGAAGACGTCGAACAAACAATAAATCACACTAAATTTGAAACTTTTACAACCCAACTTCGATACACACGTTCCGAATAAACGCCTTTCCAACTCGAAATAGAGCAGCGATAATTGGGATTGGTGCCTACTCAACAGAGCTCACGTAATCACAACTCCAAAAGCTGTCTCAAATGATTAATTGGAAAGTCTGATAGGATCAAGAAAAGACAAGTGGAATTGCCATTCTTAAAAAGGTCTGGCAAGTGAAGCAGGGAGATTTCATCATCAGAGCCATTCGTTTGCGAAGTTAAAACGCGGAGCACTGCATTATCGCACCACTCCAACCTATAATTCCCAACACGCGTTCCTAATAAACACTCTGGCACAGAGGTCTTCGCTTCCTCCTGTGGTGCTGGAACTCCTTATCTTACCCGAATTGTCAAGTCGATTTGACTTTTTTCAATTTGGTCTCAAAAAACCACGAGGTCAAAGGAGTATCCGGATTTTAAGCTAATTGAAGCACGACATAAACCAACAACAATCGCAACACGGCCTTGTTTATCATCAATTTCACGCCCGCCTTCCAAAGTATGCTGGTCGCCCATTTCTACTGAAAAAATGTGGTTTTTAGAACTATTGTGACTTATAAATTCCGAAAGTCATTGATTGTTGTAAAAAATGAAGAATTGCGGAACTGGAACAGACATAGAAACAAAATATGTCTCAAGTGATTTCCCAAAAACACAAGGACAGGTTGGGACCTCCTCGCTTAATAGGGAAGTCAGAAAGAATCAGGACAAAACACCCGAAAGCAAGCCCCTTTAGGAAATAAACAAGGAAAATTACTACCTTAAGTATCCTTCCAAAGCAATCACAAGTTTTAGAGATAGGTCGACTTTTAATAAATTAATCGCCTATGGAACACTCCTTCGAGCTGTTCTTGAAATTAAAGCACATGCAGATTACCAGGATTGAGTATTCCTCTTCTAAACCATTGAAACAAGACCAGAGGTTACGATGTCGTGCTTTCACAATCGCCATTTTCATTAAAAAGTTGGCAAAAAAATTAATTACTCCGACGAAATCGGAATGCATTAACCACTGAATTCTTGTGTAAGAACAAATTAATACGCAGTTAGCAGTGGCTGTTGCGTAGAAACGAGCCTAAACTCAAGGCTTCACTGTGTTAGAAACTGGACTCAAGCACTTAGATTTAAAGATTTCTGAAATTTCAGCTATCCTCCTGCTTCGAGAGATCCGCCAAAAATAACCCAAAAGGATCAGAGAGAACTCTGATAACTCCTCACCAAAATTTTTCTCAAAAAAGGGACAAAATAATAAAGATCACCACTTTCGTATTTTGATTCCAATTTTTCTCTTAATAAATGACTTTTCCGCCTTCTAATTTAATTTTCGTAGTGATTTGGAAAAGAACAATAAAATCAACTAACCAATTAGAAATAAGAAGCCCTCAACTGCCCAATCGGATGCGTCGAAAATGCAGCATCCAATAGCAATTTAGACACGCATGGAACCGACCAATAGGACTCTAGCAAAACTTTTAGTTATGGTAAAAAATGTAAAATTTGAAATAAATGACAACCAACTTACCCAGAGCGTTGCGAGGAATCGGCGGAACATAGCGGTACATCACTGACGACCCGTTATACACTGGTGCCCACGGTTTCACCTAAACTTAATTCCATCAAACTTGAGCATTTTTGACAACACAAGGAAGCGGTTGGTTGCTTGTTTTCGAACTCACCGAGAGGGGCAGTGGAGCCGTGTTCACGGGTAGTTCGTGGAGGAGGTAGAAGAGGAACTTGTGCAGGAGACAGCGTCGTCGGAGCTTCGAGATGTTCTTGTCTGGCAGACGAATCAATTCCAGCTCCTGACGATGAAGGAAAATAACGGATTCAATAACGAAATTGTAGTATTAGTAGTAGAAAAGACCCTTCTACGTTAACATCACAGACAAAACTGGCCTAGCTCCAGTCTACCCGAGTTTAGTGAAAACCTATTAATGCTAATGTAGCCAGCATAGCGCCTGCATCAATTCACTCTAAGCCCATCCTCTGAAGCGCGGTTAAGTGAATTTTGTTGTCTATCAAGATCAAATCTAAACGACTTTTGTTGTGACCACTTATATACCCTTGTCTCCATCATAGTGTGTACATTATGGAGTTTGAAATCATGAAAACCAAGAAGAGCCTGCAGATTTGCAACGTAACGGGCTCCAATCTACCAGATTTAAGTGAAGAAACCTTAAAATGTGCTGATTACTTCACTAACTGCCCATACTGTGGGGAGCACACGCTACTGCCTACCAAGGTCAAATCCAATAGAGCTTAGAGAAGTCCCCAAGAAATTCTTACTTCTTATACACATCTTCTCCTCAAACAAATGCAGTTAATAAGGCATAATTTGGCCCAGTTCAGTATAACCACCTAAAATTCATTATTTCGTTTATAGTTCCACCGTCATTTCAATCCTACTCACACAAACTACTAAAAATTAGCGGTTAACTCGACTCATTGAACCGTAATAGGACCAGACCTCGCAGATACTTTTTACAAAATTACAAAAACTATTCCCCAACTTAACCCAGTGACTAGATCACTAATCTCCACTTCTCGATCGACTGACTAGGACGCACAGTGATCAAACCAATCAAAAAAATCCTGTGGGAGAAACGCCCGACTCACCGTTTTCGTCAGTGCAATATCCACCACCGCCTTCAACGGCGTCGATGTTAAAGTCGTCGTCGACGACGATGTTTTCAACGGCGAAACCCCGATACCACCCAAGGCCGGGGTTAGTGTCCACCGGTTCTCCCCGGTATTCTGGTTGGAGAGAATGGCGTCGTCACCACCACCACCGCCGCTGAACTTCCCTTCCGCTTCCTCCTCATCTCCACTCCCCTCTGAGGCTGCCGTAGTGGTCGCCATAGCCTCCTCGGGCTTCAGGGCTCCGTAGGACTTTGGCGGGAGCATGTAGCGTCGTTTCTCGAGCATGACGCACTGCACCAATTCCGGGGAGTCTACCTCCACTTCGGGGTGACACACCAGACGCAACTGGGCGAATAAACAGAAGCGCTGTGAGTGCAGCTAGCCACTACAACCCCAGGACTCTACGGCACAACTGATTCCATCGTAATGCGGTTGTATATATTAGAAATGTGGGGAAATGGAAAGAAACTGGCACTTGTTGCTCCATTTATGATTGACAAGGAACCCCAGGTTTGTGCTAAATCAAACACGTTAGCGTTCCAAGATTATCAGTACCACGCTGCATTTTTTGTGCTACTAATAAATAAAGCGTAAAAGTTTTAGAAAAAGATCTATTTCAAGGCGTAAAGAAGAAGAGAGATAAAATAGCTGACTCGATACTTAATTCGGGTCCATTTTTGATGCAGAGGCTGGGAGAGACACACATATAAGCGGGTTTTGCCCGAAGAGACTGCCTAAAGTGATTCCAGAAAAAACATCTACCCTGTACGAAATTCGAACACAGACCGGTGGAAGGAAGCGAATTTCGACCCAACAACGTTAAGTCACGAGAATCTAGACTTCAACACCTGATTTGAGTCAAAATTTGTCGAGTGGTGCAGGAAATAGGCAATAACGTCGCCACTAAACGGATATCTAGGAAATTGGTCAATTTAATTTTAATTCTGCAAAAATTAAGGTTTCTCAAATCTACCGTAAGCAATCAGGGAAAAGGGTTGCGAACAATCCTCCACACAGGTTGAATAGCGTCAAAAGTTAGAAGCGGAAACTAAAGGAATTTCCAAAAAATTTCATATAAAGAAACCTCTTAAAGATAACTTGCGAAATCCGTGGAATGGGCTTTGCCTGAAGCCAAGTCATTCTAAACACAACTTTGATTGAGAAACACCTCACCACAACCTCAGAATTTCCCGGAAAATGGTGACCTTTCTCGTTGGGCCTCTACAAGGATTGTGCTTCTTTAAAATTCTCCCCAGAGAACAATACCTAAGAGGAGTTTTCAAGCGATTTAAACGCTAAAACGCTTATATATGAGCCTATTTCGACTGCGCTTCTCAAGTCGATGAAACCATGCTCTTTAAAGACCGTCCTCTGACTCACGTTGATCTTGCGCGAGGAGCCGTCGTGTTTGCGTCCGGCGATCTCCATGTCAATGAATTTGAGACGACCATCGCGAACCAATTCATCGACGATTCGAGCCAGGGACTTGCGATCCATTCGACCGCGCAGACCGAGGGATTCCTCGTGAGCCCAAATGCGTGCCCGCAAGTCGAGGAGGGAACGGAAGACCCGGTGGGTGTCGA
Organism: Anomotaenia brevis; assembly: GCA_030710315.1. Classification (NCBI taxonomy): domain Eukaryota; kingdom Metazoa; phylum Platyhelminthes; class Cestoda; order Cyclophyllidea; family Dilepididae; genus Anomotaenia; species Anomotaenia brevis. Next base: position 580,530 of record JAUOZQ010000050.1, read on the forward strand.
GGCTCTCCAGGATGAAGAGACGCCTCTGCTCCCGCTGATTGGCTGGAAGCAGGAGGAGGTGATTATGATTGGATGGATGTGGGGGAATACAATATTGGAAAAGTAATCCCAAAGCAACCAATAAAGATGAAGAGACAGTTCACACCTCCATATTATTAGAGTAATCGCTAGCTACTTCACGATTCGACTATTTCTTCACAACTGTCCTTGAGAACACTATAGGTCTGCGCTGATTGGCTAGGAGGGGACGATTATGATTGGATGGATGTTAACATGGAATTTTTCGAACAGATTAGCAAAAAGGAAGTAAATGTGATTATCAGGTTTTGTGGTAACCGTCACAAATATAGAGTCTTTTTCCCCCAGATGTGTTAAAGGCGTTGAAACACCTATTTACTCCTACACAGGTATTACTGGAACAACGACGCTGAGAACGTACCGACAGAGATAATGGTGGGAAGACGGGACTCTGAAATGGCGAAAAAGTGATTGTCAAAACGAATTTTTAATGTGGCAACCAAGAGAAGTGCCAGAGACTAACCTCGTTGGGCCTGATGCAGTTCCAAGGCCTCCTTCTCCGTGATGTACTTTCGTCTGCAAGAAAAAAAACGACTGAATGTGAGAGGTAATAGTGGGAGAATTTTCCGTGGCCACGTGGTTCAGAGTTTTACGGAAGGAGACACATTTTTATGACATTGCCACTTCACGTCTCAGAATGTCGATGCAATATCGACTCAGTGGAGTGTTATTTCGGTTAAATCGTAGGCTCTTCATGTTAATTGTTGGTGAAAGGACAATTAGCCTGGGTCTATGAATCAGGGTGGCTAGGATTTGAGACGGGGCTTAATTGACAATCATTGGTGACACCCGTAGTCTTAAAAATGATCGCAGTAAATCCACGGAATCTGGTGCTTTACTGGAAACCGCCTTTTTCAGACATTAAAAGACTAAATGGCCAATTTAGAAGTACGAGATGTTATATTGTGATTGATGTTTCAGAATACGGGTTCGCCGTCAATGTGATGCGGTAGTGTGCATCAGAAATTCAGCTAAATGGAAAGAAGTAAAAAAATTGAGTTTTTTCTTCTTGATTGAATCTACAAGAAGATTTTGACCCTCACAACTGTTGAGGCCAATTGAAAACGAAGGAAGACTCTGAAAGCAAGAAATTTACAGTCAGAACATTTTTCAAGAAATTAAAGGGTACTACTCTGGTTCTAAGGTTACTAGAATTTAGCGATTTAATTCACAATCTTACACATAAAACCGGAGAATGGTTTGCATTCAGATACGATGATCCTAGGCCGGAATTCGACACAAAAGGCTACGAAAATGCTCAAAGACTACGATCGTGAATCATTCTACACTTAAATTCGACAAAAAAGGATGTTTTAACGAAGTATAACGTAAAGAAAATCGTACTTTTAAACCGAATTTGAGCCAAAATCTGCCAAACAAGAGCCAATATCATCAGCTTTAAAGTCCAAAGCAATAAAAGCGCTTAGCAAATTCGTCCACAGTGGCAAGACAGCTAATAGCAAACGGGCTATAACAGACTTAGGTTAGACAATTGTAGAAAGTTGTTTGATGGGCACCTACTTCTGCCGAACAAAGAACTTAAAAGCGGGAAAACAATGGGCAAAAAATGGTGAACAACCTTTCGACGCAAGGATACTAAAATGAGGCGAGGGGCAGAGAGACTCACAGAACAGATTTCTGTTCGAAGGGACTGCCTAAAGTGGATTTGAAGGTCGATAGGGGTAAAGATTCCAGGAATATCGTCGATATCGGTACTAATTGAAGGAGAAGAAGCGGAATTTAACGTTTTTATAGTCCGAAAAAGTTCACCCTACGCATGATTATGTTAAACAAGCGCCAATTTCGAAGAGAAGACAGAAAAAAACGGGCTATGCTGTCCTTACAAAATCGCTCATTCTAAACCTCCTTGGCACTGTCAAAAGAAAGCTGTCAATGTCCATATTAGTCAAGAAATCCTAAAAGTAGATAATTTAACAGCCAATTCGAGTCCCATTTTTCGTTTAAAAGCTGATTTTAGTGGAACAAACCAGGGACTGGTGTGACAATCTAAAATATCTTTCATTTCATGCCCAAATTTGCCCCAAAGATATAAAACGATCAAAACGTTACTAGGAGCCAAAAATACCCCCCGAAAACGTTCATCCTACACATAATTCTGTCGACCAAGGGCCCACTTCGGAACAATGATAGATAAAACAGGCTATAACATTCTTAAAGCAAAACGTTTTCCGAAAACATTCAACCTACACCTATTTCTGTCGATTAAGAACTGGTTTCGTCTCAAAATGATCCAGAAAATGAGCTTTAACGTCCCTCAGAGCTATAAAGGCCATGACGGATGATCATGCTAATCTGATTTTATGGAACAAGAGCTGATTTCGAGCGCGCAATAACCGAGAAACCAGACCATAAAGCCTTTAGAGGTAGAAATAGCTCGGAAAACGTCTATTCTGCACCTAATTCTGTCCAAAGGAAGACCATTTTAACGCAAAAGGCGGAGACCTTGGAGTTGAAGAGCTTGGCCCAGACCTTACAAACATGGGGAAATAGGCTCTACCATCATCAGAGACGCGAAAGTAAAAATAAATGTTATTGATTCTATACGTAACTCAGTAGAACAAAGGCCGAGTTCGACTCAGAATGACCGAAGAGGTAAAAAATTCCCGAAAAATGCATTCTACATCTAATTCTGACAATTATGAGCCTATTTCGACTAGAAAGCGGTTTAAAGAGTTTTTAAAAGCTAAAAATACTCGGAAAACGGTCATCCAGCACCCAATTCCATTGGACAAGAGCAAATCTCGGCCAAAAATGACAGAGAAAACGGACTAAAAGGTCTCTAAGAGTTAGAAATACCTGGAAAAATAGCCATACAACACCTAATTCTGTCGATTAAAAGCCCGTTTTAGCGATAGAGAACTGAGAAAACGATCCATAATGTCTTAAGAGTAAAAAAACACTCCGAAAAAGTTTATTCTTCACCAAAATCGGTCGAAAAAGGCCCAATTTCGGCGCAAAATTACAGAGAAAACGGGCCAAAGTGTCATTAGAGATGGAAATAATCCAAAAGACGTTCGTTGGACTATTAATTCTGTCCATTAAGATACAATTTTGACGCAGAATGAGAGAAAAATGAACTCTGAAACGCCTTGAGCTAAAAGAACCTGACAAACCTTTATTTCACACCTAATTCTGTCAATAAAGAAGAGGATACGGCACCAAATGTCAGAAAATGAGATGGAAGGCAGGGTGATTCACATACTCTATTTTCGGTCTAAGAGACCCCCGAAAATGGACTAACAGTCGAGGGAGGTGAGAAAAGTTCTGCGCGAAATTGGATGACTAATTTTAGCCTAGATCCATTGAGAAAGTCGCCTATAACGCCGGTAGAGACTTGACAATCAAGAAGATCTTTCAATATACATTTAATTTGGGCCAATATCCGACTTACAAAAGCTAGATATTCCCGGAAAAATGGTCATTCAACACTTCACCTCATCAAACAAGAGCCAATTTCGGTGCAAATTAACTGAAAAAACGAACAGCCAAGTCCTTATAGATACAAAAACTCCAAAAAACGTTCATCCTACATAAAATTGTGTCGATTAATAAACCATTTCGGTGCAGAATGACAGGGAAAGAAGACATTAACATCCTTAAGGCCCAGAGAAAACGAGTCATAGCGTCCCTAAGAGCTAGAAATACCAGGAAAAACTTTGATTCTACACCCAACTGAGCCGAACAAGAGCCCATTTGACGCCAAAAGGCACGGGGAAACGAGATCGGGACTCACACGAGGGAGAAGGTGGTGCCGGTGGAGACCTTGGAGTTGAAAAGCTTGCCGGCGCCGGCAAGCCCGTCGGCGTAGCGCGAGATGAGCTTGTGCGAGGTGTTGAAGTGCGCTGCCAGCTGTGAGTTGGGCTGCTGGTCGTGCTCACAGAGGTGCCGACAGACCTGCACGCAGAACGTCTCCTCCCCGTTAACTCTTGGTGAATCTGCTCACCCCAAACACACAAACGAGACATGAAGATGGTTTTATCTCTTCTAACTACTAAGCAAATTCACAATTTCGACCCAGAGAGGCAGGAAGATACGCACCTACTCGATTTTTGTTCTGAGACTTTCTAAAAAGGTGAAAGTGTCTCGAATATCGCCCATTCTACGTGAAGTTCGAGCAGATGTCCGTTCGAGAGAAGCGAAATTCGACGCAAAAAGACGGTAAAAACGGACTATAACGACCTTGAAATGGAAAACCTGTGGCCTTGTGCATTCAAAACCTAATCTGGGCCCAATGCTGCCTAATAAAAGCCATTTACGATGCAAAAAGTGATGCCAGAGTCTAGAACACCTTGAAACCAGCTACTTTCTGTCCAGCAGTTACATCGACATTCTGAGATACTTCAGTCTCGATGCCCAAGAACGTGATTTCTCTGCCAGTGAAGATAATAAGCCTAAATTTGTATCTCAATCAAATCGATAAATATTTCGAAAAAAAAGTACACGAATAGACTGTTACAAGCTGTTTCATACATGCAGTCACGCGAATGAAACCAAACCAATGTGCTTCCCAGATTCTAGTGAAATCTGTACGAAAAATCGCAAAATCATCGGTTTTCTGGTCAAGGTATGACAGAGTCCACTCTCCATTCTTTCAATGTTCGAGCGTATTCGATCTCCACTTTGCTTTTCACTCATGGAACAAGAAAACATGACCTTAAACCATTTACCACATAAAGAAATTACCTCAATCAAATTATTAACGAATAATGAATCAGGAGAAGCTTTTCCAAGGGGGTACTTCAGGAAGCTTATTGTCAAACTCAACCGAATGTCATCTGGTTCGACCTTCATCTTTGTGGAGGGTTCAAATTTCCACTTCTACAACAATCACCTTCGCCTCACACATTCCTCTCTCCATAAGCAGAGTGAACGCTTCCAACCGTTTCCGCTGCTAAATTTCCTTTCCTGAATTCATAAAAACCTTAAGTGCCTTTAACGACACTTGGGACGACCTGGTACCTACTATTGTTTTGTATAGAAAACTGCTTTGAGATTGTGACTACAGGATCCTATCAAACCTGCGTGTTTTAAACAAATACGAAGCACCCAAAACTGGGAACTCACAGAACGGAGCTGAAGCCACAGAGACACCGTCATCACCACCGCCACCGGGGCCAGAAGCAGTTACATCATTGTCGCCCAACATCGAGCATTCCACCAGGTCCTCCTGCTCAGCGCTTTTCGCGACAGCCGTGATCGCATCAGGTCGACTTCCCCGATCCACGTGGACCTTGGACATGTAATTCTGCACGTGGAAGGGGTGCTGTAGGTAGATCACCGCCGCCTCACGAACATACCTCCTGCCCTGCGTCTCCGTGGTTGTCGTCATCGCTGAGGTGGCCGTGGAATCCAGGACACTGAGTTCCAGAGCCTCCTTGCGGAGGAGTTCACAGACCTCTCCGGTGGGGTCACCCTCGGAGCCGCTGACAAGAGCACAGGCGGTGCCGAAAGGCACGTGGATCACCCGCAGACAGCCCTGTTGCACGCCGAACTTGACGATGCGCATGAAGGAGCGTCGGCCCATGGAAAACTTCTGGCGAATGGTGTAGGGGAGGAGCATCTTGGCAGGCGACTCGGAGAGGAGGTTAGAGACCTGCTCCATCACCAAGGCGAGGGGGTAAGTCATGGGGCGGAAGTAGCGGAAGCAATGCAGAAGCGTGGTGCGACGCATGGTGGACTTTGCCGAGTCATAGGTGATGAAGGGCTGTGATTTAATTAATCCACTGGCGCTGAAGAGTTTGCGGATGTAGAAGACGGTAGAGGAGGACTCCCCGAAGGAGAGGACACCGTCGTCTCCGGATATGGGGATGCCATTGTATCGGGATCTGGACAGGCAAAAAGACGCCTCAGTGTTTCAGAACCGGTAGATGAAAAAACAACCACTTGTCTGAAAACTCACTTTGCAACGAGTTCTAGAACCCGGTAGAGTTTGGCGTTGATTGAAGGGTGGAGAACATCGGATCCGGTGAGAAAATACGTCCGCATTCGTTGGGGAGCGACAACAACCAAGCGATCACCCCACCTGCAAAAGCGAATAAGTGGACATAATTGACGAACTTACATTTTGTAGGCAGCCTCGTAGCTTAAATCCTCAGCAGCTACTTTTGCGTTGACGCGAACCCGGGTTTTGAAGTCTGCACATGATCCCAAAACAACGTTTGATTTTACTGGGTACAATTTCCGTTCGGAAGTCGGAAACTAACTAAATATAAGTAAGATCACAAAATTTACCAAACAAGTAGCAGGCTTATCCCCACTTTTAAAGCGGTCAAAGTATACATAGGGTGGAGGGTCCTTCGATCGTAAGAAAAAGTCAAAGTTCTCAAAACGTCTAATTCGGTCCCAGAGGAATTCCTTAGTAGTCGCATTAATTTCGATTGGAAATTTGACAAGTGGCTCTTGGAGAACACACCAAAGGTGTGATATAGGAATGCCGTCTAGACCGGCGGCACAAATTTCGTCTTTTATAATATTAAGGAAATGCATAGACACCCACAGACCAAGAGACACATGCAAAATACGCGGGTACAAACAGGCTTGGTCAAACGAATGGGACTGTCACCAAATCTTGTACATTAAATTGAATCTCTCGGTTTTAATTTTAAATATACATATCCAATTTATGATTATTCTATTGCTAATATAGAGTAAAATATTAAACATCAACTCTGATTCTTCACTCGACGAAATTCAAGAAAATATTCTCTAAATTCAGCTATCACTTCCATTTTCCATTGCCCATTATATTAAAGAGTACTTTAAAATTGCTATTAATAACCTATGATTATTTGTGAAAGATTGGTTTCGACAACAATAAGAAAATTTTCAATGCAACTTTTAATATGAATAACATGGTTTTAGATTCACTATACATATCCCCTTTTTATGGTTCAATCAAGTTCGATAGTACAACCGATAAACCAGGTAAAATTGAACACATATTCATCTTCATACCAACAAACTTGAATAATATGAATCAAAAGGATTTTCAACGTGGGTAATTGTTGATGAAACTGTTATAGGAATCTGCTAATGACTTCGCTACCACCAGAGTCGTGTTCGCTTTTAATGTTTATTATGCTTTTGGTGAATTTAGAATTAAAGAACTATTTGGAAAATTAGATTAGAAGGTGGATCATCATTCTGACTTCATAGGCAAAAAACTATGGTCTCAAGAATAAAGAATTGGTAAGTGTGCCTAATTTACAGCAAATTTAAATAAAATTCATGAGTATTGAACCTTTTACGTTGCTGATTCATATTTGAACACATTATTATTGGTTGTTTTAACATGTCCAATCAATTCTACTACCGGCTGATTTTATTGGTAGCCCAGTCTGCATAGTTCCTTATTGGAAGATAATAGTAAGCCGCGGTTTTCGTTTCTCTCATTGGATTTTCATAGTGTATCACTCGTAATAGATCGTTTTATTTAGTATTCGCAACACGCCGACCCCATATGAGTAATGCACAAGCAGAAATATATCTCTTTAAATACTTCCTTTGTGTGTTTAACTACTTTCTTGTAGTCTACGTTTATTATTACAATTTATCCTTATATCTAAGTATTTGACATGGATGAAGGTGGGTTTTGTTTGATGGTTTTAAAAATTTCGTCCATCACGGACTGAATTTGCTGGAGTTGTTTGACAGTTTCCACGTCTTCTCGAAGTTATTTTTACACCTGATGCTTTTCATATCAGTTGTTCTCAATGTTTTGTTATGCGCGTTTTTTCGATTATGTGTTTATACTCTACACTTACTCCTTTGTCTGTGATTGTTTTATATAATATTGCTTCTTTTTGTAGTAAAGATGAACAACATGTCTGATAACCAAGGTGACGAGTCCGCATATCAGGACACTGGTTACTATGGTACTATGGAAAACTCCATTGGTGAAGGCGATATCGAATACCCAACTGGCGAGATGGAGCAGAGATCTCCTCTCCGTGAACAGGACCGCTTTCTACCGATTGCTAACGTTTCCAAAATAATGAAGAAAGCCATCCCTCCCAACGGAAAGGTTGCCAAAGATGCCAAGGAGTGTGTTCAAGAGTGCGTATCGGAGTTCATAAGCTTCATCACCAGCGAGTAAGTTTCGGTTTTTCTTCTCATTTAACCGATTTCCTTAGAGCTGCTGAACGCTGCCAGAATGAAAAGAGGAAAACGATTAACGGTGAAGACCTTCTCTGGGCCATGAATGCTCTCGGATTTGAAAATTACGTCGAGCCCTTGAAAACCTTCCTTGTCAAGTATCGTGATGTGAGTCTGCTCTCAACATTGCCTATTAGTGAATTTTACTCGGTAGTGAGGTTGGTATGTGTGGTCATCACTCATGAACTGTTTTGATATTCGTTCAGCTCGATATGATTTTTCTTCTAGGAGTTTGCTTTGCTCTTAAGTTACATTGTTTTGGTTTTACCGTTTTCTTTCTACATTGGCTAGTACTGTAAGGGAATTTTAGTTGGTTTGGGGTAAAATTGATTTACAACTTTCGGGCACTTTCTCGTTTGGAATCATATTGGAAATTGTTGGGGGTGGGAAGTCCTTTAGTTCATGTGCTGTTGGTTAATTTGCTGCCTGTTTGTTTTAGGCGATCAAGATCGACTCCTCCATGATCACCTCGTCTGCGGAGATGCTGCAGCAACAGCAGCACCAACAGGCGGTAGCTGCGGCGGCTGCGGCCGCAGCAGCGGGTCAGCAACAGCCCCACGCCGTCATCGTCACCGCTCCACCGAACCTCCTTAACGCCGCCGCACTTGGTCAGCAGCAGCGGACGGCCACAGTGACAACGCTCAATGGCGCCGCTGCCACCGCCGCAGCCGCCGGCACCACTACGATCGAAGTGCAGGGCGCCTCGGGCACGGAGGTGAAGCAGGTCGTCGCCACCGCCGCCCCAGGCGATGCTACCGGTGCTGCGGGGGCGGAACTCAAACCCGGCACCGCTGGAGCCCCCACGCACATCACCATGGCCTCCACTGCCACCGGGCAGACCTTCCTGGTGCCCTTTTCTGGACAGGTGAGCGGTCTCTACTACGCCCAGTAGTGGGTGTGCTCATGACGCTATCTCTCCTACTACCACTACTGCTGCTTCTCGTGCCTCATTCTACGGTAAAAACTCCACACTTCATCCCCATTCTCCCTCTACTCCAATTTGTGTATTTTTAGTTGTTTACGATGCCTGAGTGAGTGTTCCAGCTTTGCTATAGTTGGCCCTGTCGTATTCATCAGCTTCCATTGTCTAGGATGTGCTTAGGTTTGCTATTTCAAAGGCTGCCAAATTTGCAATACTCGGTACTCTTACCTAAGCTCAAACTACGAAGCTGCTTAGTGTTCCTTAAAGCAGAAATTAGCGACATCGCGTAGCCCGTAATGCAATTAAAAGTTGGTGCTGCTTTTAGTGGATTAATTCCACCCGCGTTTTTAGGTCGCAATCGTAAACGGCAATGCCGTAGTCACCTCGACGACCTCATAAGGAAGCAGATGTGTTGTAAGCCCCTTTCCCCATCTATTGATCGATATTGACTCAAAGCACGACACCTTCTCTACTCAGTAAAACGAGCCTGTACTCACCCCCACCTCGACCCAACCCTCCTCCCCCTTTGTGTCTACGCGTGCGTGCATAACCGTCTGTGCCTGCTTCATCATGGATATAGCAGTCTCCCTTTCCCCCTTCTTTCCCCACACACCCGTGTTGTCACCACCGAAACACTCCTTTTTCATCGGCTCTGCCGCCGCAGCAGCAGCGGCAGCAATAATCCAACATTACCAGTTGCGCGCACGCGCAACGTGCTCCACGCTTACCCTTCTCCTCCTACAAGTATTGTATCATTTTATTCGTAAACACGTCCTTTACCGTTTCAAAAACAACAGCAGCATTGAAAGTCTCTTACTCTTGTTAGGCGTTTACCTTTCCCAATTTTTAAATGCAGTGTTGCCCAGGCCACTTTTGCGCGTCAATATTATGTGGCTTAATTACCAGGAATGCGTGTAGGTCAAGTGGGTTTCCGAACTGCCGGGATGAAAATTTGCCACTGTCGAATGGTTTTCGGAACAAACATTTCTAGTTAGTTGTTTTAACTGCAGCTGCGATTTTCCTCAAACCACAATAATCCCCTGATTTATGACGGGCAGAATGAGTGGAGAAAATGTGTGGTAGTAGTTGTTTTATTATGCTAAAGTTCATCAGGCGATTAAAACTGCACCGTATCCCTACGAGGTGCCAATCACACGACGAAGTAGGCGTGAAATAGCACCACGACGAATGGGTTGTTGCAACACAATTCACCAATCCATTGCTCAAAGCCGAAGCCCAATCAGCAGCCGGAAAGCTGCAGCCTATCAGCTCTCCACCCAATCACAGCTGGTCTATTGGAAATCTGAAAGCGCTGAATGGATAGGAAATTAATCAGCTGGAGTTTGAACATCCTCATTGGTTTAAACAGCTACAGGAACGTAGAAGACTGCCGAATCCTCCTACGGAGATGGAATTTGAGATAAACGGCCGTAGCGGGAGCAATATCTAGTGCTTTTTGTGAAAACCAACTTAGGTGTCGCCAAATAACTAATTTAATCTTAATGCAGTGCCGAATTAGTTGTCTACGCAATAACCCCGAGTCCCAAGAGGTACTGATTTTGAGAAAAGAACGTCGCAATTTGGTGTGGGGAATTCATCACAGGTGTATAAAGTTTAAGGTCGGACGAATCAGGGTGGCCTGGGATAGGTGATTTAACCTGTCCCGTATAGGGATGAATTATAAATACGGTACATAAAAAGGTGGACCTACACGTCAAGATTTGTGAGATGAGAGTGAGGCGGCAAATGTCATTAAAAGTGCACTGCGATGTCCCCAAATGAATCACCAACAGTTGCCTTTCTACATGGATCGGGAGTCGGAGATTATCTAGTCAGTAGCGGCTGCAGCTTTATGGAGATCCCTTCAGTTACTTTGGCACAGGTTCGCCAAACAAAAACCCCCTAGAAGCGTGATAAACTCGTTCAGCCTGTACCGCAAATTTCCAGGACATACCTCCAAGAACACCCTACTGGTCCGTATGAGTGGCACTTTGACCCAAAATTGAAATCCCAACTGCAGAAACACGAATTGTGGCTCTTTTGGAAGCCGACTCAATGAGTGGACAAAAAGTGGATGTTAAAGGATCTCTAAACTATTCCACACGATTTGAAGCTAACACACAAAGATGAGTAACGGAGTAGAGCGAATTGTAGCATTAGTTAGCAAAGCGTTTGAAATACAGTTGAGAATGGTTTACCAAGCAGAGTTTTACAACTGTGAAATGCCTAATTATGCGAAAGCGCAAATACAAAGTCCCCAGGTCATCATCCATTCCCTGATACTCACGAGTTCTTACAACAGATCCGACACTTTCTACCAGAAAACCTTCAGGTTTTTTGTCAAAAAAGAAAGCACTACCGTGGGATAAGTGAAGAAGAAATTATGGGGTCATAAGTTTTATTACAGATATACAAATTCACAAGAATAATGGGATACAGAAGCGATTGACATAAAATCCATAGACTACGGAATTGACGGAACAACTTAAGACTCAGGAAATTATGCAATAAGAGAGGATGGACCACTTAGCAGGTGGTTCAGCCGTGTCGGAAGAATGAGTTGAATTTACTCCATCCTCAACATGAGAAGTTGTAGATAGGCTGGGATCGGTATCTGCACCAATGATAAACTTCTCAACCACAGACTGCTCTGGAGGTTCACGAGACGGAGGCACAGCGATGGTTTTACGACTCCTTTTGGCTGGCAATTCCACCGGATCAGCCACAGGATGACGACTTCTCAATCTCCTGGCAATCGGAGAATCATTGGTTATTGTTGATTGTTTCACATGAGAAATAGCATTTTTGTAATTTCCATTTCTAGAAACAGTCGGGTAGAAGAATTTAATTTACGCTATTATCGTCGATTGATTCGATTCTTTAGATCCTTTATTTTTTCTTGCAACCATCTTTGAACAAAGTAACCCACACTTTACCCAATCAGATTAATTCACTCGAAAAATTCAAATCCGATTAAGAAGCTGATTGGGTGTGATTGTGTATCCAAATGATAGGCTTAAACAGCGGTCAATATAATTGTAATATGTTTTATCTCCTTCATTTTTCTCTTTAAAGTTCCTAGTTTATTAGCTGATTTACAATCAAGGCAGATAATGCGTTAAAATAATGTTTATTTGATTTGTGGCTTTATTTTGTACTTATATCTAAAACAAATATCCAAATGACCGAAAGTCGATAATATTTATAAAGTATGAAGTGATAAATTACCGTAAATTAACATCTATTTTTTCAAAGAAATAAATTATTAAAAAATTTCAAATTAAATTTCCTGTCAACAAAAATACTCTTTTCGATGAAATCGGCCTAGAGATTACTGCTCTGCGCTTTTCATCTTAAAGGGATTTTCGCAACTGAAACGCTATTTTAAGAACAAAAATGAAAGCCTTCTTCAAAGTACACTACTCCTGTATCTGACAACATTCATTATATACATTTACAGAATAATCAAAGAGCAAATAGCAGTGCAATAGATGCGTTTCATTATCATTACCGTTATTACAGTTCAAAATAATAGTTTTTCCTTACAGTATCAAAATACTGACATTTGACGCAAAGCCGTCCGATTGTAGCTTACTTGAGCAATTGCAAATTGATTGTCTAAAGTGGTTGGGACAATAATCTTGCAAATGAACATAAAATATATTGCCAGGCGATATGCAAGGTCCATTTAATTGCTTCTGTATATAAAGAAGCACGGAAGACAATGTTTGAGAAAGTAACGTATCGATTTGCCTTTAATTCGGATTGTGTGGAAATAAGCAGAAATATTAAAATTTACCAGCAATTATCGAGGGATCAAGCTAGTGTTTATACAAGTCAATTTTACAACACTTTTCTTGTCCATGGTAGAATCAATAAATTACGGTCTGCGCAAATTCAACACGTGTTTTTAGGAGGTCGATAAGGTATAGAGTCTCGGATTTGCCAATTACAAAGAGCAAAGATATCCCTACAGCACCCATTAGGCACCTCAGATTGGATGAGGGCACCCGATTAAACAGTTAGCCAGATGAATCGTGTGTAAGTGTTTATTAGTAATAAAAATATGAAAACAATTTAGGCCATATAAAATAGTCCTCGTCCAGCATCGACGAAGAAAGACTGGCGCAGTTGATAAAATTAGCGAATGCGGCCCCCAACGAAGTGATCAGCACTCAGTTCACCAGAGTCAAACGCTTCCATTAGCCCAGAAAACCGAGATTGACCTTCCGCATCATCACAGGGGGTCACTGAGCGAGAGTGGTCGGGATCAGTGCCTGATAATGAAGCGTCAAGGACACTATAATCTAAAACATGAAGCAAAAAACGCTTCAATAGAGCTTTAATACAGATAAGACTGCGACCACTTCAGAGCACGACGGCGTTGCTGTACCTACCTGAATCGCTGATGCTGACACTGATGGAGTCGCCCTCTGTAGTCGACAGTGACGACGACGACGGCGTCGACGACGACGATGACGGCGATGGCTGCTTCTCCTGGAAGAGTGCCAGTTCCTTTTCAGCCACCATCAGCATGCTTCGCTCATGCCAGCTATTGCGTGGTTTCAAGTACTCCATCACGGGAGCGAAGAGTTCCCTGAAAATGCAAAGGGTGTGAAGACGGCGGTCAAGTGCTGCTCACAAGTACTCAACTCTCTCCCACTCTGGGGCGGGGGCGAGGGGGAGGGGCAAGTGACTTGGGGATGGCTTACCTTCGCCACTGCTCCAGCGGTGTGTCACGCCGAACGTGCACTGAGAAGTGCATGAGGAGATTAAAGAAGGTGCGTTGGATCAGCCTCACTTCTACAAACAGACAGAATTCAATAAACAACCTTGGGCTTTGGAGGTGGTGCTTTTGACGGACCTCGAAGTAGAGGCATTGACCTACCCTCCTCATTGATTCGGCTGAGCACGTGATCCAGGTTAAACGGGTCTGCAAAGAAAGGTGGGAGGATAGGGTAGGATAGGATAGAAACTCGAGCGAAAATTGCATGAAAGACCTACAGGTTTCACGGCTCCTGTCGCCTTCACAAACAAATAGGACTGCTACTCACCTCGTATTAAGATCCAAGGCCGCGAATCATCGACAGCTACATCTCGATGCTTGCTGCCAATGAAAACTTCGTGCCTTCGGAAGTCAAACTCAAAGAGGTAGAAGCGGAAGAAACCCAACCAGAGTTGGGCCAGTGAAACTTCGTCATCCACCTCAGTTGGACACACTTGGGGTCTCCACAAGCGTCTCTGCGAGAAAGAATCAAGGGTGAGGTGTTTGAAGCACGGAAGAGGAGGTGAACGGATGGGTGTGAGACGTGTGATGACTTACAATTGTGTTGAGATCTTCCTGGAACCACGTGTTCCATCCGTCAACCATCAGCGTCTGGGGCTCCTGGTCTTCGTCGTACAACTGAAACGAGCGAAAGTTAGAGAGAGGCTGTGAAGCTAGGTGCAGCTAGATGACGAAGATCGATTGTGATGTACAGGCGGAGTGAGTGTGGTTGAGCAGTGCAAAGGCGAGGAGAAAGCACTTACCTCCTGCAACACGGGCAGGTAACCCTTTTGCTGCAGATAAAATATCAGCATATTCATGTATGCATACGACGAAAGACCGCCCGAATCTGATTTCGACACGCAGGCAATCTGAAAGAATGCAAAAGGCCAGAAGACGGATGAAGAGAAGTAGGAAAATGTGGGACTAACGATGAATGCGACAAATTACCTTCAAGGCCATCTTGAGAGCGACTCCGAGGACTCTCAATCGTGGCTCCAAAAGATTGTAGGTGCGCAAGAGACGCGTGTTGGCTACGGCCTAGAGATGCGTCAGAGTGTTAGATAAAGCGGCAACGCAATGGGTTCTGTGTTGATCAAAGGAGCAAATGGTACTCACCAGTGGATTGGACACACTCAAATCCACGTCGAATTGGCGCATTACAAACTTGAGGATGGGCACTTTAGCCCCAAAAACGGACTTCACTGGACTGATTGACAGCTTCTGTGATGCCTGCGTCAGTAAACACTCAAATGTTTTCAAAGCCTGATGGTGAGGAAGAAGAAGAAGAGAACGGTGAGTGAGCGCATAAATGGAGGGAGAGAGAGAGAGTACGATGGTGTGCGTGTGTGACCTACCGAAATGATCCCATTGCGGGATTCCCTAACCCTTCTGTTTTCTCTACTGCCCTCGGGGAAGGTTACGCACAAGTCGATATCACTAGACGCCGTCTCAAATCCGTTTGCGGAGGATCCGAACATTTGGACCTCCACTCGGGGGAATTTCTTCTGGAACAGGCGGAGCAGACGTCTCACAACGGCCTGCAGATGGATGCATGGAAACAGAGGAAAGTGGGTGAGGAATCGTCAAGGCAAGGGGGATGAGGAGGTGGAGAGGAGTCACTCACCTGTCGGGCCTCATTGTTTCGAGCGGAGGTGTGGCACTGAGCCACGTGACGCAGGCACTGAGAGATGTCCCTGAGGTGGCCTGGTGAGTGCTTCTTCGGCACAACCATTCTCAGGTACCACGGCTGATAACGCTCATCGATAATGCCAGAACAGTACCCCTGATGGTGACGAAATGAGCATTGTATGCAGATGCGAGGGAATACTTCGCCAATACGGAAATTCCAGTAGCTCATGCCATCCACTCCATATGAGCAGGATAAAGATAAGGCCACGGGTTTTGCACAGTTTGCTCTTGAGGAGTTGTAGTTGCTACGCCTGGTGGACTCCACAATCTAAATCTAGAAATCCAAATCAGTGTTTGAGATCACTGAGATCAGTGAGGACAGTGAAGTTGCGACAGCCGCAGCTGCTGCAAAGACCAAACAAGTGGAGGGGTGGTGAGATTACCTCAAATCTGCGGACTACTCGAGGGTCCTGAATGAAGGCAGTCCAGGAGGTGGGATCTGACGATGGGAGGCGCTTATTGGGGATGACAGCAACGCCGTCACGGTGGTGGTAGCCTCTCCTGCAGCCGCACAATCGACATTCGTCACCCTAAAATGAAGACGGAGGATAGCAATGGGAACGTGAATGCCTGCTGAGGGGACGGCATGCAAATGAAGAGCATGAAGTTGAGCAAAAAAGGACAATAGGGTGCCAATAAATTCTCACATTGAAATTGTGGCCCTCCTGGAGCAAGGCCAATCGCGTCTCGCGATCGTGTCTTCCTTTGATGCGAACATTCGTGTAGAGTGTTCCTGCAATTGTCACGCATTCGAGGTAGGAAAGTGCGAGTTTCCTCTCCATATAGTTGCTCATAGCTGCATCCATATAGGCCCAGAGAGGCCTCTCCTCACTGAATGGATCTGGGACAACAAAATTACAGTGTGCGTAACGACAACAGAATGCCAGCAACCACCCTCACATTCTCATGTGGAATTAGACTGAATTAGAGCAGGCAAATGAACGACTGGGGACCACCTACCTTCGACCCAGAAAATGGGCTCAGTCACAGGCTGTTGCAGATCTGATTTGGGCCGTGCTTGTGAACTACTGATGGAAATGGCGCAATCGTGGAATTTGAATTCCAGTGCAAAGAATCGCAAGAAGCGCACCCACAGCCAACCGAGCGTCTTGTCTCCTAGAGGCACAAACACGGAGAGAACACAAAGCGATTATCACCCATTTGAGCATTCGGTGGGCTTCATAGCGAAAACTGCCTGCCTCGCCCTTATTGGCTGCAACTTACTGTGTGCAGGTGTGAAGAACTTCCGCACGACCGAGGCGTCCTGCAGGAACGACACATCCCTTCCGTTCACCTCAACCTGCAAGTGGAGTTGAATGCAGAGGCGTCTAGTTATCTTCTGTTTAGCTTAGCATTACGAGGTAGGCGATGTGGGTATAGAGAAAGGCAAAGGCAAAGGCAAAGGCAAAATTACCCTGTGAATGGCTTTGGCTGGGATCTGGGAAGCGTGATCACGATAGAGCTCGTGGAGGTTAGGAAGAAGCGGTGGTGACATGCGTTGACAGAAGAAGACAACCATGACCGTTAGCAAGTAACTGTGCATGTATTGTTGAGAATGTTGCTAAAAAAAGAATGGATGATTTGAATTCGATAAGGAGGAGGCAGAGGCAGTGAACAAAGCACCAAAACACACCTGTTGGCTTTTGTAAAATAGGTAGGCAAGTCTTCGCACTCGCCGATCCAGTGAGAAGTATGAGTTGAATAGTGCCACCAGGTGGGAATTTTGAGGATAGCCGAAGCTGATGGCGCATTTTGCGCCTGTGGTACTTCTGCAAACACTGAGGAAGGGCTGCTCCCTGCTGTTGGCGGATACGGTTGGTCTGTTGGATTTTCGGCAAAAGAAAACGACGTTTAATTAACCAGTAATCGCAGATGAAGGAGTGGATACTGCGAGCATGGCATAGAACCTACCGAGTTATCGTTGGGTCATTGACGAGGTGGTGGAAGACGTGGTGATACGCTGCGAAGTCTTTTTCGTCTGTGGCCTTGCCATTAACGTCAAGGGCGCTGTAGGCACGAGGGGCGACATTAATTTGCCCACGTTCACAGGCGAAACCCAGTGCGAACTCATCACAGGGGGATACGTCAAGTTCTGTGGACAAAGAGGAAGAGGTATTGAAGCCTGAAGACGAAGCAATGGAGTGGGGTTGCAGATTCTGCACCACGGAGGGTGGTGTCGTGGCCCTCTTACCTGGATGGGCAAGTTGGAGTGACTGGCAAAGTTCGTTCGTGAGCCGCACGACTTCCCTGTCCACTTTGTGTCCGGCTTCGTGGTCTTTAATCGCCTCGTCTATCACCTTCAGGTGGGAGGCCCGCGGAAATGGGAAGTAGGCCATCGAGTCGTACATCTGCCACGCCTATGAGGTAGACAAATGCAAAACAACAGCGCATTCACACAAAAAAAACATGAAAGAGAAGAGGAAGATGTATGTAAGTGCAGCTCACCTGCCGCTCCTCTGAACAACGACAATGTTTGATGTGACGGTACCTGTCGAAGACCTCGCAATTGCACACATGACAAAAGAATATCCATTTCTAGGAAAATATCGATGATGATGCTGTTATGCTACTCTTACCTCATTATATCGCTTCAAGACGATGTAGTTTTCACGAAAATACTCTACATCATCTGCATTATATCCACATTTCTTGATGAAGCGGGCCTCCGTCATGGAGCATCGTTTGGGTTGTTTCGCGGTCATCCAGGTTTCACGATCCATGGTTGAACGCATGCACGTGTGAGTCGGGAAAAACTGAGCTTTCCAATACAGGAACTTATAAACAGCTTTAAGGATATCCGGCAATGCTTCGTTTAAACAAAACTGCATTTTCTGCAAATAATTTATCATCAGATTCGTATATTAAATTTTAAAGTAATAAATATATTATATGGATTGTGTAAAATATTGGGGTAATGGAAATTTTTAATCCGTTTTTCAGGTTTTGAATAGTTGCATGTATCAAAAATGAATTTGTTTTTTTATCCGTTTTATTAATATCTCGTTGTTATCTGAGTTTACATGGAATTTTTTCTTTTAATTAATATACTTAGATATCTTGCATAACTTGTTGTTGAGTTTTTTTGGTTTAATTTTTCGTCTTTGATTGTAGCTCAAATTAGGTGGTTTTCCATTTTTATAAAAATTTTAAGTCTAATGATGAAAGTAAGCCATTTGTGATTGTTTAGTACCGTTAGCGCTCTATCCTTGAAAGGCGTGTTTAATTCAACGCAGCGCGCGACAGCTAAACTTTAGTTCATCGTATGACTGTTCTTCGAATAACGTAACCTATGACCTATTTATCTTATGATAAGAACAAGTGAGGGCTGTGACTAACACATTAACAAAGCCCGATTTTCTATCCAACATTGGACCTATTTTCCAGCTATGAATTTAGCGGCTCTCAGATACTGCGGATGTAAATTCATTGGGCACGATGCAATCGACAAGAAATCGTCTAATTCTACGGCGAGTTGATTTGCAGTGGTGATAACGAGCAATTAGGAGCTGCCATTAGATCCCACCTGAAGGCAGATCTAGTTCTAAACAGATTGGAGGTTGTGTGGCTGAGTGTGAGGAGGGAGTTTGGTTGATTCCACAGTTTGGTGGGCTGTGTTCCAAATAGAAAAAGTCACCACATCCCCTCGAGACTGTCTGTAGGTGAACTGTGCGGACACTTAATCAACCTATTGATTGTTCAGCATCCAAGCACTCCGGCGTCTCCAGGTTATCAAACAACTCGGGTCCGTACCGGACTGGAAAAGGAGGCATAGAATTTGTAACACGAAAAAGTGTGAATTGGAAACGAGACGTTCTAGTTTCTCTGTTTGTCTTTGCTCATTCTGAATGGGATACTTACAGCACCCACATTAGTGGAATGTCTCGATGTTACATACCTAGGTGTGACTTTCGTATGTTAAGCTGAATTTGGAGCGAATCTTTGGCTTCGAAACGTGTTAGAGGGAGTGTTGGACTTCCAAGCAACGTATTTGCAGTTTCTGTTGAGTTCTGTGATGGAGTACACGTGGGAAAGTATTTGTTCGGTGTGGTGTCAAATGCGGATGAATGGTGCTTTTAGTAAGTGGAAATCACACGAAAGATTATTAGCGACTGTCAAGAGTTCGGTCTCTTGTGTAAAATGTCGAAATATTGGGTTGTTCCTACTACCATCTTAATTATAAGTCCGACAGTTGAGACATTTTCAGTACGGCTTCATGAGAACCTAGAAGAAGCATTGCCAGATCCTCATTACAAACTGCCTTTGTGGTGTGTGACGTCTTCGAGTGCTGACGAATGGCCCAGGAATGCATTGCTGGAACAGCACTTTCAGATCATAGAAAGGAACCTGCAATGCTCTCTGTTCCCACAACAACTGCAACAACAAGTATCGAGTTAAAGTTGGATTCGCTGAACCTTTGGAATTGTGCTCAATAGATTTGACCACATGTTGCAAAACCACCGATATGATCAGGTTGAATTTACAACACGAAGTGGGATGTTTAACTGAATCTGGTGAGGCGTTAAGTTATCCCAAAAGCGTTTTTCTGTGTTCTGCCTCGGAATAAACAGAAAACCGAGCCCTAATATTCCTGGTGAATCGGAGGGTTACTTTTCATCCAGGAAAGATGTCGCTTATGGGGCGAGGGAGACACGTAGACCAATGGTCAAACAAACGGCCAGCTCAGCCGATGCATAAGGGTGAATAGAGGTGCCAACATGTTCATCAGAGAGTGAACGGTCCACTCCAATGCCAGCGGCAAAGACAAAGGCGGGGGTAATCGATAAACCATGACGGCTATCACGTGGTGCAGCCACCACCATGTGGTTGAGATTTGCGTGGCACTGATGATCCAGAATTGCCCTGTTGCAACTGGAGAGCCAATGAATTCACTCGAAACGTTGGTCTATCCATTAAGCACCACCCTAGCGGTGTTTGAGGGTTAACCGATATGCAGTAACGGCATTTTCTCAGTATCTGATTCCATCTCATCTCATCTCATCTGTGATGGTCGTCCTGTGTAACTCTGAATATAAAAACGCCTTCACTATGCAGCTGCTCTGTTCAGGAAAGATGGCATTTCCGAAGGCATCATCCAGTGGATTTTCATTTTCCCGCCAACGAATCACCCCTTACTCCCACCTGCTTCCGCCAACTAATCAATGTGGACTTCCGACTCACTCAAGTCACTCTATGAAGCATTTCTAGCTAGCCACTAGCAAAAGAATCATTGGTGCTTTTTTAACTCATCATAACCTCTCACTGATTTTGCTGCAATACCAACCCACGTAGGAATTCGTCTCAGACGAAGATTGCAATGCTTGCTTCATTGAGTTCCAGCATGTCCGTCCCATTGTCATTTTATTTCGATTCAGTTGGATAAAAATGTGGCCGTGAGTCCTAATCAGATATTGAATAATTAATTGGCTGACACGAACTTGCGTGATTGGCTAGGCTGAACGATCGCAGCAGGCCACATCAGAGCTCAATTTCAGAAGTGGTTGGTCCTCATCCTGTGTAGGTTAGCTAATTTGTCTTGGAGAGAAGCCTAGTGCAACCGCAAAAAGCCACAGAATACTGCATCCATTTCTCATAGATTCCCCTTTTCGACTCGTCCTGCCATTTTGCAATCAGCCATTTCAAAAAAGCAGTCCAGATTGACTGTGAAATTTCCATAATTTCGCTTTTGCAGTTACCTATTCATTTTTAATAGAAGTACCTTGACTACGTTTGCTGCTGTTAATCCTCAGTTGTGCTTCCGTGCCCGACCAAGGAAGTTTATAAGGTAGATTGTTTTCTGTTCAAAGTTTATCTTCGATGTCACATACTGTTGCAAACAGCTTTGCGAAGTGCATCTTGTTCTAAGCAATGATCACACTTTGAAAAGGTTAGCAAGGGTTCCTTCCTTGAGCCTATTTTTAACAGAAGAGAGTCGAAAAATGTTTTACACGGATGTGTGAGTTCCTTTGTAAGCTGAAAGGTGGGAAACTTCGTTTTTACATCACCCTTTGGCTTTCTACTGACCCCAACTTCCGTAGTTCCTCTACCAGAAGGGGCAGGCGCCAGCTCTGAAGAACGATCATTTGGTTGATTGAACGTCCTTGCAGTTCAACTGCAGGCATTCTCGAGGGGATAGGTCGTCTTTTTCTCTAGCCCAGAAAACCTGACAATGTAAACAACGAACAGCTCTGCCGACTAACCACCCATCACCAATCAGTTTAGTTCTACACCTGAGCTTGTTTTCCTTTGCTCCTTCGTGCTCCGAGCGAGCCTAACCCACCCGTCTGGCTCCAGGTGGGACCTTGTGCCAACCACTAAACTGCTCGTTGGCCCTCTTGCGATTTACCTATTTTGTTTTACTGAACTTCGAAAATAATCATGATAATATACTCATGGCAAGCATGATTGAGGGATCCTTTAAAGTGATTACCAATTTAAACCACGTTCAGGGTAAGAGAAAACCGAGGATGGAATTGTAGACCTGTATTAGGAGAAACAACTAGCACGCGATGCATGAGGTGATGTTTGCACGCTGCCGGGACACAAATCATGACTAAGCAATTTTTGATTAGTCCGTGGTCGTTAGCGCTACAATTTACTGGGAATGAACAAAGAGCTAAATTGATCATGTTTCCTCTCTTAAATCGCCTTCGAAATTACGCGAATAAGGTATTCCAGTTTGCTTAAAAGCTTCGTTTCGTTTGTACATTTCACAGTCAATCACAGCGTAATGAGACGTACTCACAACGTAGATTTGATTTTAGTTACACCATGGTAGTTTCCAGTGATAAACCCATCCGCAAACTATTCCACCTATTGTATTTCTAAGGAATTGTTAAGAAAAATCGTTCATACAACTCAAAACACACCTGAACTACTCCTTGTTCAATTGCTAAACAGCTAAAGAATGCTACCTTATACTACTTCTCGGTAGTAAACGACGAAACTTTAGTTCTTCTATTCACATTTAGAGTAAAGAGTCGAGTCAGCATCTGTTTTCGTGGTGAAAAAGTTACAGTAAATCCCTCATTACTGGAGAACTTATTTTTTATATTTCGCAGTAAAATGCAGAGATGTACGACTGTTGTGCTGTCCTGTCGTACCGTATTCTACTTGAATTCGCATCTTAAGAGCAATTTTTTCTTCATAACACACTGACTTTTGCCCGATATTCTAGGGAAATATCGAAAAAACGCAAATACTCTTCCCCAAATTATGTATCATAATCAACAGGATGGTTTGCTTGTACAAATGGAAATCTAATTTTATTTCATGAATAATCATGTTATGTGATGAAACCACAGCATCGAGGGAATGAGCATGGAACCACGTCTTCCATCCACCTTGAAGCCTGGCCCGCTCCTCACAGTCCCCAACGAAAATGAGTGAAAATGGAGGAGGCTGGAACTTTTCGATGTGATTGGATGGGGTGGGACTGTGTCTTCTTTGTACACCAACGGTACGAGGGGATGACACTTCTATGTGTTTAGATGGGCATGTGGCGTACGGCTACCCAATAGGAAGCGCCAAGCACATAGATTCGATTCCGAGTACAACTCTCCATTAATCAATTATGGAGCGATTCCTACTTAGTAGAAATCAGATGTAGCCTATTTAGACCCTCACATCCACATCCTAAATGCACACATACACACTTGCTCTAAAGCGCATCTCTGCCTTACTATCTTCTCGATGCGGATACCGAACGGATAGGGTTACTTACTTTGGTGAGATAGTTCGTTGTTTGTAGCAGTCCGCTACAGGCATATCGGCGTATGCGTAAGGAGGCAGGCAGGCCCTCGATCATATCTGAACAAGACATATCGTCTCAGGGAATAGGAAGAGATGAGCAACGTACTGTCTTGGTTGGTGGACTCCAGACACTAAAATACACATCGAAGCTATTCATAGTGAATTTCAAAATGGGTACCTTCGCACGGAAAAAGGACCCAATGCGTCCTGTGAACAGTTCCTCCGATGCCAAGGTCAGCATATACCGCAATCTTCCAACGCCTGAAGGTGGAATTTGCCCGATAATGAAGAGACGTGGTTTGAAGTGGGGTGTGCGGAAGATTGTGTCGGAGACCTATTCAGATGAGTCCATCACGAGATCACTGGAGTCTGTTGGGTGAGGAGCCGAACATTTTCAACTCCACGCTGTGGAAAAATTGCTAGACCAGAGCACTCGTCAGTTCACCTTATCGTTTCCGATTCTTCTTCGATCAGCACAAAGCGCAGAGCGAATTCAAACACTGTTGGGCTTGAGCATAACTTCAGCATCTGCTCGCGCATCTCTCCTTGTTTCAGCAAAAGCTGAAAAAACTGCTTTTTCGCTGACTGAGGCACTTGAAAACTATCAACCAGTCTGTATGACCGAGAAGAAATTCCCCGAAACGAGACAGCATCCCGAGACAGCAATAAAGCCAACGGAAGGGTTACAGGGTCCCGTGATTGTGTAATCTGGGGAGGTCACGCACACCACCGCTCGCTCCCTCAAACCACACTTTTCATCTCCTTCATCAGGCGTTCGAAACACTGAGATATGTGCTAACACAGGCATCAGAAGAGCTGCCAATCAGTCGCAAATGGCCGATTTTTGAGGCCAGAGTACCCAGTTTGAAGTTCACAATGGGTGGCTTCGATGTGGATTTGGGATTCTCTAATCCACTGGGGATTGCCAGTCGCTGTTCCAGGTCGTGGCCAACAGGAATCCGTGGAGCAAGCATAGCGTGCTGGAACTTCGCTCGAGAGCACTGGCGATTGGCGTCCACTTCACTTTTAACATCACATTTTCCCTAACTGTTTCAGCTATCTTCTGGCATTTTGCACTCCTCCAGATCGCTTGCGTGCAAATCAGATCAGGACTGTCTGTCCTCCTATGGATATGCAAAATATGATACTTTACCTGCAGCTGGAGGTAAGTGGTTTCTTCTCTGCCGATTTTTTCAACAGAAACGCTTGTGGAGGATGAGGAGACGTCCGCGACCCACCTCTAGCTGGGATTTTTCCTTTACTGCTCGATTCAAGTGTTAAAGAGACGGCACCGGGTAGCGTTGAGGTGGAACCCAGCTTCTTTAATGCGCTGGCAAGGCTAAAAGCCAACGTACCTTCCCGTCTTCAACTCCCATGTCGCTCAAAGCGCCTTCGTCTGTGAAGTACAGTTTTCACCTCCCCCTTCTTGACAGAACAAAACGCGAAGTCGTTAAGATGAGGAAAGCCTTCTGCATTTATACCGACCTGACATGCAATCACTTTAATCATGCCTGGTCGGTCGTTCTGGCCAATAGGGTGTTGGTGATTAGTATTCTAAAAGTGCTAGTGCCATAAAATTTGCCTCAATTCCTCCCAAAGAAATTCGTCTCTGACTAATGTAGCTTTTCAACTAAGATTTCAAGGCTGTCTCCATGGATTCGCAGGATATCAGCCAATTAGACTGGGTTAAATTAAAATGCAATCACGAGACAGGGATAAGCTTGAGCTATTGGCTATTTCGAACGATCGCATCCGTGTCAAATCTGATCTTCCACATTCCAGGCAGAATAGCATGTGTTCTTTTAGGACCGATCATGCAATAAAACGACCATTCACAACGCTTGTTCTTGCTGCATAAAAATTACTGCCAACAATATAATCATATTCGAGCTACATCTCACTTTTTGAGGTAACTCCCTCTCAATGTTTGGAAAATTTTACAACCGAAACTGATAGGTGTTCTCTCAATGATATTGCTTCCAATGTTTCTAGCGGAGAAAATGTAAGTTCTTTAATGTTTCTTGATAACGACTCAAATATTTATTTCCGCGCTGAATGAGCACACTTCGGACCACTTGGTTACTAATCCATCTGTTAAATAGAGAGGAAATTGAACGATCATATTTGGAGATATCTGAGATGCAATTCTTTGTAAATTCTTTCACTTGTATACCGTCATGCAAAAAAATTATTAATGGGAGGTTAATCTCATAACCCTAATATTTAAGCAAATCTTAATCACTTTGTCCGTATTTTAGAAATACCCTTGTTAATAGCCAAAAGTTTCCTGAGTGATCTTTAGAAAATTTGACTTTGTTCTTTAATCGGACTAGTTGTTCCAGGATAATATTTGAATTTTGTAAGTTATCTAGTCAAATGTGGTGATCAATGACTACGTGTGAGACTGAAATAAATCCCTCGAGATACCCTGTGGTGAATAGCCACGATAGAATAAAATGAAGGTTCCAAATATCATAACCGCTTGTGAATCAGAGAGTGCAGATTCTCGTGAATGCACTCAGTCCGAAGGGAACTTCTTGTGCTCTTGTTTGACTGTGCGGTGATACTCTCGGGTCACCCTGGGCTCGCTGAGTCAGTGATGCCCGTTGGGCATATATCAATGAACCAAAAACAATAGCCTATCCAGAGTAAGTATTCACTATCTTTTTGATATGCTCGAAATGAGCTTTAATCAGAACACTGATTGGATGGGATGATTTTAGGAGCTGTCGGGTTGATTAATGTCCAAAGAGCATGTGTTTTGACATATTCCCTGGGCCCCAACAGACACCTTCTTGATGCTATAAGTTGTCTAGGGGTTTCGCTAAACTGCCTTAGCTGACACCATAGATCGATTTGGTCCTTCCACTTACCAGTATACAAATGAGTTCAGCTTGAAAGGATAACTGATTTGGGTGAACTGTCTCGTTTACAGGTACTGCACATAAGCACAAAATGTTAGCGACTTGATTGTGACCTTTCAGCAGGTAGGCAAACTTCGCTTCACTGTTATCTTCAGCTTGCCAGAGATAGGAATAGAGCATCACTCCCTTGGCTGAGGCTTTCACTCACTTGCGATTCCTCAGAGTCAATCTGGGGGGCCGTCGAATGACCCAGGGGTCAACATCCGGTTATTACTACTCACTCCCACACAGCCGGCCAGCAGATCGATAGTGCTGGCTGAAGGTAACTCAACTCACTGGTTTCCGACATGCCTCCATCTCCAGTCAGTACGCTGAGTAGATTTCATCGTCAATAGATTCCACCAATCTTCAAACCGCATATTAACTAAGTGAACACACAAGGCGAATATTGTTGGCTTATGGATTTATTGGACCAGTCTTATATATACAAGCATTCCACCCAAATGTGATGACAAAACAGAAGTGTGAATGAGCTTGTTAAATAGCAATCTGATTTGATGTTTACCAAACGCTTTGGTCCAACATAGAGATCTGATGTGACATTGCTGCTGCTGCTGTTATGTCTAGCCAATAGCTTAACTTCGTCCCAGACAAATGGTCACGCAACATCGAATTACCACTCGTGACTGCATTTTCGTATGTCCCATTGGAAATACAGTATTCTAGATGGGACAGACATGTTGGAAACCCATGGGGCAAGCTTTGCAATCTGCGACAACATTCGAGGTTAGGTTGGGTGGAATTACTTGAGTGTTATTCAGGCAGAGTTATGAGGAATAAGAAGGCTTGGCCATAGTGCATTTGTTACAAATACCAAGTGGATGTCGCGACTGAAATATCTGAGGTTGGATCAGCATTGCTTCTCTGAAGGTGAAAAAGTAAGTACGCTTTCAGCTGGAGGGAAACCATTCATACGCAATAGCGTTGCCGGTCAATCGGAATACTGGGTCGCAATGATGACACTTTCATCGAATTCTGCAAATGTGGCTTAAAGTCAACAGCGACAACGATGGCTGCCCTTCTCGGAGGGGCGTCAAATTCTTCTTTGTCGTCTCCAGCATCCGTCGCATGTGCCTTGCGAGAGCGGTCACAGTGACACACGGGTGAGAAGAGTCCTCTCAACATGAAGACGGCTGCTGCTGATTAAACAGTTCCCAGTTGAGGGGGCAAATGTCGTGGAGGATTGAACTGCACGTGGTCCAAAAGCCGCCACCAAATTCGCAAACACATCCAACTGGCACTCACTCCATATTTGTATAATCGAGCTGCCGATTCCAAGTCGTCTTTGAGGACTCGTCGACATGAGGACCTCACAAGCCTGCTTGAGGATAAGAAAAAAAGTTGAGGAGTTTGGGCCACGTACGATGGGGAATGGATGCGTGTGAGGCGTGCGATGACTTACGATGGTGTTGAGGTCATGCTGGATCCATGAGTTCCATCCGTCTACCATCAACGTCTGGGGATCTGAGCTCATTTTCTACTTCAAACAGATCAACTTCATGCACGGCAAGCACATGTCAAATCCACCCGCACTCTCCTTTAGTTTCGGCCATGTGGATGCTGAGAACCGAGCCTTGACAGGAGACGGATGAAATACTTAGTTTCACGTTGACGTCGATACCATCGCACGTCGTCTAATCATATTATACCAACTAAATTTCAAGCGTTCTTGCTCTAGACATGAGTTTTCCTCTTCTTCCACTCTTAACAGGTTCTTTCAAGCTGGATCGTGACCTCAGTAACACCAAATGAGATCGCATTTTGACGCTGCAGCCAAGAGCTCAAAGCCTTACAATTTGAGTTCTAACGACGATCCAGAAAACGCTTTTCAACATGTTGATGCCTTTTCCTTCCATTTGCAACGCCGTGCCGGTTCACAAATTATCCTCTTCCCCACGTGGTTGATTACTTGAGTGTATTTGGAAATAAACGGCATCCATTACATTGGCTTATGCCTGCAAATGCACTTTCTGCATTTACTATCATTAAAATATGTCCTTTCGGATAATGGTTTGTTTGCAATTATTCATAACAATTGTCTTATGAATCGCATTCTGGAAACTGCTTCTGCTAACACATTTCCGAGTCCACTGATGTGCTGGAAGTGCATTTTCTGGTCGGTAGTCCCATTGGAATGCTCTTGAGTGGTCGATGAAGATGCCAACCCGCTGACTTTCGACAAAGTGCTTAGAGTGTGTTTGACAGCTAAGAAACACGCCAGTAGCTCTCCGCCAAAGGTCGAATTGGGCTTTTCAGGTGGTTGCAGAGTTGTGGAGAAATGAACCGGCTGTTGCGTTTGTCTGTTGGTTAATTGGTCTAATTCATCTCCTACGGCGACATTGGAGGGCAAGTTCTTCAGCGCGATCTGAGATCTGGTGAGAGAGGCGGTCCTTTAGCTCTGTGGAAGATGTCAATTGTTTATTCGACAGCTCGATAGGGCCGTCGTTGCCAGCGGTAAAGTTCACCAGAGGTAACGCTATGCTCGCACAATGCGGGATAGGCGTCTGCAAAAGTTTACCGTGCTTTTAAGCTGCCACTCGGATGTTGGTTTCGGGAACTGTTGGATCACCTTGATCTTATCCACGAGGACAAGTATTCCTTGAGGGTTTATGCGATGGCCTAGAAATATAACCTCTGACTGCCCGAAACGGCACTTCGCTGCGTTACTGTCAATGCCATTCTCTTCTAGCCTTTATAGAATGATCGCCAGGTGTCGTCAGTGTTCTCCCGGTGAAATGCTGGCCATCAGGAAGTTTTCGACATAGGCAAATTCGGAATTCAAGCCATGTAGCACCGTGCCAATAAAGCGTTGGAATGTCTGAGCAGCGTTCCAGAGCCCGAAAGGCAAACACAGGAACTCAATAACAGTGGCTGTTTTGTGCACGTCTTCTGGTGCAATGGGACTACGGGTGGGATTTAACTAGTTCATTTGCAGAGGAAATCCGCTTGCCGTGGCGAAAGGACAGGCAGTCTTGGATGTGCAGAAGTGGGTATCGGTCAGGTTCGGTAGTCGCCGTAGTGTCGCCGAGATGTAGCAATGAGGCTCAGTTGTTTCGTTCGAATCTTCGGAATTCACTTCTCCAACGATATTCTTCGAGGTTTAGCAGAACAATTTGGGCCCGTGGTTTTGATGTAGTGCACTACCTTGTGCTTGGGATTTGAATTGATATCGATAAATTTGGTGAGGTTGGGTCGAGAGGTTGTCGCAGGATAGAGAAGTAGGATTGAGGGACTGAGGATGGAAATGCAGAAAATCGATAGACAGGGCAGTTCCCTGTTTTGCAAATAGGTGGTGTTGTCCACATGACGGCATTTACGGACGTCTGACACAGGCTGTATTTCGTGCAGCAAATGAGGGACGTCCGCAATGACGAAAACCCATGGGAAAACTCTACGAAAGCCCAGATCGAGTTCCAGGATACCTTGTTCGTAGGTCATGATTTTGGAGTGTTCACAGGCTGCAATGGATGCCCTCTTCGGCGGAAATATCCTTCAGAGGAACCGCTTCTGGCCAACGGGTGAAACGGTTAACGCAGGTCAACAAGTACGTGTAACCTTGCGATGGAGGTAGAGATCCGACAAGATCCAAATGGACATGAGAAAACCTCCCTTCGGGCAGCTCATGGGCTTCGACGGGAGCTTTATTGTGACGATGCATTTTTGCATGCTGACAATAAGTGCAAGAACGCACCCAGTTGCTGATATCTTTCTTCATCCTTGGCCATGAATAACGGTCTGTGATAAGTTTAATGGAAGCTAGCACTCCAGGGTGGGAAAGTGAGTGCATCGACTCAAAAACTTGTCTTCGGAGGGATGCTGGAACAATGGGACGTTTTTTACCAGTGGAGAGGTCACAAAGTATTGCTGCTCCAGAGTCGTCTAGTGGTGTATCCTCTATTTTGGTTTCTGGACCACGTTTGCGTAGACCACATCGCTTTTGTTCTGCGGCCATGTGATTCAGGTCAATAGAGGGCTTGATTTGGATGTTGTTGACTTGTACCCTGGAAAGAGCGTCTGCTACTACGTTTTTGCATCCACTGATATGTTCGAAATGAAGGTCGAATTGTGCGAGATAGTCCAGTTGCCGTATTTCACGATCGGTATACCTGCTAGCATGGTGTTGGGTAGCTGCTATCAGTGGTTTATGGTCAGTAAAAATAGTAACCTTCTGACTTTCCACGAAATGCCGGAGATGTTTTACAGCCAAGAAACACGCCAGCAGTTCTTTGCCAAAGGTAGAGTAGCGTCTTTCCGCAGGTTGCAATGCCTTGGAGAAGAAACCTAGCGGCTGCAGTTGTCCATTGATTAATTGATGTAGGGCGGCTCCTACAGCGACATTTGAGGCGTCTACCATGAGGGCAAGGTCAGCCGTGGGATCCGGGTGAGCAATAGTTACGCTTCGAGACAGGCGGTCCTTCAGCTCCGTGAAAACTGCCGTTTGTTCCGTTGACAGCTCAATCGGGCCGTTGTCGCCGGTGGTAAGACTGACCAAAGGTAACGCTATGCTCGCACAATCTGGGATGAAGCGGCGGTAAAAGTTTACCATGCCCAGAAAGCGTTTGAGCTGGCGCTTGGATGTTGGCTTTGGGAACTGCTGGATGGCTTTGATCTTGTCCGGGAGAGGAAGTACTCATTGGGAGTTGATGAGATGGCTTAGAAGAAAAAAAAGAAAAAGAAAAAAAGCATGAGTAACTATATACGTCCGGATTCAAGATTACGTTTCCGCCAGGGCTGGACATGGCGCGGTAACCTCTATCGCTAGTCCGAAAGAGCCCGGTTGGCGGAATCCACCTTAGCGATATTGGCACAAACAAAAAAAAACAACTACAAATACGAAGGACGTCTTGCTTGCACGCCGTTGTACGACGTTGTGTGCACTAATTAACGTGCCTGGGCACAAATTGTGACTAAGCGATCTGTGATTGGTTCGTTCGTGCCCTTGTCCTTACATCAGCGCAACGCGTAAACACTACAAAATAACTAATAGACATTATGAGCTGTAAATTAATTTCACCTTCCTCAATAGTGATCTTTTTCCAATAACATAAAATTTGTGATTTGATTTATTATTATTTGATAATGATGAGGTGAAACAGAGGTCACTCAATGGATATAAAGTGGTCGCCTCTGAGTCGCTTAGTGGAGGACTGTGGTTACAGGACAGACAACTTGTAAGGTTTTGTTTTTGGCATGTTAATCTCATGTTGGGATGGGTGAAGCACGCCTGAAGAACTTGAATTCGAAGAGCACTGCTGCTCGCAGGCGGTAGAGCTTCGATTGAAACCTCGGTAGTGGTGGAATCTTCGCCTGATATCAGGAAATGAAAGAGGGTTCGGTAATTCGATGAACTCTTCACGGAGTGGAGGTGGAAAACTCACTACTACATCTTTACGAACTGAGGGTAGCGGCTGAGCGAGTAAAAGAGGTTAGAATAAGTCATACAGCATTGCCCCAGCTATACGATTTATGCATTATATTTTGATGCTTGACTTGCCCAGCACTCATCTACGTGGTTTTCAGGGAACGATTATTGGTGGCAAGTCACAAAGCCAACCGATTTGTGATTATATCGTGGCGTTAGCGGCCTGTCCTCTTTTTGAAACCAGTATAAGCGCTACAAATTAACGCACATCTGTGCAAGCGAATGATGTCTGAGATGAAGTTGGATTTGTATAAACTACTAGCAACTTTGCATTTTAGTTGAGACAAGTTTTCACTTTATAAGATTTTATGAAAACGCTCATTGAAGTGTTTGCCCTTTTCTTTATTCACTTTCTTTTATAATTCTTTTCATGGGTTTAAAAAAATTATTGTTATAAACGAAAAAATATAAGTTAAACATGTAAAACTTGAAAGAGCATCGAAAAGAGGGCTGTTTGTTGGTAGTAGCATGTGAAAATATTTGTAATCAAAAAGAGTACCTTTTTTCTTAGCCATTTCGTGAAAAATTTGCAAAAAGTAACACTCATTCTTTTCAGAAGCATCAAGATAAACGTTTCCTTTCCCTCGCTAAATGAATGGGATTTACACCAGCTCTACAATTATTAAACATCACTTTGTGATCGTCAAAATCTAAAAATGGAAACATTTAATGTAGCTTTACGTGGAAAATGCATTAATCAATTGCAAAACAATGTCGCTTTCTTGGTGCATGCAAACGCATTGATGACAGTGATTTTAATGGTAACAGTGTTGAAAAAACCCCAAAATAATGGCTCGGCGTCACTGTCAGTTTAGAAATAATAATTTCACAATTCCCATAAAACGTCTTCCCGATTCTATAGACAGATACAGCAAAATTTTGCAGCAAATTTGCTAATTAATAGATAAAGACGAAGCTAATCGTTGGGCTTCATAACTGGGCTCATTTTTTGGCAGCCCGAATACTCCAAAAAGGTATTGCGGATAAATTCTTTGAAAAGAAAAGCTATTAAAGCCATAACTCGACAGCAATTTTCTGACTGCCTATTCGTAATGATGAACGGATCGTTTCAAGACAGTACTACACTACTACACTTCTTAAGTAGTTAATTACAACATGCCTTATTGAGAGAAAATGTTTCAAAATAGTTCTAGGTAATTTATAAGTGAAAATTTTGGGTCAAAACCCAATGTTGTTTTATTGACGGAACCGTAATGGAAATTAAATAGTCAAGACAAAGATGTAAAGCAAGGATATTTTATTTTCGTCTACTTAATGTATTTTACAAAAGTAAACTTTTCAAAGAGCATTTTAAAAATCTATCAAACTTTTTTAATTTTCAAACTCATATTGGAGCCTGTTTTAACTGACATCTGAATCATTTCAACGCCCTTTCGGTAATCTCATTTAATAAAACGCAAATGTGTTTGACTCCTGTAGTATAACTGTTTTCAATCTTTTCTGCAACATTATGTTTTAAAGAAATGAGTAATTTAGTCCACAGGACCATTTTTGGTTTTAGCTTTGGACAAAACGATAAGTATGAATTAGAGCAATGTAACCACAACGACGAAGTTTTTGGAATAGACGTAAAATTACGATATAACGCTCGCCTTAAGCAGGAGAGTTTTTAAAAAGCTGTTGTTTGAATTGGTAAATCAGGTCCTATTTTAAATGGCTTGCAAAGTGACTTTAGATCAGTGAATGACAGAAATGGGCATGAGCCATTTAACATCTGAAAGGGATATAATTAACACTGAACAAAGAAGGTCTGATGGACGACAAAGCTCATATACGTGGTTTTCAGCAATTCAATCCATTAGAAATCGCGGACAAGTTTTTGTTCTTTTATTAATTGCACTATACGCAATGAAACATATCGACAATTAATAAGCAATAATAATAATAATAAGCCACTTTAGGATACATAAAATAAAGACACTTTTTGATCTTGCTGTAAACGAAATTTTTATGTTTGATTTATAGTCATTTTCGATTAAACAACTAAAAATCGTGTTATTTATGAAGATTCATTGCAGAATGCTCTTGATAATATATATATCCACATTATTTGCTTGAAGAAAAAATTAATTACACATATAAATAAATTTTCGAAAAATCTTACCCGTAAATATAAAATTTCAAAATTGGAATAATTATTTCTATTAATTCTTTCTTTCTATAATTCTTTCTATCTTTCTATCGGTTTGTTTTTTTAAAAACTTACCACCACACGGTTAAACATTTGTCGAACTGTTGATCTCTCATATTTTCTCTAAATTAATCAAAGACTTTTACCGTAGTTGGCTCGAAAATGCATAAAAGCACGTTCAAAATACCAAGATTTTTATGTTTGTACACACCAAGCTGCACTAGAATGTGAATTTTAGAGTTGATGTTTCCGAAGGTGAAGGATTATATAAATTTGTCAGCCATAGCGCTCTCAAGAAAACGAGATCTAATTCTGGGTTCTGTGGATGCAATCGATGTCCAAATTGAATGCTAACTATGGATTCTCTCAATATTTATGAAACAAGTTACACCTCTTCTCGAAAACAATCGAGGCTGTGCATAAATGCGTGCATATTAATTCAATGAAGAAATGCATTTTGTAAAACTGGTCTTACCATGTAGAAAACATTGAAGTGTAGATTTTGGTAGATTTTCAAATAAATTCTCGGCACAAATCGAATGGAATTTACCTTTCAATTTCTTTATCCAAGATCAAGAAAACGCATACATATCCGCTGATTGTATGCTGCGATTTCGGTAAAAGTG
Source organism: Anomotaenia brevis (assembly GCA_030710315.1). NCBI lineage: Eukaryota > Metazoa > Platyhelminthes > Cestoda > Cyclophyllidea > Dilepididae > Anomotaenia > Anomotaenia brevis. The sequence continues at coordinate 615,035 of JAUOZQ010000050.1, forward strand.
TCTTAACGTGGGAGCCCTATTTGCGCGAGCTTGCAGCAAAAATACCACCAGCTGTATGGTTGGATGTTTATAATTATGGTGATAGGATAATTAACAGGGTTTTAGGATTGACTGAGCAGAAGAACCCAATTCGATGAGGCAATTCTGATTGGGTCGAGAGCGATAAAGTCGCAACGCCTGTTATTGCCTTGAGCTCGGAGGCAATAAAATAAGAGGAAAAACAACGTAAAATTAAATAAATGAAAATTAAAAAATAACTTTGAAAAGACACATTTCGATTAAGTAACTCAGCTTAATTTTTAGAGGCTTGGAAATAACTCTCATTTCGTACGTTGGATTTAATCTGATGGTATCACTCACTTTGTGTTGGTTTCATTACGTCTTATATATTTAAACAAAAATATCTTTTTTATAAAACTGCTTCAACGAGTTTTACGTAACGTGTTAATAAATTGCGTGAATTTTTCATACGGCAATCTTACAAAGTTGTGGACTTTTAAACTGCCTATTTTCTAGTCATTAGAAAACATTCTTTGACATTACCATTTATTAATTCTATAAGTATTTATCTGTACATCATCGTACAAGTAAAAACTTTTCTCATGATGTTTCCGTCGCCTCTAGCGATGCGAAACCACTACTGACCTTATGAAGCAACATTGGGGTCAGTAAGCTATTGAATTTGCAGGCCAGTTTATCGAAAATGGT